>CM075810.1:39449202-40079202 GCA_037975025.1 Excoecaria agallocha | reverse complement strand
TTCCTCCTAGAGTGTGATGCCAGCAACACAAGCATAGGTGTTGTCCTCCTTCAGTAGAACCATTTGATTGCATATCTCTCTAAACCACTTGGTCCTAGAGCTCAACAACTGTCGGCCTATGAGAGTGAAATTCTAGCTGTCACACATGCAATCACCAAATAGAGGCATTGTTTGGAACAAGGACCCTTCACCATGAAAACGGACCATGAAAGCATCAAGCATCTCTTGGAGCAAAAACTGCACACCTACATCCAGATGAAAGGTATCACTAAACTCTTGGGACTGGATTACACAATTCTTTATAAGAAGAGCACTGACAATAAGGCTGTTGATGCCCTCTCTAGGAAATTTGAAAGTTCCCCACCCTTAACTGTATCAGCAATTACAACCTTTACACCTACCTAGATTGAGGAGGTACTCCTGTCCTACACTACTGATGACAAAGTCCAATCCATCATCCAGCAGTTAGCTATTTCTCCCTCCAGCCTGCCTAACCACACAGTGCAGGGAGGGTTAGTCTGATATAAAGGCAGGCTTTACATTGGCTCCCACACAACTCTAAGGCAACAGCTGCTCAATATTGGCTATAACTCTCCATTTGGCAGCCAATCTGGAATTCGAAGTACACTAACCAGGCTCCAACAGACCTTTTATTGGCTTGCTATGCAAAAACATGTTATTGAATGGGTAACTAAATGCAATACTTGTCAGAGATGTAAGGCCGAATCTGTAGCACCACCTGGACTACTTCAGCCTTTACCCATCCCTCATCCAGCTTGGGTTGATATCTCCATGGATTTTATTGAAAGGTTACCTAAGTCGATAGGTTATGGCATCATTTTGGTAGTAGTGGATAGGTTCTCTAAGATGGGGCATTTTATCCCACTTGCTCACCCTTTTACAGTAGCCACTGTTGCCCAAGTTTTCCTGGATCAAGTCTTTAAGCTGCATGGCATGCCAACAACCATTGTGACTGATCGGGATAGGGTGTTCATTGGAGGATTTTGGCAAGAGTTGATGAAGCTCTTAGGCATCAAGTTGTACTTCACAACAACTTACCCCCCTTAATCTGATGGATAGATTGAAAGACTGAACAGATGCTTAGAGTGTTATCTTAGATGCATGAGTTTTCACAAACCCAGCAAGTGGTTCAAATAGCTCAGTCTAGTGAAATACTGATACAATACCAGTTTTCACTCAATAATCAAAATGAGCCTCTTCCAGGCTGTTTATGGTCACCCTCCTCCTCTACCTGCTGTCCCTTCACTTTCAGCATCTGTAACCGCAGTAGAAGAGTACTTGCAGTCCAGGGAGACTATGAACTCCTTGCTCAAAGAGCAGTTGGCCACCTCCAAGAACAAAATGAAACAATACGCATATAAAGGAAGAACTGAATGGGAATTCCAAGTAGGAAACTGGGTCTACCTCAAGGTTCAGCCCTACAGATAACTCATTTTGGCTGTTAGAAAGTCCCTTAAATTGACAACAAAGTATTACGGACCTTTCAAGGTGTTATCCAGAATTGGCTTATAAGTTGGAATTACCCTTCACCTGTAGGATCTACCCTGTCTTCCATGTCTCTCTTCTCAAGAGGAAACTTGGAGACCACAGTAGTCCTCTACCCTCCTTGCCTTCCCTCATTGATGGAGAATTTTCCATACAGCTTGAAAAAATCCTGAATACCAAAACCATCCTTACTGGTAACACACACATCAGCCAACTTCTCATCAAGCGACAGGGGTTACCCTCCATCAACTCCACTTGGGAAGATGCCAAATATATCTAGCAACAATTTCCAGCATTCTTTACTTCATAGGGACAAGAAGATACTCAAGGAGGGGGTATTGTTACACATAAAAGAAAGGGTAAAAATATCAATTAGGTTGTTATTCTGTTAATTTAGTTAGCCTGTTATGGCTGGAGAAGGTAGTTAGTTAGAGGAATTATTATTCCAGAAATTGTTATTTTTGTTGAGCAAGGATTGCATGTGCACTTGTCATCTTGCACAACTGTCACCTTTTTTGCTCCTTAAATAGTTGTAACATCCACTTTTGAGACCATTTAATGATTAAATACATATTTTTTTCTCTCACTTTTTCTCTCCCAAATCTACCTTTCATCCTATTTGCTCTCTTTTCTCTTTCTCTCTTTTCTTTCTTTATTCTTCTCTAAATTCTCACCAATTCCTGTTGGAATTCCCACTAAAAATTAATTAATTAATTGTTAGGAAATAATCCTAACAGTAAATACCGCTCTTTCCAAGCATACAGAATAGATACAATTCTCCAAACTACCAATACAATCATTGGCATTCTATATATATCCAACTTTCCATATGAAATTGAAGAATAAAGATTCAATTCATCCAACAAAACAAATGTACAATTAACATCAAACACCCTTTGGGCATATAATATCTATAAATTAAATAGAGTTTTCAAAACTTCCAAGTATATCATTTAACTATTTATATCTATATAATTTTCACTGCAAAATTCAATCACAAATTTCCACACCAAAGGGAATAAAAACTGCGATAAGCGAACTGAACAAATATAATTATAACAAATTTCGTCGAAAACCCCTAAACCCAATTAGATGGAAGAAAAAAACCTCAAATGACCAAACTTTTTCAAAATTAAATGAAAAGAAATAACAAGGGAAAGGAAGACATGGAACATACCTTAATCGAAAAAGAAGACATAGTAGAAGAGCCAATAAAATCAGGGTGATTAGCAGCCAAAAACACTGTTATGCCAGTAGAAGTCGAAGATCTAGAAATCCCAACAAGAGACCGAACAACAGTAGCTGTAGCCGCTTCCATCTTCACTGCTCTACAAATAATCAACACCCAAATCATTTTTCGATGTTTAGATTAGATTATTAAGAAAAGAAAAAAAATAATTCAAGTAAGCAATATGATAGTACCAGAAGATGGTACATATTTGTTTATTTATTTTTTTAAGTAATTTTGAGTAAAATTTGCTCATATAATGAAAACGATACATAATTACTGTTTATATATATTTTTTGAAGTAAAATTGTATTATTATCGTATAATTAGCCCAAATTTGCTGTTAGATAACAGAAACACATAATAAAATGATTAAAATCATCTAAACTTGTACTGTAAATTAATATTTTATTTTAAGTTTAGAAAAAATTTTAAAATTCCTCACCATTCAACTGTTTATTTTTACTTAATTATAATTTGATTATTTTGACAAATTTAACATTATAAATTTTAACTATTTTTTTAAAATTAAAAAAGAATGTTAATTTATAGTAAACACGAAACAAGTTCATATAACTTCAATCGGTAATGCTATGTATTTATTTATTTATTTATTTGAAATTTCATTATTTTCAGGGGCAAATTCAAATAAGATTCATTATAGCTAAGGTAATTTTGACCCAAAGGCTAAATGGGGACAATTTTTGTAATAATGCAATTTAAATAAATAATTATCAAAATTGGGTGTTTCAGAAAAAATTTACGAAAGTGGGGTTTTCTGTTTGAAACCGTTGACAGGTGGCGCGGAATCGTTAGTGTGTCGGTGGCACGCGGGGGAAAAAAAGCCTATGAAACCGTTACTGGGGCCAGCAGTTTCAGACCTGAAACCGCTACCTATGTCAGTGGTTTCAGGTCTGAAGTCGCTGGTCCCACCAACGATTTCAATGAGAGAAAATTGGACCCCCTAGCTTGCTTCATAAAAATTTTGCTTCCCTCCCTATATAAATATTGTCCGATCATTTTTGTTTTCCTTGCAGTCAAATATTATAAACTCTTCTACTTCAATTTTTGTTTGTGTATTTACAATAATCTAAGTAAACAATATGTTTATCTCGGATCAATAATAATTTCTACAGTATTATCGTGCAAGGTCAGTAAATATTTATTAATTTTTTATGTATAATTATATATGTCTAATTTTATGTTAAATACATAATGATTTTAATTTTATTTAATAAAATACAAAAATTAATCGAAATGTTCAACAAACAAGCTCTAAAAATCACAACTGTATAACAAATGAAAAAAAGGTAATTTATTAATTCTATTGTATTAATTTTTTTGTTGTATACTATAGATCTAGACAATCATTAGAAAAATAAAATGAATAAGTTGTTGTTGTTGTTATTATTATTATTATTATTAAATAGTATAATTGCAGTATAATATCTAAACAATAGTATTAGTAGTTTGTTATTTTTTTGTTGTTATCAATATTGTTGTTGTTTTTGTTATCGTCGCCGTCGTTGCTGCTTATGTTATTATCAATAATTTTATTATTATTATTATTATTATTTATTTTTTAATATTATTATTTTGACTATTATGGTTACTGATATTATTATTATTATTATTATTATTATTATTATTATTATTATTATCATAATTGTGGTTATCTTAATTATTATTATTATTATTATTATTATTATTATTATTATTATTATTATTATTATTATTATTATTATTATTATTATTATTATTATGCGTAGCTATAATAAAAGAAATAATTATTATTATTTAATAAATAAAATTATATATATTAATTAACGAAATATTTTAATATTTATTCACATATAGGTAGTTGAAAGATGTCGACATATACTGACTTTTATTTACACATCGGAGGAGAAATAAGTGTTGGAACGTCAGGTTTTCAGTATAATGTATGTGGTTCAAATGCCTTTACAAGGAGAATGAGAGTGAAAAATAAGCCGACTCTTCCTGAATTTGTCTATAAAATTCACATGAAATTGGGATTAGGTATGAATGATGTAATTTCTAGAATAATTTACAAAAGTCTAATGTACAATCGCGGATCGTTATGTTGGACGTTTGTGGATTTGGTGGATGACGAAGATATAGATGCAATTTATGATAATTTGATGAGATATGATGATTACAACTTGGTGGAATTAATTATTGAAGTTGGTGAGGGGGTGCAGGAGCTAGTCGACCCACTTATGGACAGGGATATCAATATACAAGTGAGGCATTAGAAAGATAAAATATCGAGGCAGGTCATCAGCAAATATTTAATGAAATCGGCCCTAGTTAGCGTACACATTCCATTAGTGGTCAAGATATTGAAATGTTATCTCAATATAATTTTCTCGGAGATGCATTATAAAATTTAGACGAAAGTACGTAGCTACGATCTTATAGCCACCAAAGAGATAATGTTTCCAGTCAGCAAAGATAGTCTGTAACTCGATAGGATGGTGAATTACTTAGAACCCAGGTTAGTGTCAGTTCAGGTCAAGCTTAATTACGCTGATCAGTTAGCTAGGTGCCTAATACAATGGTGAGTCAACCCAGGCGATCAATTATTCGAAGGGTTGGTGATTTTTTTAGTAAATCACTTTTTAGAAACAGATCGGGAAGTCGTTCTAGTAAGAGGAATTTTATTGGGGGAGTAGTCGCATAGCCAAATCATGTTACAGAATTCGATAGTCAGCGATATTTGATTTCCCATATCCTAGGTGCCAGTCGACGGCGTTCTATTTTCCATGTACTTGATGATAGTCAACGACGATCTATTTCTCATGTTCCACCTGATAGTTAATGCCATTCTGTTTCCCACATTCCTGATATCAATCAGCAGCCTTTTGTTCAATAGGTTACAGATATAGCGCCTGGTCAGTATGGACAATCTTTTAATAGAAGAGATGTAGATTTACTTTGTGATAGCATTTTCAGCAACACTGAAAATATGGATGCAAGTGAGGGAACTGGCCATAATACCAACACTGCAAATTATGAAAATGAATCATCAATGGCTTTGGGAGAGGATGATGATTTTGAAGATGTTCCAATATACAATGATTATGTATCGCCTAATGATGATATTGAGGCTGAAATAGTTAACATGATTGCAGATAGTGATGTTGAGGATTCTGATCACACTGAATATACCAGTCCATTAGCATCGATGCATTCGATAGAGGAGAAGGCAAACTTTGTGTTCCCATTGGAGTATTACTCGAAAATAGATTTCAATATAGCCCAAGTTAATATTTCTGAAGATGTTCACTTTACAACTTGGGATGGTGTGTTCGAGTTTTCGACAGGCTTGGTTTTTCACAGTAAGGATGAAGTGAAGTATTGCATGAAAAAGTATTCAATAATGAAAAATGTGGATTTCAGAGTTGTTGAATCTAAGCCAAATTATTAGGTTGTGCAGTGCGCAATGGCTGATGATGGATACAGATGGAGGTTAAGAGCAATCAGGAAAGGAAGTAGTCCTTTTTGGACTGTGACATGATTCAGGAGACCACATTCATATCTTGCTGGTAATGTATCAATGGATCATCGGCAACTGGGCTCTCAAATTATTCGCAATTGTATCATGGGCATGGTAAGTAAACAACCAACCCTACCTATTGATGTTATTATTGAGGCTGTAAAGCAACAATTTAATTTTGAAGTATCGTACCGCAAGGCTTGGTATGCAAATATGAGAGCAATATAGTGTATATTTGGTGATTATATTGAGTCCTATCAAAGGTTGCCAAGATTCTTAATTGCTTTACACACGTACAATCCTGGAACTGTTTATGAGTTTGTGGTTCAACAAACGAAAGACCCAGCAGTGAAGCAATTTCAGCGGATTTTTTAGAGTTTTAAACCTGCCATAGATGGATTGGCTCATTGTAAGCCAATTTTGTTGATAGATGGTACGTTTTTGACTGAAAAATTTCAACAGACACTACTTATTGCAAGCTCAATTGATGGTAACAGTATGCTATTTTCAGTTGCCTTTGCTGTTGTTGAGTCTGAAAATAAATTCAGTTGGGCTTGGTTTATGTCCATGCTTAGAAAACATGTCACTCAATGTGTTGGGCTTACAGTAATATCGGATCGACATGTGGGTGTAATGGTCGTATTCTGGGATGAAAGGGGCGGGTGGAAAGAACCTTTAGCCTTTCACAAGTTCTGTTTGCGGCATTTCATCAGCAACTATAACACGCACCATAGGAATGCAACAATCAAAAATCTGCTTTACAATAAGTAGTGTAAATCTATGGTTCACACCTCGATGTGTCGAAATAATGACCAAGCGTGCTAACAAGGCTCGAGGAAACGTAATGATGGAATACGATAATCGATACAAAGTATTCAAGGTATTATAATGCAGAGCACCTGATATAAATTTTAAGCCTGAAATATATATAGTGAGTCTTCATAAACATGAATGCGAGTGCGATAAGTTTCAAGGTACAAAAATGCCTTGTTCACATGCAATTGCATGTTGCATGCATAGGAATCTTGACATGTACCATTTCCTAGATAACTGTTATACTATTGCCGAGGCACTCAAATGTTATGACGAGCAATTCAACCCCATGGAAAACAAAGCCTACTAGCCTGAGTATAAAGGGCCTAAATTGGTACATGATATGGAGTTACAGAGAAAGAAAGGTCGCCCAAAAACAATTCGCATTCGAAATGAGATGGATAGAAGAGAAAATGAATGTCACTCATTGCAATAAGTGTGGTAATGTCGGACACAATAAAAAAACTTGCAGAAGTGATGTTGGATCGTCGAGTCAATATTTTAGAGGTTGACAATTGAAATATCGATGTATCTTTTTTATATTTATGTTATAAAATATTTATGTTGAGTTTTCCAATATCGATGTATCTTTATTATATTTATGTTATAAAATTTTTATGTTGATTTTGCCAATTTATTTAAATTTTCATAATGATGGTTAAAATAATTCAACAACATGATGCCAATATAGATAGCCATTAGTAAAGTTAATAAACTACTGAACTTGATATCGTAATATTAAAACGGAACCTAATTGAGCCAATAAAATAATAAGCCAGCCATATAAATAATTATATTTACACATAATGTAGCAAAATATCAGAACATTCAAAACAATATCATATTAAAAATCGTATTAAACAAATAACTAATAACATATTAAATTAATAACCAATTAAATAACTGTCTATTACATTCAAACAATATCAAATTAATATCCAAACAAATAACTAAATACATGCTAAATTAATTAAATTAAATCATATTAAAATAAATTACTAAATACATGCTAAAATAGTAACCAAATAAATTCTTAAAATTATATTAAAATAACAACACAGGGGACCTTTTTCAGAAAAGTGGGAAAGCTCGTGGACCGGGGAGGGAATCTGCAAAAGCTGAAATCGCTGCAAGATTCGGTCTGAAACCGCTGGACCCTGCAGCGGTTTTAGCTTTAGCAGGCCCCCTCTCTCCTCTGCGGCGGCTGACACCTTCCGACAATCCCGCCCCACCTGTCAGCGGTTTCAGGTCAGACCCCAATCCTATAAATTTTTTTTTTATGAAACACCCCATTTTGGTAATTATTTATTTAAATTGCATTATTAAAAAAATTGTCCCGGCTAAATGTGTACTACTTTTGGTACTTTGATTAAAATTTTGCTCAAAATATACTTAAGTAGCAAATATGCACCATTTTTTGTATTTTAGAAGCAAATTTGACCTTTTTTTTTCCTTACATATTGTCTTTATAAAATTAAGTTAGAACAAGTTGAAATATCAATTATCCTTGTGGTTATTATTTATAAAATTGTTGAAAATTTATTATTAATAAAAGCGTATTATACTTGGAAAAAAATAAAATTCAATTAGCTATTAGTTGCTTAAAAAGAGCTTAAAGATAGAAATTTTTGGAACATCAAGTGGTTGAAATAATAATCAGTCCTCAGTAATTATTTAAAAATATTTTAAAAATATCTTATTGATATGAAAATGCTATCAATTGCATTCATAAGAACTGAGACAGCTACTACTAGCACTAAGTGAAACATTCATGTATAGCAGAATTGGCAGCATAGTTCATGTGGTCGACTTTAAAACTTTAAGAATACCAACTTTGAAGCAAGAGGTTTTTATTTTTTTTTAAATACAATTATTTATAAAAAAAATTAAAAATATGATATGTAAAAATACATTCAAAAACCTATTATTTACCAGATATCAATATAAAAATATTAAGTCCAACAACATTTCTAAATATTAAAATCAAATAAATTGTCCAAATACAAGTAGTAAATGTCTAAATAAGTCCAAATAATATCTAAATAAATTCATTTGACATAGTGATGAGCATGACTTTCAAACACAGGCACGAATAGATAAAAGCTCATCTACAGGACTTTTAAACACAGGCACAAATAGATAAATCCGTCAACAAATGTTTCTAACATGTTCAGAATTCCATGTACTTATACAGGTCAAGGACTCAATATCTTGCATCAATATACTAATAATTAATTAAAGAAAAAAACATTTTTTATTATATTCATATAACGTTAGAAGTATTATTTAATTATACCTATCAATGAGGAACAAATTTTAAAACCATGCATGATGGTCTTCTTTATATAAATATGTTACACATTAGGGTTCTCATGAATCTACATTTTTGATAAATACAATGAAGCTGAAAAAATAATAATAAAACGAGGTCAACTACTTTAATAATATATAATTACATATAATCAATTTTTGTAGTTGAATGAATCCTGGAAACCTGTATTTCTATATACAGTTTTCCCCAGTACGATCTGCTCTAGTAAAATATGCTAAATGCCAAACAGGTCTTTGTGCATCTTTTATCGTCTATCATGATATTAAATTATAAAATGCCGACTTTTATTAGCTTGAAGGTAATTATTCTTAATTTTCAGTGTGCTGCCACAGGCCAGGTTTTTTTTACAGAAATAAAGGAGTTCACATGCATGTTCTTCTACAAACTTATTTAGTAATTTAGGAATTTACAGGAAATTCCAAACCTGAATTTTCATTGAACATTTAAGGAACTCATAGTTGAAAAAAAAAAAAAAAGATGAGCCTACTGCTTTGTCTCTATAAAACTTAATTAATTTTTCTGCTAGTTTTTTGAGTTAATTTTCTATCGCTTGAAATCTAAATTTATCAGATCGTCGGTAGGCGCCCTGTTTTGCCAAGAAGCACAGCCTAATTTAACCACCAAATTCTTCAATAATTCCATCTTTCATATTCACGCAATTTATGAAATGAAAAATCAAGACAAGCAAAAAAGGCATCAAATGCATCATCGAAATCAAACATGGCATACATACTTTTTTTGCTAGTTAGTATATAGAATTGAACAAACAAACCTGGAAGAAGAGAGCTCTGGTGAAGAAACAAAGGCCACACCTAAAGAAACAAAAGTCAAATTGAAAAGAGCTCTAGGTGAAGAAGAAATGAAGAAGAAGTGAAGAAGAAACAAACCTGGATGCAGAGAGCTCCGGTGAAGAAACAAAGGCCACGCCTAAAGAAACAAAGGTCAAATTGAAAAGAGCTCCAGTAAAGAAGAAGCGAAGAAGAAGAAGAAGAAGAAAGAGGAAAGAAAATTTAGGGGTTTGGAATATCTTGAGAACTTTTTAATAAGGAAAAATGAAATTCCCCCCAAAACGCAAGCATTTTGAGGTTGAACAGGATTCCGATCCGAGTCAACGAATTCCGTTCAATCTGATTTTTTCCGATCCAACTTTTACCACTTTCGATTTTTATATTTATGTTGGATCAACTCGAATTCCAGTTCAACCGGTTTTTAAAACATTTTGCAATGTTGCCCCTCTATTTCAGGTAAAATCAGTACGCATGTTTTGAGATTAGAATCAATAGTGGGAAGGGAAGTGGCAATTACAATATTTTGAATCATGATAGAATCTCTCTAAATAGAAGAAAAGAAAAATATAGAAAATAAAAAATAAACCATCATCACATCATGCTTAGCAGAACTGTCGTAGAAATATCAGAGGAGAGTGCTGGGCAAAAGAACTCCCTCTTCTTCTTCTTCTTCAGTTCAAGGCAAAGCAATCTGGAGCTGAGCAGTTTGCAGTAAAAGTCCGTAATAACAAGGTGACCTGGGTATTTTATGTTAACCTTGGTGCAAATGTTTAAAAAAAGAAAAAAAGAAAGAGAAAGAAGAAGAAGAAGCAATTTTGTGTAGGGAAGAATGCCAGCCACCCTGAATGATGCAAGAGATAACAAGAAAATTATGATATCTTGCCACTGTGAACCATGATACTGAATTGGTTGGGAAACGAAGGGAAGTGGCCAAAATTTGATCAAATATACATCAAGTAGAAATTATGATGCATAAATGAAATCACATGAACTTGTTACTAACTCATGGAAAATACTAACGAATAGCTTGCTCCAAAATCTCTAAATCACAGTATGAAATTGCAGATTAGTAAGCTAAGTTAAGATGGTACCAAGTCATATATAAATAATACTTAAAATAAGCATAGCATAAACCAGAAACGCAAGTCAACAAACCAATCTCTCTGGAACGATAGCATACATACTTTCCCATGGTAGAATACCAGAATACCCAATCTAAAATTCAGCCCCTGAAAATGAATGAATCTATTGTCAAATGCGAAATATGCATAACAAAGCTGCTAATTTTCATTCAATGGCATAATGCTTACATTAGCTATATTTAAAAATAGAAAAAACGCATCAATTTTTTTTTAATTTTTTAATTTTGCATTATGTCCTTATATTTTAAAAAATTTTATTGGATTTTTGTTTTTTTATCATTTACATTATATATAATTTAGACGAGACCAATAAAATTTAAATGAATAAAATAACCACATCACCCTCCAAAATATAAAAATTAAAAAAAAAAACTAACTCATAACCCTTTATATGTCTGATTGTATATTTTTATTTTTTTATATTTTGGTGGGTCTGACAATTATTTTAAATTGACCACATGCAAGATTAATAAATTGAACATTTTAATTTTGCTAGTCTTATTAAATTTATCCCATGTGATCTGAAAAATACAAAATACATGAATTTAATATAAAAAAAAGTTAGAATATAGGAATCTCATATTGCGTTTTTCCTATAAAAATTGAATGTCTTTTAAAAAACTTAAGGTTTAAATTACTAAAAATATATTAACCGCAATAAATTGATTATCTAATATATACATATAATTTAATTATTACCATCAACTTTAATAAACTTATTGAGTTGAAGGTGCAATTTGATCCCTAATATTTGGCAAAAAGGGTAATGTAGTCCCCAAAGTTGCATTTGATGCAATGTTACCCTTGAAGTTTGAAAATCATAGCACTTTGGCCTTTAAAAAAATTAATTCAATCCTTGAGTGATACGTATCAAATTTTTGAGTGCTAGCCGTAATTTCAGATGTCGAATTATCCCGGTTTTGAAATATTATGGGTGACATTGAACCGAATAAAATTTTAGAATCTAAATTATATTTTTTGCCAAATTTTAAGAATCGATTTGCACCTTTAGCCAACTTATGAGTAATTAGCACCCCTAGTCCTTTAACTTTAGACTCTGTAACTAAGTAGTTCCTTATTTAATTTTTTTAACTCAAAACCCCTTAAATTATCAAAAGCTTCCCACAAAAACTCCTCATGGCAGAGTATTATTCCCGATTACCAATTGATATTTGAGTATATAGTGCTGACTGGGAATCAACCTTGAATCAAATGCCATGTAGGATGCTAATGTGGATAAAACTCTAAACACCTAAAAAATGAAAAAAAAAAATTGGTAAAAGTTGTTAGCCGTAGGGCATAAGAAATCCACATTTAACAAGAAGAATATCTTAAGAAATCCAAGGAAAAAGAATCAAATAAAGGGAGAAAAAATACTGATATTTTGCTCACAACGAAGGTAAGAGGAAACCTTTTATCAGACTTATCAAATAAAAATTTCAAAAGAAAATATTGTTTTTTTATTTCTCAGTCACTTTAATTGTTGAAAAAATAAATGGAAAATATTCTGGCTTCCCTATTTCCTACTTTTTTTAAGAAATAATAAACATGTCTCCCTTTTCATTATACATGAACGAAACTAATGGGGTCCTCTATAGATGACTTTACCTTTTTTGATAAAGAGATTTTCACCGCCAACAATGACGTATGTGAGAGTAGGGCAACATTACCAAATGGTCCAAAATATAATGCACCAGAAGGTTAGTTTTACTATATAATACTCATTCTCTCTGCTTTCAACATGAGCCATTTGTTTATATTAAGTCAAACAATTACTTGGGATATCTATGTATATATAAATAATATTATTTTTTTTAAAAAAATAAATAATATTTTTTTACATAAAAGAATAATATTATATATATATATATTTGAAATACACGAGTAAAGAGCCTAAATATTGCTTTAATATAGTTATGCATTATGGACGGGATATGAATGAATGGGGTTATAATGAGGGTGAAGAAGTGATCATGTATGGTTGCCATGGGGAGACAATTTCACTAGTCCAAATTGACAAGTTTCTAGTTGCAGCTGGTGTAAGTGGGATAATTGTTTATAAATGGAGGGAGCCTAGAAAAGATTACAAGGATGGCTTGAAAACTTTAGAAAACGATGCATATGTGTTTGAGATGTGTTTAAATGCTAATGATGTTGAAGATGGTGAGATTTATTTGTATGTCCAACATTTGGATAAAGATGAAATTGAAAAACTTTTTTCGGGGGGTAAAAAGAGGAAATATAGGGCAATTTTGGAAGAGTTGGATAAAATCCAAGTGAGTCATGTTGCTAAAAGAAAAAAAATTGGTTGGAGCAAGAAATGTTAATACCTCCTAAGGTTATACTTCTTGAGAATGTCGATATTGTACAAAATAAAGGAACTTCAGCCCATGGTATGAATAATGCTAATGATAGAGTGAAGCATATTTGATGAATTGATTATTGAGTTTGAGAATTAATATTTTAACAATGAAGAGCTGACTAATACTATTGTAGTTCAGAATGAAGGAATTGTTGTTGATGGGGTTACATCAAGTATTAATGATCATTTATTTATTAACCCTGATTATGATTTATTGGATGGAGATGAAGACTTGCAGCAAGCATTAAATGAGAAGCTTGAAAAAGAACCTAAGCAATTAAAGAAAAAGAATAAAGGGGGCATACCAAAAGGAAGTGGTGCTTATGCCAATACTCCTATTAATGATGTTGATTTGGGTGTTGAAGTTGAGGATGAAGACAATGGAGAAGAGATGCCCGCAAATGATGAATTACTATCTATGAGTGAAATTGATAATAAGGGAGAAAAGGGTACAAGATTTAGGCAACTCTATTTTAATGAGCAAAGAGATATGGCAGATCCACAATTCAAAGTAGGGATGAAATTTGCTATGAAAGAATAATTCAAAGAAGATTGCGGGATGCATGGAATAAAAAATAGGTTCCAACCCAAATTTAAAAAGAATGATAACTTAAGAGTGAGAGTTGTTTGTGCCAATCCCATTTGTGATTGGGAGGTTTTTGCTTCTCCTGAAAATTTCAAGGACAAAAATGATAAAAATTTCTCAATAAGATCTTGTAAAGTTGAACACGAATATCCTAAGGTTAGAAAGAATTTCCATTTTAATTTTAAAAAAATAGGAACTAAGTATTTAGAGATGTTTAGGAGTTCTGCATAGAAAGTATAGGGGTTTATTGATGAAGTTAGCAAAACGATGGGTTTTAACATCAGCAGGATGACTGCATGGAGAGCAAAGTCATATGCACTAAAAATATATATGGTAATAGTGATGACCAGTATAGAATGCTGTATAGATATATGACATAAATTTTAAGTACCAATCCAGGGAGTAAAGTGATGTTTAAATGGAAATATGGAGAGTGGAATGGAATATATGTGTGTCTCAAAGTCCTCGGTGAAGCTTTTAATGCTGGGTGTAGAAGGTTTGTTTGTCTTGATGGGAGCTCTTTAAAAGGAGATTACGAGGGAATGGTGCTTTGAGAAGTTGGAATAAACACTAATAATCACACCTTTTCCATTGCTTAGGCTATTGTTAGTGGAAAATATATACAAAATTGGACTTGATTTTTTAGCAACTTGATAAATGATATGGATATGATGAATAGTCAAAATTGGACAATCATAAGTGATAAGAAAAAGGTACATTTAATTTATGCCTTTTGTACATATATGTATAAATGTGTTTATAATTATATGATTTTTTAATAAGAATATATATTTTATTATTGTAGGGTTTGATAAACACAATTCAGAGGTTGCTGCTTGATGCAGAGCATAGGGTGTGTGCACAATACCTTTATTTAAATTTCAAAAATACCTTTAAGGGAAAAGAGTTTAAGAACTTTCTTTGGAATGTTCCCAAGTCCACTACAACAGAAGGTGTGAGTTTTGGCTAGGAGAATTTGAGAAGAAGTCACCTGAAGCAAGGGAGTGGTTAAGGCAGAGGCCTTGTAAGAATTAGACTAGCGCTTATTTTGAGGAGTTTGTGAAATGTGATATGTTGGTACATAATCCATGCGAGTGTTTCAACAATTATATCTTATGTCCTAGGAGTAAGCCTATAATAACGGTGCTGGAAATCATCAGAGCCAAGCTGATGACTAGATTATACGATAAGAGATAAGAGATGAAAAAGAAGGGTAAAGGGTTATTATGTCCCAAAATACAGAAGAAACATGATAAGCTTAAAGAATGGGCAGTGCAATAAGAGTCAATGCCATCTGGGGGTCCAAGAACTAAAGTTAAAGGATGTCACACAAATTTTGTAGTTGACATGAAAGCTCATTCATGTACATGCAAAAGGTGGCAGTTAACTAGCATTTTGTGTGTTCATGTTATAGCTACTATATGGGATAATAATGAGCAACCTAAACAATATGTTGATGTATGCCATCATGTGACAACATACATAAGAGTTTACAACATTGTTATTCAGCCAATTGATGTATTAAAAAGGTGGCCAATAGTAGATGAACCAGTGCCAATTAGGAAGTCCCTATAACAGAAGTGAAGAGAGGGAAGAAGCAAACTACTAGGAAGAAATCCCAAGAGGAAATCAGATTAGCTTTTATAGTTGTTATGGCAACCAAAGGAAAATTAAGCAGAAAATGAGGGACAATTATTTCATGTAGTTTGTGTGGAGTTAAAAGGCACAATAAAAGAAAGTGCAGATCAAGACATCAAACAACCACTTTAGTTCCTAGCATACACCCAACAGTTACTATGCAATTAATGTCTAATGTAAGTATTATAGGAGTTCTCTTATTGTTATCCCTATGTGAGTTGAATTATTGTTTAGAGTTAAGAAAATTAAAACTTTTAAATTGAATTTGAAGGGAATAAAAAGATTAGTCAATCATTCCTCATCAGCATCTACTTTCAATGAAATCAGATTATTGTGCTTATATATTGCAGCACTTATAAGAAGGAACTATTATATTTTTTGTGAACAAGGAAGTGTTATTTTTAGGTGAAAGAAAAAGATGACGCATTTTAGTTTTTTGGTGAAGAATTGTTCATAGTTTTTAAATGTTTTCTTGTAATGATATAAATCTACAATTCTGATACTTTTTGTAAAAAATTTATGGTTTTAATTGGATAGCAAGATTGTGGAATTGTCAATTTGGTTTTTCCAATATATCTGTAGTTTCTTGGTTGCTTGAATCTTATATTCTTGGTTGCTTGAATCTTACATATACAAATACATATATATAAGAAATACTTAAGCTCTTTATTAGATTGTTGATAACAAGTGATTTCAAGTTTTGTTTGTGTGCCATCTGTAGTTTGCAACCAGTATTGCAGATAAGTATAGCACTGATAACATTAAATTATGTATTTTGAATTTAATGAAAAAACGATATAAATTGAACTCCAAATTGAGATCTTTTGTATTACTATATAAAGAGAATTTCTTGCAAATTGTTACAGATTGAAAATTGGATGATTATTTGATGTTGTAATGGTTTCTAATTCATGTGGCATATGTTATTCTCTAATAGTAGCCCGAGCATTTGATTTAATTATAATTACTTATAATTATAATTATTATGCTATCTTTATTTTTAAATTTTGATTTAATTTGATTTAAAATTTGATTGCAAGATGTAAAAATAATATTTACTTATAATTATTGTGCTGACTTTATTTTTAAAAATTTATTTAATTTTTTTCATTGGACTTTTTGTACTATCAGATGTGCCAACAAAAAAACAAAATGATTAAGAAAGTTACAAGAAGATAAGAGTATATATATAATTGCATTAGTATAATCCACATTAGCATCTTACATGGCATTTGATTCAAGGTTGATCCCCAATCAGCACTATATACTCAAATATAAACTAGGTAACCGGGAATAATATTGCCATGAGGGGTTTTGTGAAAAGCTTTTGATAAGACTAAATACATAAATTGATGCTTCGATTTGGCACCGTTTTTCATTTAAACACCTATACTAATTAAGTGACCAATTAAACACTTCAATTGAAAGATTAACATATATTTAAACCCTTATAGATTACATGGCACAAACACTGAAGTATATCGAACCAAAGGCGAGTGAAACGCTGTTTATCTTCTCTCTCTCATCTCTTTCCCTCTCTTCCCCTCTTTGTTACCACCAACACACACTCCTCCTTTCTCTTTCTTTTTTTCTTTCGCTACAATGGACAACAATAATTCCCACTCCGACTTCTGCCATTGCGAAGGCTCCGATGCTAACTCCGACACTAGTGGCTTTGGTAGTGCTCCTAACATCCTTATCACTTAACAGTATAACCAGAACTATTCCAACCAGCCACATGCCGGAATTTTTTTTTTTACCTTTGCTTAAACTTCTGAATCCAACTTTTAAAATCCTAAGATTATAACGTAAGTTAAAAAATACTTTAAAGGTTTACTGATAACCTATAACTGTCTAAATTACTATGCACTTAACAAAATTTTAACAATATAACAGCTATATATTACACTAGCCTCCTGAAAAACAAACAACACACAGTCTTTCAAAGGCACAATAATATCATATAATCATTCAATACTCATCATCTCATCATACCATCCATTTCTTTTCCATATCACATTCACCTATATATTATGCATACATTTATACACATCTACTAAATCTCAATTTACATTACAAACCATTCAATATTACAACCCAAAATGTTAACTCTTACAATATATATTTACAAGTATCCAAACCCATACGTATTATTTACTTATATACATGCCACAAAAATATAAGTTCTATTTCCAACAGAAGAAATCCTGTAAGGTGTACTCTTGCTTCCGCTCCTGCGTACCTGCACGCTGTCATAACTACACGCTGAGCACTTAACATTCCTAGTGGTGACTAACAATCTAAATATTTTTTACAATTAACTTACATAGTTCAATTATGTAAAAATTTTCATCTTTAACTTTTCAAGCAAAACTTAAATAAACCATTAACCTTTCTTTTCAAATATCATTTTAATCTTTGCACATTTTTATTGATTCAATACTTATTTATTATTAAATTATACATTTAATTTAGAAATTTTACTTTTATTTAATTTAGTCCATTTTTATCGTTTCATTATAAATTTAACCTTATTTTGCTTATTTTTGATATTTAAGCTATTAATTAAAGCACTTAACCTCAAATTACACTTAGTTGGGCATTTTTATGTAAAATTACATTTTTATCCTTATTAACTATAAAACTTTATTTTTAAATAATTTAACCATTAATTAACTATTTTACCCTTAATTAAGCAATTCTTAATTAATTTGCTTAATTTTTACTCTTTTAGAAAAAATTACAATTTTGCCCCTAAACTTTTTTTTCTTTCAAATTCGCCCCTTTTCACTTTTAATTGTCATTTCTCATTATCTTTTTACATTTTTAGCATTTTACTTACTTTATGCCCCTAGTTAAGACCCGATAGAAAATCTCAAACTGGATACACGGCACATAGATCCCACAGGATCACAACAGAGATGGAGAAATGACCCCCAAGGGAGCAATTCTCACATAGCAGAGAACAGAGACAGAGAAAACCATAGTGATCAGAGATCCAGTCCATAACTTGCATCGTGGTACAGAGATATCCCTATGGCCAGCCAATTATATCCTGAGCTAGTTTTTACCGCCTGATTATTTTTAAAGGCATTATTGCACATACTTTTATTCAATTTCACTTATTTCAAAGTCTTCATAAACTTTTTCATTTTCAGAATTTTCATCAATGATTTTTTCACTGACTTTTCAAATATAGTAAATTAATTCATATTAATTTACCACTTTTTACCCTTTATTAAATTATTCCTTCATAGTTCAATAATTTTTACCTATACAAATTTCATAATTTATTTTTGAAAATACCTTATTATTGCATATAAATTTCTTAAAAATTTATATGCACACTTTTCACATTTACTATCATTATTCCTTCATTTTATTGAATATTTTCAAATAATTCAATATTTTTCATTGAATTATTTTCAAATAATTCAATATTTTTCATTGAACATATTTAACATTTTATTTTGCATTTATTCATGTAATGTACATAAAATCCCTAAAAATTTATATGCACATTATTTTACATTTACTACCCATATTTACTTAAATTATGAATTATTTCTCTATAATTCATCAATTTCATTACTTACATAATCATCTATTTAACTTAAAAATTTTCAAATTAATTTCATAAATCTTTTAAAAATTCGTGAACATTAATTATAATATTTATAATTAATTTAGACTATTATGTAATAATTTCATGCAAAAATCACTATTTTTCCCCTAAGAGAATTTTTGGCCATCACAACAACTTAGCTTCAAAAATTTTATACTTCCTTCTAAGCATTCAATTAACCTCATACATGCTCCAATTTTATTTCTCCCACATCAATTGTATTATTTAAGGAATTTGGCAATTTTTTCCTAAATATACACAGAGAATTAATTCAATTAAATAGAAAATATTAAGATTTATTAGTTATATACCAATTTTTCTTGCTCAAGAGTGCCTAGACTTTCTTTTCTTTGCCCTTAGCCCTTGCAAGCTTGTCTTCCTCTTCCTTATCTACCATGGTCGGCCCAAACAACTTAGATTTCCTTTTTTTTTTGTTCTCAAATGTAGAATTTAAGCTCATATTCATAATCTATACCTCAAAAACTATAAAAAAATATTAAAGAATTAATTAAAAACACTAATTATTCAAAAGTTACCTTAAAGACCTAAGCTTTGTAACCTTGATTACCTTGCTTACTTTGAGCAAATCAGATATTGGAGGCTATTTTTGTGTTCTAGAGTGATGTTAGGAACCAAATGAGATTTTGAGTGGATAAGAAACAAATTAAAGAGCGAGGGAAAGGGAATAAGGTTCGGCCTTAATGAGAGAAGGAAGAGAAGCTGGAAAAATCTGGGTCATTCTTAGATTTTTCAGCTCTTAAATACTCTCTCAATGGGCCCAAAGTTCAGTTTGATGAGTGGGTTTAACCCACTTAAATATTAAGGCTCATTAAGGCCCAATCTGAATTATCTCTCTTACTCACTTCAAATTAATTCAAAAATAATTTTAACATTCTTATCACATCAAAAATAGGTAGTACGTAAATTTTTGGCTTAATCAGAGTTCATTATCGGTCGGATTCGATAATTGCCCATATCATCGAAAATTTTAATTTTTACTACCAAAATATTGTACATAAAAATTCATAAAGATCTGTAAAATATGGCAATTTATGGAGTTCGTTTACTATTTTTAAAAAATTATGCAAAACCAAGTAACATTCTTTACCAAAAAAATTGACTCGCTACCTTTTTCTTATTTATGACCTTTTGAGATCTATTTGACCTCAATTTCACTTTAAATTTCAAACCCAGACTCACCATGACCAATTCTTTCCGATGATCTAATAAAATATTTTTGACTTTCGGATGTACTTTTCGGCTCAAAAATTACTATTCACCATTGAGAAGCACTGTTCACGACTGATCTGATATTGAGGTCATTAAATTTCTTCCCTACTAAAATAAATTTTATGCTTAAAATTTATCTAAATTGAAAAGTAAAGGATATTGTTGTCTCAGGTTCCCATATAGCCTCCTCTACATTGTGGTGATGCCATAGGACCTTCACCAACGGTATCTGCTTATTCCTGAGCTGCCGAATTTCTCTAGCCAAGATTTTCACAGGTTTTTCTTCATAAGTCATATCAGTTTGTACCTGAATCTCATCTGGTGCTATCACATGGCTCGGATCCGACTTGTATCGACGAAGCATAGATACATAAAAGATATCATGTATCTTTTCTAAAGCAGATGGTAGCTTCAATCTGTAGGCTACGGGATCCACTTGCTGAAGAATCTCATATGGACCTATGAATCTAGGCCTCAACTTGCCCTTCTTTCCAAACTTCAAAAATTTCTTCCATGGAGATATTTTCAGAAAAACCTTATCTCCGACCTGAAACTCAATATCTCTTCTCTTCAGATTCGCATATGATTTTTGACGGTCCATTGCTTCTTTTAATTGGCTTTTAATAATCTGGATCTTTTCTTCAGAGTCGCGAATCAAGTCTGAACCTAAAAGTTTCTTCTCACTCAATTCAATCCAGCATAATGGAGTTCTGCACTTTCTACCATATAAAGCTTCAAAAGGTGCCATTTTCAAACTGGACTGGTAGCTATTGTTGTAGGCGAACTCAACCAAGCGCAAATGTTTTTCCCAGTTGGTGCCAAACTCAAGAACACAACATCTAATCATATCCTCTAGTTTTGAATCACCCGTTCAGACTGGCCATCAGTCTGAGGGTGAAATGTTGTGCTAAGGCTAAGTCTAGTACTCTGAGCATCTTAAAAACTCTTCCAGAAATGAGAGGTAAACCTAGGACCCCTATTAGATACAATCGATGTAGGCACTCCATGTAACCTAACCACCTCGCTGATATAGATCTTGATCAGCCTGGTCAAAAAGTAATCCATCCGTACTGGCAAGAAATGAGCAGTTTTTGTAACACCCTTATCTCTCCTAACACTCTACCGGTGAACCGAAGATCTAAATTTTTTTTCTAACTTAATCTTTATATTTCAATACCTTATTAGCGTGCTTTAGCTAATTTAAAAATAAATCGTCGACGACCTATAACTGTCCCAATTCACTATGCATTTAATAAAATTTTTACAATATAACGGCTGTACATAGGACTAGCCCCCTGAAATGCAGACAAATCACACAGCCTCTCAGAGGCACAATAATCAATAATACAATCCATATCCATTTACTGTCATCCATTCCATTTCATTCACAACCCAAATACAACTTACTAAAATAACTTCAGTTTTACATTACACATCCAAGTAAAGTTTGTACATATATATACATGCCAAAATTTATACAACTAGAGCATCCTAAAAGAAGTCCTTTAGAGTGTATTCCTGCTCCAGCTCCTGCTGACTTGCGCACAGTAAAAACTACACGTTGAGCACTCGACATGCTCAATGATGACTAATAATCAATACCTTTCCTAATATTATCATTATTATTCTTATATATTAACATATATGTGAACATAATTATAAAATCATTTAATATTATTTCAAAATATTAATTTAACTTTTTTTATAAGATTATTCATTTCTAACGCATAATTATAATTTTGCTATTATAAGCTTATTTTTGCTCTTTAGACTAACAATTGAAACATTTTACATTTCTATACACTAAAGTTGTCATTTATAAGCAAAATTATATTTTAATCCCTATTGACAATAAAATTCATTTTCTCAACAATTTAACTATTATCTGACTATTTTATCTTTATTTATGCAATTTTCACTTAATTTACTTGCTTTTTACACTTTTAAAAAAATTACTATTTTGCCCATAAACTTTCTTTTTTTTTTTCATTTTGATCCTTTTTCACTTTCTTTTTTTTCTTTTCATTGTCTTTTCACTTATTTATCAATTTATTCCCATTATGCCCCTAGTACAGATCCGGCAAAAAATCTTAGACCGGATACTTGGAACATGGACCCCACGGGCCCCACTAAAAAGAAAAATAATTTTCAAGGAACCATTCTCAGAACACTGTACTTTTCACTTTCACTTTAATACTTAAGCTATGGAGATCAATGATCCTACCCATAGCAAAGCAAGTTGCCATGACCTGCACCACAGTAAAGGGCGTTTCTATGGCTAGCCAACTATATCCAGAACTAATTTTTACTGCCAGACTAATTTTAAAGGCACAGTAATAATTATTTTATAAATCCTTTTAATTTTCAAAAAATTTATCAGTTGACTTTTTAATTTTTTTCATTGACTATAATTTAATCTCATATAATTTCACCTTTTTCAACATTTTATGCAATTATTAACCAATAATTCAATTATTTTCAATATACATATTAACATTAAAATTTTAATAAAAATCTAATAATTTCAATAAAATTTATTTATGCATTATTTATTATCATTTTTTATTAAAATAATCAATTAATTCACAACTTTCATTATATACATACACTATACAAAATCTTAAAAATTTCCAAATAAATTTTAAATATTCTCTAAAAATTCATAGACATTAATTATCAAGTCTGCTATTATTTTAAGCTAACATATATTATTTATATGCATTTTTCTCACCATTTTCTCTTACCATTAAATTTTGCCGCCATTACTTTTCATCCTAAAAATTTTCTTTCTTTCATTTTCACTTTTCAATCATCTTTTCTCTAACTTAATTACAATTATCCTAACATAATTACACCAATTAAACACTTTAATCATTTTTACCCTAGTTACATAATTGAGAAAAATTCATAAACTTAGAAAATGTAAAGATTAATTAGTCACTTACAATTTTCTCTTGAATTAGGAAGCTCAAACCTCATTTTCCTTGCCTTTATCCTTTGAAACACTTACTCTTCCTTCACCACCTACATAGGCTGGCCAATTCAAGCTTAGTTTCTCATTTTTTTTTGTCCTCAAATACAAAATCCAAGCTCAAAATTATAAACTACACCTCAAAATCCATGAATAAATACTAAAGAAATAATTTAAATTCATAAATTTCTTAACTTCCAATATAACTTAATTTCTTTAACCACTTGATTTCTAGCATTTCCTTTCTCAAACCACTTGCTTGAGGCTACTAGGGTGAACTAGAGAGATGAAACTTTAATTATTATGTTGGGAATTATGAGTGATTTTGAGGTGTAGTTTATGATTTGGCCAACTAAGGAGGAAGAAAGGAGACCAGCTAAATCTAGAATTTTCTCCAGATATTCTCCTTATTTATACCTCTCAAGTGAGCCTAAATATGGGCTTAGTTTATGGGCTTAGCCCAATTATAAATTTAAGCCCATTTTAGGCTATTAAAGTCCCAAACCAAATTCTCTATCTTCCTCACTTCAAATCACTTCAAAAATAATTTCATAAATTTTATCACATAAAAAATAGCTAGTACGCAAATTTTTGGCTCAATCGAAATCCATTATCGGTCCGATTCAATAACTGTCGATGTCACCGAAAAATTTCATTCTCATCACTAAAATATTCTACACAAAAATTCATGTAGGCATAGAAAATCTAGCAATATTCGGAGTTCGTTACTATTTTTAATTATTTACGCAAAATCAAGTTACCTTCCCTGCCAGAGAAATTTAACTCGTACCTTTTTCGTATTTTTGATCTTTGGAGGCCTATTTGACCTCAATTTCACTTCAAATTTCAAATCCGGACTCACTATGACCAATACTTTCCGATGGTCCAATAAAATATTTTTGACTTCTGGATGTCCTTTCGGGCCCGAAAAGTACTATTCACCATCGAGAAGTATTGTTCACGGCTGACCCGGTGTTGAAGTCATTACAGATTTAGTGAGCCAATCAATAATTACCCATATAGCATCATACTTCCTCTGAGTCACAGGTAAGCCAGTAACAAAATTCATGGTCATCTCGTCCCATTTCCACTCTGGAATACAAGTGGTTGTAGTAGTCCTGAAGGAACCTAATGCTCTGCTTTCACCTGCTTACATGTCAGACATTTACTTACAAATTCAGTCACATCACGTTTTATGCCTGGCCACCAATAGTAGGCTTTTCAAGTCTTGGTACATTTTATTACTTCCAGGGTGCATGACATAGCTACTATGGTGTGGTTCTGTCAGTATATTCTTTTTCAATTCTTCCTGAGCGGAAACACAAAGTCTTCCTTTGTAACAAATACTTTTATCACTGGATAGAGAGTAGTCACTTTCACTATCATGCTGAAGCTTGTTCACAATAGCCAATAATTGGTCATCTTCCTTCTGAGCCACTTTTATTTGATATACAAAGTCTAGTTTAACTCGCAACTTGGCTACTACAGCTCCATTTAGTGCCACACTCAGACTGGCATTCATAGCCCAAAGAGCTGCAAAGATCACTATTAATCATTTACACTTATCAATATCTTATACAGATTCATTCAAAAGCATTAACCTTACCTGACATAAATTTCTTGCTAAGCGCATCAGCTACTACATTCGTTTTGATGGTAGTCGATGTAACATTCATAATCTTTAATCAACTCCGTCCAGCATCTTTGTTTGAGGTTGAGTTCTTTCTGGGTAAGCAAATATTTCAAACTTTTGTGATACAAGAAAATATAACATTTCTCACTATACAGATAATGCCTCCATATCTTCAATGCAAAAATAATAGCTGTCAACTCTAAATCATTAGTAGGATAGTTTTTCTCATAAGTTTTGAGTTGTCGGGACGCATAAGCAATCACCTTGCCTTCCTGTATCAGGACACAGCCCAAACCATTTCTAGAGGCATCACTATAGATCACAAAGTCTTTGCCTGATTCAAGTTGTGTAAGGATAGGAGCTTCTATTAACATAGTTTTAAGCTTCTCAAAGCATTCCTAACACCTGTCAGTCTATACAAATTTAACATTCTTCTGTAGCAGTCGTATCAGGGGAACTATAATGGTGGAAAAGCCCTTGATGAATCTCCTATAATACCTAGACATTCCTAGAAAACTCTGCACTTCAGTCACATTATTGGGTGGCTTCCACTGAAGGATTGCCTCAATCTTTGAAGGATATACTTTAATGCCCTCTGCAGAAATGACATGACCCAGAAAAGATATCTCATTCAACCAAAAATCACATTTGTTGAATTTGGCATACAGCTGCTTCTCTCTCAGAGTTTGTAGCACAATCCTCAAATGCTTATCATGATCTTCCAGTGTCTTTGAATATACCAGGATATCGTCTATGAAGACTACGACAAACCTATCCAAGTAGGGGTGAAAGTTTCTATTCATCAAATCCATAAAAGCTGCTAGTGCATTTGTAAGCCCAAATGGCATGACCAAGAATTCAAAGTGGTCATACCTGGTACGAAAAGCAATCTTGGGAACATTGATTTTCTTTACCCCCATCTGATAATAACCCGACCTCAGATCGATTTTGGAGAAGACATTTGCTCCCTTAAGCTGGTCAAATAAGTCTTCAATACGAGGGAGATGATATATGTTCTTTATGGTCACTTTATTCAGCTGCCTATAATCAATGCACAATTAGAGAGTTCGATCCTTTTTTCTTTACAAATAGGACAGGTGCTCCCCATAGAGAAGTGTTGGGTCTGATAAACCCTTTGTCAAGCAACTCCTAAAGTTGAATCTTTAATTCTTTTAATTCTGCAGGTGCCATTTTATACGGAGCAATAGAAATGAGAGCAGTACCAAGAATGATGTCAATGGAGAATTCAACCTCTCTATTAGGTGGTAAACCCTGAAGCTCATCCGAAACACACATCTTAGAACTTTCTAATAGTAGGCATATCAGACACCTGTAAACAATCTTTCTTCGCCTCTACTACATAACACAAATTAGCTTTACAACCCTTCCTGATCAGTCTTTTTGCAGCAGTAGCTGATATCACATTAGATAAGAAATCAGATCTCACACCCACAACTATGATTTCATCAGCATTCTGAAGTTGTAAGGTGACTCTCTTCTTTCTGCAGTCAACAGTCGCTTGGTGGGCGGATAGCCAATCCATCCCCAGAATCAAGTCAAACTTACGGAAGGGCAACTCGATAAATTTGCCAGGAATACATGTCCCTGGACGCCAATAGGATACTGTCTATAAATCTTGTTTACTACCACACTATGCCCCAGAGGATTGCTTACCAAGATATCTTGGTCCTAGCATGCCTCTTTCATCCCTTTACCCCATGCCAGTTTTGTGCTAATGTAAGAGTGTGTAGAGCCAGGATGAATTAGAGCATATACAGAATCGGATAATAGAACAAACTTACCCACAATTACATCAAAAACATCCTCCTCTTCTCGAACCCTAACAGCATATGTCTGTCCCACTGATCGCCTCTATCCTTGAGATGACTGACCAGTTGGTCTGGAGGCTGATGTATTAGGGACGACTCCCCTACCACATCCTCGTGGAGCTTATGACCTTGTACCAGATGCTGGTGAGGCAGCTGGAACAGTCTGTTGCAAAGGATAGTCTCTGATACGATGATCTCAAAACCCATATCTTAAAAAAGCTCCGATCAATAATCTACACTCCCCAGAATTTGTCTTGCCACAATGGTTACACAATACTGGTATCCCACTATCTTTGCCTCTGGGTGCACTAAAAGCTGTGGTGGCTAAAGATTTTCCTCAGGATGCACTGCCCTATCCCCGAACTGCTGGTGGGTGGCCTTGAGGTGTCTGCTGACCCTTCTGCTTCTTACCCTGTCCAGACTTGCCACTACTCTGTCCTTGCTTTCTCTTTTGTTAAAACCTGGACTGTCTCTCAGCTTGCTAAACTTGAATGGCTTCTAATTTGATAGTCGTTTCAATCATGGATCGCAAATCTGGGTATTTTTGGGCCTCAATAATCTGCCTCAACTCAGTATGCAACTCTCTCTCAAATCACTGGCATAGCCTCTCTTCTGTGGCCTGTCCCTTATCCAGGTAAGCGCTCAGGCGCTCAAATTCTCTATCATATTCTGCCACTGTACGATTACCCTGCCTCAATCTCCATAAGGCATCGTGCATAGCAATTTTATATTCAAACCCAATATATTTCTTTTCAAACTGCTCAATGAAAAACTCCCAATTCAGGCGGTCTGTTGAAGTATCTCTTCTAACTGAGTCCCACCAGATGAATGCTGGACTTTGTAGTAAAGCAACTCTGCCCTCAAATTTTTCTTCCAGGAAACTGTGGGTAATCTCAAACAACCTTTTGATCTTAAACAACCATGTTTCTACTGCTGTAGGTGTCAAAGAATCATGCCCTAAGAAATCTTTAGCCCTAAGTCTTTTTAACTGCTCTAGAATAGATTTCCTTCTGGACGGAGCAGGTGGCTGAATCTGTACTACTGATGGTTCTGCTAGGGCCTGGGCAATCTGAAGTCGCTGCTAAATATAATCTAACATTAGATTAAGGAAGTCTAGCTAAGGAGTAGGAGGTGGAGGAGGCGCTACTGGTGGAGGTACCTGTTGTTGTGGGACCTCCTGTTGCCCAACATAACTGGAGACCTCACTCTTGTTATGTCCCACCTCACAGCTTTGTTCACCAGACATCTTTTCAATATAAAACAAAAGAGAGCAAGAATACATTAATTCCAAAACACCTTCTCAATATAACAATTGGCATGCATATATGTAACTAAATCAAGCATTAATACCCACTCCGATCTTAGAACCGTCTAAACTACTGCTCTGATACCACTAAATGTAATACCCTTATCACTTAATAGTATAACCAAAACTGTTCTGACTAGCCACATGCCAGAATTTTTTTTACCTTTGCTTAAACTTCTAAATCCAACTTTTAAAATCCTAAGATTATAACTTAAGTCTAGAAATACTTTAAAGGTTCGCCGATGACCCATAACTGTCTAAATTACTATGCACTTAATAAAATTTTGGCAATATAATGACTATATATAACACTAGCTCCCTGAAAAACAAACAACACACAGCCTCTCAGAGGCACAACAATATCATATAATCATCAATACTCATCATCTCATCATACCATCCATTTCTTTTCCATATCACATTCAACTATATATTACACATACATTCATTCACATCAACTAAATCTCAATTTACATCACAAACCATTCAATATTACAACCCAAAATGTTAACTCTTACAATACGTATTTACAAGTATCCAAACCCATACGTATTATTTACTTAGATACATGCCACAAAAATATAAGTTCTATTTCCATCAGAAGAAATCCTACAAGGTGTACTCTTGCTCCCGCTCCTGCATACCTGCACGCGGTCATAACTATGCGTTGAGCACTTGACATGCCCAGTGATGACTAACAATCTAAATATTTCGTACAATTAATTTACATAGTTCAATTATGAAAAAATTTTCATCTTTAACTTTTCAAGCAAAACTTAAATAAACCATTAACCTTTCTTTTCAAATATCATTTTAATCTTAGTACATTTTTATTCATTCAATATTTATTTATTATTAAATTATACATTTAATTCAGAACTTTTACTTTTATTCAATTTAGTCCATTTTTATCGTTACATTATAAATTTAACCTAATTATGCTTCTTTTTTATATTTAGGCTATTAATTAAGGCATCAACCTCAAATTAAACTTAGTTGGGCATTTTTATGCAAAATTATATTTTAGTCCTTGTTAACTATAAAACATCATTTTTAAATATTTTAACCATTAATTGATTGTTTAATCCTTAATTAAGCAATTCTTAATTAATTTGCTTAATTTTTTCTCTTTCGAAAAAAATTACGATTTTGCCCCTAATTTTTTCACTTTTAATTGTCATTTCTGATTATCTTTTTACATTTTTAGCATTTTACTTACTTTATGTCCCTAGTTAAGACCTGACAGAAAATCTCAAACCGGATACACGGGACGTGGATCGCATAGAGGCACAACAGAGATAGAGAAATGACCCTCAAGGGATCAATTCTCACAGAGCAGAGAACAGAGACGGAGAAAGCCATAGTGAGCAAAGATCTAATCCATAGCATAGTAAGTCGTCATGACTTGCACCGTGGTATAGGGATATCCTTATGGCCAGCCAATTATATCATGAGCTAGTTTTTACTGCTTGATTATTTCTAAGGGCATTATTGTACATACTTTTATTCAATTTCACTTATTTCAAAGTCTTTATAAACTTTTTCATTTTCAGAATTTTCATCAATGACTTTTTCACTGATTTTTCAAGTATAGTAAATTAATTTATATTAATTTACCACTTTTTACCTTTTATTGAATTATTCCTTCATAATTCAATAATTTTTACCTATACAAAATTCATAATTTATTTTCGAAAATACCTTATTATTGCATATAAATTTTTTAAAAATTTATATGCACACTTTTCACATTTACTATCATTATTCCTTCATTTTATTGAATTATTTTTCAATAATTCAATATTTTTCATTGAATATATTTAACATTTTATTTCTCATTTATGCATGTATAGTACATAAATTCCCTAAAAATTTATATGCACATTATTTCAGATTTACTACCCATATTTACTTAAATTATGAATTATTTCTCTTTAATTTATCAATTTCATTACTTACATAATCATTTATTTAACTTAAAAATTTTCAAATTAATTACATAAATCTTTTAAAAATTCATGGACATTAATTATAATATTTATAATTAATTTAGACTATTATGTAACAATTTCATGCAAATATCACTATTTTTTCCTAAGAGAATTTTCGGCCATCACAACAACTTAGCTTCAAAAATTTTATACTTTCTTCTAAGCATTCAATTAACCTCATACATGCTCCAATTTTATTTCCCCCACATAAAATGCATTATTTAAGCAATTTAACAATTTTTTTCCTAAATACATAAAGAGAATTAATTCAATTAAATAGAAAATATTAAGATTTATTAGTCACATACCAATTTCTCTTGCTCAAGAGTGTCTAGACTTCCTTTTCTTTACCTTTAGCCCTTGTAAGCTTATCTTCCTCTTCCTCACCTACCATGGCCGGTCTAAACAACTTAGATTTCCTTTTTTTTTGTTCTCAAATTTATAATTTAAGCTCATATTCATAATCTACACCTCAAAAACTATAGAAAAATACTAAAGAATTAATTAAAAATACTAATTATTCAAAGGTTACCTTAAAGCCCTAAGTTTTGTAACCTTGATTACCTTGCTTCCTTTGAGAAAATCAGATATTGGAGGCTATTTTTGTATTCTAAAGTGATGTAATAACAATTTTTATGTTTAGAACCAAATGAGATTTTGAGTGGATAAGAAACAAATTAAAGAGAGAGGGAGAGGGAATAAGGTTCGGCCTTGATGAGAGAAGGGAGAGAAGCTGGAAAAATCTGGGTCATTCTTAAATTTTTCAACTCTTAAATACTCTCTCAATGGGCCCAAAGTTGGGCTTGATGAGTGGGCTTAACCACTTAAATATTAAGGCCCATTTTAAGCTTATTAAGGCCCAATCCGAATTCTCTCTCTTTCTCACTTCAAATTATTTCAAAAATAATTTTATCACTCTTATCACATAAAAAATAGATAGTACGCAAATTTTTGACTCAATCGGAGTCCATTATCGATCCGATTCAAATTTATCGATCCGATTCAACAACCGCCGGTATTATCGAAAAATTTAATTTTTACTACCAAAATATTTTATATAAAAATTTATAAAGATCTGCAAAATATGGCAATTTATGGAGTTCATTTACTATTTTAAAAATTTATGCAAAATCAAGTCACATTCCTTAATAAGAAAATTGACTAGCTATATTTTTCATATTTCTGACCTTTCGAGGTCCATTCAATTTCAATTTCACTTTAAATTTCAATCCTAGACTTACCATGACTAATTTTTTCGATGGTATAATAAAATATTTTTGACTTTCGGGTGTACTTTTCTGTCTGAAAATTACTATTTACCATCGAAAAGCATTGTTTACGGCTGATCCAGTGTTGAGGCCATTACAGTTATTTTGTCTCTTTTATCTTTAATGTCTCTGTGAATTTTAATTTGAATGATCTGTACAACTTTTTTTTAATTGCAAATATTCTCCTACTTGTTGACGGTGAGTCGTTGCAGATGATTTGTATCGATGCTTCTGGTTTATCTAATAACTGATATTTTTCTTTTCATTTTGCTTCATCTTTCTTTTAGGTTAGATTTTTGGGTTTTAAGATTTGTTTAGTTGCAAAATTTCCTAAATCCGTAGATGACTCAAAGTAAAGGTTGTTTTTGAAATTAATTTTTACCAAAGCATTAATGTGGAATTCAATTCCCAAATCTATTGGACCCTTTTTCAATTTTGAAAGTATGATTTTCTGCCTGTGAATAATTTTAGTATTAGGATTTAATCAATAATTTCATTAATGTTAAGTGAATTTTTAGAGAGATAGAGAGACAAATGGGTTTGAACTTTTCTTTTTCTCTTTATATTCTCCCATGGCGTGATTTTTTCTTTGGATGTTCATTTTGCTTGTGATGGATGATTTTCTATTTTCCTCTTATGAGTAGCTTTACTTTTTCTTCTTTATGTTGATTTTATTTTTCTATAATCTAATGATCAGTGACCCCTAATTAAATAACTGGAGATTTTATTTACTGTAAATCCTATTTGGATATGATCATTATTTATTCAATTAATTTTTACTGTAAATCTTAAGAATGATTCATTTGTTTTCATTTGTGGGTCTGTATGGTGTTGGGGGAATAAATTTGTTTCAAAGTTGTTGGTGATGGTGGTGGTGGTGGTGGTGGAAGCTATAAGAGAAAGAAGAGCTCAAAGTTGAAACTTATAAGGGAAGATAAGCTGCAATGGAAGCTCAAAGTTGGTGATGGTGGTAAAAAAGAGGAGCTTCGCCATATGCAATAGAAGACAGTAGTGGTCTGGTGCCCTAATGGGTATTTTGTTCAATTTTTTTACTACATAATTGACACATGGCGTATTCCTATTGGATATAGGGCAACATCAGTGCGTTTGAAATACATCTCCCTTTGTTTATGCGTTAACAGTGGTTTGAAAACATGCAATTGTTTGAATTGAAATGTTTAATTGTTCACTAAGAGTGTGTTTATTTACAGAAAATAGAATACGATTTTCTATTTTATAAGAAATTGGAGTATCTATTTTCCTTAGAAAATTTGGAAAATGCATTCACCTGTCAAAAATGGAAAATTTTTTTCTTGAAAACAAAAAAAAGAAAAAAAAAAGAAAACATGTTCATTTATTAAAAATGAAAAATTTTTTCTAACTTAAAAAATTAAATTATATATTATTAAAAAAAGATACTATAACTTTTAAAAATGAAATAATATGTATGTATGATTGAATTATAAATTTATTAAGATAATTCAATTAAATTTAATATTTATAAATTAATAAACACTTAATTAAAAAAATATGAAAATACCATTAAAAGAATCAATTTTTAATTTTTATTATTATTGTAATCATTCCATAATTGATCATCAATGGCCTCTCTGACTATTTTCATTTGTGTTTGTTGAGATAAATCGATAGTAATACCCTCATGTTGTACTCTAGCAGTTGTTTCTTAAGGTATTATTAAATCTTCTCTACCGTATAATATAAATAATTGATCTGTTTTATCTTCCATCCTGATGAAATTATGCAATATACAATACGCAATTGGAATAAGTTTTTGTCGACGTAAAGGATAATTCAGTATTGATTTCAAAATTGGAAATGAAAATCTAGCCTTTAACACTCCGAATGCCTTTTCTATCACGTTACATAAAGATGAATGCTTTTGATTAAATAACTCATATTTTCTTGTAATTTATTTCCATCCACGGAAGTCATTTAAATTATATCTTTCACCACGATAGGGAGCCAAAAATTCAGGTATATTAGGATAACTGGCATCTATAACATAATAATAATAATAATCTACAAATTAATATTTATGTTAATCAAATGACAATGACATAAATCAATATTAAGGAAAAAATGATAATGAAAACTCTTACCACCACTTAGACAGAGAAAATTATTTTTCAGTCTTGTTAATGCATCAAGAAATACTCTAGAATCGTTCGTTGTCCCTTCCCATCCAGTGTACACGAATGTAAATAACATATCGTAGGAGCATACAACCATAACATTTTGTGTTACAAGTGTTGCCTTTTTACCACGAAATATCTTTTGTTTAAAAGCTGATGACCAAGCTATCACATGAGTACCGTCTATTGTGCTTATGCATTTATTACCAAACAAAAGCAAAATATTTAACTTACAGTTAATATATATATATATATATATATATATATATATATATATATATATATATATATATATATATATATATATATATATATATATATATATATATATATAGTGATATTATATGCCATAAAATTATAAATTATAATGCTTTAATAATATTTTATCTTACCTCAAAATATGGATAGCATCTGGAATTGCTTTGAATTTTTGGTTGCACAGGAAATCTATTCACACGTTTAATCAAGTGAGTACCTAAAGTAGCTAATGCTCTAATTATCATCTTACACCATTTATAAATAGTAGCAAGTGAATAATGATATCGTTATGTTATAACCATTTGACGAAGATTACATAGAACTACAAACCCATGGCAACTCCTTATTCCACACTACCATCTCTTTTATCTCTTAATAAACCCATTATTTTTAATCTTTCACATAAATTTATAAATACGTGTGGTGCCATACGAAACCCTTCATAACACCTAGTTAGATTTTCTATAAGAACTTCAAGAATGTAATTTTTTTCACTAAGTATTGAAGTTCTGCAAGGAATCCTTTCTATAAAATCTCTTTCACAAGTTATGAAAAATCTAAGTAAAAGTAAATCTAAAATCTCATCATCCTTATCACTACTAGAACTATCACTACTAGATGAATACACTGATACTTGATTTTGATGTAAATTTTGATCCATAAATCCTGCATAAATTTAAAGGAAAAAATAAGTTTATCAAATATAAAGGAAAAAATAAACAAATAACATTTTTAAAAAATAAGTGTAGCTATAAAACATAATTTAACTTAACAAATATCACATATTCAATGACATAAACTTTCTATCCAATCCCTTCTTCTATTGGCATGCATCAAGACAAACATTTTTTCTCCATTTTGGACTGACAAGTTTTTCCAATGCTTTTTTATATGCAACATTGGAAATATCTTCTATTCCTTCCAAAAGATCCATACATGCCTCTATAGCATATGTATCGAATTCAACACTTGTAGCTTGATTGCTTTTCAATTTATATTTTTGTGCTTTTGCCAATTCTTTTTCTGCTCTAGCACTTAAACAAGATGCCCACATTTCCAAACATGAATCCAATTTTTCAAATTTTGATTCTTTTTAAGTTATACTAAATCCAGGAATATAATCGATAGGAACTCACTTATTTTTTGAACTACCAACGTCCATTTTTTCATCGTCTAATGCATGATGAATGCTCATTTGAAGGAATTCTTCTTTAATTTGATGCTCCTCATCTGATTCATGAGGTAACTTGTAGAAACATCATGCAGATACCCAATAACAGTAGATTTACTGAAAATTTATCCAAGTCATAATGCCTGCAACAATTTTTCTTAAATGATTTGAAATTCTTGTGTTTCTGCAATTTAAAAGACATAACATTTTAGATATTGAAATATGAAATAAATACCTTAATGTTAAAAAATAAGTAATAAAAAATTAAATTACTGATAATTTTACCTTGTAAAACATCTGCCAAATATCTTCCATAGCAAATATAGTATTTGAGTTTAAATCATAAGTTACTCCAGTATGCTTCAATAATTCAGTAAATTATCGATGCTTTAATCGAAGATGATTATATTTTCCATTCAATTTTTTTATACCATATATCTCCCTACTGTTACAAATAATTCATAATCCATTTCTTACTAATCAATTATTTTAAAAGATGGCGTTCCATTTGGATTATTTTTTACTCTCATATAATATATTCAAAAAAGCAAATTCATTACTATTAGTCCACACTTTTGATTTTTCACCATTTTCAATCTTTCCCTCCATCTAATTATCTATATAACAAAAATTTCTATTATATGAAGCATAAAAAAATAAAAACACATTTTATGCACATATTGAGGAACTTAGAAAAATAACAATAAATTAATGCAAAAATCCAATTAAACATTATATATATCCTATTTCTTTAGTTAATTGTTTGTAATTAAGGGTAGAATGGTATTTTCGATAGTTAAATGTTTAAGAATAAAGGAATGTAACAAAAATTTAAAATTTCCCAAAAATAATGATATTGATCTTCATAGCTATTTAAAAAAAGTAAGGCCTAATATCGGGTCAATTTTAGTTAGGGCTGACGTCCATCAACAAAAGTAAATAGGCCCAAATCAATTGTGGGATTGGATCAATAATTCACAATAGCCCAAATCACTTTGCCAATAAATATTTTAAGGTTTGCAGTGTAAGGACAGAATCAGGAAACTTAGCTCTTACTTCAATTACAATGGAGGCATCACTTTCTTTATAAGAAACCCAACCACTAAATAATTCATATTCAAAGACACATAGGTTGCACATTTAAGGCCAAAGTTAGTTACTCCCAATATTAGGCTGTCTATACACTATTTTTTGTCAATTTGTATCCCATCTTTGAAAGTGGAGTAATTGAACCGCAAGAACAAAAATAATGTAGAAAACTATAAAATTGGTCAAATTTTGTACTGTTTAAAATGATATTAAATATTAATAAGGTTAGGTTTTACATTTGCAGCAATATAATCTCTAAAATTTGGTTGTCATTTTCAAGTTTAATATAGGCTAATTGTATAGGTTCTCCGTATAAGCACTAACAGATGGATCAACTGCAAAATCTCACAATTCTTAGTCAATACCAAAAACGTCATAATGGGTTTTGAAAAGTTAATTAATAGTTGCAACAGAATTCACATGCAATGATATTAACGTATGCTCATTCAAAAATATTACTTAACAAGGAACTCAAAAAGTAGAAATACAATCTATCATTCACTACAAAATCAACTAACTAAGGAAACATAACTACAAAATCAACTAAAGGAAATATATCATGCTAGTCAACATATTTAGTAATTTTCAATACGGCTATTGAAATTCATGGTGCAATCAAATAAGTGCTGCTAGCTGCAATTTTTTCTAGATACTAATGCAAAATTAGATTTTAAGTTCAACTTAGAGATTTTGACGAGAGGTAGTTCACTATGGTAGTTGTAAAATAAGAAGAAGCTAACTTGGTTTGGCTTCTCCATGCTAATTTTTCAAAAAGCTTATTAACGTGGAAGGTTGGATTTGGAGTTCTGAGTTATTGCAAGGTCCCACATGCAGGAGAGGGAATAATTTGATGTAGATTGGCTATTCAAGATGCCACTTAGAAGGCTTTTAATTAAGATTGAAAGTGCTTACGAATGGTGCCAATTTTCGTGCAGAGAATGTGATGTCAGATTTATGTAGATACTTCAAAAATTGAACTCATTTCTTTAATTTAGTTAAATAGAACCTCATAAATTTGACAATTCAGTATGTTAAATGAAATTCATATACTTGTTCATAGCAATCATATACTGCCAATTCTCAATGCTAATAGCAACAAGCATTAATATTACAATTTAACTTAAAACTTGATTGCTACTTTCTTTGTGCTGTATAGACTCTGAAAATGTATAAAGCATGCATATTTGAACTCTATGGTTGAAAAAAACACAAAGCTTAATGCAAAAAAAATAAATTTATTCACTCACCTTGCTATAAAAAAACAATAGCTTTGCTTTGCAGCAAATGAACCTATCAACCAAAGACAAACAACTAGATGAAGAAAGAATCAACATCACAAACGTAATTTAAGAGAGAAAACAAGGGAAAGAATTAAAGCAAACCTCTATAACCAAACTCCTAGAAAACAAATTTGACTTAAATAGATCAATTCTTGAAATAGTTGATGCATGATTTTTTAAATTTCAATTGGTATTTGATTTGAGTAGGAGAATATGAAAGAAACAGAAAATATCAGCTGATTTGAGGGAGATTAAATAGGAGAATTAATTGCAAATTAATAGAAGAATTAGTTAGAGATTAAATAGGAGATATGAGCTGATTTTCCTCACTCCTTTCTCTTTGACCACCTAAGTTTTAATTCTAATTTCTTACTTTCTCTTTAAAACTCTTCTCCGTTCAAAAAATAGGTATACCGTCACTCGTCAAAACCCACCAATGGTAGTACTGTCATTTCTTAGGTACTTTTCAAGTAGCGATGCAAATTAACAATCATTTGCTATTTCTTACCTCATAAACACTTGTGGGTTGTCTCTACAATTGGCTTTGTCAGATTTTAAATAGTTCAAATTTAAAATACCTGAGAAACCTAACATAATCATTAGGAATGAGTATGGACCGATTAACTGATTCATTAATAATTTTTTTAAATCAATCCATTATTATCGGTTAATCACTATATCGATTTTGATTTTTAACTCGATTTTTCAGATTGATTTATCGGTTAACCACTAAAAAATTTTAATATATAAATTTAATAAATTATACAATTTATAATATTATTTTTAATAGTTAAAAATACTTTAAAAATGAAAAAAATACTAATTAAATGCAATATCCATTAAAATAATCAAAATAAAAATAAAATTTTTATCATTAATTATAGAATTTAAAAATATTCAATATAAAACTAACAACAAAACGCTAATTATGCACATAATTTTAATGTTTATTTACTAAAAATATATATTTTACAAAATTATATATCATAATATTTATAAATTACACAAAAATTAAAAAATATAAGTGTAAAATTTAAAATATAATTCATAATATATATATATTCGATTTTGGTTTCAGATCGGTTAACCATCGGTTTTTAAAGTAAAAATTATAAATCTAAAATTTTGGTTTGATTAACCTAAAAATTAGTTCGATTTTTCGATTAACCAAAATTTCGATTAACTATGCTCACCCCTACTAATCATATCCTTTTCCAAAAAGCACGGATTCTTAAAAACCCAACTTTGAAGTAATCGCAAAATGCCTAAATGTGTTATCATATGATCCACATAAATCTTCTTTCTTGCTTCTTCCATGATGGAACTCGATTGGAAGATGCACTTAGAGAAGAGCAGAGAGATCGAAAAAATAATAAGAAAAAAGAAATTAAATATGCTACTGCTGGGATTCAAAGAATGTAATTTGGCGTCGTTCTTTTTTAAGTAAGCATGTTTTCTGTAGAGAACGTCATATATATATTTTCTGACTTTCTTCTAAAATCAGAAAATTGGAAAACACCCGTTTCTGTTTTTTATTTTGGAAAATAATTTAATGTAAATACAAACTCTATTTTTTATTTTATGCGTGAAAAATTTTCTAGAAATTGGAATAATTTTTCAAAAGTGAACACGTTTTTAGTATTTTAAATGAAAAACAGTGTCAATTTGGAATGTCAATTTATATATTTAAGGTATGTTCGGAGACGTTTTGTTTTTAACGTTTCCGTTTTTTTTAAATAGAAACATGTTTGGTTGTATGACTGTGTTTTAGTTTCTGTAAAATTGTACAAGAATTGTTTTTCTAAACGAAAGCTAAAAATAAGAATCCAAAAAAGATGGCTTCTAGGTTTAGTTTTTAATTTGCTTAAAGAATAACAGGTGATGTTTTTTCTTCGGATTGTCGACTGTCACTCCAGCCACCATCACTCAAGCCACTGCCGTCAACTTCTTGAGTGCTGCTGCCATCTGCCGTAGAAAATCTCGCTACCCTTTTCTTTGTTTCAGTCAATTCTCGAGCTGCCTATACTCATTTTGTTAGTTCTCAAAGTAATCAATCACCTCCCTGCTTCGTTTTGCTCTTTATTTTTGAAACAAAAATGGATTGTGTTGGTTGCTAATTCTTTTAAGAGAAATGGAGTTCGTGTACAAATTTGCTTTAGGCCGGTAGCTTTATTACTGTTCTTCTTTTACTTGCCTATTTGCGATTCTTGTATGGCGGTTCTTCCCCATTTAAATGATGATTTGCTGGTATATGTTGCCTGAAATAGTTATAGCGTATTGGTTTTTGTTTGACTGAATGAACTTATCTTGGTTGCAAGCGAGGGTTTATTTTATTTGTCTCCGGTTCAAATGATGATTCATGCTGGTGACAAGAGGCCTCTGTTTGTAATTGGTGTTCTTTAGACTGGGAGTGGGTGAGGAATTTGAATTGTTGTGATCTGTATTAGAGAATTGGTGTCCTGTTGGTGTTCAATTGTTTATTTCCTTAAGATGTTCTAGTTTGCTCCATTCATCTGCTGTCGCTCTGTTTAGTTTGTTCACTTGCTTTCTTTTATGTATTAGAATTAGCTCTTGTCCTAGGGGGAGGGTTTTCAATTTGCTTCATTTGTATGGTGTTGTTCTCTTTTCATTCATTGACTGGACCCATTCTAGATATTAGTAAATGTTTTAAAGTGTAGTTTGAAGGATCTTGTTTTTTGTGGGAATTGCTTCTGTATGCATCAAGAACATGATCCTCGAATTTCCAGTATCACAAACTCTACGTGCTTGATTTAGACCCTTTTCTAAGCCACTTTTGATTTTTTGGTTTTTGTTTTTGTACTCTATTTGTGTACTTAAGTATCCAGTTAGGCTTTTGGAATGCTTTATAATTGGACATGGTAACAAGTCTAGCTTATTTAAAAACTCAAGTCCTGCTCATCGCTAGCATATTTCTTGGTCTATATTAATGTAACATAACATATATATATATAGCCCTGACCATTCTTCTCCTTCTCTTAGCTTAATCCATTTCCAATTGACATAAAACGGCAAAAATATATACCTCTAATGAATAGTAACAGTCAAGGGACATGAAAATGATTTTTGGCTTATTTTTTCTGATGATTGTTGTTGAAGAGTTATGTTTTTGATAGCGTGAGTGTGTGCAGGTGTGGATATAAGGACATAAAGGAAAGCCTAGAGTTAGAAACTGAGCTTATAAAGAAAATATCAGAATTCTTGAAAATGGGAAAATGGGAGCAAAGAAATGGTGAGCATAAGAACAGTGAGGTTCAAGATAAATATAGAAAGAATGAAAGAGATTGGTGAACTGATAGAGGCAAAAAACGCAGGTTTGGTTTATATGATAAGCAATACAAGAGTTATTGCCGGTGAGAGATCTTGTTTTGTGAAGAAATTAGCTATTAACTATGTTTATTGTTTCCTTAGAAGAAATAGCAGGTGCCTTGCAACTGCTATTGGGATTCCTCACCTTTCACTTATTGAAGTGGGTATGGTTTATCGAGTTTAATTCCATTGTTAACATTGTATATAATCACTACTTTGGCGTCTACTTGATGAAAAACAAAAATAAAAATTATGCTAATTTATTAAATATTTATTATTTAATATTCATAATTAGATTATATATATGTATAATATGTATTAATAGATATTAAAATATTTTTTAAAAAAAATAAATAAGAAAATAATTTTTAAAAAATAAATAATAAAAATTAAAAATGGTTTATAAATTTTAAAAAATAAAAATAAAAAATATTACCAAACGATCCCTTAACTTTTTGATAATTTAAGAAGTTTTGAGTTAAAAAAAATTAAACGAGGGACTACTCGGTCACATAGTCTAAAATTAAAGGGTTTTAGCCTTTTAGGTCCTAATTACTCGCCAACTTATTGGTTAGGATTTTATTCTTTTGACCAAAAAAAGAAAAATGAAATTCCACGCACCTAATTGGCGCGTAACGAACTGGAATTGCGAGTTGCGGCGATACCGAAGCAATGTTGATTACAATCACAACCGTCCTGCTTTCGTCGTCCTCCTCTCAGTATACGCAAATGTTTATTTTTTTGAATAAAATAGACAGATTTTGTCTCTTCGATCTATTATCATCCTGTTACACTTATTCCTTTAATGGCCTCCATTTCAAATTCATATCTCTCGCTTAACTTCTATTCTAATCTTTCAGTTTCTAGTCATGCGATCTCTGTATCGCCACCACAATTTCTCTTCCTCACCCTTCTTTCCTTCTCCAGAGCCTTCTTATCTTCCTACGCGCAGTGTCAAGGTTTATAATTTTCACTCTATAAACATGACGTATATGCTTTTCTTTCTTTCTTTTTTTTTTTTTTTAAATTAACCGGAGACATGATTTATAGTAAGTCGTAGAGTTGATTGAGCTGTAACCGTATTTCGATCTCGACTGTTGATTTGTTCTGCTTTGTATGTATATTGAATGTGCCATTTTATTATTCAAATTTGATCTAGAATATTTTTTATATGTTATTGCTCTTATGTTTTGCAGTTTCGCACATCAAAGGTTAGAAAGGGTGGGTGCCGATTGCAACATAGTTTTGTTCGGCTTAGGGCCTTTGATGAGGTAACTTATACTTTTCATATATTTATGGTTAGAATTATAGCTATTTGCTTTCTTAATCGCATTTAAACTAGGGGGTACTTTTTTCATTTTTAAATCCTACTATTTTTTTTTCCTTTGAAATTAATCAAATTTTGTCAAATACTAGCCAAATGTTAATTAATTTAGGCTCTTAAGGTACTGTACCCACAAAGCTACATTTTTTCAATTATTCTGAGGGAATAAAAACACTTACAGAAACAAATGATATGTAAATCTTAAATTTCTGCTAATGCACTCTATGAAGAAATACTTGCTGTTTCTATATTGGTTTGTATTGTAATTCATTTAGTATCTCTTCACTCGATGACTGGGGTGACAATGAGAGCACTGCTGGATATTTGATATCATCCAGTGATGGAGAAGATAGTGATGGGGATTATATCTTAAATCCTGTGGCAGATATCGATATGCCTTATGCTAGTACATCATCTAATGATGCTCTCACAATTACAGCTATAGACTTGCAATGATCGCAAAGGGACACAAAAAACATAGGCAAGTACTATTTTGATTTTCTAAAACTATGCATTCTTATGGGAAGCTTTTGCCCCACTTTTGGCTCCCTGATTATGATGAATTCAATTGAATGATTATTATTCTTCCTTATGGGTGCGTGCTGCATTTTTTTTTTCAAAATGAAATTGATATAATTCACATAAAATTACAAATTGAAGATATAATGAAAAAGATGGCAAACTAGATGAATTTAGGCGCCACTCACATTGAGCTTTGTGGTTGTATTAGTTGGCATGTGTGTCTAGTCTGCTGTAAATGCTTATCAGAACGCTGACCATGCTTATTCGGTTGGCATGTTTAAAATGTTTAGAATTGATTTAAGTTGATCAGCGTGTAATAGTTTGAACTCATCTTGAATGTGTATGCTGGAGTCGTTGTTGTTCACATTATTGGTGCACTTTGCTAATGCTTAAGATGTTTCATTACGTATATTGACTGCTGAGACTGTGTTGTCTGGGGGCTTATCTGCTCAATTTCTATAAGTTGTGCTTTTCTTGAACATCAGTATTGATGCTCTGATTTTCTAATGGGATTATATTATCTAGAATGTTTCTCTGAACATTTTTTCTCATGTTGAGTATATGCTTGAAAACATTTGGTCAAAACTGTCGAAAGCCTGGTGCTGTCTCCTTTATTAGTTATTGTCCAACATATGTCAAGAACGTGATATTTTCATCTTCGGTGATAAGATGACTTGAAACATTTTTACACATGCTGGAATAAATTGAACTAAATAATTTTCTGTATTTGGAATTGGATTGATAATTTACAACTATACATATTTATACAAGGAGAGAGAAACCTACTCTAGAAAACTTATTTTTTTTTAGATAAAAAAATCCTTACAAAGTAGGAAAACATATATTCTAATATGAGGGGAAGATACAGGAATTAGAGGGTACAGCTGGAACTAAATTTCAGCTGTGATGCAAAATACTGCAATAGCACTTTCTGCAGATACTTGAGATTATACTATGGTAAACAATTTTTTAACATGTGGCAGCTGATTCAAGAGGAAATATGTATAACAACCAATTCAAGCAGTGGAATTGATTTTTTTAAACTTCTTTTTTTAATGTTTTTTAGTTTGATGTGTAGTTTCATGCATAATGCAGGATCAGACTTGGGGTTCTAAATAATTTGGCAGTGATCGTCTTCTTGATCGTTCTGCTTTTATTTGTGGATTGGTGTGCATGGAAGATTGTCAGACTACCTCTTTCTCCATTTTATTTATCTGGGCCCTTTTTTATATCTATAGTTTTAGCTTCTGTAGCGGGTTATCTCTGCGTCCCATTTCTCACTGCTTTGACGATTTACCAAATTAGAAAGAAAGGGCCAATTAGACACTACAAGAGAAGCTCAACACCCTCAATGGGTGGTAAATTCTTTATACCAGTTGGTGTAGGTTTTGCAAAATTCATAGCCGGTTTTTCTTCTGTTGAAGTTTCTGGAGCTGTAGTAGTGACAATGGCATTTGCTGCTATTGGTCTACTGGATGACATTTTATGTTTCATGAAGAATCATAATTGTGGTCTACCTGCATGGATAAGATTACTTTTGGAGGTGAGTATCTAAGTTTAGATTTCCTTTTCTTTTATGCTTTTAAAATTTGACAGTTGACAAACTTGCAGATGATATTTTCTATATTTTACAGATATCTGTTAGAACATTGTTTGCTTTTTGGTTGGATTCCACGAGCATATCGACACTGTACAGCATGTATACATTCTTGTAACTAATATGATCAACATTTATCTGAAGGCAGCTCACTTATTTACTATTGTGATGAAAAATTTATGAGGGGTATTGAATTGCTGCATTGATGAGCTCTTTGCAAAAATTAACATTCTACTAAAGTAAAGAATATCACACCATGTCTTTTCTTAATCCTTCGATCATGCAATGAGGATAACGGATAGGAAGCACTAAGAATATCTGTTTGGTTGGTGTACAAATTCCTGCAGGTCCTCTCAAAAATGAAAATATTTTGAGATAGAAAAGGTTTATGTGGAGGAAAATGCAAGTATCAGCAATAATGTAAATATCAAGTCAGTGTGGAAGTTTAGGATGCGTTTACTTATAAAAAATAATTTTTTATTTTCTATTTTCTGAGAAAATTGAAATATTCATTTTCTGTAAAAAAATTTAAAGAATACGTTTATTTATCCACAAATATAAAATTGGAATGTTTATTTTTTGTATATTTGTATGTATATACATATATACGTATGTATATATATACATACATACACATATATACATGTATATGTATGTGTATGTATGTATGTATATGCATATGCATGTGTATACACATACATACATACATACATACATATATGTATGTATTATATATGTACATGTATGTGTGTGTGTATGTACACACACACACACATACATGTATATGTATATGCATGTGTATGCATATATGTGTATAAATATGTATGTATATGTATGTATGTGCATACATATATATGTCTATGTATATGCATATGCATATGTATGTGTATATATGCATATATATACATACATATATATATGTATGTATACATATACATATGCATATGTATTTGTATGTGTATGTACATACATATATATATATATATATATATATATATATATATATATTCATATGTATGTATGTATGCATGTACTACATATACATGCACATGCATATATTTATATATGTATGCACATATAAACACATATATATACATGTATATGTGTGTATGTATATATATATGTGTGTGTGTGTGTGTATTAAAATTATTCAGAAAATTTGAAAAACATTTTTTATTAATTTTTCGATCTATTCTTTATTTTGGAAAACTGAAAAATTTATTTTTATTTTAAAAAACTGACCAAAATAAACATGATATCTATTTTCAGTGGAAAATTTTTCTGAAAAACTGGAACAATTTTCCGTAAGTGAACAGGTTTTTAATATTCCAATTGGCTCATCAATTTTAATACCTCACATAGATATAGTTTATTAATGGAAATATGTTTGCACTTAAAGAAAGGGAAGACAAACTTATGAGGTGATAGGCTCTAGTGAAGATGTTTATATTTGACTAAGCTTTTAATCCCAATCCTTATCCTTCTTTTGAAAGATTTTTGTCTTGCTTAGAGGAGTTCTTTATCTACGCTTATATTTAAGTTTCTGATAATTAACCAGGCGAAATTGGAATAATAATAAGTAGCTTTATAGTTGTCATATGTGAATAATTTCACATTTTGCTGAGAAGAAGGGCAAGAAAATTTTTCGGCTTTGATGGAATGACAGTGGGCTAGAAAGATAATTTTGTTTAATATGCCCCTTTTCCACTTTGGCAGCATCATTTTTATTTTATTGTCAACTTATAATAGAGTTTCCAATTGTTTCTAGCATTCTTATGCTAATAATTATAATCAACAGTAGTAGCTCTTCAATTGACAAAACAAAGGTTTTATTTTGCTTGCTTCTTGAAATGGGAGGGTTACATACTAAATTTTGGGGTTTGTTATAAGAATTAATAAAGCTTTATGTCAAATTAAGCCTTTTTCATAATTTAATTTTCTTCATTTTTTGCTGCATTGTTACCGCTGTCCTTATTTCTCTGCAACTCATTTTAAAAATCTTTGAAAAGTATAGCTTCTAATGTTGTAACTATGAAGAATCTTTGAAATTGTCCTAATTGCATTAAGTAATTAAATTATTTGGCTGAATTGATTTTTCAGGCTTCATCTTAATTGATCAATTAACTTTAACATGTTAATACTTAGTGCCAAACACGCTGTGGCATTTGTTCAACTGTTGCTTATCTTCATCTCTTATAATGCAGGAAAATGCTACTTCCTCTACCTGCACCATTGGGTCTAGTTTGCATTGGAAAATGTTATTTATTGTTGACTTCACTTTGTTTCATTTCTGTGGGGAGTGGAATTGACTTAGCTGATGGTCCTGATGGGCTAGCTGGGGGCACTGCTGCATTGGCTTTTGTAGGAATGTCAATTGCGGTGCTGCCAATATGTTCAGGTTAGCATGTTCTGTGTTCTTTTTCTTTGTCTCGTTGGGGTGGTGGGGGTTTGGATTGATGGTTTCTGTTGACGATGAAGCCACAGCAGTTGGAAGCATAATTTTGCATTGGATTTTGTTCCTTGTACAGAATAGGACTTTAGTTTTCCTTTGAACGTGCACTTTGTCAGGTATGCTTTGCCATCCAGCTCTAAATGCAGGATGTGCACTAATGTTATAAGTTGGTGAGTTTGTAAAGCTTCTGATTTACCAATGCTTTTGAATAGTATAGGTAATTTGTTCGGAATACTTTTAAATATTAAGTGCAGCAGATTTTCCATTCATATTTTACATTACTAAATAGCGGAGCATGTCTTTCAAGTTAACCCTGCTATTTTGTCAGAATTTTTAGAGTGGATATAATCACAGGTTTAAACCTTTAATGTTGATGTGTGTAAAAATCTTCAAAGGCGTGACTTGGGAGTCCTGTAATATATGTTTTAGCATTCACCATTTCATGGTTTATTACTTTGACTGGATTGCGAACATCATTCACCATTTCATGGTTTATTATTTTGATGCATAATGCTTATTTGGAGTGTGGTATACAGAGGTAATCAGTTTGGGATCTAATCTTTTACTGGATACTTATTTTGTGCTAAACATGTTTGACACTGCAAAACAGAACTAGCAATTTTTGGAGCATCGATGGCAGGAGCCTGTGTTGGTTTTCTGTTGCACAATTGGTACAAGGCATCTGTATTTATGGGAGATACAGGATCCTTGGCATTGGGTGGAGGATTAGCTGCAATGGCTGCTTGTACTGGAATGTTTTTTCCATTATTCATTTCATCTGGAATATTTGTGCTGGAAGCATCATCAGTTATTATGCAGGTATATTATGGTGGCAATAATCTACCTTGCTCTTTTCTAGTCACAAATTTTTCTGTCATTGGAACTCATATTAGGCTGTGTCTGCTGTTACTGCAGAGCCACTTCTCCTAATTTCTTTTTCCCATGAATAACCTCCCATCCTTTATTTCAACAAGACTGCTGATAAGTGCCGGTTTAGCTATTGCTGGTGTCACTGCCTCTGCATTTCTTGCTACAGTAATACATACCTTGGATTGGGAATAATTTGAAGTTTTACCAAATAAGACGTGTTTTCTCCTCTCTTATGTTATTTTGGTTGCCTTGTTCATCTATTTTGACTTTGTTTTGGCTATTATGGTTGATACCTATCAATGTTTTAGTAAAGTTGTCAGTGTTGGCAACAGGGCAGAGAGATAGTTTAGGTTCAGGCAGAAAAATGCCTTTGGTACAAGTTTGAGATGGATTTATTGATAAGCACAGTTTAAAGTTCCATATAAAGTGTTAATGCATTAATTGTTGTCTGTATCTGACAACGGATGGCACATTATCAATGTTGTTTAGTAACATTTTCTTCTCGAGCAGTAGTTTGTAAAACATCTTCTTCTTCTTATTATTATTATTATTATTATTTTGTGGCCAGTTTATCATTAGTTGCCTCCTAACAATTCCCATAGATAAATGTTGCCTTTGCTCTTTGATACATAGTGAGCAGGTGCAATGACATTAAATGCACTAGGTTCAGACATGTTATACGGTAAATTGTACTCTTAAGTGGTCATAAACTAATCCTATGTTCCAGGTAGCATACTACAAAGCAACCAAACTCTCAAGGGGAGCTGGGCATCGTCTGTTTCGAATGGCACCTTTTCATCATCACCTTGAATTATGTGGATTCAAGCAACCAATCATTGTTGCAGGTGCCTATGGTGCATCGAGCTTCTTGGCATTAGTTGCTGGATTTGTTGGTCTGATATCAGCTTAGCTGCTGAAACCATTTTTGTATCAGCCTTAGTTGCTGAAAGCATTTTTGTTCACATCTCATATCAATTTTTTTAGGTAGGGTCATTATCATTGCCATTCTTTGTATTTCCTGCATCATGTCTTTGATAATGTAATTATTTGGCTTAACAAAATTGCTGAAGAGGCACTAATAGATGTTATGTGCACACATTCAAGTCCAGTTACCTCAATTTGATTAAATAGAAGTTTATACAGTTGAAACTATTCTTTTTTTTTTTTTTTGTAATGTATTCTTACATTAATTAGGGCACAATAATAAATTAAGAAACAATAGTTCATAATTGTTGGTAAACAAGGCACGTTAAATAGAAATAAATTAAATGACTATAATATAAATAGAAAAGTGGATTATATTTTGTGATAAATTAAGAATAATAAGCTTATTTTTTTGGTAATCATTTGGTAGTTGAAGTCTATATTGTAAGGGCAAGCATGCTTGATTTTAATTTAATATTGAATCAAATTAATTTGATTAATAAAACATAAATTTCAGTTAATAACTGAAAATTCAAAATAACTAAAATTTTAAAACAAAATCGTCTTTGCCTAATAAAAGATTCAAAATTATTAATCGGTTTAATTTTAACGGGTGATATGAGTAAATTTAGGTTATAAGTTCAGTTCAATATTATTAAAATTCAATTTAGTTTTGATTTTTAATTTTTATAAAATTTCAATTTTATATTGTTTTAATTTGATTTGATTAAAATCTATTAATTCGAATTTACGTTAGATAATTTCCTAAGTATCTAAAAGTGTTCAACATTTGGGGCTAAAAGTATATTTGGAGCACGCATGGTCTAATTAGGAAAATATTTGTTATGATCCCATAATTAATTAATAATAATCAGGTAGTGGAAAAGGAAAGAAAAGTAAAGATAGGGGGCTAAGAAAATGACAAAGAAAGGGGTCCAGATTAGTAAATATAACATTGTGTAGGAGGATTAATAAAGTTTACGAAAGTCGCGTGGCACAAATAGAAATACAAAATTTTATACTCAAGCATGGTAAAACCCTAGGTCCCTAACCCACTCTTAGTCTCTTATAATCGCAGCCAATACAGACTTGAAGTTGGTCTCTAGGGTTTTCGAGTTTCTTTGCACGCAGCCAGCCTACCCTACTCACTCGCTTCTCCATCTCCGCCTCAATCTAACCTTCTCGCAGCCATGGTAAGCAACTCTCTACATTTCTCTATCTGGTTGCTCTATACGCATCAATTGATCTCAATGTTTGTGTTTCGATGGCGCCGTATTTAGTGTTCACGTTGTCTCGAGAAAGGCTGGATCCATTATTTGTCTCAAAGAGTCATTAGTGGATCTAGAAATCAGTTGCATTTGGGATTATTTTAGTAGATTATGAATTTTCTGTAGTAACAAGAAATACAGCCAATTAATTTTTTGGGGGTTGAGTCTATTTGGGAACTTGATTACGTTCTGTTATTCAATTGCAATTTCTCTGTAAATTTGTCACAACCTTATTCAGGAAAGTGCATTTTTTTATTATTTTTAAATCTCTTTGCTAGTCATCACTACGGATTTTAGGAGAGTTACGAGATAAAGAGAATGGAAAATGATGTTTTCTTTGATTTATTTATGGATTTTTTGGTCATTTTTCTTTTGAGTGTTGCTTATGAGGATGATAAAGTGAATCATCAAATTTGTTATTTTGTTGTTGGTGAATATTATTATAAAATTATTTTGTTGTATGTTCAAAGGGCATTTTTTTTCTGTTATGTTTTCTCGATTTTGAATTTTGTTTTGTGCTTTTGTAGTCGAAAAGGAGGACTAGAGAGCCAAAGGAAGAAAATGTGACACTTGGACCTGCAGTGAGGGAGGGTGAATATGTATTTGGAGTGGCTCACATCTTCGCTTCATTTAACGACACATTCATTGTAAGGATTCTCAGATATTCTGCCACTTTAGCTAGGTAATATTAGTTGATGTTCAGTTTTAATTTCTGTGCCACCTTCAACTGCAGCATGTGACTGATCTCTCTGGAAGAGAAACCCTTGTTCGTATTACAGGTAAATCTACTTTTCACAACATGCAGTTTGAGTTACGAATCCATTTTAATCACTTTATAGGATATTAATTTTCTTTGTTGTTCACATCCTTTTTGTTGGCTTCCATGAATTTTCTCTTTTTTTTTTTTTATTTCTCCAATATTCTGTCATTGGTTACCGTTTGTTTATGTCTTCTATGTGGATTGTGTGTTTTTTGATACTTGAACTTCTCTTCCCAAACAGGTGGAATGAAGGTCAAAGCTGATAGAGATGAATCTTCACCATATGCTGCTATGCTTGCAGCACAGGATGTTTCCCAGAGATGCAAGGTTCTTTTTTTTTTTTTTTTCTCTCTCCCCTCTATGAAGTACTATAATTTGGAATTTTGTCCAAAATTTGAGGCCTTTTACTTTTCACTGATTGATTTTCTTGGTCAAAGACCTGTTTTTTCATGGCTATGCGCTGAAAGCGTACCCTGATTCTGGATGTATATCAACTAGCAATTTACAATGAAGTTATCTTGACATGGGAGCCTTCCAAATTAATACTTTATTCTGTGCCCTCTTCTACTATTGTAATGCTACAGTGGGAAGGTTTAAGCTGCAACTAACATTAGAGGTGCTTGATGGTCAATTATATTAAATCTAACTGTCACTTGCTTTGCATTTAGTTTTTGGTGAGATGCTACAGGGGATCAGTTATTTGTGGAGGATTCATGATAATTCAAAACATTGCATCTGTGTTTCCCTGTTATTTCATTTTTTTGAAAAAAAATACTTCCAATGCCCTCTTATTTGGTAGGCCTCAATCATTTGCATGTTACATCAATGCTGCAATGTTGATCTAATTTTAACAAATTATTTTGCCCCTTCTTCTTGGTGCTCCATCCTCCTGGAAAAGTTTCCATCATTTACTTTTCTCCGGCCAACTTTATTACAATAATTTGTACACTAATTCCAGGAACGTTCATTGGAATGTATTTCTTAGCGTTATGTCTCCCTGACCATAATAACATGGCTTTTTATTTCCTTTTGCATTCATGGAAAAACTGGTGGACCGCTTTTATTTTTATGATGCAGGAACTTGGCATCACTGCCCTTCATATCAAGCTTCGTGCAACTGGTGGGAACAAAACAAAAACACCTGGTCCAGGTGCACAATCTGCCCTGCGTGCCCTTGCTCGTTCTGGAATGAAAATTGGTCGTATAGGTAACATTTTGTCTTATGCTTTTGCTTGTTTTAGTGTAAGCTTTTTGTTTTAAGCATCCAGTAGGCTTTTTTTTTCACATTTTACCACCATGTTACATTTACAAGTAAGTTCTGTGTGGAATTTGTAAACACTGATGCTGTATTTCGCTTCTGATGTGATGTTCCAGAGGATGTGACTCCAATTCCAACAGATAGCACTCGCAGAAAGGGTGGTAGAAGAGGTAGAAGGCTGTGAGCTTTGTGTTTTGTTAGCTGTTGCCAATCCGTTTTTCGTTTGGCAAATGGATTCTATATGATCTCCATTAAAGATACATTTTAGTTTTGGAACTAATCTTTTGCTTCTATTGTTTGCCTGGCAAATGATTTATGGAGTCCTGTAGAAGCAAATAGGTGATTGAATACTAGAAATTTTTGTTTTATTGCAGTGCTTACCTTTGGTTGTTATTCTTGAATCCGGTTGTCTGAATTGGATCGTTTTACTGTGATTGTTTCCATAGTGTTGTGGTCATGGTCTTCTTTTCGTCTATTGCTCGTTTGTGCCATTTATAGTGAAATATATGCCCTAATGCGCCGATTATGAGAGATCTCATATTATCTTTAATATAGGGACTCAATTAAGATTTTTTTTTTTTAAATCGATTCAGTTTAAAAAATTTGAAAAGTTCAGGAATTAGGTGTTGGCGTCAATTTTTGCATCCTTTTGCTTGAGCTAGACAAAGCCGGTTTTGCGATTATTGCTTACCTCAATGATGTGGAGAGGCAAAAGGCCCAAAGGGAGTTTGATCTCTTGGAGAATTTCAATTGATTTTTGCTTGCAAAGAGAATTTCTTCTATATATCTCTACTTCAGCTGTACGATTATTGGGATGCCATTCTTTAAGGTTAGCATAGATTGGTTAATCACGATATTAGAAAAAAAAAATATTATTAATGAATGTTTTAAAATTATTAATCGTTAATTGGTCTGTTATATTTAATTAATTAATTTATTGATATTGATTTTTTTATTTGATTAATCAATATTTTTTATTAACTATTAAAATTTATAGTATTTAAATATATAAAAAAATAGATAAAGTTTAATTTAATTTTAAATATACAAAATAATTCAAAATAAAATCATAAAATAAAAATAACATATTAGTTAAAATTTAGGTTCAACAAATTAATATTAGCTAATATTGTAAAATGAATTTTATATTTATTGAAATAGTATGTTTAATTTTAAGTAAAAAATTTTGGATAATATTGAATGTTAAAAATTATATTTTAAAGTATAAGAAAATATAATTAAGTATAAGAAAATATAATTAAGTACTAAAGTAAAATATAGACACATGTATATATGATAAAAATAAATGTATAAAAAATTTAATTGGTAACTCCATATAAATATTACTTTATATAATTAAAAAATAACATAATTTAAATATAATTTAAAATATTGTATAAATTTTATAAAAAAATATATAAAAAAATTAATATAAATAAAAATATAATTTAGATATATTTTAAAATATTACTTTATATAAATTTTGGAGAAAAATAAAAAAATTTAAGAAAAAAAAATATATATATATATAGTTTAATCGTAAGTTACCGATTAATCCTGAATTAACGGTTAATTAGTACTCAAATTATAAAATTGAAATTGAAAATAAAAATTAAATTGGTCAATGAATCAAAATCGTTAGTTTTTTCAAACTTTATAGCGTAACCGAAATCAAAACTGTAAAATCCAAACTGATTAAATAGATTCTATTTATGGAAAAAATCAAATCGATTTTTGACAGTGCGATTTTTTTCTCAGCCGTACTATTTTTTGTTGACTTTGATTGATGATTGCCTAAATTTATAAAGCAGTATTATATTTTTTTATAATTAGCCAATAGAAATGGTGATGACGTGTGGAATTACATATTGGTTGGTGAGAGTCGCATAGTTGTTTCTACTTGTTATATCTAATTTGCATATCAATTTAGCTAATTAAGTATTATATGGCATTTTTGTTATATGATAATTATAGCTTTTAGGAGGGTTTATTAAGGGGACGGCATTTCTTCATTATTTAAGCTACGCTTAGTTGCACCGGGTAGTCATTTTTTCCGTCAGTTTTGGCTATAGAATAAATAACTAGGTGACGAAGTCATTTTTTTTTTCTTTTTCTTTTTCAAAATGGCTGATAATTCAGATAGAAGCAGCAAGAATAATCAGGGGAACAATCTCCAAACATGGAAGCTAGCATAAGAATTAGAAGCTCTCGTTAAACATGAGCTATCTCATTCGCTCGCCTTCTTACCCAAACAAGACAAAACACCACTTCCTTATCTAAAGCATGATCTACAATCTTCCATCAAGAGACCATTGGATGAAATTGAATTGATTACCAGTATAATGTATAATAGATTATCTTTTCGTATGCAATTATATATATAAATTAACTTCTAAGATACTGATTACTGACAGATACAATTTTGCATTGTTGGGCTAATCCTCCAAACTGAAGGAAAAAGAATACTAGTACAAGAGAGAATTAGCTTGAAGAGGCTTAGAGTAGGAATTGGAATTTTTAATTTGAAATAGATTTCAATTCCTATTAAAATTAGAAATTCAGTCTTCATTTCATAAATTTAGTATTATTTACTGAGAAATTTGTCAGAGAATTGAGAAAGTACTCGATTTTCCAATTTAATAGAGATTGCAGCTTTATACATTAAATAAATAAATATATAGGTCCATACTGCCAAAAGCAGTTGATTTTCATCACCAAAATACCTTTCTAACAGAAAATAGGACCCCGTCAACTTAGAAGCTTCGACTTATCCTTTTCACTAATTACGCCATTAATTGACTTAATTAATTATTTTGTTATTCTATATTAGCTTTTCGCAAAGATCGATTCTTTCAAAAATTCTAATATTGCATATCGATGCTAACTGTCCAAACTTCATGAAAAATCAGTTAAACAGTGCTATTAGAATGTCAATAACAATTCGAAATTGAAAAGGAAATTCATTAACATTCGAGTAGCATAGCACATTTGAAAATTAAAATTTCGACTTAAAAATTAGAGCAATTATAAAATACTTCTGATAAATACACTGCTTTCACTTGGTCCCTTCCTCCCGCAGCTCAAAAGCCGAAGTAGGAAAAGTCCTGGATATCCCCGTCGGGGTACCGAAAGTAATCTTCGTCGGATCATTAACATCCAGAGAAATATCAGAAATCGTAACCCAAAACAGAAGTTCCTTACATTTCACGCCGGTTAGCCGCCGCATGCGGCCGTTCTCGACGAACGACGTGACCTCCGTCTCATACGAAACGTTTTTGCCAATTTCACGGAATTTATGCTCCTTCTTGTTCTTCTGCTTGATCCAGACGAAGCCAGTGCGATGGTTGTAGCCGGACTCGATTATGTCGTCGAGCGGCATGAGGCCCTTAGGGAGATTGATTCCTTGCAGAAGCTCAAGAGATTTTTGCTTGCAGAGAGAATGGCCATGCACTATCTCTGCTTCTTCTCTGTGATCTGCTACTATCTGAGAACCCATTTCCGTCGATTTTGAGAATTTTTTTCGATTTGGGAAAGTGATGAGTAGGTTGGGGATTTTTGTATATTTATACTACTTTTGTGTGAGAACGCTGAAGTCTAAGACTGATTCGAAATTACCAAATTAGACTTGATTTTCTTCCCTTTTTTTTTACCTTAATATATATATATATATATTAAGATTAAAAAATAATTATTAAATTTAAATTTAATATTAAATTATATAATTAAAATTAAATTATTAAATCTAATTGATCTTAAATAAATTAACTTTTATTGTAAAAAAATCAAATTGAAAAAATTTTAAATTAAATTAAAAATTTAAAAATTATAGATAAATAAAATTTAAATTTTGATCAAAATAGTCACATGCAATAGCATGCAGAGAATATTATTTATTTGTCAAATGCCACTTTTATTAAAAAAAATTATCACATTTAAAATGTTAATTAATATCTTATTGGTATCAATGCTGCATTAATATCTTCATTAATTATTTTCTTTCTATATATTTTTATTCATTATATATATTTTCATCAAATATGAGAGCGTGAGCTATAAATTTTTCAAGTTATCTTTTATAAAGTTGAGAAACATTATCTTAAAAAAAGAAAGAAAAGAAGCAACAATAGACCTTTTAAGGGTGGAATACTTATGGGGTGGAATGAACATTTGAAATGGTGTGAATTGTATTACCAGCACAAACTGTAATTAAAATAGTAAATATGAACTTAAGGTGGAAAAAATAGAAAAAAATTGAGGTGTGAAACTCAAAATTTGGTATTTAGATGGAAGGCAGGATAATTAATTTTGGTAATTATGTGAAAAAATAGGCATATATTGTATGGGAAGATTTACTCACCAAATACAAGGTCCACACCTTTTCATGTTTGAATTGCGCTGTGCTAACAATGAAAATGGCGTGAGAGCCGATCGTAGCTTTTTGCGTGAAAGCATCATTATTCTCGGCGTCGCCATCGATAGTTGTATTCAGCAAAATTATTAAATCATATTTCCATAGGGGCGAACTCGTTGTTTACTAGTTTTGGTTCATCTTTCTTTATGTGTTTTTTTTTTTAAATCACATCAACAGGTGGGACATAAAAAAAATAACAAAAAATAACTTTATAATCTCATAATAATATATATAAAAATGTTCATAAGTTTTCAATTATCTTTTATGGATTTTCATATATTTTAAAGTATTGAATGATTACTATTGCAAATACATTATTTTCTATATAAGTAATTGAACAACCATTCAATAATTAATTTCTCATTCGATTTCATAAAATATTTTCATTATTATTTTTATTATTTTATTATTATTAAAAAGCACAATTAATTAAAATGGTATAAGTTTATTTTTTAATTTCTCTTTTGAAAAAAAGAGCTTATGTAGTATAAAATATGGTGCAAATTTAATTTGCCATTGCCAGAATAAATGTGGACTGCTTTTAATATTTTGAGAGCAAATAGAGACTTTTTTTAATTGATGAAAATTATGAAAAATGGTCCATATTTGTCCCTAATCGATACCATTTTTAATATTTTAGAGGTTTTATTAAAAATTAAAATTTAAAGCCAAATTTGTAGCATTTTTTTACCATTTATTTTAGGCAGTCAATTTTTTTAAAAAATAAATTTATGTGGGATACTATTAAATTTTTTCTTAATAGAGTGAGATCAATTGATCCCACTCAATCAAAAGCAGCTATGCCCCTACATATTAATTATGCCGACACGTGTTAAATGGTCAGGTTAGATAGATTTAAATGGAGTCATAATAGATTAGGTCATAAAATAGAATAAAATTTTATTGGCAAATCCCAATCAAGCTCACAATCAATATTTTAAATCTTAAAAAATAATAAATTAAAAAATAATGGCAAATCCCATCACAAGATACCTAGTATAATATTAAATTTAATTTTATTTTTGAACAGAAAAATCAACTTGGATAATTTTGGTGCAGTAATCAAATATTGATAATAAACTCTTGTCAAATATTAAATTTTTTTTTCGGACCGACTTAACATTTACATTGAAAACTAAATAATTATCACATATTTATTACTATAAATATGCTTTAATTTCGGTCACACAATAATAACCTTTCTTTGAGCCGGCTATTATTCATATAAAATTTTGAATATATAAACTTTTCTAATATTTTGATTTAATTAACCAACACAATACAAGTTACTTTGACAACATATTGCTTCAATTAACTAAATTAAAATATTAATAATAAACTCTAATGCCATTTTTTAATCTAAAATTCAATTGTACAAATAAATGTAAAATATTAATTATAATCTTAATTAATTAATATTCTACATGAAAAATATGAAAGCCATATAATAATAAAATTTTGCAGTAGATCAAACAAGACAAAATGAAAGTGATCACATAAGAAACTAAATTTAATATATATATTGCTTTCATCCTCAGCACAGTAACCAAACAAGTCAAAGCCGCAAAAAAAAATCCTAAAATTTTCAAAGTTACTTAGCTACTGGATTCATCCAAAATTCAGGATTGATGGCACATAGGATTTTCATACATATATATATATATATATATATATATATATATATATATATATATATATATATATATATATATATATATATATATATATATATATATAAGTTAAACCGAATAAAATCCAAAACAGATGCAATAAGAATTGCTCAATACCAAAACCATAAAACCACATTATATTTTAATGTTTAATAAATTGATACAGAATATTAAAAAACTTACCGTGATCAAGTAATATTGATCACACAAAAAGAACGAAATCATGGACCAAAAACCCAAAATGGCCAAACCCATAAAATCATTAAATATTCCACAAAGAATTGCAAGTAAACAATCCAACCGTAAAAGAACAAATTAAAACATTAAAAGTTGCAGAATCCACAAACCAACCCAATATAATATGCTGTGGAATCAAACGTGACAGAAGAATATACATACGGCACCAGTATCTTGAAACACCGAAACAATACAAAAACAGGCCATAAGCCATAAAGCACAGTATGCCGAGAAACCAAAAGATTGTACAATCAATATATCAAGAAATTACTAAATTTAAAGAAAAGAAAAAATATTCCATGGAACCTATTTGCATGATGGATTTAGGCAATTAAAGAACAGCAAACTCTTCATCCAAGATAATGCCCACGTCATAAAAGAAAACATGTCGAATTGAATTAATAGGGCAACCGAAAAAAAAAATATATATACCAATTTCTTTACTCGGTATGAAAACGATGCCTGCCAATTTCAATATATATAAATAACTTTAATTAATTCTTAATGATTCAACATGAATTTGGTTCTTATACCAATTGATAGAAAAAACCCTAAATGCATAATAGTCCATAAAATTGATCAATCATGTCAAATCATCAAAAATAAAATAGATGTGGAAGCGTAGCTGAATCCGTAGCCATCAAGAATGCGAAGGTTTAATGGTTTCTAGTTGACATATAGATCTAAATTTTCTTTAGGGTGATGGGATATCTGAGAGAAAAGAACGTATTAGAATTAGAGTTAGAGTTCTCTGGGCAACTAGGACCACAACCTATTTATATATTGACTTATTTTCTAATTAGCACATCATAAATTAGATTAAGTCATTTAGGTTTCTACACATTTATAAAGTAATCTCATATTTCTTAATAAGACAATTATTAAGTCCAATTTGACTTTAAATTAACGATATCACTTTTATTAAAACTAAAATTGTGATAGCATATAATATACAATATTCACATATTTAATTTGTATAGATCCATAAATTTTAATAAATTCATCAAAAAAATATATTTTCAAATGTAACCTTAAACCTGCGGTGATTAAATGTTCTTGGCTCCAGGGTTGCTAGTGACTTGTGAGAGGTTGCCGGCGGTGATTGATTTTCTTGAGTTTGTTTGGTGGCAAAGAAAGGAAAGGGATTTTTCTTGAGTCCATTTGGTGGGAAAGAAAGTGAAAGGGAATTTATTGAGCCTGATTTTTATTATTGCATTTAGTTTTTTTTATTAATTTACTCATGCCACGTGTCAAATATGTATTGATGATCTCTTTTCACATCAACAGAGTGTGTGTGTCACGTAGTAAGATAATTCTGTGATTTGATTTTTAAGTAGCAATTTATCATAGTTATTTAAAATTTAAACGTTAAATTAGAAATTTTGAAAGTTAAGGTATTAATAATGAAATTTAATATAAGTTCAGAAGGCATTTTATATGGTTTTGAATTTTTTTTTTTCATTTTTGCCCATCAGTATCATGCGCTCTCATTGCGTGAATTTTATATTTCAATCCACATCAACCTAATTGATTAGGTGGTAATTTATCATAATTATTTTAACTTTTGACGTTAAATTAAAATGATTGAAAGTTTAAATATGAATAATGAAAATTAATATAACTTCAGCAGGTATGTTATATATTAAACCTATTTTATAAGAAAATTAAAACCGTAGAAAATTGAATAAGATGCGTTTGCAAAATTATCGAATCCAACAAATTTTAAATCAAAATTGTATCATAGCAGCAATTCTTTTATTATTTTATTGCACAAGCATACTGCATAACATAAATTTCTCACATGAGTGGGATCCACAAGCTTCATGCTTCCTCCCCCTCTAATTTGGATTCTTGATCTAAATAGAGTATAATTAAATTCCCCGTCGCATATTATTTTCTTACCTATTTTAAATAAATGTGAATAATTGAACAACAGATCTACCGTTATATTAATTTATTTTATTTACTCCTTCTTAGACAATTAATTAAGAATTGATAACAGTTCTAAATTCTGATTTGTTCCTACAGTTAGAGAACTTGCTTCTGCTCTCAAAAGTCACTTAAGAAAATAATATCCGCGAAGGTTCTATCCTGGAATACTTGAAAAATCAAATCAATTTAACGAGAAAAAATATTCTAGAACTTAAAGATAGTTTAAATCCGTAAATCTTTCTTTATTTAGTGTTCACTATACAAATAATAAAAATAAATGCCAATCAACTACACCGTTCATTCTCTTTTATATGTTACTTTTAAACAAAATTTAAAATTTATTTATCTGTCGTTTTTAAATTTTTAATGTAATTTAATATTTTTTGCCAATTTATTGTTTTTAATAAAAGTTAATTTATTTAAAATCAATTAAATTTTATAATTTAATTAAAATTATGTAATTTAATATTAAATTTAAATTTAATTAATATTTTTAATTTTTATAAAAATAATAAAAATGACAGATAAAAAAATAGAAAGAGTATTAATTATGTAATGCTTACTAATTCTCATTGAACATGCAAAAGTCCGTGCGTGCACTGAATTTACATTTGTATAACTGAACTTACGTTGTATATATAGCTCGGTTGTCAAGAATTATTGCTGCTTCTTTATACATATATGCTAAACCTAAAAAGTTAAAATTGTATGGATAATTGGATATATTATTAAAGTGTTATTCACAGTTATAAGTTAAGTTAATATAGCAATTTTTTAAATAATTAAAGAATGACAACAAAAGAATCTTTAATTGATTATGGGATAGTTCACAAGCTTTACGTTAAGTAGAAAAGGCATAAACTGCATTCTCAAGATACCAATATTTCCTTTTTCTTTTGAATGCAAGAAACCTCTGGCTTAATTAAGCCCACTCCAACGATACACAAATCCTTTTTCATGTTCTGTGCGACTAACCCTTTCAATTACATCTGCTAAATTTTGACAGAAGCATAATTTCAATCCAAGATATTTGCATAAATTAATATATCTAAACTTATCTGATACGTGAATTATTCACTTGAGATATATATATTCAATTTATATAATCTGTAAAATAATTTTATTCATTATTGGTTATCACCCAACTCATTCTTTGAATAATATAACAGCAATTATAATACTTCCACCGTCTTTAAAAGAAAAAAAATAGTTCTTTACTGACATTATATTTAACTTATGAAATACTTAAATATTTAATATATCTCTATTTAAAGTACATTATAATCAATAAATATAAATTATGATTTATTACTTTACTAATAGATTAAATTAATTTCATCATATGAAGTAACTTTTCTTAATGCGTCGAAGAAAAATGCGAGTGAAAACATTAGTTTGTTAAGGAGAGAGTAGCAGTTTTTATTTTATTTAAAATGTGAAAGGGCAAAGGACTAGAACATGCTCTGCCAACTTGTACTTGCTTGTCAGCTTTTCCATGTGAAAGTTAGTTGGTTAGTTGGTCTTATTTTCTAGTATTACGTTCTTTTTATTATTTTTTCTAATTTTCTTCCTTCTCCTTTTCTTATTTGGCATTTCATTTTTCTTAAAAACTTACTTTATAAAGTTGATTAACTCTTTATAATTTCTTATTTTAAAAATATAATTAATGGATCTAATTTTAAATTAGATATTTATGAACCATGACGTGCTGAAAATTTTGAATTAAATTATAAAATTTACTGCTAAAATATCTCATCGAAAACTTCTGAAAAAAATTATTAACATAAAGCTTTTAATATTATCATAAGTATATTAAATTTCCTAAAATTAATCAATAGAATTGTTTGGTTTTTTTTTTGACAGAAAATCAGAAATGGGATTCACCCCACATTTGGAGTAGATAATTGTTGCATTTACTACAACAGCTAGTATTAAAAAAAGAATCATGGGTAACCCTTTTGATCCTATTATTGAATTTGTATTCGCTAAGTTTATGTTTATTGAGAGTGTGTCTGTACTCTAACACCACCTGCTCGAAAACCTCAACTTCAAACATGTTCAGCTTCATTTCCGGTTTCATGTTATCTCTAACATATGCAAATGCCAATTGATCTCTTGGGTTAAATGCTTCTATTTCATTGAACATAAGGCATGAGAATAAATTGCTGTTCGGTCCATGCTTCCTTAATATCAAAGCACTGTCTGGTACATCTGGCAAAGCGCACAAAACGACACCGTGTTAGTTTAGCACTTATCAAAGAATAACAATCATATTGTTTGACTCTTTATGAGGGCAAATGATTCATCATATAATTTGGGTAATAGACAGATCACCTGCAACATCAACAATAATAAACTACAATTACTGTAATGGCTTATAGGAAAGGGACTTTGTTACTTTTTCATGTAAAGACACATCTTTTATATTGTGACAACCGATATATCCTGCCACGAACCACAGAATTGCTTTTGGGTCCACATTATTTTGAGGGCAAATTGTGTTAGGTTAAAAAAATTTCGAAAAAAGAGAAAAACCCCAGTTCAGAATTATTCTATTTTTTTTATTAAAAGTGAAAAAAAAAATAAAAATTTGAATTCGAAATCTCATAATATATTAAAGTCGGGAAAAAAAAAATAATGTTTTGGTTATACCCGAAAATTTTTATGAGTGCACTCATATTCTCGTACACAAAACAAAGAACATACCATAATAATACTTTTACTAGGCTTCCAATGCAAAAAGTGCACTTATTCTTTTTCTTTGTCTTCTTCCTTATGGTTTTTTAAAAATAAAAAAAATGTTATCAAAATTAGAACGAAACATCAAATGCATAGAAGGTTTAAATACTAATTGTTGATTATCTCAGTAATTACATCTCTAAATACGTGCTAAATAGCCAAAATATACTAGTTTTACCTTGAACTCTATAGGGTAATTTCTTGTTCGTTCGAGGAAAAAAAAAAAGAATAAGAAAGAAATTTCCTCATTACGACTTAATTAACTATAATCATAAGATTATGTGCATTCATGAAGATATCTAGATAATACCTTACAGAGCTATTTCTTGATGAAGTTTTCATATGGAAAAATTTTAATAAAGTTAAACCAAGATTAATGTATTTATTATCACATTAAACTTCAAGTTCAAGTATACCCAACTTTTTGACTTTTCTTTAAGTAATTCTCTAGTGGAATTACTTAAAGGTCAACATGATATCATTGCATGAAATCATTATGAATTAAGAATAAAGATTGAGATTTTCATACATACATATATATATATATATATATATATATATATATATATATATATATATATATATATATATATAAAGTTAAATTACCTGAGGGATAAGGGAGTTTATCAGAAGACCATGGTAACAAGCCATTTTCACAGTAAGTTTCCATTTGCGTCCTCAACCCATCAAAATCCCACCATTTCTTCCACCTAGAAGTAGCCATAGCTTCTTCCATTGTGTGAAGAAAGAATGGATGATTCGATATCGCCATGTCTACATCTTCTTTCACAACTAATGCATGAATTAACAGTAATGGGTCCACCATTAACTGCAGCTTCGCGTCCATCCAAATGCTGAATTTGGAGTTGGGAAATAGTCTGTGAACCAAGTATTTAGGTATTATTCCATTCATAGCTGGATTTTCATACAAATACTGGCTTGAAACCTTCACAATTCTCCACACTCCTATATTATAATGTAGTGATTTTCTTGATATTAAATGGTGATAGTTCAGTCCTTTTAAGGTAACATCATCAACAAACAAGAAGAAACACATATTGTCCAAGGTTTTTGATCCAAGACTTTTCGGTTGCCGGATTTTATCATGGTCATTGAAGATTGCCGAAACTACTACTACTCCCTTACAGCTCTCCATAGCCATTTTATCTGCAAGAAATTGAGCCTGTTAATTTAATTGAATCATTTTAACATTTCAATATCAGCATTTTTTGGATTCTTTATAAAATTTCAATTTAGTGGTTTCCTGTATTGGAATTAAGTGAAAGTGATCCAAAGAAGCAAGAAAACTAGGAGAAAAATGGATGAATTCTGAGGAATTGAAACAGGGGATATAAGACTTACCAGTATCAGTGATGGGAAATTTTTTGAAAAACCCGCAAGGAATCTCCAAACTATCATTCAAACGATGAAAATAAGAAATCCTTTCTTGTGTACTAAAATTTCCTCCAAAACTATTTCCGTTTCCCTTCATATAGTTCATCCTCTGTGAAAACAGAGATGAATTCCGACTCAAATCTCGAATCTCTTTCAAAACCGTCCAATAATCTAGCCGAAAGAATCGATACCCAATAATCAAAATGGCACAAATAAACCAAAACAGATCGCAAAATTGAAAACCAAAAACAGAAAAGAAAGAAAAGATACCAGAGAAAAAAACAGGGGAAGAGCAAGAAGTGCGTTGAGTGGGGATAGCGTACTTGTGTTCTCCATAAGAAGAAGGGTAAGAGAAAAGAGGATGTTGAATAGGATCGAAAGGAGAGGATCTGAAAAGACAAATTGATGGATGGAGAGAAGTGTAGAAAGCTAAAAAGAGAGTGGTGAATAGGTATAACAGAGAGATACAGAGGAGCTTCGATTGGAAGACGAGGGGCGTCGACAATTTTAGTTTCCCCATAAACTCCTTTTCATGGGTTTCTTCACCTTCGATGTCGACTTGTTGATTTTGCACTTGGGGATTTTTACTGTGGGTTCGACTTTATTCTAACAATCTATCATCTTCCTATGCTTGGGAAATTTTACTATGGGTTGCGACTTGCGAGTATGTGGCATCAATGCATTATGTGGCAGTTCTATGTGGCCGATCGAGTGATTTTCTGGCTATTATTATTTTTACTTAAAATACAATAATAATTATATGATTCTTTTCTCTGGAAGATAACTATGATATAACTAATTTTATGAAATTTTAAAACGAAAAAAAGGGTTCTATAATTGTAAAACGGAGTGTAATTTATATCATCATAAGATCATGAAATTGGCCGGTTAGAAGAAAGGACTTGGTGAACATTGATATCGTATATTTAATTGAAAGGCAACCGCCCAGTCGAGATTGTGAAGAATTTAATGCACCAATGGCACTTACCTTTTTGTGTGACGCGTAAGAAAAACTTTTTTGAAATATTAAAAATGCTGGTATATATTTGCCTTTAAATATGTTTTGAGGCAAAATTATTATTCCCAATATGTAATCGGTTAAAATTTAATTATTATTTATTTTAACTCTCAATAAAATGTAAGAAGTTTTTACTATAAGATGGTTTATGTTTATTTATCTGAAATCCAGTTATTTTGACAAGTTTAACACTGTAATTTTAACCATTTTTTGAAAATGAAATAACGATAATCTAACCATTTTTTCAAAAGTTAAATATTTAATATTATTATTATTATTATTATTATTATTATTATTATTACTACTTTGTTATATATACAAACAGTGTAAGGTGATAAAGATTTTTAAAAATAATAATTCAATATATATATTATAATAAAGTTACTATATTCTTTTAAAATTTGCCTCCTTAAAATAAGAAATTTATTTGCAAATTTCAACTATTTTAGTGGAGTGAAATTTGATAAAAATATAATGAATTTTATGAAATTTTATTCGTGAAATTTAATTACTAATTTTTTTGCATTTCAAACATAAAAAATAGGAATAACAAATTAATTTTATAAAATTTTATAGAATTCATTTATTTCAAATGGATTTTAAAGATATATTTGTCTTATTTACAACGCCAACCAAAACTTACAGGTAAATTCATACTATACACCTAAAATTATAAATGAAAATTATTAAAAATCTATTATAATTCAAATTGTTATTAATAAAAATTGAAAGTTATAATTTTTTTTTTTAAGAAAATGAAAGTTATGATTTGGATAGTTAACGTTTAAAATATGGGTACGTGATTACAAAAAATCGGATCCTTTTGAATTTAGATTGTTGGAGTCATACAAATTTCGGATGATTTGGATTATTATTGGGTCCTATTATTTTGGAGCTTAATTCAGATATTATTTTGGAGCTTAATTCAGATAGAATTTATAGGTAAAACTAATTAAAGTAAAAACAGATATAATATAGATATAAATTTTTTTTAGTTATTATTTCACTCAATGACTATAATAGGGTATTTATAGATATAAAATAAAAAAGATAGGCATCTACTAGAATTAGAAAAAGGATGAGTTCGATAGTTTTTCATATACTTCATAATTATCATAATTAGGGATGAGCAAAAAAACTGAAAATATGGTTAACCGTAAAATCGATTCAAAATAAAATCGATTTTTATGGTTAATCGATCTGATGGACTCGGTTACGGTTTTTAATTTTTATATTTTTGGTTAATGATTACGGTTTAGGTTTTTAAGTACCGGTTCATATATATATATATATAAGATAGGCATCTACTAGAATTAGAAAAAGGATGAGTTCGATAGTTTTTCATATACTTCATAATTATCATAATTAGGGATGAGCAAAAAAATTGAAAATATGGTTAACCGTAAAATCGATTTTTATGGTTAATCGATCTGATGGACTCGGTTACGGTTTTTAATTTTTATATTTTTGGTTAATGGTTACGGTTTAGGTTTTTAAGTACCGGTTCATATATATATATATATATATATATATTATTTTTATATCTTTAATTTTTCTCTATTTCTCTCTAAAATTTACATAAAATAATACTTTAAAGTATATATAAATTTTATTTTTTTATACCTTAATTTTTTATATTTTCCTATAAAATTTAATTAATATTTTTAAATAATATTTTAAACTAAATTTATATTATATCATTTTCTTTAATTATATATCAATATTTATATATAGTATACAATTAACTTTTATATATATATTTTTTATCATATATTGGTGTTTATATTTTACTTAACAGTATTTAATTACATTATTATCCAAAATTTTATTTGACTTAGAATCAAACATAATAATTTTCAATAAATATCAAATTTATTTTATAATATTAGCTATTAATTTATAAAATATGAACTTTGGCTAGTAAATTATGTTTGTTTCGTATTTTTTATATTAAATTACTTTATATATTGAAAATTGAATTAAACTTTATCTAATTTTTTTTGTATAATTTTATGTTATAAATTTTAATGGTTAATCGAAAAATATTGATTAATCAAATCAAAAAATCGAAACGATAGACTGGTTAATCGAATGTAACGGACTAGTTAATGGTTAGTAATTTTGAAAAATCGATATTAATGGACTAGTTGATTTTTTTGCTCATGAACCGGTTAACTTGTCCATGCTCATCCCTAATTACAATACTTCCACTTGGATGACTATGCACTATAAATATGTCGTGTTAAAACCTTGCTAAGGAAAATTTAGTGGGATAAAAACTTAGCGAAAAAATAGTACAACATTCATAGGCTATATATTTTTCCTCAAAAATACAATAATTATAACATTTTCTTAAATTGAAGCATCCTAATATTGCTTACCTGTTTTCTGAAAATTGAAGTTGGTAGAGTTTTGGTGAAGAGATCAATTGATATTTTGCTTGAGAAAATTTTGCGATTTTTTCATACTTCAATATTGTTGGCCATTGTTCTTGAACAATAGTCTACACATTCCTTTATTGTATTGATTTATGACTTTCAACCATATGAACTTTCAACTAACTTAATGAATAGCCAACATTAAGTAATTCAATAGTTACTACTCTTATATCTAAAATAATTGACATCTTTCGATGTCTAGACTTATAATCCAAATATTTTGTATGAATCTAATTGACATGCATTGCATCTTTTCGTTTTGCCGATCATCTTGATATCGAATTTTGATAATTAGATACTCATACTCTTTACATTATCAACAACAATTATCATCAATTTTTATATAATTTATATAGTTTACCACTAATAGAAACTACTTCTGGTATTATTTTTATAGAAATATGAAGTTGTTGATCGGTATTTCTTTTTATCTTTTCTAGAGTATTATTTTGGAAATTTTCATTTCATTTTCTTTTAAAGATTGATATCTTCCCCATTAAAAGCTTATCATGCTTCTAACGGATTTTAAAATCATTGATAATATTACAAAATATCCGACATAGATAATAATTATTTGCCTTTTCCAATTGATAAGTCATGTTATCAACTTTAAGGAGTTATGAATATTCTTAATCATGGGATTTATAGTACACACTTCTCCTTAGATGTCCATTAATAAATATTGTACCTCCTTAAAATTCTATTGGAAAAAATTATGTGGAATAAAAATCCAATAAAAGAAAAAAGAGTACACAATATCTTTAATACACATCATAAGTTGTCTCATTAAAAATTTTAACAAAAAAATCCAGTAGAAAAAAATTTTAGTTAAAGAAAAAAGAGTACAACGTATATTTTCTTTCTCTTATAATGATATTGGGACACAACTTTAAATTTGTGCATGTAGAGTTCCGATACGTAATATTATAAAGTTATTTTTCTAAAAATGAACCGCATATCTTCTGGATATGCTGATCATATATTATATATTATGCATGAACTAAAAAATAAAACTAAAACTTACTTTATAAAATTACATATTGTACATTTACAAGTATGTACAAATTTATCTACACGTCTTTCATTTCTTTGAGATGAGAAATTTTATAAAATCTAATAATATAGTCATACGTACAATGGGTACATAATCAAGATGCTTTTATTATAAATAAATTATATATTCTCAAATAGTTTTCTTAACAATTTCTATTCCTTCTCTTAATTATCAACCATTTTTGGTGGTGAAAATTAATCATATAATATTAATAGTTATCATTTCTTGAACATACCATTTTTATGGCCATAATTTTAAAATGTTTCATTCACTTCAAGGAATGAAATTGATGTAATAGAATAATTTCATAATATCTATACAATATAATCATATAATAGCTATAATAAATGAATGCATTTAGTAACTTAATTCAAATATTTTTAAATAATTACTTAAAAATAATAAAATTATCCAACTAAAATATATACGATTATATAGAGAACTAAAATTTTTAAAACAATATATAATTTTAAATAATAATTTAATAATTATCATGTAATGCATGATTACATAATGCATCAATAGCAACAATATATGATCATGAAATATATTGTATCTAGTAACTTTACAACTATTAGAGTACTCAATGGAAGATAATATATAAACATATAATCACATTATAATTTTTTTTCAATCAAATATTACTCGATATTTAATTCGAGATAAAATTTAGTTTACAAAATTCGTTAAAATATTTTAAACTTTTCAAGAGTTTCAGTAATTAAAATCATAAATAAATCATGACAATAGGTAAACTATAACACTTCAAAATCATATAAATAAAATTTAATGCACATATTGAAATAATATTTTTCAAAAATATTTATATATTTCAAGTATGATAAATCTTTCAGAAATTATATATAATTTTATTATCAAATAGACAAATAGTATTAATTAATTACATACTAATAAATTATTAAATTGGCAAATAATAAAAACTTATTACATTCATTATAAAAAAATATTTATTTTTATAATCAATGCCAATCCATTGTAATAAATACCATAAAATAAATCATATTTTTTGACTTTATTGTTTATTGCATAAATATCAATTGTACTATTTTGGCATCATATTTTTTAATATTTTGAACTACAGATTCAAGAATTCATATTTAATGCAATTAATATATATATTTTTCAACATATTTAATTTTAGGATTCTCAATGTGTTGAAAATATCAATATTAATATTTTTATACGAAAATATTGTCGATAACTTTATTCTTGCCGGTTCCTTTTAATGATAAATGACATATTGAGATCTCTTATTTAATTTCAGATACCTGAATCACTTCTGGAATTTAAAAATTAATTATATCATAAGTCTCTTTAAGAGTATTAGCCTCTTTAATATGACCATATGTATTTATTTGTTTCTTTCGATTTGTAGATTTTATTTTTATTTGGAACTAAATAATTTACCCTATAAGATAAATTGTTTTACTGGGATATCATTCTAAATTGGAGTATTTACAACTAATGCAAATGAGATTTAATAAATCTCTACACACTAACAAATACATTGACATCATAATTAACTAATATTTTAAACTTCAAGTTTATGATATGAGGATTTAAATTACACATAATGTATTTATTATTTTATTTCTTTTTAGCTGCTTTCTTCCCCTAACATTATGAAAGTTATTAATCAAAATGCATTTTTCAACTAAAAATTGCAATAGAGGAATTTTATAATTTTTATTGGCATAATGCATGTAAGTATTGCTTACATTAATATTATGTATCCATATATAAAAATAATATTTATTGTTCTCATAAAAATGTCTAGCAATTAACCATAAGTATTTAGTAAAAATTTTTATTAGACCTTGGCGTATGAACATGTACATGGGACTTATGATAATATTTTACCCTCGACATATTATCACTAGCATTATCAAGAAAGATATCTTGATTGCATAATCTGAAAGTTATGCACTTAATTTGAATAATTTTATAAACTACATGTTGTGAGTTAATAATAAACACATATGTGACCATTTTATTGATGCATCTTTCAAAAATTATAAATCATTTGAATGGATCATATGGTTCAAAAATTATCTTTATTTATTCCAAAATGAAGGGAATTCAGTCCCTTTATTAGCTAGTGATATTTTAGTAATATTTCTTAAGAACAAATAGATTACAAGAATTCTTTAAGTTGAATTAAAGAAACTTTCGGTTCTCTAATAAATATGTAAATTCTCAATAATTTATGCATTACAATCGATTCAAAATGGTCAAACCGGTCATGTCAAATAATCAATTATTAATTAGTAAACTTCATGTTTATTATTTTTATTACATCAATTGATAAACATCAAATTTCTTAATATTAATATCAAACAGTTAGTTAATAAACTAATTATTTATTAGTATTTGTATCAATTTTTGAGTATACTATAATCAATAAACTTGAGATTTTACTGATATCAGTATCAATTAATCAATAAAATTCATGTTTATTGATATTTGTATAATTGGTAAACAATAAATTACTAACATTTGTACAACAGTTAGTAAACTTTAGGTTACCAATATTTGTATTTATTAGTAAATTTCGAGTTTAATAATATTTGTATCAAAATAAAATCAAATTATCTTTAAAAAATATTACTTATCTTATACAATAATTTTCATATATGGATCTTCGAAATTTCTGCTTTAGTCTCAGAATGATATTCATTTCAGTGAATATCTTCATAAATAATAAGTTTCTTGAGATATAATAAACAAACATCCATATATAATAAATTGTATAAGGGTAATGACTTTGCAGAGCACTCTTCCGAAATCTTTGAATAATTTTATGTTACCATTAAAATAATAATTAGCACAATAGTACAGATAGCAAATTAAAAATCAAAATATGACTTAAAATATGTACATCCACTATATATATATATATATATATATATATATATATATATATATATATATATTGACCAAAGTATAATAAAAGAAGGCATAATTTGTAATTGCGCAAAAGACATGAAACAAAATTATGTCACTTGGTCACAACAGCAACAAAAAAAAAAATCTAATACGTTTTTTTAAATAATATATTAAAATTTTTCAAATTTTATTGTATATGAGTATACTATCCTGCAACCCATAATTAATCCCATTAACTTATGGAAATTATAATAATTCGAAATTTACGAATTAAATTTATTTATCGTTTAATCTTATAAATTAGAATTCTTGATTCTTTCAAGTTGGATTGTCGTAAACCACCGACTTTTCAATAATAAATAGAAATTATCGTGCTGATAATGTATTGTAAAACTAATTAAAGTAAAGACAGATATAATATGAAATGAAAATTTTCTCTTATTTATTATCCCATTGAATGACCACAGTAGGATATTTATAGGTATAAAATAGAAGAGGTAGATCTTTACTAGAATTGGGAGAATGATAAATTTGATAGTTATTCATATACTTTATAATTATAACAATAAAACAATATATATATTATATTTTTCGTGTTTTAAAATAATCAAAACCTTCATCTAATACTCTCCAAAAAAGAAAAAGGAATTGCAATCTAATAAGAGATAGTAAAGCAAATTTATGAAGTTCTTTTTATCTTTATTTAAGTTAGAAATGAAGAAAAAAATGCCATTGAAAAAATTCATATAAGACACCAAATTCTCTTAATAACTAAATTATAATAAATAAGTCTTCAAGTTAGTTCCATAATTTTACCATATAAATACTATCTAATGGTATAGGTGGGAAATGAGTCAAATTGAGTGAATTTGAATTAAATCACAATTGGCTAAATCATAAATAAATTGAATAATAAACGTATTTGGATGGGGTCAAATTAGGTTATATGGATTAATTTTTTTTGGCAAATCAACCAGATTGAATTATAAATAACTTATTAACAAATTAAATCGAATTTGAATTATATTTTTACTGCAAGTTGGATCGAATATATAAATATATTGAGTTAAGATTTATTCCAGAAAAAGTAAAAAAGAAAAAAGAGAAAAGAGAAAAACGTACTTAAATTGAAAGAAAAGTAGAAAAAAAAGAAAAGGAAAGAAATATATAAAAAAAATATCCTGTTCTTTTTCATAAAAATAAATAAAATGATCGATGTGTCCTTTTCAAAAATTAATTTTTTCATATAGGGTCATGGATTGATTTGGAGCTCAATTAGATATAAAAAAAACAAATTAATAGTTGATTTAAAAGTTTTATGCTCCTTTGAATTTGTAATTTTGTATATGTTTGGATTCAAAAACTGTGGATTTTAGCTTCAAAGCTATGACGATAAATAATAGTTATTTATGCAATTATAATGGGTGTGTTAGGTGGCGGGATCTGACTAAAATATTTGAGGAGGTTATATATTATATTATATTATATTATATTATATTATATTATATTATATTATATTATATTATATTATATTATATTATATTATATTATATTATATTATATATGCAAATTCAATTTTTTAAGAACGTGAGAGGCCATAGCCCTTTTATGCACCAATGAAGGTTTGCTATTGATTTGTTAGATTAAAATTTATAAAATACAAGTTAATTTCATGTTCACAATAGACCGATAAGATTTTCTTCACTGGGGAAGAAACTCTTAAAGAATGGGCATAAGATATACAGGGGGCAAACATGCTGGATCGGCTTAAGTTTGAATCGAATTATAATCGATTGGATCATAAATATGTCAAGTATAAATGGATTAAAATTTTTTAGTTCATAAATATATTAGATCGGATCGGACTATACTTGAAACATTGTTAAATACATTATAAACGGATTGAATCATAAACGAGATGAATCATATATTGGATCAAATTTAATGACATTATTTATGCCTATATAACTTATAAAAATAATTATTATATTATATAAAAAAAATTACCAAATCGAAAATATTATAAACAGATAACAAGCGAATTAGATCATATGGATCATTTTATGGGTTAAATTAATTATATTATACATGGATAATTAATGAATTGAATCAAGTTTTTATAAGGTGATTAAATAGGATTGTATTAAATAAAAATTTACCACACCTCTCATAAGATGCCTATATATAACTATTAAAGTTGGAATAAACATGCCAATGCCACAAGGGGTGAGCATTGCTAATTAAATTGGCTAATGAAGCACTTTTTTGATGTTAGCAGGGGCAGTAACGGGTTAATTAATAACATAATGAAATGCAAAAAATTGTTAGGAATGTACAGCTCTATCTTGCCTAACATGAGTAATTAGGGCTGCTCAAGGGTAGGTTCAGTTCACTAACCGAACCGAAATAACAGAAAATCGAAATATTAATAAATCGAACCGAAATTATATATTAACCAAATTGAATCCGAATTGAAATTTTCGGTTGATTCGGTTATTTTGTTAACCGAAATTTAATTAATTAATTCAATATTTGAATTAAAACTATTTGAATTTTTGTAGTATAAAATTAATTATACTGTAGCTTTATTTTTAAATGATTAGAACTTAATTATACTTGTAGGCAACTATAAGTTTGTAAATTTTAAAATGATTAAAACTTAATTAGAATTTAGAAGTATTTTGGTATTAAATTTTTAAATAATAGAGGATTGTTATCGTCTAATATATATTTTTATGTTAGAAAGAAAATAAAAATAAGAAATTAAATTCAAAATTTATATATAAAAATAAGAAAACAGTTTTATTTATATTGATTCACTGTATTGTTTAAAAGATATATGCAAAACGATATAATTTTGAAAGATATTCAGTTGGTTCAATTATTATGCGGTTTTTGCCTTTTAAAATCGAACTAAATTAACTGAATTTGTTGAAAACTTTTAACCAAAACCGAACTGAAAAATCGAAAAACTGAACTAAATTAAAAAATCGATCGATTTGGTTTGATTTTTCAATTTTAACCAAAGTTTGCTCATTCCTGTATGAGTTGCCTATCCTTATAAAAAAAGTTCTCCAAATTGCAATTTTTTTTTTGAAAACCCAAATTGCAATTTTTTTTTTTTGAAAACAAAGAAACTTCCTTAAAAAGAATCAACCTCAAGGGCATGACACAATACAAGCAGGTGAGGATAAAAATTCCAAATAACAAGACCTGGTATAGAATAAGCCGTTTTAGCTAAAACATGAATAGCTGTATTCGCAGATCTTTTAGCAAATCCAAAACGGATATCACACAAATAATTACACAACAAATTACAATCACTAATAATAAGGTCTAAATCAGAACGGTTTGTTGACTTGGACAGTAAAGCTTGGACAAGGATCTGGCAATCAGACTCAATGAGAAAACTAGAATAATTAGACTTCATCACCCAACTTAAAGCTTCCCAAATGCTGAGAGCTTCTGCAACCGAAGGATCCAAGACTCCATTATAGCAATTAGCACATGCAGCTAGGAAAATCCCTTGATGATCACGGACAACAAAAGCCACCCCCGTCTTCTTTTGCTCATTGAAAATTTTTGCATCAGTATTAATTTAAAGCAAATTAGGAGGAGCACTCCACTTCTGATTTGATGGAACATGCTTGGTCTGATCAATATGACCCACTGCTCTACTTAGCTGCCAATCTCGGATAATGTTTGCAGCAAGGGAAGCCACATAGCTAGCTGACAACCGAACTCCTTGCCACACCAACACATTTCTGGCCTTCCAGATGGCCCAACAAAGGGAAATACTAAACCGTAACTCTTAAGATCAACACAACTCAAGATTGAAATAAACCAGGAGACAATATCAGAGCAGCTATGCGTAACAAAACTCACACCAGATTTACTCCATACCTCTCCAGCAAAAGTGCAGTCAACAAGAACATGAAAAACAGATTCGTCATCCTGGCCACAAATTGGACAAACCCGATTGACATCCAGTCTTTTCAGAGATAAAAGAGCACGAACCGAAAGACAAGCATGAAGGGATCGCCAGAAAAAATGTTTGATTTTAGGTGGGATAACAAGGCTCCAAAAACTCTTCCAGTTCACATTACCAAGATTCGAGAAGGGAAAATAACCATTATGAATAATTTTATAAGCACTTTTCACAGAGTAGTTACCATTAGCTTCAAAGATCCATTGCCACAAGTCATCTTTCCTCTACCAACTGAGTGGACTGCTGGAGATTAAATTACTGTCACGAGTATTGAAAATAGAACAGATCAGAGGAAGATTCCATTGATTGGTGGTTCCATCAATTAAATCACTCCCTTTCAAATTGTTCCAAGAGGCATCAAGAACCGTGGAGATAAATGGATTAGATTTATCTGGCAACCAGGGATCAGAGAGCACATTAATTAATACCGTAGCCACTGCCAACGCGCAATCTACATCCAGGATTCATGCTATCTCTAGCCAACCCATCTAAACCAGGCGCTTTGTCAGGATGCATACTAAACACTGCCTCCTTCACCTCCACTTCAATAAACTCCTGCATTAAGAACTCATTTTGCACGTCTGAGACTCTTGTCTCTACATTATCGATGGTGATACCAGTAGCAGAGTGAGAAGCAGTAAAAATATGTTGAAAATAGTCTAACATTACCTCTAGTAATCCATTATTCCACGAGCATAAACGGCCATTAGAATCCTTGAGGGAAGAGAACTGGTTTTTACGATTTCTCTTGCATGCTACAGCGTGGAAATATTTGGAGTTTGAATAAGCCAAAAAAGCTTTGCTCTCTCCTGCCAAAACACTTCCTGTTGCCGTAGAGTTCTTTGGTAGCTCTTTTGAATTTCAGTAAAATCTGATAGAGAAATTGCTCTAGCCCTCTTTATTTGTTGTCTCGAATCAGAAAGTGGCTCTTTAAAATTACTGGTTACCTGTTGTCCCCATTTAAACAGAGCTTAACTGCATCTTTTTATTTTGCCATCCAAAGAGGAGCTAAAATTAGAAGTCCAGGAATCCCGTACCACATCAGTAAATTGAGATCACCTAACCAAGCATTCTTCTCCGAGCAGCAGCAGCTGAGATCGGCTCCATGAAAATGGGGTTGTGGTCAGATGAGGTTTGATCCACGTTGCTAACTTCGAAAGACAAAATTTTCTTGATCCAGTCATTATTGGTCAAAGCTCTATCCAGTCTTTCCTCAATGGGATTTGCAGTTCCAATACCCCTAACCTAGGTGAGCTTATAGCCTGCCATACCCAAGTCAATAAGACTAGCATCTTCCACCGCAGATTTGAGAAGGTTGTAAATTGCCACCCTTTTTCTCTCTTTGATCAAGAAGGTCGTTAAAATCACCAAGAACACAGCCCGGAAGCAAAGACTTACTCGCAAGAGCTCGCAATAAATCCAAAGAATTGGCCCGAAAATTTCTATTTGGTTCTCCATAAAAACCAGTCATACGCCAACCACAGAGATTCTGAATACACATCTCAATATCAATATGATATCTAGAGTACCCAATAAGTTTAGCATCATGTTTACATCTCCATAAAAGGGCCAAGCCTCCACTCCAGCCCAAAGGCTTCACACAAAACAAGCCCTCGTAACCCAGACTGCATTTTAACTTGTCTAATTTTTCTCTACTACACTCTCTGCTACACACAGTTTCAATGAGAAAAATAAAATTGGATTTTTTGAGACCCACACGGTCCTTTAGAATCCGAATTACCTGTGGGTTGTTCATCCCACGACAATGCCAGCTGAGACAACTCATAATGCTAGGCGGATACGATCCATCATGTCGTAGGCTTTACTCATGTCCAGCTTCATTGCATGCATATTGATGACTTTCTTAGTTAAAAATCTTCCTACCAGACTCCATCGCAGATCAATCGACTGACTGTATATTTCATCTTCTTCGATGACCAGCCCATCATTCTCTTCGTCATTGACTGAGAGTTAAGCATACTGTTTATTGATGTCATCCTGATTCACTGGATTGATATTCATCTTGAGAAAACAGCAAAAGGAATCACAAGAAAAGAAAAAGTTAACACTTGTTACTCAACAAGACGAGAGCACATGTCATAGAGACAGACATAAGTTAGAAAGTTCAGGGCCCTCCAAATTGCAATTGATTTGCATCCAACTGGAAAATATCTGCTCTCCGTCCAATTGTACCCAAAAAGAAAAAAAAATTATGAAAATGTTATATTTAGCTTTTCGAAGCATTTAGTAATATTTTTTGTATTATCTTAATATGCTATTATTTTAAATATTTTATATTTTAATATTTTTATCGGCTAATAATTTATTTATTTTTATTAGACTATATTATTATTTTATTAATTATTAAATTTTCAATTATTTTATATCACCAATTTTTTAAATCACAATAATAATAACATTAAAACTATTACGAGTTTGTATGATGGTTAGCATTCCATAAAAAGTGTAAATATTTTTTAATAGAACAAAAAAAATTAAAATAAAATAATAACAACAACTCAATATATATATATATATATATCAGCAACGGTTATCAACTATCAAATAGTATCTTAAAAAAAAAACTATCAAATAGTACAAACCACAGAACTAGATGGACCTTTAATTTTTTTATTTTATAATTCTTAATTAAGATATTTTTTTTTTATTAATCATCCGATATTCGAATTTCATTGTACCGATTAAATTCGAAATCGAGACATCGTTGCAAGTTAAAGTTCCTTATTCTTTCAATCCAATTCGTACTGCATGAGTGCATATCAAATTATGTACCATCCAATCGTACGATTAATACAATCAATTTCGGTGATTTAATTGGATAGATGGGCGAGTTTCAAAAGATTTTCTAAGTAATATTAATATTATTTTATTAAAATAATAAATAGTTAAAATTTAGTACTATTTTTTGTATTATCTTAATATGCAATTGTTTTAAATATTTTATTTTTTTATTTTATAATTCTTAATTAAGTTAGACATATTTTCATTTTTTTGGATTAATCATTCGGTATCTGAATCCTTCTGAACCGATTAAATTCGAATTCGGGACGTCGTTGCAGATTAAGATTCCTTACCTCTCCAATTCAATTCGTACTACATGAGTATATCACAATTTACGCACCATCCAGTTGTACGATTAATACAATCAATTTTGATGATTTAATGGGATAGATAGGCGAGTGCCGCGAGATTTTCTAAGTAATATTAATATTATTTTATTAAAATAATAAATAAGTAAAATTCAGCAATAACTGTTTTGTTGGTTTATTAACATTAAGATTTCAACAATTGTCTTATTTGTAAAACAACGCCTTTTTATACGGCTAAGATTTTTATACATTTTTTCAGAATTACAACTCCAGCGAGAAAATACAGTCTTTGAGAAAATATATTTTCTCCCAAATTTATTTAAATAGCAAGGTAGAATAGAGACGGTGTCAGAAAATTTTGTGAACTTAACTGACAAAGTTTCAAAACCACAAAAATGTACTACGACTTCAATTGCAGGTGGAACCCAGATGTGCTAACCCCATTGTATTACACATGCAATTATACAGCAGGCAAAAGGGAAAATTTAGAACGTGATGAAGTTATGGATCGCAATAGATTGGTGGTTTGCAATCAGGCATTGTGAATCTTGGTGATATCATTTTTAAGCACCTCGACCAGTTTCTCAAATTCATTGAAATCGCCGATGTCTTTGTGAAGCTTGTGATCTTCAAAACTCGGTGGAGATTGGAAGTGTGTTCGAACTTCCACAAATTCATCCCAACACTTTGACGCTTCTTCCCTATTATTTAACATTACATGAATGATTGCCTGTAACAGATTTATATTACACAGAAAAGGATTAAGCTTTTCGGTATATCATCATCTTAACTAATTTAACACATTTTAATGTATTTGGCGAGAAATTAAGAGATGGCCTCACCTTATACAGAGGCCGTCTTGCATCAGAAATTTGTTCATGATTAAGGCACTCGTGGTTTAAGGCTTTCTGGTAATCTCCCTAAAGATGCAAACCGATACAAACAAATTAATTAGCTGAATCAATAATCATAAAAATGTAAATTACTTGGGTGATTGAAACACCTTGTAAATGAGCATTTCAACAAGAAACATTTCAATTTCATAAGCTTCATGAGATCTATTCCCCCTTTTGGCTTTTTCAACTTCTTTTTCCAGTATTCTCACTGCAATACCTTCCTTTCCGCTCATTTCCAGCTTAGCAACAACGCTCTTACATGCCATAAATGGACAGAATGTGATAACCAAACATATTACAACCTTAAACAAAGTGGATATGTTAACAAATTTTACCTGAAGCTTGTTAAAATCGGGTTGCTCCTCGGCGAGTAGAGACTTTAATTCGGTTTCTGCAGCGTTAAGGGACGTTGTGTCTGCTCGAGCATGATGATAATCAATCAATCTATGGAAGGCCGATTTGCCACCATGGAGAGCTCCCAAGGACATAGACCTTGTATAAACTATCTCATGACTTTTACATTTTTGAGCTTTTTTTGCATAATGATATACAATGGAAGTGCTGGCAATGATGATGATAGGAGTTGCTATTGCTGTTACCGAAACATTCTTAATCATTCCTTGAAAATCTTTTAAGACATTCCCTAAGCCAATATCAAGATACCTAATCAGCTCACTAATACTGTAATTTAGCATGCTTAAGTGAAGAAAATCAACACTAAATCCTGAGAAGCGATGAGTTTTTAAAGAAAGTGAGTAAAAGAGAAAATTCAGTACAAGCATTTGTCAGTATGCATTGTTTGGACAGGATCAAATTATTCTGATTTAACGCTTGCCAGATTTAAAAAGAAACATTCCATGCTAGCTATGGAAACTTTTATTCGTCTCTTGGATATTAAGAAAGGAACTTTCAACCAATTAAGCTCTAGCTTAATTATTATTACAGGCTTTGAGCTTTCAAATTCGAATTCTAGTTTTTAATCGAGAAATCTTATGTTTCAAGAAAAATGTTTATGCAACTTGGTACTTAATTTATTATGCAAGAAAGCAAGAAAGGGAAAGAAAACAAAGAACAATGCCTTGCCCAGATTAAAGCAATGTTCCTTGTGTTGAAAGCAACAAATTAAAGATATCCCTTTCTTGCAAAACCTGAAATTCTCATTCAAATTCTCTATCATATTCATTTAAAGTATGACAAAGAAATGATAGTATTCTAAATCCTCTAAGAAAACCCAAAAACATGCTATCGTTTGGCAAAGAAACCCTAATTCCTACAAATTTTCCCATTACTTCCATTCTAAGCTCACCCAAGAAAAGTAAGGTTCCTTTCAGTCTCAGCCATATTTCTCGCAATTCAAGGAACAGGAACAGACAAGTCTTTCATCCTTCGATTTTTGGTAGGAACTTAAAGATGAACTCTAAAGCAATTACAGGTCCAAAGGAATTGTATCAAAAAGCACCTCAAGTAGTAGCAGGTTATGCATTAGGAGGTCGTTCAGCATTAAAATCATTATTGGACATAATTAATGTCTGCTTATCTTCAAGTAACTTAGAGCCCCCTGGATATCGCTCCGCCCTGCCTTTAAGCCTCAGGCCATCAGCTGAAGAAGTTAATGACTTTAAGGTTCTATGCTTTGCTCTCTCTTCTTCTTCTTCATTTTTTTTTTTTTGTTGCTTTAGTCAAATTATTGCCGTGGAAAATTTTTATTTAGTTAAAAATATGAGTGAAGTAGTGAACCGATAATACATTTGGGGTCACTAAATAATTTGATGCCATATATATATATATATACACACACACTTCTAAATATACAAACAATGAACAAAATCTTATATAGATAAATTATGCCAAAATTGAGAGCTACGGAGGCCAGCTGAATTACATTTGAAAGGTTTAATCGCATAGTTCTTTTCTAAAATTTAGGTCAAAAAATGTATTTTATTTTTTTATACAAGAAAGCAGTAATAAGACTGTCTAGAAATATAAATTTTTGGACTCTTGACCACAAATTTGAGTTCTAATTTTAAATAAGTTTGAAGTACTAGAATGGAATAAAATTCTAATAATTATTATGACACATTAATTAACTACAGTTTGCTTGTGATTAAGATTAATATATGATTAATGTTTGTTCGCAGCTGGAGGCAGTGCGGCTAATGAAATATGGGAAACCTGAGGATGCAGTGTTATTGCTGCGAACTGCTTACAACTCTTGTAAAGAAGATCCTGAGCCAGCCTACAATTTGGAGATGGCATTGGTAGAAATTCTTATCTGTCAGGTATTTTCTTATTGATTACAACCCTAATTTGTGGCGCCTAATTCTACAGTTCTGGGATTGGTCAGATCAACTCAGTTATAAGCCTCGAAATTTTATGCCACAATCAAGCCTGAATACGTATTTAAAAAGATTAATTATTTAAAATATTACTTCACTGAACTTGGACTATAAAAACTCTATAAGTTCAGCCCAAATGGAAGCCCAGTACATAATAGATAGTTGTTGTTGGAGTAATTGTTTCTTCTTGGGCAAATTTTTACTTTGAATTGCATGTAAAAACTTTCTTATTCCTATATTACATAGGAATTCTTATTTTTGGGGGGATTTTTGTTAACTTAAAATATATACTCTATAAATAATGCTTCTTTCGGTGTAGAAGGATGTAAATAGGGAGAGCAGAATTGCGAGGGGGATTTAGAATGAGTCCAACATATGAGCATTAATTCGGTGTGTTTTGTGAGATCTTTTTATGTTTTTAAACTGACAGTATAATTAGTAATTCTGTGAAATGGTGAAATTTATTTTGAATGTAATTAGATTACAGGATTTGAGTATTGTTAACTTATTTTTTATTATGATTAGTGAGTTTGTATTCTTATTCGCCCGTAAATGTGATTTTGTGTGCATTTTATTTTTCTCAATTTTTTACTTAATTAATTATTTTGTTGTTCGAATCAAAACTACCCATATAAATATTTCTGAATTTAATCCAGACAAAGCAACTTATGTGTTGTTATACTCTGGTACAGTATGAGGCCTTTGTGAAAAATTGTGAGGGCTTAGATCCAAAGTGGACTATATGATTCGATTTGCAGGGAATCTCTATGCTATGAATATTTTTTTCCTTGAAATATCCATGAAATAAGTTAGCGATAATTTTAGTTAACAAGTGCAGTTAATTGCGCAGGGAAAGTTCAAGGAAGCTTCAGAGTGTAACTGTCTAAAAGATGAACAACGTCTGCCTTCAGATGATAGATTTTCTCTTTACAAGGTTCGTTCGTCCTGCTATTTATTTATTTAAATCTGGAAAATCACTATTATAAATAGTCAAAGAAATTGTAAAACTTTTTTTTATATATATAATTACATTTTTAAGGGAAAGAAATGGTGAGATTCGAATTTTAGTCAATTGTAAGAGTAGTCAATCCGACTTGCAACCACAAACCTTTAAATTTTTTATTGTTAATTTATTCAGTTGCAATTATTCATGATATATACGTTATGAGGGAACAAGTTAATTAATTATTGGATATGTTTAATTGCATATACAGTACCAATGTGAAGTTAATTTTGAATTTTAAATTGAAATATATATGCTTCTATTCTATGACTTGCACAGGCTATTGTATGTACAATGTTGGATGAGAAACAGAAAGCAAAGATATGGTGGAGTAAATACTTGAAAACAGTTGAAGGAGGATTTGATCCTCCTGCAGAAACAGTTTAAGAGGAAATATTTTATCCTTATGCATTAATTTATATGCACTATTGTATCACCGAATTTTTTTCTATAAAATTTCATTTAAATTACCAGTGTACGACTTCATAATCGATTGATTATATATTTTATTTAATTTCATAATTTTTAACCATTAAAAAATGATATTTCTTTTATATTTTATGCCTCGTTCATTAATAACTATTCTCTATTAATTTCACAGTTAATTTTTACTCTCTACTGATAAAATGATAACGTTGAATTTATGAGAACCAAGAAAGCTCATCCTCTAATAGTTTGAAGTTCGAACTATTTCCGAAGTTATTTTTAATTTTGTTATTTTTTCAATTATAATTATTCTTATTTTAAATGGCGAATGCAAATATATGTCAATTTTTAATAATAAATAAGAGTAAATTTAAATCAATTGGATAACTGTATTGAAAAATATAAATTAATTTAGTAATAATAAGAACAAATATGAAATTTTGGCTTACTAAATTAGATCTTTTTTCTGTGATTTTGAATAGTTTCAAGAATAAAAGTTCCACAAAAAATCTAAAAAATCCGTTGAAGTTGTTACACCTAGTGATACTAGTACTCCTAGAATAACAAAGATGATTCATTGAAAAAAATATTTTAAGGCATGATCGAGTTTTAAATGTTTTGTCTGATAAAATATATGACATTTTATGTCATACCAAAATTATTTTTGAATTATGGAATGCATTAAAACATAAATATGACACTGAACAAAAAGGATTGAAAAAATATACGGTTGAAAAATTTCTTGATTTTAATATGGTTGATGGAAAGGTGTGTTTAATCAAATTCATGATTTTGATAACATCATTTTTTATTTGAAAATTAAAAACAATGTTAGTTTAACATTAAAGTTCAAACTAAAGCAATGATAAACTATATCGATTCAATTTGTATACAAATTAACTTCCTTTGATCATCCTTGAAAGTCCAATGTATTAAAACAATTAAACATCGATCTTGAAACTTCCATGATGTTTTTTTTTTTTTTGTCCTTGAAATTAATATCCATGAAATAAGTTAGCGATGATTTTAGTTAACAAGTGAGGTTAACTGCACAGGGAAAGTACATGGAAGTTTCAGAGTGTAACTGTCTAAAAGATGAACAACGTCTGGCTTTAGATTGCAGATTTTCCCTTTACAAGGTCCGCTCCTCCTTCTATTTATTTATTTAAATCTGAAAAATCATTGTTATAAATAGTAAAGAAATGGTAAAACTTTTTTTGTTATAATTATATATTTTAGGGAAAGAAATGATGAGATTCGAATTCTAGTCAGTTGTAAGAGTGGCCAAACAGACTCGCAACCATTTAAATCTTTAATCGTTAATTTATTCGGTTGCAATTATAGGGATATATTCAGTTGCAATTATTCATGATATATACATTGTGAGGGAATAAGTTAATTAATTAGTGGATATATTTAACTGCATATACAGTACTAATGTGAAGTTAATTCTGAATTTTAAATTGAAATATGCGTTTATTCTATGACTTGTACAAGCTATTATACGTACAATGTTGGATGAGAAAGAGGAAGCAAAGATATGGTGGAGTGAAGACTCGGAAACAGTTGAAAGAGAATTTGATCTTCCAATAAGCTTTGAAATGTAATTTAATCTACCCCTTCTCCTCTTATACACTACAAAAAAACTGTTTCGCTAATTAACTGTTTTCCGTCGCTAATATAAATTAGCGACGCCGCGACGAACAGTCGCTAATATATTAGCGACGGATTTCAAAATCAGTCGCTAATTTAGCGACGAAAACATTTCGTCGATAAAATATATTTTTCGTCGCTAATTTACTTTCCTAACTAGTCGCCGAATTATAATAATATTTAGCGAATAATTTTCAGTCGCTAATTCCGTCGCTAATTAAAGATTTAGTGTAAAATTTAGCGACGATAAATTGGTCGCTAATTCTTAAATTCTAGCTATTATACATTAGCGACAGTTTCTGTCGCAAATCCGTCGATAAATATTCTTTTGCTGTTTTTAAAAATTTTCATCCTGTACCCAATATAAATAATAATCTTATATTACAAAATTCATATATAATAGATACAAATTTAAATAACAATTTTATATTTTCATATATATATAATTTGTAATGAATTCATTACAAATAAAGAGTTAACATAAAAAAAATAATATATAAAACAAAGTATTGTTTATACAATTCATTTCCCTAAAATTAATAGCAAATTAAATCTTTACAATTTCCTACCAAATATAGAATTAGCTCCTAGCTATCATGGGCATTTTCTTTGTACATATGAAGCTCCATGCTCTTAATACCTGCACAAGTAACATAATCGCTTACCCTGAACTGATTCAACCAGAACATTTCAAGACCAAAAATTAAGACAACATACGAAAAGAAAAACAAGAAAAAATAAAGAATCTGTGCACATGCACATTTCCAAGTGAAAGATCCTATCCAACAGCATATAAACATGCAAGCTTTCTTCACTAAATCAGCTCCAATGAAAAAAAAATTCTCAATTGGAAAGTGCACCCTCAGTTAAGTAACTGCTTTAGAATAAAAAGACGAACAAAGTACTTACTCAGATTTTGAGAACCACATCTGCTGGAACGAACCAAGAGATGCCAATATACTCCCGCCTATCCATACACTGCTTAAATAATTGTAACATCACATTACAGAATGACAATATTATGGCAATAAAGTTGTATGAAAACAAGAATTCTTTAAAGAAAATTCCAGTGGAAAGGCTGGGGATGGGGGTTTAAACCATATGGTTCGAAGGAAATTGGTAAACAAATCAAACAGCAAGTGAACCCAGCACCACACAAACAAACATCAACTTGTCATGGTAAAGTGCGACTTCATATTGGTCCTTGACTCCCTAGATTTTGAGTTTGCAGGCAGCAATGAAGTGATACTGCAGTTCATGGTGGTAAATATTTGATAAACACAAGCCATCCAGTTAACCGAGCTCATATTTCCTTCTATTGTTGTTAATTAACACGATCTTAACGACAAGGTCTACATTCACATATCATTTACCACAGCCATTTCGAGGCAGTTACCAGTGCAATTATCGCCATAGAATAGCTGAAGTCCTTGAAGCAAAACAATACATAGTGCCAATTTTTAGTAGGGCAGCAAAGTAACATGAGAGCACATCCGAAACATTCTATAAGGGCAAAAGAAGTCTGAGTTCAACTTCCATTATATAATTATTTATGTGATCTATGACTCGACTGTTAGTCCTCAAGTCAATTTTTTTCTTGGTTTATTCTCATGTGCAAAAATAAGATGAACCCACATTCTATATGATTCTGCTTGTAAGAAACCTACATAACAACACAATGGAATAGTAAGGAAGAATTTCTCAAACAAGAAAAGAGGCACACAGATCAAACCTGAATCTCCTTTCCGTGGCATTTCCACTGGCCAGCACTTTAACTCTTGCAGCTTGCGGAGACTCCTGGATATCAACAAGCACTTCATTAAAATGGAACTAAACCAGAAACTTGTTCCACTACAAAAAAATTGGAAATTAGCGACGGCATTTTCCGTCGCTAATTGCCAAAATTCCGTCGCTAATATAATTTAGCGACGGCACGACGAACAATCGCTAATGGCCCAGTCGCTAATATATTAGCGACGAAAATTTTCGTCGCAAATGTTTTTTCCGTCGCTAATTTATATTCCTAATTAGTCGCCGAATTATAATAATAATATTTAGCGACTAAATTATCCGTCGCTAAATCCAAATTTAGTGTAAAATTTAGCGACGAAAGTTTGGTCTCTAATTATTTGTTAAATTCTAATGTTTGTACTGTAGCGACAGTTGTTGTCGCGAATCCGTCGCTAAATTATTGCATAATTTAAATTTTTTTGATATATTTAAATTTGCATCCTGTACACTATATAAATAATTTTATATTTTCATATATATATATATAATACATAATTTATAATGAATTCATTACAATAAATAACAATATATAATACAAAGTATTGCTTATACAATCCATTTCCCTAAAACACAAGTAATTAATAACAAAATATCCAATCTAACATAATAAATTTGATTTCTTATCCCAATTTTATCATTACAAATAAGAAAACTGGAGCAAAAACTGGCAATAGGAAAAGGAACTTGACAAGCAGCTCATCATTAGGATTTCTACCACCTCCAGTTCCATGGACTGCCTGAGAAACAAGACGTACCCATCAATCCCACGCTCCCACCTCCATAGACCAAATCAATCCTTCTTTCCACCTTCAATCGTCATTGAAAACCAAACCCATTAACACGTGTCACAAATTCCAATCATCATCTACACAAATTAGCAACTTCAATTAATCAAAATTAAATGAAAATGACAGCAACAGTAATGATAAGCTTCTAGTGGAACAAACGACTTAGAGTCCCTAGTGAGTAAAATAAGCATACTTGAAGCAAACCCCAGAGCAAATATCATGGAAAGTTCAAGTCTTTGAATTCAACCAAGGCCAACACATGACACATATACAGCTATCTACTTCCTCTAGTGCAGCAGAATATCATAGACGCTATAAAATTCATATAAGAATGGAACTATAATATACCTGAACAAAATATAGAATGAAAATGCTTCTTTTAAAATGTTAACACTTACTTTACTAAAACTGGTTCATATCCAGTTATAAGCACATCTGTGCTAACTCCTTTAAGACGTAAGTTAGCTAAATAAACTTGTACATATATATAAATTAATGATTTGTAAGCATTTCAAAAGATGTCTCAAGAATGAAGAAATAACGCATTACGACTTACCCTCACAATATTTTGTGCTTCCCTTCCTTGTCGTCCTTTAGAAATCGCCTGCATACATCTCATAACGTGGATGTTAGCATCAATAGAAATATTGCAATGCATATGGTAAGAAAGACAAGTAGAACATGCTCCTTACAATTCTGCTTCACGAGCGCCTGAAAAGTTTAAACAAGCTGCAGCAAGAAAGTGGTTAGACACCACAATGTAATTAGCAAGTCTATGATTTTGAAAGAAATTAAAAAGAACATATTAGATAAGCACCATTTGCATCAAGTTCAATATTTTATATGATACAAAGGGTCGACCAAGCCAAAACAGCTCTAGCTTACATGACATCATTAAAACCCAAAATCCTCACCCACCCAACCCCCCACACCCACTGCAAATTACAATAAACAAACTCAGCAATTCATAACTAGCATCAAAAAGGATGCAGATGAATTGACCCATCTGCATATGATTTGTACTTGCTAGAATAATTCTTAACTAGCATCAAAAAACATCAATCTTATAACGAAGGCATCCATTTTAGTGTCAAAAATAAATCCATAAAGAAGAATGACTAATTACTAATTGGTTAATCCTCAATATATGATTATTACCTGGTCATCTTAAAGTCACAATAGAGCTTTTTGTAATTAATCATAGAAGTAGAAAATAAGAAATAGCCACCGAACTGAACAAGTTTCCAGCAATTTTTCATAAGCCAAACTCAAGATTTCATGAATCATCAGGTTGAAGAAAAATTGCAATCTGCAGCTTTTAGATTCCTCCATTCAGACATAAATAGAAGACCGAGACCAAGACCAGTAGCATCCGAAAATGCTAGCAGTACCTGCTGTGCGGATGATGCACTCTGAATTTAACAGGTCGGATTCAGCTTGCACCGCATTCAAACTAGGATCCCATGAAAATGTGTCTTGCCCTCAAGATCTGCAAATTTATTCTATGAATAACATTTTATGTCATTTCATTCTAAAAGCTACTACAGCATAACCATATACTCTATAACAATTTCTGCATAAAAGGAGCCTTTGGAAACAGTAAAGAATATACTCTCTCCCTAATACATCATCATTATAGAAATAAAAATCGGATAAATGTAGAAATTGGAGAAGAAAGCTTGAGTGGAGAAAAAAACTCACAGGAACGCAGTACAACAAATGCCGTTCCCAAACTCGCAAATCCGGTGAATGGCCCATGGGTAATTGGCAAATATCCATGAACTTGTTAGTTCTCCAAACAGAACCGTCCTTCAACAAACAAATACACACTGATTCAGCAAGTGATGATATGACACATATACATGTGTTCAAGATGATACTAACCATATTTGCTAATTTTACCTTATAAGCACCAACATAGAATTCATTGCCTAACATGTTCAAAATTTTGGCTATTGACATAAATTACAAAATTATTGAATACTTAGTTTTTAATTTATCTTTGCTCATTTGGTAATACAATATGGACCGACACTTTTGTTTATTTATTTATTTAATAGCATATTACAGCAGTTGCTAAAATTATAGTCCAATAACTAGAAGCAACGTACTAACACAGAGGTCCTACCTACAGTTTTTATTAATTTCGCTTCTAACAAATGCCATTATATTATTTGTTTCTTTCCCTGACAACCATTCTATTTTTGGGTTTAGTATTATTTTAATATAACTAAGACTATCCATCCAAATGTTCAAACTTTATATTGCCACATCATATTGTGATCTTCAAAATTTTGTACAGTACAGTGACCAATTTTCTTGTTTGAGTATTGGTGAACTATATACCTAATTTCCTTCGTTAACAAGTAATGAACTCAGTCATCTATATTTGTTAGTATCATTTACAAGATATTAGTATTATATAGAAGTAGATATCAGCCACTGAATTACAGCATGGTTTTTGTTTGCATCTATTGGCAAGGGAATATGAATGCTTTCAAGGAATTCAAAACAGATAATAATAATAATTAATTTGACTTCCAAAGAATTGTTTATTCACTTCTGTGCCATACCATACTTATCCATGATCTGAAAAGGGGTAGAGTAATGGGCATATGAGGATTTGTACAGTACCTAAAAGTGTTATAAGCAGCTGATCCAGGAGTCCAAGACAGTCCAGTTATTTAATCCAAAACAAATATAAGTAGACTACATTATTTAATCAATGTAGATGAAATTACAAGCGTCCACAAACAAGTAACAATTGCCATCATCTATTTACATAAAGTAACAATTGAAACATATTCCACCATTAAGTGAATGGGTATAGAAAACAGTTAGGAATTGAAACCTTCTAACATGGTTGTAATATGCAGCAAGCATTCTCAGAAGCACCTGCGAAATGAGGCAGTACACAATTTGAAGATGAAAACTATGAAATAGGCAACGAAAATTCATGTTTTATTCACAGCTTGATGATAAAAATATAAACTTACTTTGACTTCTGCTTTCTTCATTGTTTTTATCATATATTTATCATCATTTGTCAAGTAAAAGAAGCTACCACTTTTACCAGGAGAGGATAGCTCACGAAGTGCATCATTACCACATATGGATAACATGTAATCATCTGCATCTACCTTGAACAGCTTCCTTAGTGACCTAAACACCAACAATTTACTCATAATATTTGTACAGAACTTACGGATATATATAAACATAATAAACTGCATATATAGTCTAAGCAAACAAGATTTTTAAATTTAATAGTAATATACCTGAAGTAACAAAACTGCATATATAATAAACTTACAGATATATATAAACATAATAAACTGCATATATCGTATGGAGGTGGAAAAAATTACAAGTAACAAAATGAAGCATTTAGCTCACCGGAAGTTCACCGGAGGTTCGCCGGAACCTCGCCGGAGGCACCCCGCCGCTGTCCACTCGTAGCCGGATCCACCAGTAGTTGTCCGGTGGCGTTCACCCGCTTCGTGGCCGTTCATTTTGATCGGGATCTCACAAAAACCGCCAGCAGCCCCCTCTATCCGATTTAGCCATCTCCGGCGAGTGGGGGAAAACGATCGGTACCGGGAAGCTCACCTTACTTCCAGTAGTCGACAGGTGGTGGTGGTGTCGCCACCTGCCGCCTTGGCTTGCCGAAACGGAGGGAGAGAGTTGCGGCTGGAAAGAGGAAGCGAGAAGGAGACTCAGGCTTTAAATGCTGTGGTCGGTAACGGAAAGGATATCCAGGAAGCGGCGGCGATGAGGTGCTCGCCGGAGACGCTCAGCCCCCTGAACGGCGAAAGGATCGCCGGCCCCTCCCTCTCTGTTTCCCGTTTTTGTTTCTTTTTTTTTTCTTCAAATGATGGCCTCACCTCTTTTTCAACTAATGGCCACAATTTTAGGTCATGAAATATCTACCTTTTGCTCTTTTGTTTTTCAATTTGTGGCCACAAATTTATTGTTTATTATTTTTTTTTCATTATTATTATTATTATTCAAATAATTATTGTAAGTTAATTTATTTTAATTTCTTGTTATTGCTTAAATCATACTTTAATTAAAAATTATTAATTTATTAACTTTAAACTTACACACTTACTCATCGGATCCTCAATAATTGATTCTCATGAGTCGGTATCAAAATACTGTTCATTTATTAAAATATTTTTCAAACGACTCAAAAATTTTTGGTCGTTACAGGCACTGAAGGCGACTCAAGAATTTAAAGTCTTCTTAAATTATTATTATTATCCAATAAGAAACTTAAATCTTATTATTATTATTTTAATAATTATTATATATTTATTTGTTTTAAATCCTTTGTCATTAATTCTTAAATTTTTGCTTTAAATTCAAATTATCACTTTAAAATTTTGAAATTATGCAAACAAATCAATCCTAGAACCAGTATCAAAATATTGTACACTCGTATTAAAAGTGCTCTTGCATGATTTCAGATTTTTGGAACGTAACAATTAAGTTTGAATAAAAATAATTTAATTATAGAACTAGACATTTCAATTATTAAAAACTGAAGTTAATTCAATTAATTAATTTTTATTCAATTAAATAATAAATTAACCTTAAAATCATATACGCATTAAAGTGAAACGGTGGAGAGATGTGAGGGGAGAGAAAATATTATTTTTATATGTAGGATAAATTTCTGAAATTATTAAAATACCCCTACCAAATTTCATCATTTTATCCTTGTATTCAAGGATAATTTTGTAAATATATATAACTAAAATTTTTAATAATTTAAAATTTGCTCAAAATTTTAATAAAATAAAAATAAATTATAAATTTTTCATAATCATTTTAAATTTTCACAGACCTTAAAAACTAATCTTCACCGTCCAAAAATAAACACAAGGAGTTTCAAACGTACTCAACAAAAATAGGCCGATCTAACGGCAAATGATTTTTCGATCGTCTTCACATACAAAATTGGTCATTACGTAAAAAATCGAGAAAACAGCCTCTTTTTGCAACAAAAATTGAACTTACAGACCTTAAAAACTAATCTTCACCGTTCAAAATTAACAACAAGGAGTTTTGAACGTACTCACCAAAAATCAGGCCAATCTAACGACAAATGATTTTTCGATCATCTTCGTATACAAAACTGGTCATTACGTAAAAAATCGAGAAAACAACCTCTTTTTTGCAACAAAAATTGAACTTACAGACCTTAAAAACTAATCTTCACCGTTCAAATTTAACAACGAGTTTTGAACGTACTCACCAAAAATCAGGTCAATCTAACTGCAAATGATTTTCCAATCGTCCTCGTATACAAAACTGGTCATTAAGTAAAAAATCGAGAAAACAGCCTCTTTTTTGCAACAAAAACTGAACTTACAGACCTTAAAACTAATCTTCACTGTTCAAAATTAACAACAAGAAGTTTTGAACGTACTCACCAAAAATCAGGCCAATCTAATGGCAAATGAGTTTCTGATCGTCTTCGTATACAAAACTGGTCATTACGTAAAAAATCGAGAAAATAACCTCTTTTTTGTAATAAAAACTGAACTTACAGACCTTAAAAACTAATCTTCACCGTACAAAATTAACAACAAGGAGTTTTGAACGTACTCACCAAAAATAAGGTCAATCTAATGGCAAATGATTTTCCGATCGTCTTCACATATAAAATTGGTCATTATGTAAAAAATTCAGAAAATAGCATCTTTTTTTGCAACAAAAACTAAACTTACAGATTTTAAAAACTAATCTTCACCGTTCAAAATTAACAACAAGGAGTTTCGAACGTACTCACCAAAAATTAGGCCAATCTAACGGCAAATGATTTTTTGATCATTTTCGTATACAAAACTGGTCATTACGTAAAAAATCCAGAAAATAACCTCTTTTTTGCAACAAAAATTGAATTTACAGACCTTAAAAACTAATCTTTACCGTTCAAAATTAACAACAAAGAGTTTCAAATGTACACACCAAATATCAGGCCGATCTAACGGCAAATACTTAACCGTTGAATCTTTACTTTCACTATTTCGTATAAAAGCTGTTCAATTTGTCTTTGAAGATCCAACCAAACCGTAAATATGCAGATTCAAATGGACTATATATTTGGATTTATCAGATAATATCTTAACTTATTTATTAATCTGGCCATGTTTAGAATTTCAAAGCCATTTCTCCATTTTCAAATCACTAAGTTTTCTCAGTCTTCCATACCACTCAATTAGGTAGCCGCGGTAGTGAAGTTAAATGGTAAGAATGAGTTTAGATGGAGCTTTGAATATTTTGAAAAATAATAGAAATAAAATTGAAAAGTGTGTGTGTGTGTGTGTGTCTATATATATATATATATATTAGGAAATTTATTTATTTTGACTTGTATGAGTTTAAGTCTTGGATTGAACTCTATTGTCTTATTCAACTAAATAATAAATTAAGCTTAAAATCATATACGCATTAAATTGAAACGGTGGAGAGATATGAGGGAAGAGAAAATGTTATTTTTATATGTAGGGTAAATTTTTGAAATTACTAAAATGCCCCTACCAAATTTCATCATTTTATCCTTGTATTCAAGGATAATTTTATAAATATATATTTTAAATTTTTTAATAATTTAAAATTTGCTCAAAATTTTAACAAAATAAAAATAAATTATAAATTTTTCATAATCATTTTAAATGAAATAATAAACTTTATATTATTATTATATAAATATTTATATTTATTATTTTTCATAATATGACTATATAATACTTATAACAATTACTTTATTATTATTATTAAAATGTAATTTTTTAAAATAAATAAGTTTATATTTGGGGATAATTGATAAAGAAATCAATAGAATTCCTAATAATTTAATATTTGATTTAAATTTTATAAAATAAAAATTAATTATAAATTTTTTTATTATTATTTTGAATGAAATAATAAATTTTATATTACTATTTTATAAATATTTATTTTTTTAATCTTGAACACGCAAATATATAATAATCGTAACAATTAGTTTATTATTATTATTAAAAATATAAGTTTTCTAAATAAATAACTTTAGATTTTGGTATAATTGATAAAAAATTATTATCAACTTATAAAATAATTTCTAATTTTTTGTTACAAAATAAAATATTTATTTCATATGATCTATATTAAAATTACTTAAAACTCTACATAAATCATGTGAGTGAAATTAAAAAAAAATTATTTCTTAATTTATTTGCGACGGATTAGCGACTAAATACCTCCGTCGCTAATTGTATACCTGTAACAAATTACTATTAGCGACAAAAGTTTCCGTCGCTAAACCGTCGCAAAAAAGGCTCTATATTTTCCCTCCAAAATTAGCGACTAAAATATCCGTCGCTAAATTTTCTGGAACTAATTTAAGAATAAAAAATTATAAAATTTAGCCATCGCAAAAAATGGCGCGTATACTTCCCGCCAATAATTAGCGACTGTTTATTCATTCCGGCGCTATTTCGTCGCAAAAATAGAAAATATTCTTCTCACGACGGAATTATAAAACAGTCGCTAATCCGTCGCAAAATGAGCGACGAAAATTTGTTCGTCGCTAATTGGCAGTTTTTTTGTAGCGTTCGTGATATTTTGTGGTGGCACCTTGTGAATTAAAATCACATTCATATCTACATGAAACATATATATATTAAGAAAAAGAAAGAGCTTTGCCACGCAATATTTTTCCATCATTCTAGTATTATTCATTAGTCACCTTAAATTTGCTACCGAAACCAACATAACATAGACCGTGAAAACCAGCACTTAAGGTAACAGAAAAACGTAACAGAAAGAGGCCCCAAAATTTATGACTAAACAATAAATAAATATCGGTTGTAGCAGAAGGGCACCTCAAGCAAATCCTTTTCAAGACGTTCCTTCAATTGTTGCATTGATGCTGTGCCACCAGCAAGCTACATCAATCAAAAAGAAACAAAATGGATAAAAACCACCTAATATTTCAAGGAACTTCAAACAATGTATAGTAATGTTAAACTAGCAAACCTAAATAACATACATTTATTGTTTTCTTTCTACATCTATTATCTCAAGTTCATGCAATTGATAATAACATAAGGAAATTGGCCATTATACTTGCATTAGAGAAAGCAATTAGAATCAGAGACAGACATCCTTACTAGATTTATAAATGCACTAAAAAAAAGTGAACTTAGAGTTAGACCATCAAATAAGAACAAGACATCTGCAGTTAAAAAGGAAAGGATATTTGACATATCAACTTTACCAGAATGCTACTAAACATTTCCCTCCGAATATCCACATCACACTTATTAATGCTCTGTATGCACTTTCTGCATTTAAAAAGAAAGGAGAGGCGGAGAGAGGTTAGCATAAAGACCAATAAATTCTTAAAAAAAAGAAGAAGAAGATAGAGATGGAAGAGAAGGTTTTTATGAAGTTCTAGATTACTGATACCAATGATCCAACCGACATAAAAAAACAGAATAAATAAAACCATAATTCAAAAGATTCATCACATCTAAGGAGGATTATTCAGATATCAAACATTATTTCAGGCCATGCAGCTCATAAAAGTTTATCTTTGAAAAAAGAGTAGATGAAATGAGCAAACAATTGGCAACAGAAATCAAGAACTACAAGATTACTAAACGTACACAGCTTGTCATCTTAATGAATTCTATTTGATTAGTTTCCAAACTGGAAGCCGCATCATCCTCTCCAAACTCGTTGAAGGACATACATACATATATATATATATATATATATATATCAAAGAACATTTCATCAGAAAAACACAATTTCTCAGAACATGCCCACCCAGCTGATGCAACAGAAGCTGTTGTAGAAAATTTGGTGCACGAATCTGTGACCAAATTACCATTGGATTTCTTTGATTCTAGATAACCAAGTTTTCAATCAATTAGAAAATGAAAAAAATCACCAGGCGATAATCAATAGATTGTGTCAGAAATGTCAGATATAAATAATGAAACGGATTGATGCAACTATCTCTGAGTAAACCTATCTCACAAGTGTATTTGAAGGTCAAATGAAAAACCAAAATAGCCATGAATAGAAATATTGAAGATCTGAACCTTCTAGTTATTAATCGAAAACAATGCATGTTCTAGTTAAAATGCAAACACATGCTTGCGTATGCACACATGAGTGAGACACAGAGAGAAACTATGCCCACATAAACCAAAGATATATGTACAGGCTTAACACAATGGATATTTGTTCGAAAGTAAGACAAGTTCTGAATCATTCAAGCAATCCTCAGACAAGAAAATCCACAGGAAAACACGAGGAAATATATATAAACACAAAACAGAACTTCTAAATTGGAAGTATTTAAATTTAATTCTATTTGGTTCAAAATTATTAAAGGCCCCTTACTGCATTTTAACATTTATGTTTTAATACATTTTTATGTTCTTCACTATTTCCGATTTAATAAGAATACAAGGAAAAGTTAACAGTAAAACCTACAATCTTTCACAAACAATAAAATTTACAATAATTACAACCATCATAGATCATCATTCAAAGAATAATTCAAACACCACTATATAACCATAAATATATTATATAGCTTAGAACACAAACATGAGCCAATCATTTGATTCAAGCAAATTTAAAAACTCTAAAAAAAAATTCAAAATTTATTTAAATAAATCTTTTTGAAATAAGTTTGGTAGTCACATACCGAATAAGAGGGCATATTCTGCATTTTTCTCCATTTTCATTCACTTAGGTGCTCGCCGGAGTCTGACCGGAGTCTCGCCGGAGCTTTGCCGGAGACGTAATATCACTGCTGCCACGAAGCTCAGATCCTTGGAATCCCACAATGGTTAGTCACACACTCAACCGTCAACTAATTTGGCCAGGATCTAACCAAATAGGTGGCATCTTCTTCCTCTCCAATCTGTTTGTTGCCGGCGAGTAGGGAAAGGCGGAGTGTACCAGGGAGATCGTCTCGCCGCAAAAAGCTCACCGGTGCTATCCTTTTCACCGTCCGCTGTCACGAGCCATCGGAGAGAGAAGAGGGGGCTTCGATTATGGTAGGGATAATCGGAGAAGAAAGAGCCACAGGGAACGCCGGCTATGGGGGGTTAGCGGCAGTGTGGAGAATAAACCGCCAGTGAAGTGCGGCAGGCGTAACGCCGTTGATCGGCGACGAGATCCTCCCCTGTCCTCCCTCCCTTCTTTCCCGATCTCCCCTGCTTCTTTTATTTTCTTGTTCTTTCTTTTTTGTTAGTTCTTGTCCTTTTACGATTTTGTGGCCCTTAATTGTTTTGTCTTTCTTTTTTTTTTATTTGTTTGAATTCTGGAGACCTCTAGACTTGTCGTCTCTATTATTATTATTATTATTATTATTATTATTATTATTATTATTATTATTATTATTATTATTATTATTATTATTATTATTATTATATGAATTAATTTATATTAATTCCTTATTTCTTAAAAATATATTTTAATTAGAATTATTAATATTTTTTTTATCCTTATAATTTTTTATTTAAATTCATAGATATAATATATATACATATTGAATACATATTAAATATAAAAATTGTTTTATAATTAATGTCTATAGAATATTATTAAAATTAAAAAAAAAAGCAAAATGAGAAGAGAAAAAAATATTATAGTTAATATCTAGTCAATATTATTAAATATTAGGCCGTGATCACATGCTCTAAGTCCATGTGATATTAAAAATGTAAATTTTCTAAATAAATAAGTTCAAAAAACAAATCAAGTATTCACATATTGAACTTACTTCAAATCTCTCTTGATTATGCTCTACTGAAAAATGTATCACTGGTATAATAATTCATGTTTTAGATTAAAAAAATTATAGAAAATCAAAGCTTCTATAAAGTATAGGAATAAAAACGTCTTTACTTATACTCCAAATAAAAATAAAATTTACCCAAAAAAAATCAACAACCTCTTTTTTGCAACAAAAATTGAACTTACAGACCTTAAAAACTAATCTTCACCGTTCAAAATTAACAACAAAGAGTTTTTAACATACTCACCAAAAATCAGGCTAATCTAACGGCAAATGATTTTCCGATCGTCTTCGTATATAAAACTGGTCATTAAGTAAAAAATCCAGAAAATAACCTCTTTTTTGCAACAAAAACCGAATTCACAGACCTTAAAAACTAATCTTCACCATTCAAAATTAACAACAAGGAGTTTCGAACGTACTCACCAAAAATTAGGCCGATCTAACGGCAAATGATTTTTTGATCGTCTTAACATACAAAATTGGTCATCATGTAAAAAATCCAGAAAATAGTCTTTTTTTGCAACAAATATTGAACTTACAGATCTTAAAAACTAATCTTCACCGTCCAAAAATAACAACAAGGAGTTTCAAATGTATTCACTAAAAAACAGGCCAATCTAACGGCAAATGATTTTTCGATCGTCTTCGTATACAAAACTGGTCATTACGTAAAAAATTCAGAAAATAGCCTCATTTTTTGTAACAAAAACTGAACTTACAAACCTTAAAAATTAATCTTCACCGTTCAAAATTAACAACAAGGAGTTTTGAACGTACTCACCAAAAATCAGGCCAATCTAACGGCAAATGATTTTTCGATCGTCTTCGTATACAAAACTGGTCATTAGGTAAAAAATCCAGAAAACAGCCTCTTTTTTGCAACAAAAATTGAACTTACAGACCTTAAAAACTAATCTTCACCATTCAAAATTAACAACAAGGATTTTTAAACGTACTCACCAAAAATCAGGCCAATCTAACGGCAAATGATTTTCCGATTGTCTTCGTATACAAAACTGGTCATTACGTAAAAAATCCAGAAATAACTTATTTTTTGCAACAAAAACCGAACTCACAGACCTTAAAAACTAATCTTCACCATTCAAAATTAACAACAAGGAGTTTCGAACGTACTCAACAAAAATTAGGCCGATCTAACGGCAAATGATTTGTCGATCAACTTCACATACAAAATTGGTCATTACGTAAAAAATCCAGAAAATAGCCTTTTTTTGCAACAAAAATTGAACTTACAGACCTTAAAAACTAATCTTTATCGTTCAAAATTAACAACAAGAAGTTTCGAACGTACTCACCAAAAATCAGGCCGATCTAACGGCAAATACTTAACCGTTGAATCTTTACTTAAACTATCCCTTATAAAAGCTGTTCAATTTGTATTTGAAGATCCAACCAAACAGTAAATATGCAGATTCAAATGGACTATATATTTGGATTTATCAATAATATCTTAACTTATTTATTAATCTGGCCATGTTTAGAATTTCAAAGCCATTTCTCCATTTTCAAATCAGTAAGTTTACTCAGTATTCCATAACACTCAATTAGGTAACCGCGGTAGTGAAGTTAAATGGTAAGGATGAGTTTAGAAGGAGCTTTGAACATTTAGAAAAATAATAGAAATAAAATTGAAAAGTGTGTGTGTGTGTATATATATATATATATTAGAAAATTTATTCATTTTGGCTTGTATGAATTTAAGTCTTGGATTGAACTCTATTGTATTATTCAACTAAATAATAAATTAAGCTTAAAATCTTATACGCATTAAATTGAAACGGTGGAGAGATGTGGCAGAAGATAAAATGTTATTTTTATATGTAGGGTAAATTTTTGAAATTACTAAAATGTTCCTACCAAATTTCATCATTTTATCGTTGTATTCAAGGATAATTTTATAAATATATATTTTAAATTTTTTAATAATTTAAAATTTGCTCAAAATTTTAACAAAATAAAAATAAATTATAAATTTTTCATAATCATTTTAAATGAAATAATAAACTTTATATTATTATCATTATATAAATATTTATTATTTTTCATAATATGACTATATAATACTTATAATAATTACTTTATTATTATTATTAAAATGTAATTTTTTTAAATAAATAAGTTTATATTTGGGGATAATTGATAAACAAATCAATTTAATTCCTAATAATTTAATATTTGATTTAAATTTTTTAAAATAAAAATAAATTACAAATTTTTTTATTATTATTTTGAATGAAATAATAAATTTTATAAATATTTATTTTTATTAATCTTGAACACGCAAATATATAATAATCATAACAATTAGATTATTATTATGATTAAAAATGTAAATTTTTTAAATAAATAACATTAGATTTTGGTATAATTGGTAAAAAATTATTACCAACTTATAAAATAATTTATAATTTTCTGTTACAAAAGAAAATATTCATTTTATATGGTGTATATTAAAATTACTTGAAATTATACATAAACCATGGGAGTGAAATTTAAAAACTTATTTTTTAATTTATTTGCGACGGATTAGCGACTAAATATTTCCGTCGCTAATCGTATTACAGCAACAAAATACTAATTAGCGACAGAAATATTTCCGTCGCTAAACCGTCGCAAAAAAGAGGCGCTAAATTTTCCCGCCAAAATTAGCGACTAAAATTTTAGTCCTAAAATTTCTGGAACTAATTTCCTGAATAAAAAATTATAAAATTTAGCGACGGAAAAATTTGTCGCTAATTCCGTCTCAAAACAGGGCGCGTACTCTTCCCGCCAATAATTAGCGACTGTTTAATAATTCCGTCGCTATTGCGTCGCAAAAAAAAGCAAATATCATTATCGCGACGGATATGTAAAACAGTCGCTGATCCGTCGCAAAATTAGCGACGAAAATTTTGCCGTCGCTAATTTCAGTCGCTAATTGGCAGTTTTTTTGTTGTGATAGAAACAGTTTAAGAGGAAATATTTTATCCTTATTCATTAATTTTTCCAATTATATGCACTGTTGTATCACCTAAATTTCCATTTAAATTACTAGTCCACGACTTCTTAATCGGTTGATTATATATCTAAAATAAGGCAGTATACTTTATTTAATTTCATAATTTTTAACCTTAAAAAAGTGATGCAGTTCTTAACCTAGACTGGTGAAAAATCTACCAGAAGGTTATGCACCTGAATCCTTAATTTCGCAAACTTGGCACATCCACTACGAGAAACCAGGGATTTAGATAATGAAATTTCGACCCCTAATTTCTCAAAGGTCGCCATGTCTTGTCTTGTAAAGGGTGGTCACCTTGTCGTCTAAAATACAGACGTCATTGACCGGATTCTAGCAAGTGTATTAGATCGCCTAGTAATTCAGGGAAATATAGATTAAGACCCAAAAATATCGTACCCAAGGGAACATGAATTGCTAAGGATAATACCTATATATGAATTAAATCACTACAAGAAAATTCTCAAATACCGACGGAAAAATTTCCGTAGGCAATTACCGACGGAAAAATATTTTCCGTAGGGAAAAATGTTTGAAAATATGTATTTTGCGACGGAAAAATTCTTTCGTCGTAAATAATGGAGGTAAATTTGCTGCCCAAATATACCGATGGAAATTACAAATCCGTCGTAAACTTGGCGCCAGTATTTCGCGGGTAAAATTTCTCATGAAATTTACCGATGGAATTTATTCCGTAGGTAAATTACCTACAGAATTATGTTTCCGTAGGGAATTTCCCGACGGAAATAGAATTCCGTAGGGAAATTTTTGACGGAATTATTTTCCGTCGGTAATTTACCTTCGGAAATATTATTCCGTCGGAAAATTGAAAAAAATGAATTATGTATTCTAAACTAAATTCATGTAAATTTTTTTTAGTGACTATATTAATAATAAATTTATATCTAAATAACTTATACTATCATTTATTGTAAAATAGAAAATGAATTTATAATATTTAGTCTTTTGAATTGCAACGTGTATTAATAAATATATTTAGTATTTATATAAATAGAACCTCCATTCCTATGTCATCATGTTTTGAGACATAAATCTCCTATCTTGTATTTTTTCAACTCTTGCCGCTGATTTTGTTTCACAGTAATAAAAATGGCATGTTTGCCTTAAAAAGATCACATATATCATTATTAGTCATTATCCAATATTAAAGACAATTAATTCATCTAATATGATGTGGTCATGTAATTTTTACCTCCAACAGATAAGCTTTCTAATAAGCTATTTTTGTTAAAATTATAATAGTATCTATATTTTTATTTTTGTATAGTATGCACGAGATTGGTGCTTCTTTCATAAGACTTTTAAGTGGAGAGAAAGTGATTAGTTAATTCTTTGGTAGGTGGCAATTAATATCATGAAAATAAAAAAGTAAAATATAATACTAATAATTTAGAACAAATATATAGAAAAGAATGGTGGAATCCAACTTTAATGAAAACAATCATAGCAACACTAGCTACAATAGTTGCCAATGACAAAAATTAGTTAATTAATTATGACTATTTTTATATGATTTTCATTTTTATTTTTTAAATACTATTATTATATAATTTTCATTTTTAATAATTAAATTTTATTTATATTTAAATAGAGCATTTAATCTAACAAATTAAACATTATGGGCACTATATTCATGCAATTTGGATTTAGTATTAACTTTATAATTTATTCTTGCAATATTATAATTGCTATTTCTATTATTGTTATCGAAACTCTATAATTTTTAAATTGGGTATATATAAGTAGATTAACTTATAGTGATTTATTTAATAATTTAATTTTAAAATTTTTGACTTGTTGTTTGCGTCAATAGATAAAAAGTAAAATAAAATATATGTATTCAAAGTTTAAACTATAAATAAAATTATAAAATATATACAATTTAAAAAATTAATAAAATTATTTGAATCTATGTTTTAATATTTTACATTCAAAAAAGATGAAAACTTTTGTAAAAAAGAAACAACAACCTTCACGATAAGATGAGAAATTTGCATAAAAAATTTTATAATAATATTTTTTGGTCAAACACTAAAAGCACCAGTTTCTAACTTAATTAAATTTTTTTATTCAGTAAATAATTTATATAGGCTAACTATAAAAAATATAATGTATTCGTTTTATAAATTTTGTTCACTTTTATTCTTTACATATATTAAGAAATTGTATTTATTACTTATATATCCCTAGTGTTCTACTTATTTACAGTTGTGCTATTCATTATAAATACCTTAAGATATACCCTAACCTCTTCATCTCCTCCTCTTCTGCCGTTCTTCACTTCTTCTCTTCTCCCTCACAGCGTGAGGCTCTCTCTCTCTCACTCGTCCGATCTTCCCTTGCAGATCAAACTGCCGGCGTGTTTTCCTCCCCTTTCTTTTCTTCTTCATTTCTTCTCCTTTCTTCAGTTTCGGTTCTAGCGTTCTCCTCCTTACTCCGTCGCTTCCATCAGCTGCGTTCTCCTCCTTACTCCGACAGCTTTGGTGAGTTTTCTTTTAAGATTTCAAGATATATTTAACATGGTTTTTGAGATCAATGAAATTAGGAGATTTCATCTTACAATTCTTCTGTTTTCCTGTAATTTTCACATGGTTTTGACTGGCAGGAAATGGTGGATTTTCTAGTAGACGTGTGGGAGCAAGAGGGATTGTATGATTGAAGAGCAGAACTGCAAAAAAAAAACTGTAAGCTAACTATTAAAAGTGCAAAAAAATGTTTTGCTTCATGTTGAGTATGATTATCCATCAAATCCAAAGTACCTCGACATTTAAAAAGCTTCATTTGATTCTGATTTTGTTTTGTTTTTATTTTTTTTGTAGTTTTATTGCTTCAGTTGTTGCTTTATACCGATCTCGTCAATTCAAGCTTGTGTTCTTAATATTTAATAAGATATTTATTTTTTTTGGTATTAGTTGATATTGCTCTTTAGCCATATTACATCTTTCTTAAGTAATCTGTCTGAATCTGGAAACCTGTATGTTGGAAAAGCATACAATGACTGGAAGCAAGGAGAGCTAGCTATTGAACGATTGTTTGACTTGACAAGGTTAAAATCTAAGGTAAGTGAAGTATTTTTCAAACCATAACTGCCCTCTGAGTCTTTTCTCTGAAGTAAACTTTTAAGTTTTCTAGAGCTGAATTGATTTTTGCAGTATATCAATTAATTAGTTTGTGATTTTAAGCCAACCATTTGCATCTAACTAAGTGCATGCTTTGTATCATTTCGACCACATCATTCAATGTGATAAATATTTGCTAAAGAGAAAAATAGAGAAATAAACTGCACAATATGATGATTTATGTGAATATTGTCTTCACTGTCATATTTGTAGTGAAAATGTGTAAGCTGTCCCATTTATTTGCATGAGTGGATGAAGGCATCTGCTGCTTGTTTTGGGTCGCTGCACTGTCATCTTCTGTCTTATTTTTCTGATGAAGAAGCTTGTCATGTGGGTCGCTGCACTGCACAGTTATAACTCTGTGTGTGCTGGTTTTTTCTGTTACTGCTGTTCTCCTTGTACCTATGTTAACGGTACAAACTCTTTCATATTCCAAAAATGTCTTGCTGCTTCTTTTCTTCTAGAAATGTACGAGATCCACCTAGAGTTTAATGACTCCCAACTCTTTCATATTCCAAAGAAGGAAAAAACAATTATTAGTATGCATGTTTTATATATTCCAAGTACTTGCATGAGAGAGACAATTCTTTAATAATTTGTGTAGCATTAATTAAGCAATAATATGTGAAATCAAACATTCTTGTTAGGTGAAACTGAGATTGTAAATGATTTTGTAATAATAAGTTAACGTACTTTACTTTGTTGATTTGAAGATGATTGAGCACTAAATTTAAAATACTATATACTAAATTTAAAACTATATATATACACACTAAAAATCCTCTTATCTTCTTAGCACACAGTTTTGATGATGTTGAATGATCTAACCAAAGAAAATTCTGCATTGCAACCATTCTACATAGAAGATTCCACCATTGCAGGTGGAGTATATAAATTATGCAACAGTACCTAGCAGAAACGCTACTAGCTTGGAGGTGGTATGCATACAATATGATGAAATATGCACAGACTGCAGGAATGCCAAGAAATGAAAACCTGAAGTTACTTGCAAAGAAAATTCTAATGCATTTTTCCCCAAAGGTAGGGGCAGGCAAATGGAATTATACACATACGCAATCCTTTTTCCTATATACAATTTCAACACTTTTTTTTATTCTGATTTCTAGCACTCAACTGCAAGCAAGCAACAAAATAAGAATAACAATAAAAAAATCAAAGATTTCAAATCAAATCAATCTAAGGTCAGCGAAAATAAAGATGATCGTGATGGTCTTCAAACTCTGAAACTCCTGGCCAGAGCTAAATGACTTCTCATCTCACAATAATGGCATGGGTGCCACCATATTATTAATTTAGGTCCAGCTAATATATTATTGATATTATTAATTTATCGCAAAATGAGGAAATATTCAAATGCGTAACACTTCATGCTTCAATGAAAGCTTACTTGGTCTCTAATGCTACAACAAAAGCCTGCAATCATATACATCCAAAAAGTGCCGCCATCGCAACCTCTTCCATTTCACTTTTTTCATAGGCATATGCATTGATACTGATTACAAATACAACAATTGCCTGAAAATCATTCAGCGCCATTAAATACAAATGAAAAGAAAAGGACCCACAAATCTATATGTCAAATAAGAGCATGAATTGATTCTTTGAATCAAGATGTCCTCAAAGTAGAACATAAATATCGTTGGCTAGCATAAACCAAAAGAAAAGATAATAGTTCTTATACAGACAGCAGTCATGCAGTTAACACCCATGCCATTATTGTTAACAAGTAATTCAAGCAATATTATTGGCACAATATTATTATCCTATAAAGACCTATATTTCAACCACAACTAATTTAATTTATTTAAAAAATACCATAGCAATAATATGAGAACTAGCTACTGCAAGCTCCATTGAAAGGAACTGAAATTTCACAAGAAAATACTTATATATATATATATAATTTCATGCAGCAGATTTTTATATGTTAGTCTTTACCTCAACCTGATTATGCAATGAATGGACATAATTGATTATCTCCTCTAGCATTACTGCCATTCCCATTGACTGTGAATTCAAAAACCCATGTCAAGATTTATATTACAATTAATAAATCAATCAAAATATGCTTATTTTTTTATAGTAATTACCTTGTGGCATCCAGGAACCAGGTCTTGTAAACATCTTAACTTGTTATTAATTTTCTCTCTTCTTACCTGACAAAAAGAATTAATAGTACTGATCCTTAACAATATTTACATATTTAACATGGATGAATTTACTCTTCAAAGCCAGAGACAGAGACGGAGACAGAAAGAAGAGAGGAGGCGGGGGTAACTAAAATAATATCTTTTTGCTGAAAAAAAGGCAGTTTTATGCCCATTTCCAATCCCCAATCATCGACAAAACATTTTTTACCAGATATTATAAAAGTTTTTAAGCCAACAACAAGGTGATAAAATAGAATATAAATAATTGAAAGTAGCACTATCTCAAAATGAACAGACGTGCAGAAACAGCTGCACAAAAAAGGAAAAACAACTAAAACTGAAAAAAAAGAAAGCGATGCTAGTACTTCACAGTTAATGTTAACCGAATTTAATATAAAACTACTTTAAATATGATCAAATGTAGCTCACCTGAAGCTCCTATTTTCTTACATTGTAAAACAAAATTATATTAAAAAAAAAGGATCGCACCGAAATTCTCGATATTGCCATTTGCTGCATCAAATTAAAATGATAATACAATTTCATATCCAATCTTCAAATAAAATTTTATAAAAAAAAAATCAAATAATCATCATGAACCAACCCCAAAATAAGCACAAACAAACCAAAATACCGAAAAACAAAATAATCAAATAATAGAGAGAAATGGAATTAGAAGTACCGTGTAGATATCGGTGGGGACAAGAATGATAATGGAAAGAGAACAGAACCAGGTGTACCCAACGGTGAAAAAGACATAGCGAGGGACCTCAGGGCTGGAGAAATACCTCAATGTCAAAATCACCATGCCTAGGGTTAGAGGAAGAGAGATCAGGTAAAACACCCACATCTCTAAAACAATTCAGATCTGAGACAAATGAAAGAGAACAAATAATCACATACCTGTTGAAGCTGATGTGAGCAATGGAGAGCGAAATACAGGAAAAAAAAAAGAAAATGAAAGAGGAAGAAGGTAGAGTAGCGGAGATGAGCTAGGGCATGATCGAGAGAAAGAGAGATGGAGAGGATGAAGGAAATCGTCGGTTTAGGTTAGAACCCGACATATTATCTAATAACCCGACTTTTGATCATTTAAAACTGAAAAAATTTAACCAACCCGACCTCAACCCTCCTAAACCGTATTTTTTTTGGCTTGGTCAGTTTGGATTGACTGGGTTGGTCGGTTCAACCCACATACTGAACATCCCCAGTATAGACCAAGGTACACCTTACATAGCAGTCGCTGGGGTCAGTGTGCTTTTCTTAAATTGAAATAGAATTGTTTAGCTGTTTTGGCAGCACCTGAGTTTAGTTCCGTAGTGTCTAATCCTTCCCGAAGACCTAAAGGAGAATATGCGACATTGCATCATCACGGGGCTCTTGCGACTTGATGCGATAGTCTGTCTTACTACTATAGGGAGAATGCAGATGTTTGCTTTCGGAGCGCATTGGCATTGAGGTTAGAACTCGTGCTCACCACTCCTCGAGGCCAAGGACGGGGTCGATGCAGGTTACAAAGATATATAAGAGGGGGTGAATTGAGTGTCACAAATTTTTCTGATCTTTTTCTAATGGAATAAAATTTATAATGGTTCATGCATACATTCACTGCTCAAGAATCATTTTCAAACTTTTCTCTCCACTCTTAAGTCTTTTAAAAACAAAAATCAAAACCACTATACAATTATAGATATTTATATTTACCCACAATTTTTTTCGAAGTAAAATATGTAAAACACTCATTAGAATTTTTTCTAAGGTTTTAACCAACCCAACTCACAATCTTTCATAGTATAGTTTTCCTCTCAAATAATTACAACCAAAAACTATAATCAAATTGAAAATGATATGTAAAGAATCAAATGCAAAAGATGTGAAAAAAAAAAGATTAAAAAAATATAAAGCCTTACTCTCGAGAGTTATAAATTTTTTCCAACAATTCTCTAAGTTTCTAATAGGTGAAACAACATGTATTTATATCAAAAAACTCAATCTAGCTGTTAGAAATCGAAAATAGTTGTTTATAACCGTTGGAAGGTAAAACAGAAAAGACAAACAAAAATTAGCTGTTTTTTTTTTGTCCAGAAATTGATACCGTTAGAAATTCATTTTTTTAAAGAACCATTTTCTAATGAAATATTTTTTCAAAAAATATTTTTTGAATAAATCAATTTTGATCAAAATCTCATTTTTCGACTTTAAAATATTTTTATACAATTCTAAAACTTATAATATGCATGTATGAATAGATAAATTTGCCTCAATTTGATTTTATAATTTGATATCCTATTTTTCTTACATACTAAGGCATGCTTCAAATTTGAATTCTTTTATCCATGCTTGAATTAATTTAATCTTTGTTTTTTGATATTTGCATCAGAAAGCATATAGAAATTCCTGCATATATGGTGGACTGAATATTTGGAAACAGTTGAAGGAGAATTTGATCTTCGAATAAGTTTCAAAATGTAATTTAATTTACCCCTTCTCCTCCTATAGAAACAGTTTAAGATGAAAGACTTTATCCTTGTTCATTAATTTTTCCAAGCCAATTTTTTCTATAAAATTCCATTTAAATTATTGGTGTACAACTTTATATATAATCGATTGATTATATATCTAAAATAAGGCAATATATTTTTGTCACGACCCAATCCAGTCATATGACCAGTCCATAAACTACCTAAATAATAATTCATGCAAGCCTTGTCAAACTATCAAACTACATAAATTATTCAATTCATAATAAGTCATCAAAAGCAACATAGTTAAGGTTCAAGATCCAATCTTAAAGTTCCAAATACATACTAAAAGTTAAACTATGGAGTTTCCACAAAAATATAATAAATTATTTGAGATTCTAAAGTTCGACTAATATTTTAACTGAAACATAATATTATCTAATTCAAATTCAATAGCAAAAAGGAAATAAGCTATAAAACATAATATTTCATAGTTATTAAATTACTCTTTAACCTTTTAATCATTTTAATCCCCTAGAGATCTCTCTACCCTGACTTTAAGCCCCAGGGCATCAGTTGAAGAAGTTAATGCCATTAAGGTTCTATGCTTTGCTCTCTCTCCTTCTTCTTCTTCTTGGTTGGTTTAGTCAAATTATTACCCTGAAAATTTTTTATTTAGTTTAAAAATATGAGTGAAGAAGTGAACCGATTATATATATATAATTTACTTCTAAATATACAAAAAATGAACAAAATCTTATAAATTTTTTAGGAAAATGAAAGTTATGATTTGGATAGTTGATGTTTAAAATTTGAGTGGATGATTACAAAAATCGGATCCTTTTTAATTTAGATTGTTGGGGTCATATCATTTTTGGATGATTTGGATTATTGTTAGGTCCGATTATTTTAGAGCTTAATTCAGATAGAATCTTATAGAAAGAAAATAGCTTGGATATGACTTTTTCATTTCGGTTTTAATTAAAACAATATATTATATTTTTTGTATTTTAAAATAATCAAAACCTTCATCTAATAATAACAATAAAATTAAATTGGAAATAATAATAATAATAATAATAATAATAATAATAATAATAATAATAATAATAATAATAAATTACAAATAAATTGCGTCGGTATTTGCACTATTAACGATGAACTTGCGTCGCTAATTTCCATTTTTAATTTCAATTTACAAATATTTTTTTGCGACGGATTTCGTGACAAAATATTGTTGCTAATGATTAATATTATATTTGTGGCAACTAAAATTAAAATTCATTTAGCGATGGTTATGTCTTTTTTGTGAGTGAATTTTCTGTCACCAAATTAGCTATTGTTTTATGATTCCGTCGCAAATAATTTAGCGAATGACCTTTTCACGATTGTTCATCATCCAGTCGCTAAAATAGGATTGCGATGGAAAATGGCCAATTAGTGACGAAATTTGCCGTCGCGAATTGACAATTTTTTTTATAGTGTAGGATGGGACTTCCATTGTGCGAGTTTTTACTTGTATCGGATTTTGGGCCTTGTAGAACTGGGGTATTATCATTTTTCCTCCCTCTACCTTAATTCGATCAGTGTGTGAAGCGATGATGGTTCATTATAATTGGTAGAGGATTTGAATCTTTTCCTAGAGGATCGAATTTCCATGTTTCAAAGAGGATAGCTGTCTAACAGGCGAAGGGATGTTTCGTTAGGTGTAGTATTAATGGAAACTATTCCTGAGGCACAACATCCATTTGGTTGATCAATTAAACGTTTACAAGTGGACAGAGGAGGTTTTTTCAAAGTTAGGGCTTTTAGTATATGGGTCTATTCGTATCCTTTCCCTAGCGAGTGAATTTTTTACTCCCTTTTTTTTTTACCTTTTTTCATAGAATTCTCGCATTTCTCCTTTTTGTGCCTCTTCAAGTCTCTACGATTTTTAGGGATTTCCTTTTGGAGTTTCGAGAACTTGTCTTTTGCCCTTACCAAGTAAATTTTCCTTATACTTGAATGTATTTTGTTGAGATTTCTAATAACTCTCAAAAATTTTCTACTTCTTTTTTGTCCTGCTCTTTTTCTATTGAAGAGGTGTTAGTTCCTTTAGAGCATTTTAGGTACTCATTTTTTAAGCCATTTTCTTTAAAAATGGCTACTGATAGTGGTAATCCCCCGAGTTAGTTGTTTCTTCAATGGCTCTATATCAAAGTAGGGCGATGATGTATCATCTTATGAAGTTATTGCCAGTACCTGCATCTTTTTTTAGGGAAAGGTATGAACTTCCTAGAAAGGTATGAACTTCCTAATGATGTGGCCATTTTTGCTTGTCCCATGCCAATGTCAGCCAAAGAAGGCCCCTTTGGAAATCCTCCAGAATGGTTTATTTGTTTTCAACCTGGTTTGGTTGCTGGCATGAAATTTCCTTTTTCTCTTTTTGACATGTAAATTATGGAAGAGTATGGGTTGGCTTCCAACCAGATAGACCCAAATGGTTGGAGGATCATAGCTGGTTTTAAAGAAATGTGTAGGAATTTGAATATTGCTCTATCAGTAGAAGTTTTTACATATTTCTTATATATGTCGGGTTAAAGTGGTCATATGGTTTTCATTTTACTAGTAGGTCGAGAAGGAGGCATATGGCGCTGCCTACTTCTTTGAAAGGTTATAAGGATAAATTTTTTTTATTGGATGGAAAGGGGTTCTTGGGGTGAATCTCCAGCAATCTAATAAGCCAAGGGTACTTGGAGATTTATCGATAGACCTTGATATGTGTTCTTTTGATAAAAGGCCCTTACTCATTATACTGCGAGTCATAAAGGAAACCTTATTTCCTTAGATCATTTATTAGGGGATGGGAAGGTCAGGCCTTTTAGCGCTTTCGATCGAGATGTTTCTAGCAGTATTTTAGGGTCTTCCAATCCTTTGGAGGTTGAGGCTGAATGTGAACTCCCCTTTTTATTTTCTGCATTTTTATATCCCTTTTTCTAAGAATCTTGACTGTTACCTTACTTTGCAGCTTTGATGGATCCTTAATTAGCTAAAGAGAAGGATAATAGAAGAGAATAGATAACCCTAAGATGCTAAAAAAAAGAAGCAGTCGGCCTAACCTTCTGGTTATAGGGCTTGGTTTTTAAGGAGAAAGTTTAATGCCCCCTTCAATTGTCTTAGTCTGGAGGTGCTTTGATGATCTGATTAGCATCTATTTCAACTGTTCCTCTTTCTTCAGAGATGCCAATTATACCTCCTTCTACTGAGAGTGCAAATGCACTTGTAGGGGCCATATCTTTAGGTATTTATGATTGCACTATCTCTGCAACCGTAGAGGTTTTTATCAATGTTTCTCCATGTGTTACCGTTATTCCCTCAGTCAAGTCTTTGACTTTAAAGGTTTTTTTCTATGTCATAAGCTTGGCTTTAACTTTTCTTTTAAGGACGATAAAGTGCTAGATTTTACTATATGCTTTTTTATATTTGATAAGGATATGAGGAAAATGAGACCAGTTTAATTGCAGTGGAGGAGTTTAACGATTTTTATCACTATTTTGCCATCGTGGTTTTTTTTCTTTTACCTTTTGTTATTTTTATTTATTGCTTTATTTACTTCTCTCTCTTTCTCTCTCTCTCTCTCTAATTTTTTTAAGTTGCTCAAAGGGTTCTTTATGTCTATGATGAAAACATAGCATGTTAGGATAAGCTTTAACAAGTCATCCAGTTAGAGAAGGAGTTAAAGAATGAGGTAGAGATGTTAAGGAAGAAGCACGAAACTGATCTTCACTCACTCCAATTAGAGCATTCTGCACAGGTGTCGTGCCTTTTGACCCAAATTGAAGATCTTAAGGCCAAGGTAGTTTCATTAGAGTTTACTGGTGCGACTGTATTGAAGTATCATGAGGAGGAGCTATCGATGCAAAAGAGCCATTTCGTAAAGCGGATGGCTTAAATTCAGGGCAATCCCTTTTCATAAGTTATATTTGTTTACGAGTAGTGTTATAGGGGTGGGGATTTTAATTTTTCAAAAGATCCAACTGGTTAGTCTAAGAAGCCTTCAAGAAGGGAAGATTGAGGCATATAAGGAAACAACAATGACGGTGATGATGATCATCTTGTCGACCGTAAGGAGGTTAAAGTTGGAGTTGATTCTGTCAAAAAGCCTGCAGAGAGAGAAGGGGATGCTCAAGAATGATTTATTTTTGAAATGTATTATTGAATGTTTTATCTTGTAAGGTAGTTTTTTTATTACATAATTTTCTTGTGATAATGTTATTGCAATTATGTCAAGTTTATAGCCAAGGTATGCATGCTTATACCAAGGTATATATCTTTTATTTCTGATACCGGAGATTGAAACCTATCGATGTAGTCTCTTAGATTTTCATTAGGCTTATGTATCAAATTACACAAGCCGTTAATAGCCTTTGGGATTTTGATTTGTACTATAAATTTTGTGACAAATAGATCCTTAAGTTGTGTAAAGGTATGGATTGATTTCGAAGGTAGATCATGAAACCAATCCAGAGTATCACCTACAAGAGTAGTTGGAAATACCCTACAAAATACCCTATCATCGAAAGAATATATCTGTATATATGTTAGATATTTAGAAATATGACATTTGAAATCGAACTTACTTGTGTATCGGGGCATTTTTATCTTTCTAAATTCAATGGGCAGCTTGGTCTCCCTAATCTCCCGACTGAAAGGGTGAGATTGTATTTCCTTTGAAGAATAGCTTCTTAGGTGGCCAAAGTCGAGTTTCTTTACTTGTTACAGGAACCATTGCTCATTTTTATCCAGCTGATCCTCTTCATTTTCTTTTTTCATTCTTCTTGCCATCATTCTCTTAGGAGTATGAGCAAATCTTAAGTAATCATCAGCTTCCAGTGAGGTTGATCATCTTAATGCGTAGGTCGTGTGATTTCTCCTGGAATTTAAAATGTGTTTCTGTTTTGCTTCTCTGCTCTTCTAATCTCACCCTTGTGTATTATGGCTTATGCATTCTTGATTTTCCACCTTTGAATCTCTGTCAGAGGTTTGGGGCCATTTAGATGTTCTTATTGTGTTTAACATTTGCTTCATGAAAATTGCTCAAAATGGCTTTTAGGTCTTTTATTGTTACCGAAGTATAACCCTATCGAGTTATGAGCTTGTCATTGAACCTAGGCAGCAAATTACCCATAGGGTTTTTATTGTTGATTCCCATAAAAACCTTAGTAGGGATCCGACAGGGGACCTCAAAGGGGATATGCAGGGTTCTCTCTCAGGAAGGAATCTCCGTTGCCTTCTGTCTTCATTGTTATAATCTCTGGCTTTAGATTTCAAGTGTTTCACTATGGTTACAGACGTTCCCTCTCAACGAAAATACCTAATGATAATATGGGATTATCAAAATGAGTGGGATGCCAGCCAATTGAGTGGGGAACAACTTGGAAAACCTACAATGAAATTGTCTCGGTCAGGCCAGGCATGAAAACCTCAAAACTTAAGTTAGTATTTTAAAATGAGCCTTTTTGGGAGTATTAGAAAATTGTGTGAACCACTTACCTCATATCTTGTGAGATTAAGTAACTTATATGGAATACGACTTATATTGAATTAGTATGCTTGAGTGGTTTAGTAGGCATTTGATGATGATTGGACTAGTCGCATCTTATAATGACATCAATTCATCTGACATAGCCAAACTCTTGTTAGACCGATCTTGGTGGAGCAGGATTGACAAGATTGTTCACGCGTGTAGATGAGACTTCATCTATTGTGCGAGTTTTTACTTGAATTTGGTTCTAGGCCTTATAAAATTAAGGCATTATCAATTATATATAGGCATCTTATGAGAGGTGGTAAATTTTAAATTAATACAATTCAATTTAATCAGCTTATAAAAATGTGATTTAAATTTAATTCAATTCATCAATTACACATTTATAATATGATTAATTTAACCCACAAAATGATCCATATGACTTAATTCGCTTGTGATATGGTTATAATATTTCGAATGTGGCAATTTTTTTTAAAATATAAATGTTGAAATAATTTTTTTTTATAAATTATATATGCATAAATAAATTAAAAATAATGGCATTAAATTTGATTCGATATATGATCCAACTTTTTTATGACTTAATCAGTTAATAATATATTTAACAATGTTACAAGTCCAGTCCTGTCTGATCCGACTCGATATGATTTGATATATTTATGAACTAGTAAAATTTTAATCTATTTATACTCGATCCATTTATGATCCAATCAATTATAATTTGATTCAAATTTACCAAATCCACCATGTTTGTCCCTTGTATATCTCATACCCATTCTTTAAGTGTTCCCTCCCCAACAAAGAAAATCTTATTGGTCTATTGTGAATATGAAATTAACTTGTATTTTATAAATTTTAATCTAACAAATAATAGTAAACCTTCATTGGTGCATAAAAGGGCTACGGGCTCTTACCTTCTTAAAAAATTAAGTTTGTATGTATAATATAATATAATATAATATGATATGATATGATATGATATGATATAATATAATATAATATAATATAATATAATATAATATAATATAATATAATATAATATAATATAACATCAAATATTTTAGTTGCCATGTAACAAAGTAATTATAATTGCATAAATAACTAATATTTATCATCATAGCTTTGAAGCTAAAATCCACATTTTTTGAATCCAAATATATACAAAATTACAAATTCAAAGTAGCATAAAGCTTTTTAAATCAAGTTAGCTATTTTTTTTTTGGGTTCATAGAGATAATTGAGCTCCATATTAATCCATTAATTTATGCAAAGGACACATCATTTTATTTATTTTTATGAAAAAGAATAGGAAATTTTATCCTATATAAGTAATTTGTTTCTTTCAATTTCTTCTCTTCCACTTTTCTTTCTATTTAAGTATTTGATGTGTTTTTTTTACTTTTTTCGTAATAAATTTGAATTTGATTTATATATTCGGTCCAATTTTCGATGAAAAATAATTTAAATTTAATTCAGTTTGTTAAGAATTTATTTATGATTCAATCCATTTGATTTGCAAAAAGGAAAAAAAAATCCATATAACCTAATTTGACCTCATCCAAGTATATTTATGCTATTTTTGGTTTTTTGTATTGTACATAAAATAATATAATATAGTATAAATTAATATAAGTACGGTGTTTGAAAGATTTTCTAAAAAACTATTGTGGAGATAATATAATACACTATAGATTTCATTATCCTATATATATTGTATAAAATAATACATTACAAATCCTGAAACTTGTGTAATACGGTAAATATTATATTAATACTAAATATTGTTCCATCACTATCGCCACCACTGCCCCCATCATCATACCGCTGCCACCACCATTATGTTGCTGTCCCCACTGTCGCTACCGCCATTGCTGCCATCACTACATTGCCCCCACCACCACACCGCCGTCACCACCATTATCACGCTGTGATCAAATTTTCAAACTTATAATATTGAATGTATAACCTAATAGTTATTATACAAAAATTATATTATAATTGATAATTTCTTTCATTTATTGTTCAAATGTTTTGTCAAATTCGTTATTTAGATTTGCCTTTAGAAATGCCGATCTTTTTAATAATATATAATCATTTCTCATTTATTTTTTTCTTTTTTAATAAAAAATGATGTATATATTAAAAATTTTATTTTATAATTATAATTTTTTTTATCTTAGTTACAATAAAAATAATTTAATTTTATCTATTTTTATTTTTTCAAAAAATAATATATTACGATATTATACATCAAATACAATATAAAATATTACAAGTTAATATAATTTTATGCCAAATATTATACAATATAATACATGCTAATACTGTATAGGATAATGTTATACGGGACAATGTTGTACAGGTTAATGCTAAACATGTTAATACAATATAGTGAACCAAATATTCCTTTATAATTCAAGTAATTTATAATCTAGTCGATTATAATTTAATTTTTTTTTGAGATAAATCAAAGCTTTCATTAATAGAAATCAACAACAAGAACTGAATATAAAAAGTCTGGTGGTGAATCGATCCAAACATGAAGACCGATCATAGAAATCAAAGCCTTAACTCAGTTATGAGCTACCGAATTTGCTGATCTTTTAGTAAAGACAAATATAACATTTGTTCAAAAAGAACATAAATTGGTACAATCCTCTAACACAAGACCCAAATCAAAAGCAAAGTGAGTACATGAGTTGAGCGCCTAAATAACGACCTGTGTATGCATCTAATTCAATAAGGACTTGACTTAAATTTCTCGATGTTATCCAGCCAAGAACTTCACGAATAGCTAACCCTTCATCCAAAGCAGGTGATGTAACTCCGTGCAAGGGTATGCTATCAGCCAGCATAAAATAGCCAAAATCATCTCTAGGAACAAAGCCATATCCTGTCTTATTTTGGCCTTCAAACACGACTACATCTACATTCAGTTTCAGCCAAGTAGGGGGAGGTCTAACCCATTCTCTACCAAGAGCAGGAGCTAAACTTCCACATGTTGAAGTAGTGTCATAAGAAGATGTAATTGGCTTAATTTTAGGTGCTTTATAACTTCAAAGCAAATTAGCAGCTCCTTCGATTATATCCTTAACCTGGCTACTTCTCCCATTCTAAACAAGATCATTTTGATTCTTCCATAGATTGTAATAAAGCATAATAACCTCCAAGCAAATATCAATGGACGGATGATTAAAGATAAAAGCTAGCCAATCAATGAAATTCATAAAGGAGCCTTTTAAAAAACCACACGAAGCATGGGACCATCATTCTTTTGCATGAGGGTTGTCAAGAAGAGCATGTAAATCATACGAGCCACATACCTTGCAAAGAAGGTCTATATTAACTCTCTTGGAAAGAAGAAAAGAATTTGTCGGTAGGTAGTTAGAACACACCCTCCAAATCATGTTGAGAACCTTAGGCAGGGCATTTAACTTCCACAATCTCTTTCAAAAAGAGCTTTGATTCAATTTACTTAATCTAACTCATTTTCCACCTATATCATTATATATTAATTATATGGTAATTTTATGGAATTAACCTTAATAGTGTCTTATATGAATTTTTTCAATGGCATTTTTTTCTTCATTTCTAACTTAAATAAAGATAAAAAGAACTTCACAAATTTCCTTTGCTATCTCTTATTAGATTGCCATTCTAAAAAACAAAGTAATTTATCATTAGATGAAGATCCTTTTTCCTTAGAGAGTATTGTATGTCAAACAGAGTAGTTATTTGAGTAATTCTCATGTTCTCTTTGAAGTAAATGACAGAGCCTTAAATAAGTACAAGAAGAGTAGTTGTTATGTATAAGGACACTACTCCTTATCAGATATGCACAAGAGCTGGAGACTTATAAAATAAACTCATCTGGTAACTACATGATAAATATTAACAAACTATAACTGCATAAATCATGCTAACACTCCCCCTCAAGTTGGTGCGTAGATATCTCGCATGCCTAACTTGTTAAGTGATTTAGAGAGTATAATACTTGAAACTGCCTTGGTTAGGATGTTAGCTAGTTGATCTTCATATTTCACAAATGGAACTTCAATAATGTGAGCTTCTAACTTTTCTTTGATGAAGTGCCTATCTACTTCTATATGCTTGGTATGATCATGCTGTACTGGGTTATGAGCTATTGAAATTGCAGCTTTGTTGTCGCAATATAAAGGCATAACTTTAGAATTAAAACCCAAATCTCCCATTACTGCTTTCATCTATAACAACTCACATATACCTTGAGCCATTGCTCTGTACTCGGCTTTAGCACTTGACCTTTATATAACCTTCATTTTTTTTACTCCTCAATGTTACAAGATTATCACCAACAAAGGTGAAATATCTTGCTGTAGAATGCCTGTCAGTATTATCTCCTGCCCAATCCGAATCAGTATACATCTTAATATCTAAATGGTCATTCTTAGCAAACATAATCCCTTTTCTTGGAGAGCCCTTAAAGTATTGTACAATATGATCCACAACATTCATATGTTGTTCACTTGGGGCATGCATAAACATACTGACAACACTAACAACATAAGTTATATCCGGTCTCGTATGCAACAAATAAATGAGCCTACCAACAAGTCGCTGATATCTCTCCTTATTAGTAGGAACATCACTCGGATCTTCATGTAGTTTGTGATTTTGTTCAATCGGAGTGTCAGCTGGTTTGCAGTCTAACATTCTTGTTTCTGTTAACAAATCCAGTACATATTTTTTTTTAGAAAGAAAAATGCCCTAGTTGATCAAATCACTTCTATACCTAGAAAATATTTTAGTTTGCCAAGCTCTTTCATCTCAAATTCATTGGATAAATATTTCTTCAATCTTTCAATCGCACTCTCATCACTGCCAGTCAATATCATATCATCTATATAAATAATTAAAGCAGTTACCTTGTCTTGATTATGCTTCAAAAATAATGTATGATTTGAGTTACTTTGTTTGTACCCAAAGTTTTTCATTGTCAGTGTAAATCTCCTAAACCAAGCTCGAGGAGATTGCTTTAAACCATACAATGCTCTCTTTAACTTGCATACCATTGTTGATTCTCCTGACACATTCAATGGACCATCCATGTATCCTTTCTGTAGTTCTGAGATATCGAGTGAAAGATCCATATACACCTTTTCTTAAAGTTCCCCATGCATAAAGCATTCTTCACATCATATTGTAATAATGGCCAATTTTGATTAGCAGCCACAGAAAGTAACACACGAACAATGTTAATTTTTGCAACAGGAGAAAATGTCTCATTATAATCTACCCCGTACTTTTGAGTGTATCCTTTTGCAACCAGCCTTGCCTTGTATCTTTCTATGGAGCCATCTGCCTTGTACTTTACTGTGAAAATCCATCAGCACCCAACAGTCTTCTTTCTTAGAGGCAATGGAACCACGTCCCAAGTGTAATTCCTTTTTAATGCCTTCATTTCTTCATCCATTGCTTCAGTCCTTTTAGTATTTGCTAATGCATCCTGCAACTGTCTTGGAATAGATACAGTAGATATTTGACACAAGAAAGATTCATATGATTTAGAAATTCTATGGGTGGACACATAATTATTGATGGGGTACTTAGCTTTACTATTTAAATATGCTTCATATTGGATTTTTTGTTTACCATAATTTTTACGAGCTGGTAATTGGTAATGTGATTGGTTTGGTTCATTTTCAAATTCGGCTTCCGTTGGTTTAGTTTCATATTCAAGTTCGGGTTCACGACTGATATTCAACATCTCACTACTTTTAGCAGGTACCTCATCAATTTCATTAAAACTCACAGTAGGCACAAGAAGTGAATTAGGCTCAGAAAATAAATTAGGCTCAAATAGTACCTCAGTTGAAGCCTCAAGAGTAGATTGAACATTGGTCTGTGGAGAGAGAGAGAGGAGCTGTCACTTGTAGTTTCATTAGGAAGAAATGTAATGGGAGCATTATGGCTATTCTCGTAAAGAACACCATCAATAGTAACACCATCAGTGGTACCATTTCTATCAATCTCCCTCTGAAGAGAAGAGCCATCAGCAGAAAAATAAGCCACATTCTCATGGAAGGTAACATCCATAATGACGTACAACTTTTTAGTAAGAAGATGATAGCATCGATATCCTTTTTGGTGAGATGCATATCCCATAAAAACACATTTGATAGCCCAAGGATATATTTTGCTACGTTGATGATTGTGAATGTGTACACATGCAACATAGCCAAAAACATTAGGAAGGAGATTGGAGACAAAACACATATCTTTTATTTTGGCTGTAAGGACCTGAAGTGGAGTTTGAAAAGCAAGGACGCTAGAAGGTACCCTATTGATAACATACATAGCAGACAATAAAGCATGACCCTATAGATGTTTAGGGACATTCTTATCAAATAAGAGAGCACGAGTGACTTCTAGAAGTTGACGATTGCGTCGTTCGGGTATTTGGGCAAGAAGTTTGATGAATGATGCCTTGTGTTTGAAAGAAAGTAGCAAGATCTTTGGTGAGATATTCACCTCCATTATCTGAACACAGAACTTTGATGGTTTTGAAAAATTGGGTATTGACCATAGTGCAAAATTATTTGATGATAGTACTGATATCACTCTTATATTTAAGTAAATAAACCCATGTAATGCTGGTGCAATCGTCAATAAATGTAATAAACCATCACATACCATTAGAAGTGAAATGTTGAGAAGGGCCTCATACATTCAAGTGAACCAAAGTAAATGGCATTAATGATTTATGATCACTTTTTGGAAATACAGTACGATGACTTTAAGCTAACACACAAGGTTCACAAGCAGAACATTTAAAGACAGTACTACAAGACTCAAACAAACTAGAAAAAAGGTGTTTTAAATAGTTGAATGACGAATGTCCTAAGCGTTGATGCCATAACCAAATCAATTTTTCTTTTCCCAATGCATACTTACTAGTTTGAAGTGCTGCACTATCTGACTTTGAGTCCTGATGAAAATACCACAAGTCCTCTCTTTTAAAACCACGTCCAATCTCCTTCTGAGTGCAGAGGTCCTGGAAAAAAAATAATGGTTTGGGAAAAAATGACAAGACTATACATTCATGAGTTTAGACACAAATAATAAATCATTCTCTAAATCTGAAACTAGAAGGACATTAGGTAAGGTTATGTTTGGTGTGAGTTGAATGGTACTAATACCAGTAACAACCATTTTTTGGCCATTAGCAGTCCTAACAAAGTTATTTGTGAGGTGTTTTGTGAGGGTGGTGAATTTCTTAGAGTTTTTTTGTCATATGATCTGTTGCTCCAATGTCAAATATCCATACATTATTACAAATAGAAGCATAGGTACATAAAGCATAACTAAAGTTACCTGTGTAGGCCTTATCGTTATTTTTAGTAGTGGTAACAAGTGTTGCTTTTCTGTTTTTCCTTTTAGCAACAAGGTCATCAGCCCATTCAGGTCGACCATGAAGCTTCTAACATTTGTCAACTATATGATTCTTGCCACAATGAGTGCATTTAAGTTCAGTGTTAGTGGAACTACCAGAGTTCGAGGATGGCTCAGAAAACCTGCTTTCTTTCCATTTACGAGTAGCTAAGGCACTACCACCAGGATTGTTCTCATCTATCATAGTCTTTAGTCGAGTATCCTCTTCACAAATCATAGCATAAGTTTCTAAGACATCATGAAGAGGATCAAATCGAAGGACATGGGCGCGTGCAGCATCGAGATAAGAATATAATCCTATCAAAAAAATGTAGACACGAATATTGGTGATAGTTGCTAAGTGAGTGCAGAGATCAAGCTCATTCTTAATTGGTGGAGGATTGATGGCATCAAGCTCTTGCCAAATTGTTTGTAAGTCTTCATAGTAAGCCTCAAGAATGCGACCTTCTTGTTTGATGTTAACAGATTTTCGTGTTAACTCATATATTTTTGAAGAATTGTTACCCAGGGTATAAGTTTTCTTTACAGCATTCCAGATGGCTGTTGCAGTAGGAAGACGATAAAAAAGAACTCTTACATGCTTCTCCATTGAGTTAAGAAGCTATGTCTGGACCATACAGTTTTCTTTCTCCCAAGTTTCATAAGCTTCAGCGTCAGTGACCTCATGAGCCTTCTTTGTCCCTGTAATATAGCCAAGTTTTCTCTTACTTGCAATGGACATATGTGCAATACATGCCCATGAGTCATAGTTAGCACGACCAGTCACTTTTTCAGGAGCAATCCTAAAGTTATCAAATGTTTTACCCACCATATTTTGGAAAAAATAACTATAGGGTAACAACGGAAGAATAGTATAGTGTTGGAGAATAGTAAGAACAGATCTTAGAATTCTAGGATTAACAAGAGAATAACTTGTTAGTGGTAGAAACTCTGCTCTGATACCATGTCAAACAGAGTAGTTATGTGATTAATTCTCAGGTTCTCCTTGAAGTAAACGGCAGAGCCTTAAATAAGTACAAGAAGAGTAGTTGTTATGTACAATGACACTACTCCTTATCAGATATACACAAGAGTTGGAGACTTACAAAATAAACTCAACTGGTAACTACATGATAAATATTAACAAATTATAACTGCACAAATCATGCCAACATTGTAACAGCCAAAATTTTATGTATTTAAATAACAGTTCAATTTATAATTAAATTCATTCATAAGTATTATTGAAATGCCAACTTAGTTGAATAACCATGAATCAATTTTCCAATGTAACAAAATACAATTTTACTTGGGTAACAACTTTTTTGGCATATTATAATAAGCTAAGTTGGCATATTTAAATAACAATTCGATTTAAAATAATCTAATATTTAAAATAATATAATATGTGACGAAAATAATTATGAATCGACATTATAAAAGATTGTAAAATTAAAACATCAAATTTCAAAATAATCTCAAAGATCTCAAGTTGAAAAGAACAAGGACCAAATGCATGACATTATTAATAAGTGCTTGTTACTTCCCACAAGATAGTTATGTACATGTTTTATAGAGAGAAGAAAAAGAAAAGGACACCCCGGCCTGACCTATAATTTACAAGATAATAACAGTTTAAACATCTGGTGTCCTCCATTCACAAAACACTATCGAAAAAAAAAAAAAAAAGGATAAAGACACCTCCACTGTCATTCCAACAATGTACTAGATACCATACTTGTGAGTTACAAGCTTTAATATCTGTAATCATCCTTAAAGCTGGTGTTTGTGCGATCACTACTCTTGCACTTGTCAGCCTGCAAATTAAAAAAGGATAAAGAATTAAAATTTGATAATATCTATAATATTCGATGCAATTACTACTCACTCTTGGACTTAGTTTTGGCTGCCAAAATGAACGCAATAAATTGATTACTAATGCTATTGCATACCCCCTGTGAATGAGCTTCTCGAATTCTTCGGTCCCATTCTCTTCAATGCATCTTTCAGCAGCAGTTAGAATGTCGTCTTGCTTGCTGAAGATATCTTTCTTCCTTGGGATGTACCAGATGTTAATGGTTTGTTGTGGGTTAACAAAGAGAGGCCTCACAAAGTGTTCATAAACATATGCACCACCAAGTTAAGGAAACAAAGAAATTCAACTTCCATGTTGTTCAAATTCACCATAGGTTGCCAATAATATGCATAAAACACAAAATGCAACTTATACCTTCAAAACATAAATATTTAATATGTTGTTCAAAAATAATTTTTATGGTGTTTTATGTTGGTGTTATCAATTTGCTGGTCTCATCAATTTTATTAGTGACAGCTTGATAATTTAATTCAGCATTGGCATGAAAATGAAAAAACAGTGCGAGTACAGAATTCATTTTCAAAGGTAATTCAATTCAAGAGAAATAGAGAAGAGAAATAAAAAGGACAGATTGCTATAAACTCTTCCAAGCTACAACAGAGTACACAATGCAACAAAACATGGAACAATTTATGTATTGAAACTCTAAAAATATATACATACAAAGTAATACCTCTATGCCCCTTGGATTTTTTTTATTCTTCAGATCTGGAGGGGAAAGAATTTAAAAGAAAAACCTCACAAACAGGTAAACTACAATAAAACAAACTGAACTTGTCGTTCATCAGTTGTTCAAGACAACTGCTTCCCTAGAACAAAATCTACAATTAGGCAAATTTCCAGTTACAAATTCACTACCATCAACAAATCATTAGACATATCATGCACCAACAATCCTCGTATTTGAAAGAATTACACATAATCAAAAACTCACATATTACAACACAATTTTAAAATCAAATGAGAAAAAGAAAAAATATAGGCAAATTACATTTTCTTTCGAACATCAACTTGCTTCTCTTTAAGCTCATACTCTTGCCCTGGTCCGAAAGTGAATCAGCTAAATCCTCTTTTTTGGTTTCTAAAAGTATTCACACGGTCTTGAGTCAAAAACTGATGGATATCTCTAGTTTCTCCAGTAGGATGAATATTGGCACTAGGGGTGTGCAAATAGTCGGTTCGGTTCAGTTTTGAACCAAACCGAAAGAACCTAGAACCAAATTTTGAAAAATATAAGAACCAAACTGAGATCAAAGCCGAAATTTATACAACAGAGAACCGAATGGACCGAAATAATTTTGATTGATTTGGTTCAATTGATTCTAGATCAAATATGAACTTTTTTTAATTGGATTTTTAACCTAAATAGGTCCATAAATTAAATTAACTTATATTTAACAAAATAAAACCATTTAATATAACTAAAATTGAAATAAAATACATAAATTTATTATATTATGTTCATAATAAATACTATTCAAAATTATATTAAAAAATATATTGCTAAAATAATATTTTCATGAATATATTGTGCATGTGAAGGTATCCAACTATTTATAATGATAATTGAGTCAACCCAAAATTAAACTATAACTAATAATCTATATCTGAACACCCTTATGATTATTATATACCAATCAACATTACCACCTCCCTAGTTGTAATTATGGATTAGTGATAACATGGCCAAGTATATTCAATTTCCAATATTGTTTTATAATTTTACTATCTGAAAACCTTTTCTCTACACAGAAACAGGATGGATGGAGACTCGAATTTTAGACATTAGAATAAACTTTAGTATTGCTGAGCCCTAGTGGGACTATTAGAAAGGAAAAAAGAAAAATATGAAACTACCGAAGAACATGAGTTTTATCCATTGTCTTAGCATTACTATTATTATTAATTAGAAGAAGAAGAAGAAGAAGAAGAAGAAGAAGAAGAAGGAGGAGGAGGAGGAAGCAAATACTGATGGCTTGACAATATGTTCGAAAAGGAAATTGGTTTAGATAAAAATGGAAGCATATATATCTGTAGTTAGTTGAGGCGGCTAGTAGCTATCTTTTAAAAGGAAATTGGTTTAAAACAAAACTTTTAAAGTGAGAAAAAAATTGAGAAAATAAAAAAGATTAAAGTAAAAAAAATAAAGTAGAAAAAATTAGTGAATTACATTTTTGTAGGGTAAAAAATATTAAAACAAAATTTTTGAAGTAAAAAAAATTGAGAAAACAAAAAAATTAAAGTAAAAAAATGAGGAAGCTGCAAAATATATCCCACCTTGGAACCTCGTGGGTTTTATCAAGTTTCACACCACTCAACCAACTATATATGTATTCTGAAATTCCAACACTAAAAAATATATATGTATAAAAACTTCGATCGATTCGGTTGTTTCGACTTTTCAATCTTAAGAATCGAACCAAACAGATTAAATCATTTTTCTATTTCGGCTCAAATTGGATGAACCGAAAATCGAAATAACTGAATCAAACATATCAAAATTCATTCGATTCGATTTTCGATTCTGGTTCAATTTTGCACACCCGTATTTGGTATTCCCATTATTCAAGGCAGAAATGGTAAGAGATACTTTGAGCATATTGTTGACAGGGTTAAGAGCAGGTGAGCACTTGGAAAGCAAATTCGCTTTCCTTCGCAGCTAGAACAACACTAGTTCAAACGGTGCTTATGTCCATTCCGATTTATGCCTTTCAAACGATGGTTTTCCAAAGGAGATCTGTCTTAAAATCGAGTCTCTTTGTCGAGACTTCCTATGGGGATCTTCAGCTACTCAGAGGAAAATTCACTTGATTAATTGGAATAACCTGTGCAAATCTAAGAACATATGAGGTCTGGGACTTAGAGGGTTATGGGAATTAAATCATTCTTTGTTGGCTAAAATTATTTGGCATTTGATAAAAAATCCCATGGCTTTTTGGGCTCGGGTTCTGGATGGTAAGTATGGCTTGTTCGGTAACACCAATGTTGTTCGATCTCAAAACAGAGGTTGAATCCCAGTCTGGAGCTCTCTTCTTCGTCTTTGGCCTTTTGTTTCGACTAATGTTAGCATTTGTGTTAGAGATGGAAGCACGACTTCTTTTTGGCGTGATAAGTGGTGTGGTAGTTCCAGACTTCTTAATCACGCTACTAGAACCATTCCAGGAGATTGTTTTAATTGGAGAGTCCGGGATGTTGGGACTCCTAGTGGAGATTGGGATGTGAGTAAGTTCGGCCATTTGGTTCCTGCCGACATGTTGAGGGAAGTGATAGCCATCAGTCGCCTTCTGACAGTATGGGGACTAACCTTGCGGTTTGGAACTCCTCTCCCTCTGGCAACACCGGTCTTTCGAATTGTGGTAATGGCGAAAACTGGAGTTTAGTCTAGAAGCGGATGGGTGTACAACGTATCCGGTATTTTTTATGGCTTTGCTGTAATAATAAGCTTTTGACAAATACGGAAAGGAGTAGACGTCACATGTCGGGTTCTAGCAACTATCAGTTATGCCATTGGAGGGAGGAGGACCTTCTCCATATATATGCTTCGTGATTGCATCAAGGCAAGAGAAGGGTGGATGGACTTGCTGAACTCCCAGGAGATTGATGCATTTTTTGCTGGTTCAAGAATAGAGTGGCTGTTTGCCAATTTGATAGGTAAATTTAGGGGTCGTTATTGGGTAGACTGGCGGATCCTTTTTGGTTTTGCTGCTTGGAGAATCTGGAAGCGGAGGAATGAGGAAATTTTTAGTCTCTCCCATACAACAGGCCAGTCCAAGATCCAAGTCATTCTGAATGAAACCAAGGTTGATTTGCAAGCGTTCTCTGCTTCAAGAAACGGGGCCTTCTCTAGAAGGGGTCTAGATAATAGCATGGTTAAATGGGTTCCACTGGAATTGGGATAGTTGTCGCTTAACACGGATGTGTCGTTGACCATGGGTGCTAGCTCGAGTGCTGTGGGTGGTGCTTCACTCTAACCATGCCTTGCTATCTGCCATCCTCATTGTTTCCTGGGTCAGAAATTGATGTGTTGCAAAACTAGATCAAGTGATTACTTCATAAATCCATTAAAGTGTACAATTAGAATCTGGATATGTTTTTCATGCTTAAAAATTTGGGCATTTGTTGATTTAATCAATAAAATGGAGGTCTTCCTTAGTTGTTATACTTTCATAACTACAGTCATTCATGTCTAAATTCAAATGCTAAATTGAATGTTACTGAATATCACAACGTTAAGATTTCAACAATTGTCTTGTTTGTAAAACAACACCTTTTATATGGATAAGGATAGTTATAGATTTATAACTGCTCTATACAACTTGTATATATATTCGTAATTGGTTTACAGTTAATATACGTTTTTTCAGAATTACAATTCTAGCGAGAAAATACTGTCTTTGAGAACATATATTTTCTCCCAAATTTATTTAAATAGCAAGGTAGAATAGAGACGTAAGAAAATTTTGTAAAGTTAACTGACAAAGTTTCAAAACAACGAAAATGTACAAACAATTTCAGTTACAGGTGGGACGCAGATGTGCTAAACCCATTGTATTACACAACAATTGTAGAACAGGCAAAAGGAAAAATTTAGAACGTGATGAAGTTGTGGATCGCAATAGATTGGTGGTTTGCAATCAGGCATTGTGAACCTTGGTGATATCATTTTTAAGCACCTCGACTAGTTTCTCAAATTCATTGAAATCGCCGATGTCTTTGTGAAGTTTGTGATCTTCCAAACTCGGGGGAAATTGGGAGTATGTTCGAGCTTCCACAAATTCATCCCAACTCTTTGACGCTTCTTTCCTATTATTTAACATTACATGAATGATTGCCTGTAACAGATTTATATTACACAGAAAAGGATTAAGCTTTTCGGTACATCATCATCTTAATTAATTTAACACATTTTAATGTATTTGGCGAGAAATTAAGAGATGGCCTCACCTTATACAGAGGCCGTCTTGCATCAGAAATTTGTTCATGATTAAGGCACTCGCAGTTTAAGGATTTCTGGTAATCTCCCTAAAGATGCAAACCGATATACAAACAAATTAATTAGCTGAACCAATAATCATAAAAATGTAAATTATTTGGATGATTGAAACACCTTGTAAATGAGCATTTCAACAAGCAACATTTCAATTTCATAAGCTTCATGAGATCTATTCTCCCTTTTGGCCTTTTCAACTTCTTGTTCCAGTATTCTCACTGCAATACCTTCCTTTCCGCTCATTTACATCTTAGCAACAACGCTCTTACATACCATAAATCGACAGAATGTGATAATCAAACATGTTACAACCTTAAACAAATTGAACATGTTAACAAATTTTATCTGAAGCTTGTTAAAATCAGGTTGTTGCTGGGCGAGTAGAGACTTTAATTCAGTTTCTGCAGCGTTAAGGGACATTGCGTCTGCTCGAGCATGATGATAATCAATCAATCTATTCAAGGCCAATTTGCCACCATGGAGAGCTCCCAAGGACATAGACCTTGTACAAACTGTCTCATGACTTTTACATTTATGAGCTTTTTTTGCATAATGATATACAATTGAAGTGCTGGCAATGATGATGATAGGAGTTGCTATTGCTGTTACCGAAACATTCTTAATCATTCCTTGAAAATCTTTTAAGACATTCCCTAAGCCAATATCAAGATACCTAATCAGCTCACTAGTACTGTAATTTAGCATGCTTAAGGGAAGAAAATCAACACTAAATCCTCAGAAGCGATGAGTTGTTAAAGAAAGTGAGTAAAAGAGAAAATTCAGTACAAGCATATGTCAGTATGTATTGTTTGGACAGGATCGGCTTGCCAGATTTAAAAAGAAACATTCCTTGCTAGCTATGGAAACTTTTATTCGTCTCTTGGATATTAAGAAAGGAACTTTCAACCAACTAAGCGTTAGCTTAATTATTATTACTGGTCTTATTACAGGATTTGAGTTTTCAAATTCGAATTCTAGTTTTTAATCGAGAAATCTTATGTTTCAAGAAAAATGTTTACGCAATTTGGTACTTAATTTATTATGCAGAAAAGCAAGAAAGGGAAAGAAAACAAAGAACAATGCCTTGCCCAGATTAAAGCAATGTTCCTTGTGTTGAAAGCAACAAATTAAAGATATCCCTTTCTTGCAAAACTGTATTTCTCATTCAAATTGTCTATCATATTCATTTAAAGCATGACAAAGAAATGATAGTATTCTAAATCGTCTAAAAAAACCCAAAAACATGCTATCATTTGGCAAAGAAAACCTAATTCCTGCAATCTTACCCATTACTTCCATTCTAAGCTCACCCAAGAAGAGTAAGGTTCCTTTCAGTCTCAGCCATATTTCTCGCAATTCAAGGACCAGGACCAGACAAGTCTTTCATCCTTCGATTTTTGGTAGGGACTTAAAGATGAACTCTAAAGCAATTGCAGGTCCAAAGGAATTGTATCAAAAAGCACCTCAAGTAGTAGCAGGTTATGCATTAGGAGGTCGTTCAGCATTAAAATCATTATTGGACATAATTAATGTCTGCTTATCTTCAAGTAACTTAGAGCCCCCTGGATATCGCTCCGCCCTGCCTTTAAGCCTCAGGCCATCAGCTGAAGAAGTTAATGACTTTAAGGTTCTATGCTTTGCTCTCTCTTCTTCTTCTTCATTTTTTTTTTTTTTGTTGCTTTAGTCAAATTATTGCCGTGGAAAATTTTTATTTAGTTAAAAATATGAGTGAAGTAGTGAACCGATAATACATTTGGGATCACTAAATAATTTGATGCCATATATATATATATATATATATATATACACACACTTCTAAATATACAAACAATGAACAAAATCTTATATAGATAAATTATGCCAAAATTGAGAGCTACGGAGGCCAGCTGAATTACATTTGAAAGGTTTAATCACATAATTTTTTTCTAAAATTTAGGTCAAAAAATGTATTTTATTTTTTATACAAGAAAGCAGTAATAAGACTGTCTAGAAATATAAATTTTTGGACTCTTGACCACAAATTTGAGTTCTAATTTTAAATAAGTTTGAAGTACTAGAATGGAATAAAATTCTAATAATTATTATGACACATTAATTAACTACAGTTTGCTTGTGATTAAGATTAATATATGATTAATGTTTGTTCGCAGCTGGAGGCAGTGCGGCTAATGAAATATGGGAAACCTGAGGATGCAGTGTTATTGCTGCGAACTGCTTACAACTCTTGTAAAGACGATCCTGAGCCAGCCTACAATTTGGAGATGGCATTGGTAGAAATTCTTATCTGTCAGGTATTTTCTTATTAATTACAACCCTAATTTGTGTCGCCTAATTCTACAGTTCTTGCATTGGTCAGATCAACTCAGTTATATGCCTTGAAATTTTATGCCGCAATCAAGCCTGAATACGTATTTAAAAACATTAATTATTTAAAATATTTCTTCACTGAACTTGGACTTTAAAAACTCTATGAGTTCAGCCCAAACGGAAGCCCAGTACATATTAGATAGTTATTGTTGGAGTTGGAGTTGGAGTTGGCGTTGGCGTTGGCGTTGGCGTTGGCGTTGGCGTTGGCGTAGGCTTTAATCCTAACAAAAACTGTGACGGTTTAGATCCAAAGTGGACAATATGATTCCATTGGCAAGGAATTTCTGAACCCAACAATATACTAACTACTTTCTCATTAAAAAATCCAAATAAAACAATGTTAAACATTAAAATTCAAACTCAAGATGATAAGCCCTATCGATTCAATTTATTTACAAATTAACTTTCTTTGATCATCCTTGAAATTTCAATGTATTAAAACAATCAAACATCGATCTTCAAACTTCCATGAAATATGTTTTTTTCCCCTGAAATATCCATGAAATAAGTTAGCAATGATTTTAGTTAACAAGTGAGGTTCATTGCACAGGGAAAGTACCTGGAAGCTTCAGAGTGTAACTGTCTAAAAGATGAACAACGTCTGCCTTCAGATGGCAGATTTCCCCTTTACAAGGTTCGTTCCTTCTGCTATTTATTTATTTAAATTTGGAAAATCACTATTATAAGTATTTAAATAGTAAAAGAAATTTTAAACCTTTTTGTGTATATAATTATATCTTTGAGGGAAGAAAATGGTGGGATTCGAACTTTAGTCAATTGTAATAACAACCAAATAAACTTGCAACCATTTAAATATTTTACGGTTAATTTTAGTGAGATGATCACTTTATTGTAGGGACATATTCCGTTGCAATTATTCATAATATATACATTATGAGGGAATAAGTTAATTAATTATTGGATATGTTTAATTGCATATACAGTACTAATGTGAAGTTAATTTTGAATTTTAAATTGAAATATATATGCTTTTATTCTATGACCTGCACAGGCTATTATATGTACAATGTTGAATGAGATAGAGGAAGCAAAGATATGGTGGAGTGAATACTTGGAAACAGTTGAAGGAGAATTTGATCCCCGAATAATCTTTAAAATGTAATTTAATTTACCCCTTATTCTCCTCTAGAAACAGTTTAAGAGGAAATATTTTATCCCTATCCATTAATTTTTCCAATTATATTGTATAACCCAATTTTTTCTATAAAATTCCATTTAAATTACTAGTGTATGACTTCTTAATCGGTTGATTATATATCCAAAATAAGGCAATATATTTTATTTAATTTCATAATTTTTAACCAGCAAAAAGTGATGCAGTTCTTTTATATTTTATGCCTCCTTCATTAATAACTATTCTTTATTAATTTCACAATTAATTTATATTCTCTACTGATAAAATGATAACGTTGAAGTTATGGAAACCAAGAAAGCTTATCCTCTAATAGTTCGAAATATTGCTGTCGCTATTTTTAATTTTTTTTTATTTTTTCAATTATAATTATTCTTATTGAAAAAAGGCGAATGCAAATATATGCCAAATTTTGTAAAACAAATTGATATATGCAATTGAAAAATGTAAGTTAATTTAGTAATAATAAAGAAAAATATAAGTATTTTGAATCAAAATATAATTTAAAAGTAAATTATACTATTTTACAGGATAAATTTTATCCTTTCTTCCAAAAGAAATATGTTGCTACGGAGAATAAAATATTTGTAGGTAAACAACCCAATTTGCTGTAACATTTCATTGTGGCTAAAAGATAGTGGCTGAAAGAGTGTCTATTGCCACGATATCAAGATATCAAAACAAAATTGATATATTTGCTGCTATTGAAAAGATTTATAATTTAATAATTTAATTAATTTTTATATAGCTATAAAACATAATATTTCATAGTTATTATAGTGATTTAGCTCAGGTATGATTTTTTGGGACCATGAAAACACTGTTGAGCATATAAAAGATTATAGTGCATATACTTTAAATGCATTTTTTTTAATGGTCCCGCACTTATTTTTGAGGATGTAGTATATTCTACACTAGTTAGAAGCATATTAGGAAAACAAAGAAATAATAATTCAAATTTATTGATAATATAATGGAAGAATTATTACATATGTAGCAAGATTTAAGGGAAGAAAATATTCTAGAGCATCAATATGCATCTATGGTATGGGTGAGTATGAACCGGTTAACCGATCCATAAACAAAAAAAAAAAATTAACTAGTCCATTAACATTGATTTTTCAAAATCATTAATAATTAACCAGTCCGTTACACTTAGTTAACTAGTCCATTGGTTTCGATTTTTTCGGTTAACCATTAAGATTTATAACATAAAATTATAAAAAAAATTAGGTAAATTTCAATTTAATTTCAAATATGCAAAGTAATTTAAAATAAAAAATTACAAAACAAACATAGTTTACTAGCTAAAAGTCATGTTCAACAAATTAATAGTTAATATTATAAAATACATTTGAGATTTGTTGAAGATTAACATGATTGATTTTAAGTCAAATAAAATTTTGGATACTATTAAATGTTAAAATATAAATTATGAAATATAAGAAAATGTAATTAAAAGCTATTATATATGATAAAAAATAATATATATAAAAGTTAATCGGTTACTATATATTAATATTACTATATAATTAAAAAGTATGACATAATATAAATTTAATTTAAAATATTATATAAATTTTATAAAAAATTAAAGTATAAAAATATAATTTAAATATATTTTAAAGTATTATTTCAAGTAAGTTTTTTAGGGCAAAATAGAAAAAAAAAAGAAAAATTTTTAAAGTATAAAAATAATAACATAATATATATAAACTAGTTAACAGTAGATTAATAGTTAATCGGTATCAAAAAAATTTAAATTATAACCAAAAATTAAAAATCATAATAGAGTTCATTGGATCGGTTAACAAAAAGAAAAACTAGTTCAGTTTCAGACCGATTTTACGATTAACAATATTTTGGATTTTTTTTGCTCACCCCTAATATATGGGAGATCAAGTGATTAGGCTTATTTAACATAGGAACAACGTTAAATTCAATCTAAAAGTTGACATTGAATTTATTTATTTTTCAAATCATTCACATTAAATTCAATTTAGACATAATTGGTGGAATTTAACGCAAAATCTATTAATTTTGTGTGAGGTAAATTTAAAATAATTGTATGACTCTATCAAAATATTAGAGGTGGTAAATGGACGAATTTGGATTGATCTATAAATAGACGGATCAATTTTGGACAAGTCACAAATGGACCAAAAAATATGAGTTATTGCTGAACCAATGCCCAAATGGGTTGAACGGATTTAGATTGACCCATAGATTTAATGCATATTAGCTTAGATGGTTTGCATGTTTGGTCCAGATGGGTTGTATTGTGATCCAGATGTGGATCAATTTAATTGACATATTTTTTAATTAAATTAACATTTTTTATACAATAACGTAATACAAAAAATACTGCAATAAAAAAGTTTGATCCAAATACATTGAATAGTCCAAATGGATTAGGTGATCTAGATGGATTACATGTAGCTTAGATATGGATTGATTTATTGGACCTATTCTTTTGATAAAATTAGCATTTTTATACAATAACCTGATACAAAAAAAATACTGCAATATAAAAAACGTTGGTCCAAATACATTGGATAGCTTAAATGGATCAAGTGGCCCAGATGGATCATATAGTAGCCCAGATGGATTGCGTGTGATCCAAATGTGGATCAATTTATTTGATTTATTTTTTAAATAAAATTAACATTTTTATACAAAAACATGATACAAAAAATACTGCAATATAAAAAAAGTTGGTCCAAATATGTTGTATATCCTAAATAGATCAGGTGACCCAGATGATTTGTATTGTGGCCCAGATGGATCGCATGTATCGTATATGTGGATTAAATTATTTAACTTATTTTTTAATGAAATTATAATTTTATTTAATTTGAAATTTTGTTCATTTCTAATTTCTTATTTTCATATTTATTTTTCTCTACTTTTTTAATTGTTATGTGATTTTAAATTCTCAAACTTTCAGTTTTGATGCCTTTCAATGTGCCCAATGAAACTTAGCTTTTTCTACAAAGTATATTTAGTGTAGCAATTCTGATTTTTTTTAATTTGTTTGTTAATTTGTATTTATTTTTCTTTGGTAGCCTAATTTGATATGTTGCTAAACATAACAATCACTATAAGAAAATAGAAAAATAGCAACAGAATACCAATTTCGTTGCTATTTAGCAACGAAAAATTAATTTCGTTGCTAAAATTGATTGAAATTTTAGGGATTTAGCAACAAAATACAAAATGGTTGTATTACATTGCTAAAAAGGGGGGAGATTTTAGCGCCAAAATATAGTAATGAAAAACAATTTTCGTTGCTAAATATGGCGGCACTTGATAGCAGGAAAAATTTGGGATGAAAATTAGCAACAAAATTAAAATTTTGTTGCTAAAATAGCAACGAAATTTAATTCCATTGCAAAAAAAACAACGAAATTCAAATTTCGTTGCTATTTTATGTTGAATTTAGTAAAGGTATTATTTTTTGCAACAGAATTAATTTTCTTTACTAAATATGGCGGCACTTGATAGCGAAAAAAATTTGGGATGAAAATTAGCAACGGAATTTAAATTTCGTTGTTAAAATAGCAACAGAAATTAATTTCGTTGCTAAATTCAAAATCGTTGTAAAAATAGCAACGGAATTAAATTCCATTGCTAAAAAAGCATATATAAGAAAAATCCTATTTCTTTCATTTATGTTCTTCTCTTCACGATCTGTATAAGAAAAACCCCGAAATGCAAGTAATGTACTTGATATCTAATGTGAGAGAATGATGAATATAAGTCATTGATAACCATGTTTTGTCAAAATACATTCAGATTTTAGGATTGATTATCATTTAAAATGTGAAATATTATGAAGCTGATTGTACAGGGTGAAGATACTCTACGATAGTTCTGTATGTTTCTTGATCCCAAAGTTGCTTTTCTAGGAGTGGCATAAATGATATGGAAACATTTGCATGATATATCTTGAGTGGTTGTTGTCCTTCTCTCTAATTTTTGTGCTCGTTTTAAAATATTTTTTACCTGAATCTAGGAAGAAGCCATTTATGGTTTGGCAGAGGCTTTCCTTATGGATTATGTTTGATTTCCTTATATTTTGCTTTTGGATGTGATGTGGGCGAGTTGGACTGATTCAACTTAAACAGCTAATTCTTTTTTTTTTTTTTGCCTTAAACAATCTCTTAAACAGTTTTTTTTTTGCCTTAAACAACAAATCTCTTAAACAGTTTTTTTGCCTTAAACAGCTAGCTGTTTAGGGTAAATCTCTTAAATAGTTTTTTTGCCTTAAACAACTAGCTGTTTAAGGCAAATCTCTTAAACAGTTAGCTGTTTTCCTGCTAATTCCTTAGACTGATTTGTTGACAGTTAGTTGTTTTCCATTTTTGGCAGTGTTTTTATTTTTGGTAGTGTTTTAATGTAGTGTTTTATTTTAGCAGTATTTTACTTTGGGCAGGATTCCCATGATTCACGTTATTTTTGTTTTCTTTCATATATATTGTCTTGTTTTTGCCTAATAAGGCAGACTTTGATTTAAATTAAACTATTGCAATTTTCTTTGAAGTTTCTTCCGCTGCGTCAGGATACCTGATAGTTTTTTTTTGTTTTTTTAATTATTGTAGGCTAATCTCATTGAACATACAAATATTATTATTGACTCAAATTCAAGCGTGAACGAAGCAGGTTCGGACCTATGAGTTTTTAAGGAAGGTAATTTCTTTGTTTTTTTAAATATATTTATGTGATTATCTTGTACTTGTGAACTTAATAATTCAAAGAGATAATATATATTAAAAAATTGAACATATCGATAAAATATAATTTGCACACATAAATTTTTGCAAAGGTTCTGGATTCATTTGTTGAATTTGAGCAATTAAAGATTTACCAGGTATGCAAGCTTTTATTATTACAAGTCTGAAAATTTTATGTTATTATGTAGTTGATTTGCATTTCCATTGAACTTTCCTCAGAAAGATTTCAAGATAAATAATTAGCTTGTTCTAAAATCTCAGTAGGGTGGCCATATGCATTGTATAGCGGCATTACTTATCTCTAATCATTAATATGGTACTGCAAAATTGCATCGTTTAATTATGTTGTGTATATGATGTTTTAGTGTGTGTAGCTTCGTTTTTACTAAATACACTAAAACAGCTTGTTGTTTTAGTTTATTACAGCTTGTTGTTTTTAATACACTAAAATAGCTAGCTGTTTTAGTATATTGCAGCTTACTGTTTCTAGTGTTTTTAGTTTTTATTTTGTTAGTAGTTTAATTAACTAGTTAGTAGAGTTAGATGATAGTTATTCTTAAGTTAATTAACTCTAGTTACTTGTAAGCTATATATGCTAATATCTTCTATGCAGGTTGTGGCTCTGGCCAACCAGAAGCTACTTGGTCTAAATCCAGTGAGTTATTTAATAACTCAAGCCTTTATTTGCAAACTAACATACCCTATATCTTTAAAATTTTGTTTTATTAAGTTGTCACTTTTTTTTTTGCTTTTTGTTATTTTCTTTTGAATTATTAGTCGCCTTTCATATTTCAATAGTGTTAATTTCACTTTTAAAAAATTAAAATTAAACCAAATAGGCATTAAAGGAATCAAAATTGAGTAAATAGGCACTATTAAAGGAATCAAAATTGAGTATAAATAGGCAATATCTATTATTTCTGTAATGGCCTCAACACCGGGTTAGCCGTGAACAGTACTTTCCGATGGTGAATAGTATTTTTCGGGCCCGAAAGGGTACCCAAAAGTCAAAAATATTTTATTGGACCATCGGAAAGTATTGGTCATAGTGAGTCCGGAGTTGAAATTTGAAGTGAAATTGAGGTCAAATGGGCCTCCAAAAGTCAAAAATTCTAAAAAGTTAGCGAGTCAATTTCCCTGGTAGGGAAGGTGACTTGATTTTGTGTAAATGATTAAAAGTAGTAAACGAACTCCGAATATTGCCATATTTTGCATGCCTACATGAATTTTTGTGTAGAATATTTTAGTGATGAAAATGAAATTTTTCGGTGACACCGGCAGTTGTCGAATCTGACCGATAAGTTTGAATCGGACCGATAACGAACTCCGATTGAGCCGAAAATTTGCATGCTAGCTATTTTTGATGTGATAAGAGTGATGGAATTATTTTTGGAGTGATTTGATGGCTGGGAAGGAGAGAATTTTAATTGGGCCTTTAGGGGCCTAAATTGGGCCTTTTAAGTTAAATGGGCAAAGCCCATTATTCTAGCCCAATTTTGGGCCCAATATGGAGGTATTTAAAGGCTGAAATGCTGGAGAAAACTCCAGATTTTTCCTGTGTCTCCTTCTTCCTCCTCCTTGGCCGAATATCATTCACTCTTCTCTCCCTCTCTTTTGCTTCTTAACCACTTAATATTTCTCTTAAATTCCAAGTTAGGAATTGTAGTTCCATCCCTCTAATACACCAAAATAGCTTCACTTAGTTGATTTGGGCAAAGGAAGTGAAGAAACCAAGGAAAGAAAGAAAGAGGGGTAAGTTGAAGCTTGATAATTTTAATGTTTTAAATTGATTTCTTAGTGGTTTTCCATAGATTTTTGGGTGTAGATTATGATTATGAGGTTGGTTTTTGCATTTGAGAACAAGGAAATGAAGAAATCTAAGCATAAATGGGCTGCCTATGTAGGTGAGCAAATTGAGGGGAGTTTTTCCAAGAACAAAGGCAAGGGAAAGGAAGCCTAGACTCCCTAATTCAAGAGAAAATTGTAAGTGACTAATAAATCTTTACATTTTCTAAGTTTATGAATTTTTCTTAATTATGTAATTAAGAAAAAAATGTTTAAAGTTGTTAATTGATGTAATTATGTTAGGGTAATTGTAATTAAGTGAGAGAAATGATGAATGGAAGATGTAAATGAAAGAAATAAAAATTTTTAGGAAGGTGAAGTGGGTTGGCCGAATTTCTTCATTAGGGTGTATAGTGAGAAATTACATAAAAATAATAATTGTTAGCTTAAATTAATAGTAGACATGAAAATTAATGTCCATGAATTTTTAGAGAATTTTTGGAATTAATTTGGGAATTTTTAAGATTATTTATAGTGTATGTATATAATAAAAGTTGTGATTTATAGTGAATTAATTGAGTATTTTAATGAAAAATGATAATAAATAATAAATAATGCATAAACAAATTTTATTGGCAATTATTGAAATTATTGTGATTTTATTTAGAATTTAATGTTATTATGTATATTGAAAATAATTGAATTATTGGTTAATAATTGCATAAAAATAGTGAAATTGGTTAAGTTATGTGAAATTAAATTAATGTTAACAAAAAGAAATAAAAAGTCAATTATTGAATTTTTCGGACTTGAAAAGAATTAATAAAGTAATTATTCCTGTGCCCTTAGAATTAGTCTGGCAGTAAAAACTAGTCTGGATATAGTTGGCTAGCCATAGGAACACCCTTTACCGCGGCGCAGGTCATGGCGACTTGCTTTGCTAAGGGTAGGATCATTGATCTCCATAGCTTAAGTGTTAATGTTAAAGTGAAAAGTGCAGTGTTCTGAGAATGGTTACTTAGGAATTATTTCTCTTTTTAGTGGGGCCTGTGGGGTCCATGTTCCGTGTATCCAGTCCGAGATTTGTTGCCGGGTCTGTACTAGGGGCATAATGGTAATAAATTGAGAAAGAAGTGAAAAGATAATGAAAAGTAAGAAAAGAAAGTGAAGAAGGACCATAATGAAAGAAAAAGAAAGTTTAGGGGTAAAATGGTAATTTTTCCAAAAAGTGTAAAAAGATAGTAAATTAAGTGAGAATTGATTAATTAAGGATAAAACAGTCAGATAATAGTTAAATTACTTAAAAAGTGAATTTTATGGACAACAAGGACTAAAATGTAATTTTGCTTATAATTGACAAATTAAGTGTAAAGAAACGTAAATTACTTCAGTTATCAGTTTAAAGATTATCATTGAACCTTTAATGGCAAAATTGTAATTATGTGACTAAATTGAATAATCTTATAGAAAACGTTAAGTTATTGTTTAAAGGTTATAATAATTGATTTTATAATTATGTTTATATTTGTATGTTAATACTTAAGAATAATAATGGAAATGTTAGGAAATGTATCGATTGTTAGTCACCACTGAGCATATTGAGTGCTCAGCGTGTAGTTTTACTGCGCGCAGGTAAACAGGAGCTGGAGCAAGAATTCAGATTGCAGGATTTCTTTTAGATTGCTCTAGTTGTATAATTTTGGCATGTATATATATAGGTACAAGTTTTACTTATGGTTATGTAATGTAAACATAAGTTATTGTACTAAGAAGTGTTGGATTGTGCACAAATGAAATGGATGGAATGAATGTATATTATTGTTATTTTTGATTGTTGTGCCTCTGAGAAGCTGTGTGGGTTGTCTGCTTTTCAGGGGGCTAGTACTATGTACAGCCGTTATATTGCAAAATTTTTATTAGGTGCATAGTAAATTGGACAGTTATAAGTCAGCGGCGAAAGTTAGTTTTTGATTAAATAAATATCGATAAGGTTTTTAGGTATAGAAGAAAAAAAAAATTTCGGTCTTCGGTACGTCGGTACAGTTTAATGAGGGATAAGGGTGTTACAATTTCTTTCACTTTAACAGGCTTATGTCAAAATTAAGTATAAATAGGAATCAAAATTGAGTATAAAAAGAAACACGTGAAAAACTATCACACAAAAATAACACTAAAATAGCTTGCTATAATACACCAAAACAGCTAGCTGTTTTAGTGTATTTAGCTAGCTGGTTGTTTTACACTAAAACAGCTAGTTGTTTTAGTGTATTTAGCTAGCTGGTTGTTCTACACTAAAACAGCTAGTTGTTTTAGTGTATTTAGAAGGCATTTTTGTAATTAGGTAATTTGAATTTCACGTGGTCTTCCTTTTTGGTTTTTGCTTGGATTTGATTTGAGTGATTTTTCTTGTCTTTCTTATCATCTTTATGTTTTACATCATCTTCTATACTTTAATACTGAATAATACACGCTCCTAGCTTTTGTCTATTGCTATTAATAAAGCTGAATGTTTAAGTTATTTTCACATCGCTTTTAATAACACAACATAGCTTAAATATTTAATGAATTCGTACCCAAACTAATCTCACACAATGGTCTGGGGTTGGAATTGTAAGCTCCACTTAATGATTTAATTAGATTTTCAGTTGCTATGATATTTTTCTCGGCCAAAGACTCCATATTTCTTGCCTGTCTAGGTTTGAAAGTCAAAACTGAGATATGAATATTGTCTACTTAATATTATTGCTCAATTAGCTACTGTATTATTGAAAACTAAGCAACCCAGTGATATAGTTTGGAGCTCATTTCTGAAGCTCCACTCTTAACGGCACATAATAAATTATATTGGCGGGTTTATTGATGCGAACATACTATTCTTTTCATTAAAATGCTAACATGCTACAATAATTTATATGTTATGCTCCTGCATTTTCTATCGTGACTTTATGCTGTCTGTGAAGGATTGGTTGAATTCTGATTTGTAGCATGTGGTAATTGCTATATATGCTGATTTTGTTTTGACTTTAAGGGAATTTGCTTGGCTTAACAACTGCATGCCTGTTGCTTCTTTACATAATTTTTTTCATCTCTATTTTCAGATTGCCTATTTCTAAAATTTAAGGCCTTTAGAAATGCAGTCAAAGAGACACTTGGAACAATGTTCTTAGTAATTAGGTTTTTTCATCCTTTATCTAGGAGAGAATACAACTTGAAACTTCGCATCTATATAGGCAGGCCGGTGTTCTTCCATTGGCAGGTAACTGTTTTAGTGGTGAATTACATATTCATCAGTTATTATTATATTTTTCATACCCTACAATGTCTTCTTGCTATAGTGTTCCATGTTTTTTCTCTGACATCTAACATCTTGTAACCATTTTTAATTAAATTATGGAAGTTGTTGTTGAAAAGGTAATTAAAAATGAAATGGTCATTAGATTATTAAATAAACTTTCATCATTTTGAGTTGTTATTTTATATTTGCTGTTGTGCCCTTTATAGTATTTGTTTTTCTTCATTTTCATTACAAGATCTTTGACTATTGATAGTTCTATATTGGCAAGTTGATATTAAAAAATTGTAATAATTGTTAGCGATGGATTAACGACGAATAGCACTGTCGTTAATTTTTATAGTGGTGGGTGAAATTAGCAATGGAATTCCGTTGCTAATTTTAGCAACGAAAATTTATATTTTGTTGCTAAAATTTACCATTTCACTTAATCAAGCATTGGTTGAATTTAGCAACGAAATTCATTTTTCGTTGCTAAATTTAGTAACGGAATATATTTTTCGTTGCTAAAAATAGCAACCGTCGGATTAGCAACCAAAGTTTCCATTGCTATTTTTTATTAGCAATAGAAATTTGATATTTTTTGTTGCTAATTTTCATTGCTAAATTGCAATTTTCTTGTAGTGAATGACGAAGTGCTCTCACCTCACTACAAAACAACAATCAATTTTTTCCCATTTTTTTCATAATTTTATTTTATCTTATATTCATCTAAATGCATAGTCACGAAATCCCTCTTTTGATTCTATATGAAAATATATTATTATTTTTATTTTAAATTTTTTTGCCTATAGTATATGTTTTCAATAAATTCATCTAACTATTTGTACTTCATCTTAATTATAAGTCTATTAATTTATATTTTACTTTTATTTATCAAAAGGATATTAATTGCATTTTATCGGGATAATTTTTAAAATTTGGTTTTATTTTTTGTAGTCGCTAAAAAACAAGTGTTTCCATTTAAAAAAAAAAAAGAAAATACTATCTTTTTAATATCGATATTAATCTGAATATTGCCTCTACCCTTAGGGATTTATTCCAATTTCCAAGTGCCTTATATTTCTTGGGATAACATTATTCAATTTAATAGACCCTTTAAGCATCATGGCTAGATCTAAATGGATCACATATTTAGTGGATCAATTTTGGATTGATCCAATTGATATATTTTTAGGTTGGATTGGATTTGGATAATTTTTTTAGATAGATTTGGATAAATTTTTGGATTTGGACCAATTTTGCCAGACCCACAAAATATAAAAAAAATTAATGCAATATACAATTATTTTAAATATATAAAAGGTGATGAGTTGGCTTTTTATTCAATTTTTTTTATGATTTGATGGATTTCGCTATTATTTTAAATTGACTTGATGCAAAAATTGATAGAACATGTATTTCAATTCCTTTAATGCTATTTAAATTGGATTTAATGTAACTAATTTGAAAAGTATAAGAATCCAATATTAATTTCTAAAATATAAAAATTTAATGTTTAAAAAAAAGGTAAAAGTTAGGAGTTGGGATAGAGTCAATTTCATTTACGGTCACTGAATTTACAACTTATTATCCGAAAGTAACTGACTTTTTTCGTGACTTAAACTTAAAAGTTACTAAGCTTATCATATTTTTGTACGAAAGTCATGTTCACCGGTTTTCAGCAAGGATCTTTACCGGATTGATGATATGGCATATCACGTTATATGCCTAGACACACGTGGTATAACCCATATTTGGATCAATTTCATCCACGGTCGCTGGACTTATGACTTATCACCCAAAAGTAACTTACTTATTTTTTATGATTTAAATGTCAATGAACTTATCATCTTTTTACAGAAAAGCCATCTTAATCGGACGCACATGGAGATGAATTTATTGCCACATCATCAGCTATAACATATTAGCTATGAACGTCATTAGCTATGGACACAATTGGGTTGCTGACGTATCAAATATGATACATTAGTTGATGACGATAATTTGGCTGCTGATATGTCAAATATGACACATTAGCTTATAATGTGGCAATAAATTCATCTCCATGTGTATCAAGTTAAAATGAATTTTTTACAAAAAGGTGATAAGTTCGGTGACATTTAAGTCACGAAAAATAAATAAATAAGTTACTTTTGGATGATAAGTCGTAAGTTCGGTAACCGTGGCTGAAATTGATCCAAATATGAGATGTATCACGTGTGTCCAGGTATATGATGTGGCATGCCATGTCATCAATCCGGCAAGGATCCTCGTCGAAAATCGGTGAACATGACTTTTATACAAAAATATGATAAGTTAAATGACTTTTAAGTCACGAAAAAAATAAGTTATTTTCGAATTATAAGTCGTAAGTCCTATGACTTTGAGTGAAATTAACGCGTTGGGATATGCTTTTCCTTTAGAATATCCATTTATCATCTATCAAATTTGGAAACCAAGATAGATTCCACATCTAAGAAGATGACTCGGGATGGCCTTGTAAACACTTATGGCCATGAAATTGTCCAAGTCCTAATAACGGCAGTAGCAGAAGCTACAATCCTGCCCTTGAAAATTTTGCACCAAGATAAACCTTCACAAGTGTAAAGGATTGTCGCTTCTTCTTTAGATTTTTACCTGTGGTATGTTAGAGAATCTCAAATTCCAAGTACATACTCCCTCCAATTTTTAATGAATGTCGATTAAGGTTGGCTAACATATTCTTATACAATTGATGTTTTAAGCTTTAGACAATATTTTGATTTAGTTTATCCCATATTTGCCCTTAATTAATGTGCTCATATTAAGTCACATAATTAAAAATAGAAAATATTAGTGTGAAAAATAAAGTTTTAGGAGGAGATTAATGAGGACAAATTAGTCATTTACATGTCCTATTTAATAAGTTATTGGTTTTGGGAAAAACTCCTTAAACGTCATTCATTCAAGAATGGAGGGAGTAAATAATTAATAGCTTAGATATAATTATGGATCCAAGAAACTTAACTCACCTTTAACTTCATCTAATGTCAATTATCTAAAAAAAACATTAACTTCATCTAATGTCAATTATCTAAAAAAAAACACCAAAGTCTATTTATTTTGATATGCGTTTTCATCAATTTTATTTCAGATCTCAAAGGTATGAAAGTAACTCTCGTTATTTTTAATTTATTCAATAGCTGTCTTTTGATAAAGTGATACTTTAATTTAAAGAATTTTGTATTTAAAGAGGTCTATCAACAAAACGTTTAGAATTATTGGTAAGAATTTTCAATTAATTGCATAAACATTTTACAGAAATAACAAACACCATAATTCTGATTTGGGCTATATCAAAAGCCATTATTATTAATATTATTTTCAAACTGGAAAGGATTAAAGGTTAAAGGAGCCCAAATTTCAGGGAGAAAAATTCCAAATATGGTGAACTACAATTAAATTCAAAGGTGAAAAATATATTAATTAGTTGGATTTAGGTCGGGTCATAAAGTAGTACGGTTAAGTTTTAATCAATTTTTTTAAATAACTTTAATATAATTTAATATTATTATTCAATTTACAAAACTTTAGCAGCAAAACGACTAGAACTTACTAGTCTCCTGAAAAATCAAACAATCCACACACACTACAAAAAAATATGGAAATAGCAATGAAAAAATAGCAACGAAAATGATTTTGTTGCTAAATTAGCAATGGAAAACCAATTCCGTTGCTATTTAGCAACGAAAAATAATTTTCGTTACTAAAATTGGTTAAACTTTGTAGATTTAGCAATGAAAAAATATTTAGTTATTTTCCGTTACTAAAAGTGGAGGAAATTTTTAGCGTCAAAATTTAGCAACAAAAATTAGCAACGAAATCAATATTTCATTGCTAAATAAGGCGCCAACAGATGGCGAAAAAAATTTGAAATGAAAAATAGCAACGAAATTTAATTTGAATTGCTAAAATAGAAACCGAAACATATTTCCGTTGCTAAATAGTAATCGAATTTATTTTTGGTTGCTAAAATAGCAACGTAATTTATTTTCGGTTGCTATTTATATTTTCGTTGCTAAATAGCAACCGAAATAGAATTATGTTACTAATTTTCATTTTCTATGAAAAATAGCAACCGAATTTATTTTCGGTTGCTAAAATAGTAACGAAATTTATTTTTTGATTGCTAAAATAGCAACCAAAATATTTTTAGTTGCTAAATAGCAACCGAAATAGAATTCCGCTGCTAATTTTCATTTTCTATGAAAAATAGCAATCGAATTTATTTTCGGTTGCTAAAATAGCAACGGAGTTTAAATTCCGTTGGTAAATTAGGGGCATTTAAATATTTTTCATGTTTGTTAGAAATATAAAATAGAAAAACCCTAGGCATAAAAAATTCCCATGGCGATATAGTTTTTCACTCTCTGCCTCCCGCTATTCGAGGTTGCTTTTGGTGTCTCTCTGTGTTTCTATCTCTCTCGCCCTTCTTTTATCTTTCATACCTTGCTTGATTCGATCCAATCTAAAAAGTTCTGTGTTTGGAGAAAATCTAGGGTTTCTGTTTTGATTTTCTTCATTTTTTTGTTTTTATGAATTCTTAATTGGATATTATTGTTGGAAGGCGTAAGGGTTTGTAGGGGCTGGCAGATCCGAGTAATTTTTTGTTTGACGGAGGCATTTCATCTGTTAAATTGTAAAGATGTTTTGGCGTATGGCGGAGCTCTCCACGGCATCGCCGGTCAGTACCTTATGTTCATTTCTTTTGGCATTTCTCGATTTGCTATTTTTTTTAGTATTCACGTGGTGGAGATTGTGTTTGTTGTGTTATTTGAATGAAATTAAAGGATTGGTAATGATTTTTGTTAATTGAATTACAATATTTTTTATGGTTGTTTTACGGTAAATTTAGTAAAATTTATTGGAAGATTATAACTCTTTGTTAGATAGAATTATTTGTATTTAAAGAGGTGAGTTTGGGTTAAACAACGAATTAAAAGTTTTGGATTTCTTTTGGCCGAACAACATTTTTTTAAGTGACTTTAGTTACTTTTTCGAGAGCATTTCATGCTCAAACCGAGTCCTCTAGTTACTCTACCAAGCTTTCTCTCCTTGCTGCACTTTGATTTCTTCTTTACATATAAGTTTCATCTTACTGAGGCAAAGGAATTCTTTAATTGAATTATTATGTCCCTATTCTGAAATTAAGAAGCTCTTGCTTGATGTACAACCCTTGGTGTACTAGATTTAGACTTCTATTTGTAAATAAGGGTTTAATAGTAAAGCAAGTGTGCATTGTCTTTTAATGGTTTGCTATTTCATACTGTTGATGGATGGAAATATGGATAAAAATAGCTCTTGGTTATTAAGAAGGCCTTAGTTAGTAATTAAAGTTTAAACCAAATGTTTGAATTATAAAGCTATGTTTGTTTGTTTTCTTTAATCTATGCAGGATAGTTCTAGGACATTTTGTGGAAAGAGTTTGTGTAGGTTTTTATTGTGAGTTCATTAGAACAGATTGTGCCCAAGACTGGTGCTAAGAATTTATGCTTTTCTTTTTGTATTAAGGTGTCTTCTACGTCTGCTTCGTTGGTTTTATGCTTTTACACTTCAAGTATAAATTCGTTGGTATGTCTCTATGTTCCATATTTAAGTGTCTATTCTTTTTTATAATTAGGCAACCTATTATGCGATTAAAAAAGAAAATTTTTAACTGATAATGCGATTAAAAAAGAAAATTTAAATCAGATCCATCGCGACCAATCAATCAATAACTGATAATGCATGCAAAAATGAATACTACTGTATACAGGCCAATTAATGATTACTTGGTCAACCATAAATATGATTTAGACAAAAATGATCGTCTAGGACATTAATTTTTTATGGCTTTGAATTCTTTTAAAACAAAGAATACAATTATTTGATTCCATCTAACTGATGAATTTATATATAACTTAGTTTTGTTAAATGGCCGGGAATACAGGGTTCTGATGGTAGGGTGCAGCTGTATTGGGGAATTGCACCGGATGGATCAGTAGTAATTTCTGATGAATTACAAGTGATAAAAGCGGGATGTGCCAAGTCCTTTGCTCCTTTCCAGTACGTATGTACTTCTAATATCCGTAACTATCCTTTTGAAGTTAACAGGCTCACTGAAAAAAAAAAAAAAAAAAAAAAAAAAAAAAAAAGGTTAACAAGCTCTATTCAATTAAAAAAAAAATACTTTTATAATTTTGAATTTTTAAAAATATAAAAAACCCCGTTATAATTTTAATTTCTTAAAATTGATTTCATTAAAATTATTTAAAATGACTCATTCTTTTTATGTGAAGAAATTTTTTTATTAGTAGCTATAATTGTTTACTGTACTAAGCCAAAAAAAAAATACTTCTAATATCCGTAACTATCCTTTTGAAGTTAACAGGCTCACTGAAAAAAAAAAAAGGTTAACAGGCTCTATTCAACTAAGAAAAAAATTGAAAAAAAAATACTTTTATAATTTTGAATTTTTTAAAAATATAAAAAAAACTCCGTTATAATTTTAATTTCTTAAAATTGATTTCATTAAAATTATTTAAAATGACTCATTCTTTTTATGTGAAGGAATTTTTCTATTAGTAGCTATATTTTTTACTCAACTAAGCCAAATTTCTAATTGCATCCCAACACATGGGATAAAAGGAAACTGCAGAAAAAACATTTATGTTATATATATGTGTGTGTATATATATATAAAGGAAATGGGTGCAGGATTCATGTTTCATAGTGAAGGAGGCTTAATGCGTCTGCTTCGTTAGTTAAAAGCATAGAGAGCTGCTTCAAACGCTTCTGGCAGGTACTTTGATCTGTTACACAGAAGTTGGGATTTTAGGATTATTAAAAATAATGAGATCTCACTGTTCTTTTAATTAAAGAGAAGTTAGAAAACTTGAAATTTTTGATGGTGAGTTTTGGAATATGGTCTTGTTAGTTGTTTTGGTATGAAACTTGGGCCATTATAAAACATTTTGTGGTGTTGGGGGCTTGGGGTGTTGTTCCCTGAGCTATTCATTTTTTAGAATGAACATCAACAAAATTATGCGTGAGGGATTTCTTTATATTTGGCATTAAATGAATTCTCTCTGCCTAGAAGTTAAAGTTTGTCCCAGATATTTTAATGCTTTACTTGTCTTGATAGATTTTATATTTCATGCTTGCAAGCTGAAATTACCCATTGATATAATCAGATTGCAAATAGAACCATGCGACATATTAAACAGTTTTTACATTTTGTTCGAGTCTTATATATTCGATTCAAGCTGTATTCTTTTTTTCTCTTAAAAATTTCATCACATCTAGAGGGTTATGTGTACTATTAATGTGTTCTAGTCTAGAATGCTCTTAAATTTATTTTTAGGCTGCTGGAGGACCTTGTTTTGAACATTTTGAGCGCATATTAGCCTCTTAGCTGCAGGTCTTGCTTGATGGTCGTCTTGCTTGTGTTCTAGTCTTGAATGCTCTTAAATTAGCAATGGAATACCTAAACCGTTGTTAAAATTAGCTGAGTTATTTTTACTTATCTGTCACTTGTAATTCATGGCTTACATGGGTCTTTTTGAAAGAATAATTCATGGGTTATCTGTCTCTTGTAAATCTGGTCCTCTTCCTGTAGATTCCTTTTCTTTCGTTTTTTCGGTAAGTTTTGACTTGCCTTTTTGTTTGACTTTACATATGGGGATTTTGCTGCTTTGCTAATAGATATATGATTCTTTTGTTGTTAGATAATGGAGCGCAGTCTCTTATCTTCTAGAAGGACTGAACTTCATGACAACGTGCTCCAGATTCTCTTTTTACATATGGATCCACAATTACCTCTTCTAAGGCTTAGAATGCTATCAGTTACATATCTTTCTTTTGAGCACCACTTTGATGATTAATTATCTTTTGACATCATTGCATGGTTTTTTTCTTGCTTGCTATATTGTTTGCGTTTTGTATTGCATCCTCTCTATCATGTTTTAGGCATTGTTCCTGCTTATCAGGCATCTGTTGGAGCAGCCTTGAATGAATTGTGTCTGTGACTGCAACCAGATGAAGTTGCATATGTATGTTCTCTATAATCTGCTCTTGATTCTCGATTAATTTCAAATGAACTTGTCATTATATATAAAATTAATTGTTTTGCAGGCATTATATGGGGTGTATGAAAAAGATGTTCATGTAAGAATGGCCTGCTTAAATGCAATAAAATGCATTCCTGCTGTTGCTTGCCACTCTCTTCCTCAGAGTGGTGAGGTTGCGACCAGCATTTGGATTGCTTTGCATGATCCAGAAAAGGTTTGGCTCGTGACTGCTGGCGAATTTCTGATGGGAACAACTTCCGAGTTCGTAGCAAGAACTTTTGTTTTGACAGATCAAAGGTTGTCTAATTGTTTTCTTCCTGTTATCTTTCGAGCATATGCATCTTAAACCTTAAACACTGTAAAGCTTATTCTTTTTCCGTTCAATAGAAATGTATATGAAGATCTATGCAGGGAAACATTTGATGGATCTTGTTGCTGGTGATTGGTTCAAAGATTCAAAAAGAATGGATCATGTTTCCATACACCAAGGTTGTGCTGCACAAGTAAGAGAATAAAATCTTTTCCTCTGTCATTCTCATCACTCTTTTTGAAGAAAAACTTTAATTTTTCCTGGATTAGGTCAAGGTCAAACATTTGCCTCTTTCCAACTGTTAAATCTTGAAAATATCTAATCCTCATTTCTATTACAGCCTTTTATTTATGTTCTTTTTTTTTAAATGCCTTTTATTTATGTTGAAGCACATGAATCTGCATTTTGTTTTTCTTTTTTTTTTTCATATGCTTGGTGGCACATATCAAAATCATACTAATTTTGATGTCTTCATGATGTCCTTCAGCAAGATCCTAAATTTAATTTTCTTTCAAGTAACTGTGGTAGATATTCTTATAATTATTTAGCAAGGTAGATATTGTAGTTTATGGTTATTAACAACTCTTTTAGAGCTTTTTACTTTAGATAGGACCCTAACAATGATGTTAATTGTTCTTGTGATTGCTAAGATTATTGTTGATTGAAGAATTTTGTGAATCTCTATCATGTTTGCATTTATAATTGTCTGTAGGTCGCTTCAGAGAAAGTGCTTTTCTCCATTGTCTTTAATTTAGTGACGGAATAACGATGAAAATTCCATCGTTATTTTTTTATGATACTGGCTAAATTTAGCAACAAAAATGTCAATTCTGTTGCTAAAAATAACAACAAAAATGTCACCTCGGTTGCTAAAAATAGCAACGAAAATGTCAATTCCGTTGCTAAAAATGGCAACAAAAATTAATTGCCGTTGCTATTTTTGACCAGTTCACTGCATTCTACATTGGTTGAATTTTGCAACGGATTTGAAATTTCGTTGTTAAATTTAGCAACGGAAAAAAGATTTGGTTGCTAAAAATACCAACCGTCAAAATTGCAACCGAATTTTTCATTGCTATTTTCGGTTGCTAATGTTGATTAGCAATGGAAATTCAACAAATTCGGTTGCTAATTTCCGTTGCTATTTGCTAATTTTCTTGTAGTGACAGCATCTCAGAGACACAACAAATCATAAAATTATCTAAACTAACTATTACGCTTACATAGACATAATAATAATTACAATTTCATAAATGTTAACCCAAAAACATATCAATTTTTTACCTTTGTTGTTAAAGTATATACATGCCAACATACAACTATAATCACACTAACTTTCCTTCTTCGATCTCTGCTTCCCAATGTACCAAGCTCCTGCAATACTTCAGAACCTGCACACAGTAAACACTACGTGTTGAGCACTAGTGGTGACTATTAATTCTAGAATTTTTACAATTAAAGCATAATTACATAAATTATACAAGCTTTTATTTATATCTTATCCGAAATTTCTTTTAATTCTTTTAATACTATTTTCATTGTTTATCAACATTTTAGTAATCTTTTTACTTCGATACTTTACTTTTCAATTTACATGACAGTACGTTCTTTTGTACTTAAATTACAAATGAACATTTATCGCTACATTCCTTACTTTTAATTTAGCTTTTATTTTTACTTAACTTTTTATTATACTTTTAATCATATTGATACAGTTATTATTTCCTTTAACGAGTTACATTGGTACTCGTGTCTTTAGTTTTCGCTATTTATTCTTTTATTTCACTTTGACGTTTTGACTACTTAGCGCATTGCAATTACCAAGACTTTTAACTTTTAATGCAAAGTGATATAGTTATTTGGAACACTTTGCACACAACTTTTTATTTTCCTTTCTTTCTAAAAATGGATCTTTTATGCACTTGTTTCAAAATTATTACCTTTTTCATTATTAACTGAACAGTTATTTTCTTTTGGTTATTTTACTTTCAAATTTTCATTACTTAGTCTTATTTTTATACTTAAATATAGTATTGTCATTTTTGAATTTTAATTACATAATTATTACAAATTTTCAACTTTTTCATTTTCAAAATAATAATTGGTACACAACATACCAATTATTTCTCATAGATCTTTTCATATAACTTTCCATTTTAATTCATTTTGTTTACAGAGATTTATTTTTATGAGCTATACATCATTACTTATCATTTTATTCTTATAAATTTTTTTTTTCATTTTTGCTTTTTAATTATAACATTTGGGAAACATTTTAGTTTTATCCCAAAGTTTTCATTCTTTTCAGGCAAGTCATTTTTTCCTTTATAACATTTACATTCAATTTACTTTTACAACTCAGATTTATTCATTTCAATGTGCCCCTAGTATAATATGACAGGACTTCCACTGAATAGATTGAGAAATGATCCTGAAAGATCAAATCTCACAAAACAGATATCAGATACACTTTCACTTTAACACTGAAGCTATGGAGATCAGAGATCCTACCCATAGCAAAGAAAGTCACCATGACTTGCACCTGGTATAGAGTGTCCCTGTGTCTAACCAATTATATCCTGAATAAGAATATCACTACCTGGCTATTGCTAAGGGCAAAAACTGTCAAAACTTTTGAAATGATTTTCAAACTTTCAATAATTTTAATTACTTTTTTTTGCTTAAAATAATATATTTTTGTCAATCGCACTCTTTATAGTGCTATTGACTGTACAGTAACTTTTTCTTTTCATTTACTTTCTCTTTTCCATTACATTGTATTTTCGATCACTTTTTGTGAATTATTCTACAATAATTCACTTTGAACATTTAATACTTTTTAGACTTTTAACTTTTGAAATTTCTTTATTTTTAGCCAAGTATTATTTTTATACTTTTATACACTTAGTGAATTATATGGTTATAATTCACCATTTCTTCTTTTTCTTTTAAACTTTATGAATTATTTCTTAATAATTCAATAATTGGATTTTTAATAATCTTTCTCACTTTTTCTGTTCGAAAATTTAGTTGTTCGGATATATCACTTTTATTCGGTTGGTGAATTATTTTATAATAATTCACTCCTTTAATACTTTTTATGGACAAATTTATTTTGATAAATTAGCCAATCGTTTCTTTTACAACTTTTTGAACAATTATAAATTATATTTGATATAATTCATTATTTTATTTTTCGGAAATGCATTAATTGGCTTTTTCATTTCTTTTTATATGGAAGTAATTTACTTCATATTTTTATCATCCTACATAGTTTAATTTCATTTTCATCACATTAATTTCAATAATTAAGCAAATTTAACAAATTTTTCCTTAATTACATAAAGGAAATTAATTCACATAAATGGAAAATCAAAGCATTTTGTAGCCACTCACATTAAGGGTCGATTTCGCTTCAATTTGCTTAATAATTTGCTCATCGGATTGGTCATCGAAGCGTCACTAGAGGCTCATCAGAATCTGGCCGGTAACAATCTGATACTACCACCTTGTAGATCGGGATCCCTTGATTCCTTTTTCGGTGGTCACACGCTCAAATGCTGTCGTGGTTGGCGAAATCTACACTTGAGTAACCCGCCAAACCCATTTTCGATCTATCAATCACCAGTGTTTAAAGGGCGATGGAGTATACCGAAAGACTCGTCTCACTGCTCGGAGTCGGCTAATGGTAATAAAATCACCATCGCTACCATAGATCATCAGAAAAATGGAAAAAAAATCGATCGAAAGGAAAGGAGAGAGAAATCGAACTATTAGACCACCACTGCGAGGCCAGATGTCGATAAGAGAGAGACAGCAAGCCGCTCGTTGCCGTCGTGGTAGTAGCCGATGGAAGGTGTGGCAAGTGATTTCTCTCCTTTTCTTTTTCTTTCTTTGCTTCGTCGCCTATGCATCCTTTATTTTCTTTTTTCTTTTTTCTTTTTTTTGACATCTGACCACCCTTCTTGTTTTTTTTCTTTCACTAATCCTTTATGGCCATTTGTGGCCAAAGTTGACTGCCTTTTTCTTTTTCTTTTTCTTTTTTTTACACACACATAAATATATATATATATATATATATATATATATATTTATCCATAATTTTACCATTTTGTCCCCCGAAACTTTTTCTCTCACTTCCAAAGCTCCTATTCATTTTAAAAATCAATTCCATAATTTTTATCACATCAAAAATAGATGAAACAAAATTTTTAGCCTAATTGGAATCCATTATCAGTATGATTCAAATTTATCAGTCCTATTCGATAATTGCCAATGTCACTGAAAAATTCAATTCTTATCACCAAAATATTATACAGAAATTTATGGTAGAAATGCAAAATTTGGCAATATGCAGAGTTCATTAACTATTTTTAAAAATTACACAAAATCAAGTCACCTTCCCTACCAGGACAATTATATCGCTACCTTTTTCGTATTTTTTACTTTTCAAGGCTCATTTTATCTCAATTTCACTTCAAATTTCAACCCTAGACTCACCATGATCAATACTTTTCGATGGTCTAATAAAATATTTTTGACTTTTGGGTGTACTTTTCGATCTGAAAAATACTATTTACTATCAAAAAATACTGTTTACGGCTAATCCGGTATTGAGGCCGTTACAGGCTCTGCCTTATGTCAGTAGACTAATTGAGACTTGATATTCCACTAATCCGATCGGACATCAAGTGGCCTCTTCCTTGGCTTGTGGCTCACGCTTGGTGCTCTTTTGCTGATGGGCCTTAGGCCCTGTCAGGTGTGATGGGCCGACCGAATTAGGACTTGGAGTATGACATTTTCATACTTATCACTTTTCCCCCCCTAAAAAATGGTCCGATCAGGTGAGTTTTACTCTGAGGTGTTTCGATCGAAGAGTAACTGTTGGCAAAATTTTCGAAATTCAAAAACGCTCAGCCAAAAAAATGCATCTGTTCAGACAACTGTCTTCTTATTAATGTCGTACATGCACGTCAAGAATAATGCTTCACTCTTCACATCGTAATGATGGTTTCAATGACACATGGCGAGCATCCTATGGGTGAGATAATTGGTGTATAAAGAGGTTTTTGCCTATAAATAGGCAACTTTTGGGCAATTTTTTCTTTACTTTCAAGCAATTCTTAGCAAAACTCTACAAGAATTCCTTCTCAACCTCCATCTTTCAGATTCTAGTGATTTTTTGAGAGTTCTCATGAGATAATCCACATAAGTAGTTCTTGCTTCACACATCTCTCATTTTTTCTTTCATCTTCTTTAATTCTCATGCATTCATCCTCATTTCGAGTCCTAGTCGAAGGGTTTCTAGCTTAGATCTCCAGAGATTCCATATGGATTATTGGGAATGGCTTCCAGCACTGGTCAATCAATTGATCGGAGTTTTATTGAAGAATATAGGAATTGTCCAGCGGTTGCTCACCTTTCCAGACTGAGTTCGAGTGAAGTGGTTAAGATTCCTTCTCGATACGGCTTCCCTGCAGAAGTGTTCATGTTGCTTGCCTTGAATTTATGGCGATGATGGAGGGACCTTTCAGCTGCAAGAATAACGAGCGGTTCATCTGCCACCTCTGAAGTTTGGATGCAGGGATAAGGCTACCATTTGGCACGTTCGAGATAGCAGTGTTGAGGAGTTATGGAATTTTCCCGAACCAACTAAATCCAAACAGATGGAGGATCGTGGCTTACTTTTAAGAGCCTCTGCAAAATAGAGGGGACGACTTCGACGCTAGATCTTTTCACCCATTTTTTTTACATTTCAGGTTGGAGTGACAAGACGAAGTATTTCTTTACCAACCGATCGAAGAGGAAGCTCTTCACTATCCTATCTTTATTGAAAGGATTAAAGGAGAGATTTTTTTGTGTGGGGATGTCTGGTGGATTTGGAGTAAGCCTTACTTGATCAGAAAAAGCAGCCACCCTAAAAGATCAAGCTGCTGGGCAATCCTTGTATGAGGAGAACATCAAAAAATTGATGGATGCCATGGTGAGGAAAGGGGAACCGTACGACTCTAACTATCTCTTGGGGATGTTGATTGGGTCCTCTAGTTCTGATGCCGGTGAAGACACAGAACGTGAGCTTTAGGATCAGAAGAAGGAGAGAGCATGACATGATCATCATTCATTGCATGTGTATTTTGTTGATATTGTACTGAAAAAGATACTTATCTTAGCTTGTATTGGTATTGTAGCTCATGGCAAAATGGCTAGAGGAGTTGATTTGGCCAACTAGCTAGCCGATCGGGCAAAGGCTAAAGGAGCAGTCAAATGGACTGTTCGGGAGAATAAGTCAAACAGGAGGAGACTTGTACCTTTCTAATTGGTTCAAACTTCGAAGTATCCAATTAGAGGTCCTCCACCCAATACTACTATTGTTGCCCCTGTCTCTCATGCAGTGTTGACGATAACCGGACCTACGGCTTTCTTGTCTGCTGCAGAGGGTTAAAACCCCTTAAGGCAGTTTGGCTAAGGGATGAATCTGACTACGAAGAGATATTGCCTATTGTCAGCTCCCTCAGCATACCCTTTTTGAGGGAGTTATATAAAAAAAGGGAATCCAAGCTAGACGAAGCTGCGTAAAAGCAGGCTGAAGAGGTAGCACAGAAGAAAGCAACGATCTGGTAGCTACAGTGGATGCTCGGGTTGCAGCTAAAGGTAAAGTGCCTAGCCAGAGCGAGACTACCCGAAGGGCAGCATGAAGAGCCCCTAATTGGCGAATGTCATACTGGAGGAGAACTTTGATGATAATTGGTCTGTCAAAAATAAGGCAATCTCCAACTTTATTTGTTGGGTTCTTCTTCAGGACAATAACTTAAAGGTCATAGAAGATCCCAGTTTGCTCGATCGGGAGTGTTCCTTATTTAAACAGCAGAGCCTAAAGGTGAAGTTCATTTTCTTTCTCTTTTTATTTTAGCAGTTGACTTTTTCTCATAGATTTTCTAACTTTTGTTGTTATTTGCTATTTTTTTATCTAATCAAATATGGCTTACGCTTACATGGTATGGGGAATTTTTTAAAGGCCAAACTGGAGGATACCATTCGGTCGAAGGGGGAGGCAGATGCCAAAGTGGATGCTGCTAAGGAAGATACCTCTCTCCTTCGCTCAGAGGTGGATACGTTGAAAAAATAAGCTTTTCAGAGCATTTAAAAACTGAAGGCTTGGCAGGGCAAAGCCAACTAGCTAAGGAAGGAAGTGGAGTGCTTAACTACTAATAGTGGTCAATGGTAGAAACTTAAAGAGGATGTCACAACACTGACTGCCGAGTGCCAAGTCCTAACCTTTGAGTGAGCTAAAGCCAAAGAGGACAATACAAAGTTTTTACGGAGCATGACCAACTTTATGCTGAGCAGATGCCCTAAAGGCCATTTTGAAGAAGAGGGAGCGGGCATGGAGTAAGAAATATGAAAAGGAACTTGCCTCTCAGAAGTATTGACTACTCAATCAATTGGGTGAGGCCCAGGGGAAATTGTTGTCTCAGTTGATCTATGAGGCTGGAAAGATGCTTTTCTGAGGTTGATCTAGAATGCATGGAGGACCCAGGTGTCTTACCTAATCCTTCTTCTAGTGATGATGAGGAGAAGACCCTTTAATAAGGGATTGTTGAGGGTGCAAAAAATGATGGAACACTAGGTGAAGATCCCTTGTCGTCCAAAGTTCCTCCTGCCGAGGTGGCTAAGCCTGAGCCTGCGATGCCCTAACTTATAGAGCCTCCTTAAATTACCATCGAGCCTTTTGAAGAGTCTGCTTCAAGGCCAACTACTGAACCTACTGCAAAGGTGATGCCCTCCGAGCATAATGTCGATTCTGTCAGGGAGTCATCTACTGCAGAGATTATAGATATAGAAAATTAGGATTTTTCTTATTCTTCTTCTTTTGTAAAGTTGTAACTTGTACAATTCACTATATCAATAAAATGCAATCCTCTTTTCATGTTTGCCTTATATATCTTTGTAATGTAGTTTAATGAATGCCATTATTTTCAGCAATATCTTCATATTTTCTACTTTAATTATGTCGATGCTAATTGAATCAACTAATTAAGTAGTAAAGATACTTTTTAAATTTGTTCAAGAATAACTCATAAACCAGTGGTCGATTGGAAAAATGTAATTAGTTGCTCATCTGGCATAAGTCAAGAATTAGGCTTAAAATCATAGGCACGTGATCCGATCGGAATGCACGATCGATCGAATATATGGGCACTAAGCATAATGGATGACCTTTAGCCTTTGAATTCATTCATGATTTTGAGAACAAATTCACACGTCGAGTTAGCATTTTAACTTATGTTTCAATTCATAATCATTGCATAATACTTAACTCGGGAGAAATCTTTGATTTCATTCAGCCTGCAACGAATAAATTGCTTTAAATAAACTTAACCTACAAATAAATAGACTTCAACTTTTGCATTTTCAGTTCGGGATAAGCATCAAGCCTAGCAGATAAATTGCATCAAACATTGAATAAATGGACTTCAACTTTTGCATTTTTGGCTCAGGATGAACGTCAAACCTAGTGGATAAGTTACACCAAATATTAAATAAATGGACTTTAACTTTCACATTTTTTGGCTCAGGATGAACATCGAGCCTAGCAGATAAGTTACACCAATCATAGATCGTCAATGGGGATTTTTATTGGTCGAAATTAATTACATCGATTAGGACTTTTTTCGATCGGAATTACTAAGATCATGGATCTTAAAAAATCGAAATAAATACATTAATCAAGAAATTAGGCTCTTTCGATTGGGATCCATATCGATTGAGGATTAATGAGATCGTCAATCAGGATTTAACCTACAAATAAATGGACTCCGACCATCATATTTTAGGCTTAGGATTAACATCGAGCCTAGTGAATAAGTCATACCAAACATACCTTTTATGGAGATGGCTCGGGATTAACATCGTGGTTTGGAGCCTGTCGATGTAATCTCTAAAACTTTCATCGGTCTTTTGGTAGAGGTTGCATAGAACGCTCATCGATTTGGGAATTCGAATCTGCAAGAAGAACCGTGTGGTAAACAGCTCTTTAAGCTGTCTAAAGGAAATTTTTGATTCCCGAGGCAACTCATGGAACCAATTTAAAGCATCTCCTCCTAAGATGGTGGGGAAGATCCTGCAGGCAATCCTCTCGTTATAGGTGTGGACTTGCACCTTGGTCAAATACTCTTCCAAATGGATGGTAGGATTGGTTTTGCTTGTGTATTTATCCATCACTATGTCTCTCCACCTGGGAGATAGCTCAGACTCTATTATTTTCATGCAAAATAGAGAGACTGTATGTTTACAAGTGTTCCCCTTGAACATACCTCTCTTTGGATTTGCCAAGCCAAACTGCCCGAGCTTTTGCTTGAACCATTTATCCTTTCTGCTCATGGCTGTGGAGGTAAACTCATCTTTTGACCTTTTGTAGCAGTTGCTGCTAGACGTGCACATGAAGGATAGATCATCTCCAATGGAGGCAATGGAAGACTTGCTGGGGCAGTAAAGGGATTCTCTGCTTGAGGACATCGTCCCTTTGCCTTTATCATATCTGCCTGGGATCCTGACACCCATTCTTTCGCCATCATGAGCTCGTGGTCACTAATGGACATTCCTCAATTTTTCTCCTTCTGAAGTCTTCTTCATAGTCTCTTTTCGACGTTCAAGGCATTTTGTTTTTCTTGATTGTCTGGACAATGCTCTTAGTAAAATCATTAAGAATAGTGCGCATGCCCTTGATCGTGATGGGGATATTTTTTGGCTACTGTAAGATGGCATTATCAAACTTCGGGAGAAGGTTACCCCTAGTTGGGGATCAATGAGATCTCTCACTTTTCCGTATGGGCCTAGATCTGCCCTGGCTATGGCTATCATGGTCATGCTCTTCAAAGACCATATGCTTAGTGGATCTTGAACCAGCCATATCTCTCAATGATAGTACCAATTGATAAGATGTGGAGGTCTTTATCTAAAAAAAAGAGAGCCGACTATTACTTCCGATCAGATGCTGAGTTCCTGCAAAAAATGAAGCCTGTTGGACCAAGCGTAAACACTCCAAAGCTTAAGTTAGTAGCCCTCTAGAGAGATAATTTTTAGAGAGAGTATCTCAAAGATTCAATACCTGGAGCCATTGTGCATTAGGCTATTTATAGGAGATAAGAGGGGTGCACTCGAATGTTTTGGATGTGATAATTGGTTGTCAGAGCAGGTGAGCGGTGAAGTAACAAGGAGCAATTAAAGGACATGAGTTATTACTTATGTCAGTGGACTGATTAAGACTTAATGTCCCATCAGTCCGATCGGACATCAAGTGGCCTCTTCTTTGGCTTGTGGCTCAGGCTTGGTGCTCTTTTGCTGATGTGTCTTAGGCCCTGTCAGGTGTGAAGGACCAACCGGTTTGGACCTTGGAGTATGACATTTCCATAGTTATCAATTGTTTTTTGAAAAATGATCATTTATAAAGAATTATGTACTTAAAGAGTTCTATCAACAAAAGGTTTAAAATTATTGGTAAGAAGTTTTAATCGTGTACTTAAAGAGTTCTATCAATCGTGTCACCATTCGGTCTTTGATTGTCATAAAGAGTGGCCGCATGGTCTTTGATTGGTGTCGGTTCTCTTTTATCTCCCTCTTTCGGTCTATTTTTTCTATGTCTCCCTCCCATTCCTATTTCCTTCTCTTTTTTTATTGTTGTTTTATTCTTTTTTATTTTTTTATATACATATATTTTTTCTTTGCAACTTGTGGCAAAATGGGTTTGTCTAGAAATTTCTAGGGCCCTAGAGATGTTGCTTGATATTTTTATTATTTTTATTATTATTATCATCATCGTCATCATCTTATACACATTTATTTAATGTAATTTCTTGTTATTAGTTCTTAAATTGTACTTTATTTACATAAATTATTAATTTAAAAAGCTTGAAATTATACTTACTCGTATCGCATTCTCAATAAATTTATCATTGCAAATCAGTATCAAAAATACTATTCACCCATTAAAAAGAATTCTCAAGCAATTTAAATTTTAGGGTGTTCCAGTTCTCCCCCCTTAAGAAAATTTCGTCCTCGAAATTTATTTGGCTAAGCATAACACACAAGTATATCTCCCTTACTTTGTATCTTTTAGTTATGAAAAATTACTTTGTCTTCCTTTGGTATAACTAGAAAACTAGTTCTATAGACAAACTCATATAATTGCTTGTTATTATACACTTGACCAAGTCTAAAATTTGACAATAGTTTAGGAAAAATGGAAGATTCTTATCCTTCAAACTATACTGGAGTGTCGATTGCCACCGGCTGGATTAGTACATAAACTTCCACCAATAAAATTAAACTCATCCAAAGGAGTTCAATAGTTGCTCTAATCTGTTAGCTTTTAGTTATTACATATGTGCAATATAAATCAAATTCCCTGTCTAGTTGGTTTGCTCCCACCAGCACCTTAAAATATTCCTACTTACTTCTGAAATCACAACCGACACTACATTCTTTAGACAAATCCCAAGTCTGTGCAAAGCAACTTTTACACCAGCCAATTTTAAAGGAAAGAGAGAAAAGACCAATATCTCCAAGAAAATAATCCTTCAAAACTGATAGATAGTAGGTAACAGTGTCAACCTAAAATGAGGTACCAAGTGATTTATGTCTATTGGCTTCACTTATTTCACCTCCCTTTCCACATCTCAGTTCATAAAAACTCTTCTTTTGTTTTAAAGATAATCATCTCAGTGCATCAAGTGAAAATAGCCCAAAAAGAAGATGACCAACTAAAAGTAGTTATGAACAACTTAAAGGATAGCAATGAGGAAGACTATTCTTTGAATGATGATGGAAGCCTTTGCTATAAGAAAAGACTCTATGTTCCTGATCAGGAGAAACTGAAAAAGAACATCATTACCGAAGCACACCATAGTAGCTATGCCATACATCCTGGAGGTAACAACATGTACCGAGATTTTAAATCTTATTATTGGTGGCCAGGTATGAAGTGGGATGTAACAGAATTTATGATCAAATGTCTAATATGTCAGCAAGTAAAGGCTGAGCACCAGGTTCCTACAGGATTGCTTCATCCTATTTTGATACCAGAGTGAAAATAGGACAGGATAACCATGGATTTTTTCACAAAATTACCTGTTACTCAAAGAAAGCATGATGCTACATGGGTGATTGTTGATAGACTCACCAAATCTGCTCATTTCTTGCTAGTCTGGATGGATTATCCTTTGACTGGATTGGCAAAAATCTACATTCATGAGATAGTGAGACTGCATAGAGTGCCATCATCCATTATTTTTGATAAGGATCCCAGGTTTACTTTCTATTTCTAGAAAAGTGTACAAAAAGCTTTGGGTACAAGGCTCTTTAGCACAACATTTCATACCTAGACAGATGGCCAGTCAGAGCGAGTGATTTAGATTCTGAAAGATATGTTACGTTACTGTGTACTAAATTTTTGTAGAAGTTAGAAAAAGTATATGCCTCTTACAGAGTTTTCCTATAAAAATAGCTACCAGTCCAGTATAAAGATGGCTCCTTTTAAGGCTTTATATGGAAGAAAATACAAGACTCCTCTATGTTGGATTGAATTGAGTGAAAAGAAACTAGTAGGATCTGACTTAATTCGTGATTCAGAAGAGAAGGTATGGATCATTAAAGGCAGACTAAAAAAATCCATGGATCGTCAGAAATTCTATGCATATCTGAAGAGAAAAGACATAGAGTTTCAAGTCGGAGATAGAATATTCCTGAAAGTATCTTCCTGGAAGAAAATTTTGAGATTTGGCAAGAAGGGCAAGCTAAGTCCGAGGTTTATTTACCCATATGAGATACTTTAGCGAGTGGGTCTCATAGCTTATCGATTGAAGCTACCATCGGAGTTGAAAAAGATACACGACGTGTTCCACGTGTCCCTGCTCCACAGGTACAGATCTGATACTAGCCATGTGATCACACCAGAGGAAATACAAATGCTAACTGATATGATATATAAAGAAAGACTGGTCAAGATCCTAGCTAGAGAAATTTGACAGCTCAGGAATAAGCAGTCCACTAGTGAAAGTATTTTCGCACCATCACAACGTGAAAAAGGCTACATGGGAGCCCAAGGCAATAATGAGACAGCAATAACCTTTGCTCTTCGATACAAATAAATTTTGAGAATGAAATGTCTTTTAGTCAGGGAGAATTGTAATGGCCTTAATGTTAGGTTAGCTATAAATAGTACTTTTCGACACTAAATAGTATTTTCGAGCTAAAAAATACATTCGAAAGCGAAAATATTTTATTTAACTATCAGGAAGTATTAGTTATGAGTAGTTCGAAATTGAAATTTGAAGTGAATTTGAGATCAAATAGGCCTCCAAAAGTTAAAAGCATGAAAAAATGGAGCAATTAAGGTTTTAGGGTAACTGTTTGATCAAGATTTAATCGGGACAATAAATATAGCAAATGAAGTCAAAAAATTATCAAAAATTATATTTGTGACTAAAATAATGTGTAGAATATTTTGGTTGAAAAAAAAATTCGGTAACATTGGTAATTTTAAATCTGACCGATTTAATTGAACCGAATCAGAAATAGACTCCGATTGCGCTAAAATATCGTGTATAACATATTGTTAATGTGATAAAAATGATGAAATTAAATTTAAAGTGATTTGGAGTTGGAAGGTGTAAAATTTTAATTAGAACCATTTATCGAGTTATTATCGGGCTTGAACTAAAAATAGCTTAAGTCCATCCCAAGCCCATTAAAAGGACATATAAAAGGCATAAGATCCAGTAAAAACTAGAAGCTTCATCAGCCATCTTCATCCTCTTCCATGGCCAAGCCACTTCCACCAAATTCTCTATGTCATTTCATCTATTTTTCTCTCAATTCACACTAAATCAAAGCATAGGATAGTATAATCTGCCTCTCTAGACCACCCTAGCAGCCATTGATCTTTGATTAGAGGAAAAGAATCAAGATAAATCAAGTGATAAAATTTAGGTGTCAATTTGAGGTAAGTGAATTTCTTTATTTTAATTTTGTTCTAAGGTGCCTACTACTAGTTTTAGGTGCCTAAAGTTCATTTTTGCTATCACTTTAAGCATTTGATATCAAAATCATAGGGTTTGTATTGATATTAAATTCAGCCATTGAAGGATTTCAAGAGGAAGAACAAATTGCCAAGGATAAAGGCAAAGAAAAAGAAGCTTAGGTAAGGAAAAGCATAAGAAAAAGGTTAGTAGCTAAATAATCCTTTTATTTCCCTATACTTTGTATAATTTTCCTTTAGGTTTATTAAGAAAAATTTAATCTAAATGGGTAAAATTGAAATTGATATTATAATAATGTAATTAGACCTTAATTGTACCTATTAGGAAGCTTAAATAATTTTAAAAGTACATATATGACGGACTTCATTTGGTGGCTGAATCTTCCTTTAATGGAAATGATATGTATTTGTTTGATTTTAATGAAATTAAGCCTTATAATAATAGTATAAATAAAAATTTATGTCCATAACTTTTTGTAGAATTTATGGAAATTTAATAAATATTTTTGAGATGAATTTTAGTTAGGTATAAAAGTAAAAATGTGAAATTAATGTGAATTAATGTATAATTTGATGATAAAGTGGTGAATTATTATAATAATTCATAAACTGTGCAAAAGAGACTGAAATGACTGACAGAAAATTTAATGTATTGAAAAAGTTTTGAAAAGAGTGAAAAACTAAATAATAATTTGAAATTAAGTGAATTTGTGCCCTTAAAAATAATCAGGCAGTAAAATCTAACTCAAGATATAATTGGCTGCTTATAGAGATATCTATACCGCGATACAAGTCATGAAAACATATTTTGCTATGGTAGAATCTTTGATTTCTATAGTATTTATCATACGTACTGTCATATATTCTGTGATGAATGATCTTTTGGGATCATTTCTCAATCTGATGTGATCTATGGGGTCCACGTTCCGTATATCCAATATGAAAGTTTCTGTCGGGTCTATACTAGGGGCATAATGATAAAAAAATATTAAAAGTGTAAAAGGAAAGCTAAAGTTAAAGATAAAAGTAAAAAGGGATCAAAATGAAAAGAAATAAAAAGTTTAAGGGCAAAATGATAATTTTTCCAAAAGATAGTTTTTATAAGAAAAAGTGATAAGAAAATTATTAATAAAGGTAAAATAGTAATTTAGTCAACAGACAATCAAAAAAATGAATTTTTATAAAGTTAAAGGATTAAAATATAATTTTACATGAAAAATTCAAAATAAGGTTTAATTGGTAAATTGTAGGCCAATTAATAGGTTAAAAGGAGAAAATAAAAAAAGAAATGACATTTTAGTAAATAGTGAATAAAAGGGTATTTTTGTAATAAATTGAAAATTTGAGGACTAAATTGAAAAGTTATGTAAAGTTTTGATATTAAATGGAAAAATATGTTTATAGTAGTGTACCATGCTTTTGGATGGAAAAAATTGATAAACTAAGCATAATTAGAAAATTATGCATGTTAGAGAAATATTATGATTATTAGTCACAACTGAGCATGTTTAATGCTCAGCACGTAGGATTTACTGCATGCAGGTACTGATTTGTTAGAGTTCTAATCACTATCATTGCATAAGTCGATAAGACTGTTACAATAAGGGTATAACACTATCGTTGTGATAGAGAAGTTTTAATCACAAAGTTAACCGAAACATTAACGCTTAACAATGCTTTCTTGCTCAGTTCTATTCTAGAAGAAGAGGAATTTCATCTTTATATCATGCTTAATTGAAGATGGATCTATTCTTGAATCACACCCCTTTTTAGTAATTATTTTAGCATGTCCACTTACTATTCTCCACTTACTTTCCTAATATTCACTTACCCTAACCTACTCTAATTCATATACCATCTTTTTCTTCTTCTTTTTTTTAACCCCAGCACATCTTTCCTTACTTCCATACACTCATTTCATAACCCGTCAGTTTCCTTTCAATTGGGGCAAGTGCATAGAAATCTAATATTATCATGAACGGTGAAGTAATGCTGATGCAATGTATGCGAAATATTTTATACATGTAATGTTTATGCAAATGAACACCTCATGTAATGGTAATGCATATTGCCCATCCCCATATGCAAAATATTTAAATCATTGCCCCCAATATCAGGAGTTACTGATAGGTAAATAGAGTACTACTACTTCCATCTTAGCTAAATTCTATTGTTCTATCTCCAGAAATACCTAAATCTGGCTCTGATACCACTAAATGTAACACCCCATATCCAGTCCGATGAACGAACCGAATAAGGATGTCACTAACTAATTTATGATCTATAAGCAAACAAATCCACAAGAGTTTTATTTAAATTTTTAGAGATTTCTATCCTTTACTATTTATTTTTGTAAAAATTTTGACAGAATTTCCACTAAATATTTACAACCTCTAGCGAAAGAGAGTACGAGAATAACACTTCTAACATCATACATCTATTTCCACAACCCCATTCAAACTCCAATACAAATTTTTTCATCCTCCTCAATAATCAATAAATTTAAAATTTTCACCTACTAAAATATCATTAAACAAATAGCTCTATTCATAGTTGTATCTATAATAACTTTATTATACAATTGTCATAATTACAAAATTTCTCTTTTAACATCAATGAGGCACTGAAAACATATACATGCCAAAAGAAAACCATGTTAATAATAAAACTAAATGTAGTTATTGCGCTCAAACCAAATTTCTTGATATAGCTAGCTATAGTCGATTTCGAGATTTCTTGCATACAGGTTAATCTTCTAGATCCTCAACCTATGCGCGAAAAAGAAAAACCTCACGCTAAGCTAAAAGCTTAGTGGTGACTACCAAATTTACCTCTATTCTCTAATTAAAAATATACAAGATATTTCTTAAGTTTACTACTTATATAAATATATTTCGGGTCCTATATCTTGACTAGCTCCTTACTTTGTTTAAAATATATCAATCCTTTTAGTTGACCAACTAATATATATATAGGTAGGAACTTGAATCTTTGGTCTAATGCATCTAAATTAACAAGCGAAAAATTTACTAATTAAAAATCCAAAACATTTATTACCAATCAATAATTCAATTTGTGTATACACATATACTCTTACATGCATATTCGTGGTGACTCATTTACCATCCAAGCCTAAATTGTAACATCTATTTATGTTTACCTCAAATTAAAATTTCTGGTCAGATTCCTAAATTTAGATACAGACTTATTTACTTTTATTAATAAGACCCCCAAATTATACATGAGACTAATCACAATTTTGTAAAGAGCCAAGTTATGTATGTCACTAGTTTAGGGATCATAATTTTTTTTTATACATTTTTTTTTTCTTTGCAACTTGTGGCCAAATGGATTTGTATAGAAATTTCTAGGGCTCTAGAGATGTTGCTTGCATTATTATTATTATTATTATTATTATTATTATTATTATTATTATTATTATTATTATTATTATTATTATTATTATTATTATACACATTTATTTAATGTAATTTCTTGTTATTAGTTCTTAAATTGTACTTTATCTATATAAATTATTAATTTTAAAATTATACTTACTTGTATTGCATTCTCAATAAATCGACCCTTGCAAATCGGTATCAAAAATAGTGTTCATGCATTAAAAAGCAATCTCAGGCAATCCAAATCTTGGGACGTTACAATACCAAACTCAAAACGGTTGATACCGAAATAGAATTTCAATAGGAAGCTACATTTTTAATGAAAAATAGCAACGAAATTGATTTTTAGCAACTAAAATTAATTTTTGTTGCTAAATTAGCAACCGAAATAGAATTTCGTTGCTAATTTACATTTTCAATGAAAAATAGCAACGAAATTGGATTTTCGTTGCTAATTTTTATTTTCAATTAAAAATAGCAATGGAATTGAATTTCCGTTGCTAATTTACATGTTCAATGAAAAATAGCAATGGAATTGATTTTCGGTTGCTAAAGCAGCAACCGAAATAGAATTTCGTTGCTAATTTACATTTTCAATGAAAAATAGCAACGGAATTGAATTTTTTTTGCTAATTTTCATTTTCCATTAAAAATAACAACGAAATTGGATTTTCGTTGCTAATTTACATTTTCAGTGAAAAATAGCAACATAATTGATTTTTAATTTTCGTTGCTAAATTAGTAACCAAAATAGAATTCAGTTGCTCCGAATGATTTAATTATTTTTTAATATATATATAATAAAATAAAAAAAAACCCTACCTACCTATCTCTTCTGCCTCTCTCCTTCCTCATGCCATAAGCCGCCCCTCTCTCATTGAATCCACCCCTCACTTTATTTCCTTTCCAATTCTCTACTCAATCAGATCTCACCATCGTCGGGCTTGTGACCGTCGATCTCCCCATCGATGGACTGACTAGCGTCGGAGCTCACCTAAGAGAGGTAGATCTTTGTTCGATTGGCAATTTTTTTTCCCTAGTATATTGCCTTTCAAAGAAAAGTATATTCAATCTAACATTTTTTTCTTTCTTTCCTTATAGCAAATTAGGATGGAAAAATGGTGTGTGGAATATCCCAAGCCAATGGCTAGAATTGAGGTCTTACAGAGACTTGTAAAGGAAAATTGGTGTACGAAATATCCTATGAGTTATGTCAAAGTCCCCTTTGCTCACTACCTTCCTGGTATAATCTTATTCCTCTCTGAAAATTTCCATTTTTTTTAAGTTTAGGGTTTTGATTGTTCATTTTCTCGTTGGTGTGTGGAATATCCTATGAATTTCTTGTTCTTCCTGCTGTAGCCATATCCAGCCTCTTCCTTGCCTCTTCTCTGAATCATTCTCCTTTTCACGGGTTTGTAATTTCTATCTAAACTCATTTTGCTATTGTTGTGTTTCTTTACATTCAATTTCTTTTTTAATAAACTTAGCTTTCATCTCAAGGGATTATCCTGGTATCCCGCTATATTTGCATGCTGACTAAATTTTTTTATTCTATTTGAAAAGGGAAATGGAACTTTGAAGAAGCAAATATCTCATTTTAAACCTGTTTTGAATATTAATAGGTCCCAAAGGCATTGATTCTTGAGACATGCAAAATAGAAAACTACAAACAATTTCTTGCTCCTATCTTTATTTTTAGTAGATCTTATTGTTTTGTCTGAAATTGCAAAATAGTTTATAGTTATTTATATGTTTACATCCATTTGTTTGAATTGAATTGATTTATAACTTTTAAGATTCAGTAAATAGAAAATGACATGTTTAAATACTAAATTAGTGGATAACTAGTAAAAAATGGTTAATTTTATAACTATATTCCGATGGGATCTATGGCACTACAAGAAAAAGGCTTATTAAAGATTACAATTTATGGACCAGTCAGTTTTCTGGTCCTTAAGAGTATATCAATAAGGACCAGTTTTTTATATGGTTATTAGTTTTCATTTTAAACCATATTATTTGTGAGGGGATTAAAACTAGTCCTAAAAACTATTAATTTTTGGTCCCTAAAACAAAAAATTTTAGGCGAGACAAATTGGCACTACTCCTAAAACATAAAAGAAAAAACTCTTCTCGTTTTCAGAAAACCTATTTGCTCATTTGCCTTATGTTTTTTTTCTAACAGAACTTCCTCTGCCCTAACAATGGGTTTCACATGATTTAAACTCCATACCTGTACTGCTTTCCATTTCCATCGACGGACTCTTCTTCCTTGCTTCACTCTCAATAGCTCCGATACAACTTAATCTACCATTGATAGGTCTGAGACGATGTGCTCCACCATTGACAATTGATGTGAAGATGTTTCTCACTAGAAAAAAAAAGGGTTAGAAAGGGGGACTGATTTCTCTTATCTCTGTTGTAGCTTGAGCTTTATTTTGATAGATAAGAATTATTTTCTCTTATTTTTTTTTGTGTTATTTTCATCTGTGTTTGGTTGCTGAGAAAAGGGGTTCTTCATTCTTCATTCTTCATTTCTTTGCTCACTAAATCTATTTGGATTATGAGAAAGGTAGAGGGAAATTATTTTGGTCTCAAGGACCCTTTACATCAAAAACCCCTCTACTAATTTTATTTTCCTAATGTTTGTTTTTTACTAAATATTTTTTCTTTTTCAGATGCGGACATTGCCACTGTGAAATGTGCTTGAGCTATAATTCATTCTACCCTAACTATTAAATTCTGATGATAACAAACCCAAAGTTCTTTGCTTTGGGCAGGTAGCTGAATCGAAGAGGGAGTAAAGATGTAGGTATTCATTAAAATTCTAACTGGGAAAACCATGATTCTTATGGTTGAGAGCAGTGATACTATCGACAATGTTAAGGCCAAGATCTAGGACAAGAAAGAGCATCCAGAGCTATTCCCTAAGCCAGAACCAACACCACCTAAAGACCCCAACAAGAAGAAGAGAAAGAAGAGCAAGTTCAAGAGAAAAAGGTCAGACTCCAAAGCGTCCAATGACCCAACCAAACTCAACAAAAAGAGGTTTAGAAAACACCCACTTAGAGTCCCTGGGATGAAGCCTGGTGAAAGTTGTTATATTTGCAAAGGTAAGGACCACATTGCCAAAGATTGCCCTACAAAAGAAGAATGGGAAAAGAACAAGGTTTGTATCTGTTTTGTATGAATTATCTTATTTTAGGTTCTTACCATCTGGATGTTTGGAGACTAAGTGAGCATATCTTAGAGTTTCATCAAAATTTAGATCTTCAAATGTTATGGCAATTTATATTGGGAAATAATTTGCCATGATTTTATTCTCAATTGACCTAGCTGAACTAGTGATTGCTCAATAAATGACTAGATCAATGTGGATTTTTCTTGAATTTGAGTATTGATATGTTAATTGAGAGATTGTTGAGAGAGAGAAAGAGAGAGAGGGAGAGAGAGAATGAGAGAATTTTTAATTATGGCTTAAAGTTAATAGATAATGGTTAATGATGGTTGCAGATATGTCTGTTATGCCAGTGATAAGGGCATAGCCTTAAGCGCTACCCTAATTAGAAGGATGATACTGTTGACGAGAAGTTGTGCTATAATTATGGGGAAACTGGGTATACTCTATCTAAATGCCCTAAACCTCTTCAAAATGGTACCTTTATATTTTCAAAATTTATGATTTAATGTGCTTTATTGATTGCTTGTTGATTATTACAAAACCTAATTTCAAGTTATTAATCTGATGATTCTGAGCATCTCTAGGGTTTGTTACTTTATTATAAATCATAATAATGCTATCTTTGGAAATGCAGGAGGAACTAGATTTGTCAGCTGCTTTTTCTGCAATGAGCATGGGCATTTGAGTAAGGATTGTCCTTAAAGTACTCACGGGATATAACCAAAGGTACCTCAAACAAAAATAAATGTCCATTGCTGTTAAAATGCGGCTTTTTGCTCCCAAAATGTGGTGCAACATTCTTATTTAATGGATGCTTACTGGTTGTCTATTTTTAGCCAAGTAATATGCATAGGAAATGATCCAGCTCGTCAAATAAAAGGTATATAAGAAACTAGTCCAGGGTATAATATCTAAAGTATTGGGCCCTTTTACCCAAAAACTAAAGAGAGACATTTAAACTATCAAGGTCTACTGGTCTTATTTTAAGCTAAAAAATAGGTTAACACTGAGTGACACGACAACCTTTCATGTTTGCTATGGTGCTCCTTAAAGTGCTAGTTTTATGCAAGATGGGTAAGTGGAACATAGGCACAAGAAGGACTCTGCACTCTGAAACTTAAATACTTTATTTTCCTGCTCTTTTATAGATAATTATAGCAGCAATATCATGAACCTCGTGCAGAGTCTATTCTTTAGCAATTTGAAATAAGGATGCCATAGCAATTTGAAAAGTTAGACCTAAAATTATGAGTTTTTGCCTTGCTTATTGTACTGTTAGGTTCCCATGTATAATGAAATTAAAATTTGCTCCTTGCATTTCATAATAGTAATTAATAATACATCACTGTCCTTGGGTCCTGTTAGGTACGGATTCTCACATGTGCATTGCTGGGGCATTTGGCCAATTTGCGACTGGCATTGGTAACACTGATGCGGGTTTTGTATTAGACGCTGGGAAGCTTCTGCTCAAGGTTAGGAGACTAATTTTTCTTAGTTTGATGCCTCGAATATTGTAGTCTTATATCTTTCTGCAAAACAAAAAAATCTTTTCCATTTTCTATAGGCTATATTGTTCTTGGGATTTAATAATATGTTAGCCTTACAATGGATTAGCTGATTTTTTTATGGGAATATAAATTACAGCAGTTTAACTGTGAAGACAAACTAGTTGTATTTCATAACTTATTGTATGAATATATCCTCTTAAAGTCTTTTGTCTTGGAATGAAATACTTGTAATTTTCCTTGGAATATAACTCAAATGTGAATCAAATATGCGTCTAAATAGTGAGATCTTGGGAGCCAAAAATTCATTCTCAAAAAATTGAACGGATGCAAAATTGAGGGGAATCAAGATGCACAATTTTCAGCAGTAAAGTAATAAATTATTTTCTAGTCTTTTAGCTAATTTGAACTATTTATGTATTTAATCCTTGGAAAGCAGCTGTTGGTGGTGCTTCAGTTAATTTGGCTTAGACAAACTACAATGTAGTGCATCAATCTAATGTAAATGTATTGTTTATTGTGGCATTGTATGTGCTTTATTCATTGGGTCATGAGCATGGCATTCCCTGTATGGAGTGAAAAATGACTGGAATATTTTCTGCCCAAATGACAAATTTGAATCATTACGCTCTTTTTTGGCTTGGCTTTTCACTTTATGATTTGGCTTAACTAGAATCTTTATGCTATCATCGCTGTGATCAATCGATCTCTTGTTATTGCTATCAGTTGCACCTTTGGATCAAGCCTTATGATTCACCTGCTTGGACTGACATAGAATTACTTGCAGTTGAACCTGTCGATAAGAGACAAAACCCATTAGCTTTTCTTTCTAACAAATTCTCTCCCCTAACAGTTTTATTCTTCTTGGGTTGTTTTGGGATGCTGCATTTCTGCTTCTGCACTCTTTTCTTGCGATTGTATCTCTTATGTTTTTTTGTTACTGTGGTTATGTAAGGGTGCTATGAAATTCTGATTTTGTTGGGTTGGAAAGTTGTTCTCTTTTGCTGGTTGTATCATGCTTTATAGTGACTAATAATATTCTAATTTATCAAAAAAAAAAAAGATTACTATGAGAATCAACACATAAATTTTGAGTTTTTCAAATATTTATTTAGATACTTTATTTTTTAAGTTTGTTATTAATTAATAAACATATTTTACATTTATACCTTAATATACAGATATGGATTAGCAAACATTAGCAAGAACCACGAGTACTGCAATTCATTCATGTGTATAAAATAGAAAAACTAAAATTTATTCATATTATTTCTGTTTCTTGCATTTAGCTGTTGGAAAGATATTTTATCAATTAAATATTAATTATCAAATTGTGTATGATCAGATTGACAAAATCTACCAAGTTTAAGTTTATATATATATAATGTCATTATCTCTAAGAGTATATATAGTGCTTTCAAATTAATTTAATTGCATATTTAATTATCAAACTTCAGGTTTTGCATATGTTCGCTTATTAGGCAGAAGATCCAACTCAAGAAGCATTTAAGTTTCACCTTGCTAGAATTCCCCAATTACTTATGGGTTGCTGAAGATGGAATGAAAATGCAAGTTTTGTCTTATTTTATTTTGATTAGATCGAAAAGAATCCAAATTTGGCGAATCAGTCCGGAACCAAAACTAGCATATCTTGTTCTTCCTCTCCCTGGTATGCCTTTCTAGGACTTCTAATTTTCATTGAATTAAATTTTAGATGCTTGTCTCTAGTCTTAGGAGTCACTTGATCAATTTAGTTTCTAGCTTTCTAGATTGTCTATTTTCCCGCTGTATGGAACATATTAAAATTAGCTCTTTCCATTATTGAACCAGACAACTACTTATTCCATTATGCCAATACAACTTTACCATTATTCATACATCTCAGTTTCTCTAATTCCACTTTACTTTGGGTCCTATCTCTTGCCTTCTCTTGTATCATCCATTTTAATTATTATCTCTATTTGATTTGCTAGTTTCACATCACATAGTAGACTCTTCTGGTGAAAAAATAAATAAATTAAGAAGCTGCAGGAGCATCCAGAGATTTATCAAACAATTACCAATGTGTTTCTTTGCAAGGTTCTTTTACCAATCGCCATTTCAAAAACCCAACATTACCAATGTGTTTCTTTGTTGTCTAAATTGTCTGGTTTCCTGCTCTATGGACCATTTTAGAATTAGTTATATTATCTATTTAAAGAAAAAATAAAGGAAAGAAAAAAGTCAGCTACTCTGTAAGGTGGCAGATGTTTTACATTCCTCTAGGTCCAAACAAAAAAACATGAAATACGGTTACTTAATATTTAAATTTTTACTCCTATTTCATAATTTTGCACTTAAAAGAATAAAGATTATGGATGACTGTTTATGTGAGGTTGAGTAGTTGTGTGGCACAGATGTTGTATACTTTGTGATTTAGGTTTGCATGCTAAAGTTTAATCTTTGAACTTTGGGTTTATTGTTAAAATAGAGGGTGGAACAGATGCAGATAATTATGAGGTCTTTAACTTATCAAATGATACATAATATGACCATAATTATCAATTTGTATCCTACCTAATGCATTTCCTTCTATCATCAGGTACTTATTGAAAATGGAGAATATGACCATGAGGTGTGTATGGCTGTAGATTTTAGTATTGCTTGTATACTACAAATACGTAACATGCTTGTATGTGTTGCAATTTTTGTCTCTGGTGATTAATTGATTCCTAAGCAATCTTTGAACTTCTTTTTATTTTCTCATACTTTGTGGATGACCATAATAGTTTTCTAATTTTATCTTATAAAATATATGGTTCATTGACTTGCATGATCTTCAAGTATTAACCTTGAATATTCTAGAAGCTGATAAGGTACAACCACCATAAAAAGCATAAGACGAAAAGCTGTATACTCCAGCTATTGTTGATCTGATAAGGATTCTGGATGAGCAAGCTATATACTTTTTGCAGGATTTGGAGATTTAAGTTCAAGTTAAAGATTTAAAGGCTTATACAAAATTAATTTACTAGGAATATTAGAAATAGAATTGTAGTATTTTTCTAGGGATGGCCAGTGGCCAATATAAATAATATAGTGTTATTTTCTAAATAACATTTATTATTTGTAATTAATTACAAAATTTAAATGAAAGTATGATACTATTGACAATTATGTGTATATGTATTTATTACATGTTTTATGTAAATTATAATTGAAAATACATGATGAAAAAATTTATTTATTCAGAAACTAATATAGAGCAAAAAATATGGTCATATGATGATTTCATTTAAAGACTAGATTTATGATCTTTGTTGTCTTTTTAAGGACCAGATTTTTGGTCCTTAATAACCTAAATGATCACATGAGTTATATTATTAGGGATGAGAAAGCTGGTCCTTAATAATGATTTTAGGGATCGGATTTTAATCTAGTCCTTGAAAGTTTATGGTCGTTATTATGATTTTAAGGACTAGATTTATGGTCCTTAATAAGCTCAATTCTCACGTGACTTACATGATTAAAGATGGGAAATTCGGTCCTTAATACTTTTTAAGGATCGGTTTTTATCCGGTCACTGAAAGTTTTAAGGACCGGTTGATACACCCGGTCTTTAATTATCATTAGCGGCGGAGCCTGTAAGGATAGGATAGCTACCAAATTTTCCCGTTCTTGTTGGTTTTTAGGGACCGAATTGTCACTTTTAAGGACCAGATATCCCGTCCTTATAGGCCTTTTTTCTTGTAGTGCGGATTGATATATTGTAACAGGAAAATCAACAATTTAACTCTAAATTCAACTTTACAGTAATTTTTTTCTTTTTAATTATACTTGATCTCCTTATCTTTAACTGGAAAAAAGAAAAAAATTAGAAAGCGGGTCTCCTTAATAGTAATCAATTTTGATTAGATTAATTGATGATAACAGTAGCTTAATAAAAGGGTTAAGATACCCAATATTTGAGGCAGTTAAAGGCAGCAAAGACAAATAATTAGTGGGTTTATACATTGAAAAAATATGTAATTAGAAGGATACTATTATCATATACTTAAGTTGTATTCAAGTTCTAGATTTAGGCTAAATCTTAAAGCTTTTTTTATTATTTTTATTTTTTGTTATGAATTTATTCTAAAAATCAACTATTTAGTCAAATTTAAATGTAACTTCAAGTTACAATTATTTTTTAAAATCATGTTTATAATTTGATAAGGTAATTGGAAGAAAAAAGATTACTGCATTAGTAGGGGCAGAAAGAAAAAAAAGTGCCTATAATTAAACTTCTTATTAGTGGCTTTTAGGGATTGTCCCTTTGAAATAAATCCTATTTATATATTTTTATTCTTAAATTATACTTATTTTGTTTATTGATAAATTTCTTTTTCTAGTTTTATGCATGCATCCTGAAACTTTGTGTGGGGATGCTCCATATGAATTGTTGGTCATAAAGTTCCTACAATATTATTTTATAAGTTCATGTTCTATTGTCTGTGTGGATTTTCAATCCTATTTTGGTTTGGATGCTATTCGAATTCACATTTTATGCAAACCTAGAATAAGGTATGACTATTACCTTTGTTTCTTTGTTTTATGACTGTAAACACAGTTTTGTGCTACCCTTATCCGTTGGATATACCTTTTATTGTTTTTAGTTTATTGCATTTTTTTTAACAAAAAGAAAAAATTGAGCCAAGGATCCTAATGAAATTGAGCTAGAGCCTCTTAACATTCAGCAGCAATCATTGGATGATGAGACTCATGCTCTTCAGGTAAGCTATATGCATGTATTTTTATTTTGGTCATTGAAGATCTATTGAAATTGAAACTGCCTGCTGCTGTTGCATTTGTTATGCAGATTGAGTTGACAAGTCTTTTAGATGCTGTCCAGCAAACTGAAATTAAGATGTTTTATAATACTGGCTGAATTTAGTAACGAAAACTTCAATTTGGTTGCTAAAAATAGCAACGAAAATTGATTTTGGTTGCTACAAATTGCAATGAAATTTCTATTCAAATGCTATAAATTACAATGGAAATTATTTCGATTGCTAAAAATAGCAACAAAATTTCTATTTGGTTGCTAAATATAGCAACGAAAATTGTAATTCCGTTGGTAAAAATAGCAACGAAAATCTTATTCCGTTGCTAAAATAATCAACGAAAAAAGCAAGTCTGTTGGTAATATTGGCCAATTCACTGAAACATATATTGGATTTAGCAACGGAAAACAATTTCCGTTGCTAAAAAATACAAACCGTCAAATTTGCAACCGAATGTTCCGTTACTAATTTTTATTAGCAACGAAAATTCAATAAATTAGTTGCTAATTTCTGTTGTTATTTGCTAATTTTCTTGTAGTATTTTTTTTTAAAAAAATAAAATATTTTTATATTGAAATGGGGATTCCAATGGGGACGTGGATGGGAGGAATTTTTTCTTCAAAATACTTTCGAGAACGGCCCTGCCCCTGCGTGGGGCAGTAAGTGGGGAGCCATTACCCACCCCCATCTTGTGATCATCCCTAGCTATGGCAGATTTTTTTTTTTGGGTAAGAAACAAAAATATTTAGATTTATAAGGTAACTGTAAAAAAAATAAAAAAACTGGTGTGTCAGAAAATGGCAAATGGGGTTGCCATTTTCTAACTGGTGGGATCCACAGCACCATATTCATTTTTTGTATAGAAAACGACAGCGAAGAGTACAATTTTCCACTGGTCATAAACAATGCCGTTTGGCTTGTTGAGGGAGTGCTAGATTTTAAATTGAAATGGTTTCGTTTTACTAAGTGAAAAATGGCGTCGTTTTGATCTATAAGAGATGATAGATTAAGTGGGATTCACAATCAGAAAATGACACACCACCTTGCTATTTTCTGTAAAGGGAATTTTCTTTTTAGTCAAAGGTTGCAGGATGCATAGGAGTTACTATGCACCACAGGATACACAGTAACTCCCTTGCCCTGCCCTTAATTCATGAGATCTACAATTTTTTTATTTTTTTTATTTTTTTAAATGCAAGCATAAATTAACCAAATTGTTAAGGATTCAGTCCCATTTGCTTGCTCTCCCTCCTTATACTTGCTCTCTCTTCTCCCTCTTGTGCTTTATTGTTTACTTTGAAGATTTGTAATATTTTGTTGGCTTAAAATTTCATTAGTTTAGTTCTTGTACAAATTATTTTATTGAAAGTTTGAAGGCCAACGTAAGTTTAATTTATTATAGTAATAATAAATTTTTAATTTTTAATATATGTCTAATTTCATTTATAATTTTGATATGTAGGCGTTATTAACTTAAAATAAAATTCCAATCATTATTTTCAAAGGTGAGTTTGTAATGACCTCAACACCGGATCAGCCATGAACAGTATTTTTCGATGGTAAATAGTGCTTTTCGGGCCCGAAAGTCAAAAATATTTTATTGTACAATCAGAAAGTATTGGTCATGGGAGTTTGGAGTTGAAATTTGAAGTGAAATTGAGGACAAATGGGCCTCCAAAGGTCAAAAATATGAAAAAGGTAGCGAGTCAATTTCCCCGGTACGGAATGTGACTTGATTTTGCGTAAATAATTAAAAATAGTAAACAAACTCTGAAAATTTCCAGATTTTGTATGCCTACATCAATTTTTGTATAGAATATTTTGGTGATGAGAATGGAATTTTTCGGTGACACCGGCAGTTATCGAATTGGATCGATAAGTTTGAATCGAACCGATAACGGACTCCGATTGAGCCAAAAATTTGTGTACTAGCTATTTTTGATGTGATAAAATTAATGGAATAATTTTTGAAGTAATTTAAAGTGAGGAAGATAGAGATTTTGGTTTAGACCTAAAATGGGCTTAAATTTATAATTGGGCTAAGCCCATTAACCAAGCCCATAATTAGGCCCATTTGAGGGGTATATAAGGAGAGAAAATCTGAAAAAATTTCCAAATTTATCTAGCTGCATCTCCTCCTCCTAAGTTGGCCGAACCACTCTCCATTTCTTCTCTCTTTGATTTTCTTCTTCTCTCACTTCAAATTACTCATATTTCCCAAAATAAAAATTAAATTTTCGCCTCTCTAGTTCACCCTAGTAGCCCCAATCAAATGCTTTGAGCAAGAAAAGGCTAGAAATCAAGTGGTTAAAGAAATTGGGGTAAGATGGAAGTTAAGAAATTCATGGATTTAAATTATTTCTTTGATATTTTCTCATAGATTTTGAGGTGCAGTTTATGATTTTGAGCTCGGATTTGGCATTTAAGATCAATAGAATGAAGAAAACAAAGGTTTAATGGGATGTTGTATTAGGTTTGGATAGTGAAGGAAGAAATTCAAAGGATAAAGGCAAAGGGAAGGAAGGCTAGGCACCCTTGATCAAGTGATTGTGGTATGTAACTAATAAATCTAAGTATTTCCTATTTATTTGAATTAATTCTCTTTATGTAATTAAGAAAAAATTTGCTAAATTGCTTAAATATTGAAATTAAGTTGGGGAAAATGAAATTGAAACCTATTTGAAGCTATGTGAATGATTAGAATGAAGAAATAAAATTTTTAAGATTATAATTAATTGATGGCCGAAAATTTCACTAAGGGAAAAATTGAGATTTTTGCATGAAAATGTTATTTAGTAGCCTAAATTAATTCTAATTGTCATTTTGAGTATCCATGAATTTTTACTTGAATTATGGAATTTATTGAAAATTTTTAAAGCTTGTTAATGGTGTATGTATGTAATAAAATTGGTGAAATATAGAGATATAGTGCATAATTTGGGTAAATTTGAGTAGTATATGTGAAATAATGGGTAAATAAATTTTTATGAAATTTATGGACTTAGTATGAATAAATGAGAATTATAACATTGATTATGTTTAATGAAAAATATTGAATTATAGGGATATAATTCAATAAAATGAGGAAATAATTGAAATAAAGATGAAAAGTGTGAATATAAAAATTTTAAGAAATTTATATGCAATATTAAGGTATTATTGAAATAAATTGCATAATATGTATAAGTAAAAGTATATACAGTAATGCCCTTAGAAATAACCAGGCAGAAAAAAATTAGCTCAGGATATAATTAACTGGCCATAGGGACACCTCTGTACCGTGGTACAAGTCATGGCGACTTGCTAAGTTATGGATTGGATCTTTGATCACCATGGCTTCTCTGTCTCTATTCTCTGTTTTGTGAGAATTGGTCCTCTGGGGGTCAGTTTTCTATCTCTGTTGTGGCCCTGCGGGGTCCACGTCCCGTGTATCCGGTTTGGAGTTTTCTGTCGGGTCTGAAACTAGGGACATAATGAAAATAATATAAGAAAATGTGAAAAAGAAGTAAAAAATGTTAATTAAAAGTGAACAAGGACTAATTTGAAAGAAAAAGAAAGTTTAGGGGTACAATGGTAATTTTTTCCAAAAGAGTAAAAGTTAAGTAAATTAATTGAGAATCGCTTAATTAAAGATAAGACAGTCAATTAATGGTTAAAATGTACTAAAAGGAAGTTTAATAGTCAACAAGAACTAAAATGAAATTTTGCATAAAAATATTTAATTAAGTGTAAAATTAAGGTTAAGTACCTTAATTAATAGTTTAGATGTTAAAAAGAAGTATAAAAGACTAAATTTGTAAATTTAATAAGAAAAAGGGACTAAATTGAAATAAAGTAAAAGCTTGAATTAAATGTGCAAATTGATAAGAAATAAGCCTTTAAAAAATAAAAGTGTATGAGCAATTTAAAATGTTAATTAAAGAGGAAAATGTATTGAATTTGCTTGATAAGTTAATATAGAGAATTGTGGCATAATTACACTGTTTTGAGTTGAGTTTAGAAAATATATAAATTGTTAGTCACCACTAGGCATATCAATGCTCAGCGCGTAGTTATGACTGCATGCAGCTACACAGGAACGGGAGCAAGAATATTTTCTGAAAGACTTTTTCTAATTAAAATAGAGTTTTGGACTTTTGTGGCATGTATATATATATGAATATGGTACTTATGATTTTGTATGATGTAATTACGCTTTGGAGCTGATTTTTGGGACTGTACTATGTCACTTTTGAACGATGTATATAAGACTTAGTGGGCGAATCGGAATATGTGTGATTGATCTAGTTGAATGGTTTGGATATATAAATGCTTGATGTGATATATATAAGTGATTGTTGTACCTCTAAGAGGCTGTGGATATTGTTTGCCTTTCAGGGGGTTAGAGCAATTTATAGTCGTTATATTGTCAAAATTTTATTAAATGCATAGTAAATTGCACAGTTACAGGTCATCAGCGATTGATAATTAAGATAATTAATTATATAGAATAAGTTGGAAAAAAAAATTCCGGCTTACGGGGTACCAGAACAGTGTTAAGTATGTTATGGGTGTTGCAGAGTTAGCATAAATTTTATTTTATTTGATTATATTTATTGTATAAAAAATTATTTGTATATGTTTTTTTGGATGAGAAAATTATAACTAAGTAAATTGTTGCATTATTATAATTAAATTTATATATCATTATTGGTTTGAATATCCATTTTTAGTTAGTTATAGGATGTGACAAAATTATATACAATTTTATATTTTATAGTAATTTTTTTGTCGTAAATAATTAATTGAACCATTAATTATAAATTTTTTAAAAATAATGGAGGAATTAAAAAACTTTGATTTGTGCGTATATGTTTAATTTTATAATTTAATTATATTATTATTACATTGTTAGTATATTTTATAAATTTTATGTTTAATTTGTTAATTTAATTATATTGTTATTACATTGTTAGTAAATTTTACAAATTTTATGTTTAAATTTATAATTTAATTATATTTTTATTACATTGTTAGTATATTTTATAAATTTTATGTTTAATTTTTTAATTTAATTATATTATTATTACATTGTTAGTATATTTTATAAATTTTATGTTTAATTTTTTAATTTAATTATATTACTATTACATTGTTAGTATATTTTATAAATTTTATGTTTAATTTTTTAATTTAATTATATTATTATTACATTGTTAGTCTATTCTATAAATGTTATGTTCAATTTGTTAATTTAATTATATTCTTATTACATTTTTAGTATATTTTATGTTTAATTTTTTAGTTTAATTATATTATTATTACATTTGTTATTCAACTTCAGAGAAAAATGTAATTTAATTTAAGTGAATCAATTGTAATAAAAAATCAAAATTAAATTATTATCATTTTATTTAAATAACAATTATTTTTATTTATTTCGCGATTTAGATGGTGCAAACATATTTGGCTCTGAGATGTATGAGAGGTAAATTGTAAGGGAACATATCAAGCAAAAATGAAATGATTTATACTGTTGCAAAATTGAAAACGACATGACAATTACTGATTATATTATAAAAATAAAAAAAATTACGAGAAATTATACAATAATGACATGTGGAATTAAATTATTAACAATAATTTATGCAGCATATACAAAGTTTAAACAATAATCGTTAAAAATTAAATGACTCAAATTTTAACGATTCATTGCACAATTGCTATGCTAAATTGATTTTAAGTTTAGATATGGATCACAATTTAGGAGCTGCACGAATAAATATGGATCCTATTAATGGTGAATTGTTAGTTTTTCAAGGGAGACATTGTTCAGATTTAATATGGAATAATTATGTAAAAATTTAATTAATATTATACATTACGAGCATAGTATTTTGTTAATGCAATATTTTAAATTTAACTATATAATTTTATTTATTTATTTTATATAAAAGGTTGATAGAGAATTGTTAAGGACAAGAAGGAGTAGCGTGGATGAGTACTATAGAAATATTGATCCCAGAATTTTACCATTTATAAAAGCAACTGGTTTGATAGGAATTGTCAATATTGGTGTGATTCAATTAGATTGATTTTTAATCACATCACTGGTTAAGAGGTGACGACTGAAAATTCACACATTTTCATCTAAGCTGTGGTGAAGCGATAATTACACTTCAAGATGTTGAAATTTTAACCGATTTACCTATTGAGGGTGAACCTGTTACTGGAAGAACAAACATAGATTGGACGGCAGTGTGTGATAATTTACTAAGAGCAGTTCCTTCTGCGAATGATTTGCATGGAGGTAAAGTGAAATTAACATAGTTGGATGCAACATTTGGCGAATTGTCTGATAATGCAACATTTGAAGTGGTCCATCAGCATGCTTGTGATTAGATGTTAAGATGCTTTAATGGGTTGTTATTTTCATCATAAAATTCACATTTGGTCCATTTGATGTTTTTACTCTCTGGAATGGACAGTTGAGTTTGCACTGTTCATAAATGTTTGGAACAACTATCACAATCATCTTGCTCATGGATAAAATCCCAAGCAATATTTGAATAATTGGTCTGAATACATGTAATGGTATATTGAGCACACTAGATGTTGGATTACCCCATACGGACCATCCTGTGCAACGACTGTGAGCTCATTTAGATTATTTTATTTCACAATTATATAATGTATAAATATTTTGAGCCAAATATAATTAATATAATTTAATTTTGTAGGTTGATGGGGTTGAAAGATTAGTTCATGAACAAGGTGAAGCTTCAGCTAACAGAAGGATATTGGAAAGCGTCCTTAGTGTTGTTGGGTACAAAGATCGATTATCCAATGATTACCCAAGTCAGCCAGGTCCTGACCCTATCAGCATTCCTCCTATGGACATTCAGTTTGTTGATTTTAGGATTCGGTGCCGCCGGACTAGAATTGTTGAGAGCCGTCAAAATGTGCCCCAGAGATATTATGATCCAAATATTGTGCAGGTTCTAGCACCGATGACTTGGCCTTTTATGACTTGCAAGGTAGTTAAGAACCATGCGTGATTGAAATTAATATCCAAAATTTTTCAGTCTTACGAGTTTAGGTCATCGAGTTACAATCAGCCAAATGTAGGGGGTCCGAGCAACATTAGTCCAACGATACCAATGTCTTATGATTTATTTTAGAGATTATTTAGTACACATCATGAATCACCTCAGCAAGATAACATAGGACAGTCACCTTTATTTTTTGATTTTTACATTGATGGACAGTCCAACGAAGCTGGCTCAAGTGATGCAGGAGCAATGAATGAACTTGATGTTGGTGGTGAAGGCACAAGTAACCCACAAGTCGATGAGCGACAACGACGGTATTCGAATAGACAAAGAAGGCGACTTAGATGTGGCACGGGCTCACATTTATTTTATTAGGTACTATATAAATAATATTGGTTATATATGCTACAATGTGTATAATAAAAAAAATCCTAGAGATTAACATAGCTATTTTAAATTATATTCCACCATTTATATCATATCACCTACAAATTAACAATGACAATAATATTACTAATAATTTTAATCAATAATTAAAAAGAGATTAACATAATAATTTATATCAATTATTGAAAAGAGATTAACGTAGTTATTTTAAATTATATTCAAAATAATTACCTTTTTAATAATCTTCAATCCAATCTTTTGTGACAACTTTAACAAAATAAATTACATGGACATTTGAATGTACAAAGAAGGAAAATAAATTGAGAAAAGAGATGTTAATCAAATGAGATAAATGAAAAACTTTTATGTTAATCAAATGAGATAAAGAGATATCATGCATGTGCAAATATGTATTTGCGTAGAGTGACGCATTCACTGCGTGGCTTATTCTCTCATTAGCAGCTCAAAAACTATATAAACTGCACTTAAACATTTCATGTCTGCTCAGAGTTTTTATTTTATTTATTTTCTGTTCTAAATTCCAACAGAGACAGTCCCTTCAGTTTGCCCCCCGAATTCAGACACCAAGCCTAATACGCGTCCCCTTAATGAGTTTCCACATTTCGAATTTAAGAACCGTGTCAAATATTCATGCGGTGTAACTAGAATAATTAACACGCATCTGTTTATATATGTGACTGAACACGTGGATATATAAACATCCGCATTAACAATATTATTCGTATTATATCAAGTTGATACATTATAAATCAATAAAACTTTGTTTTATATACATACCGCTTTCGTTGTATATTTACCTGAAGATTTTTAGATAATAATGAAATCCATAAAGTTGTTTACATTTATAGTTAGACAATTGCACGTTAGATATAATTCATATATTGGTAAAAGTTTGTCTAAATTTAGTCAGTCGAAATTGATTTTTTTTTTTCTTAGAGGCAGCGAGTTCAAATTGATAAATTATCGTGAAGTAATTTAAGTTGTTATAAAGTTAGTTTAATTACAAGTATCTATTTCCATTAATTAATTGGTGTTGAAATTTTTTTTTTTTTTTTAATTCCTTTTAGTGTTTTGTCACTTATTTTCTTGCATTGATCAGATTTTTTTTATCCTCAACTTTCAAGTTTTACTTTTTTTTTTTTATGTAAACATATTTTAGTTTTTTTTTAGTTAAAATATTCTAATTGCTGCTAATGTTTTGTTAGAGAAACCGATTTACTCTTAACGTTTATTTTGAAACTAGTTAAAGCACTAATTTTCCTTTAACGTTTTGATTTTGGGTGCTAAAATGTCAATTCATGTTCTTTTAATTTTTTTTTTAATTTTATGTTCATACACCAATTTAATTTATTTATTTATAAATTTTATTTTTCCTTTTAAATTATGTCCAAAATCTATAAAATTACTTCAAAATACATCTACCAAACTTTTCATATCAATCAAGACAAACATGTTTTATACTAGAAATTTTCTAACCAAAAATTTCTACAAATATGCATCTCCATGTTCTCTTAATTTTTCAATTTTATGTTTTTACTCCACTTCAATTTCTCTTTTTTTCAAAATTTATTTTTTCTTTTTAATTACGTTCAAAGTATATGAATTACTACAAAATATTTCTAATATCAATCAAAATGAACATGCTCTACATTAAAATTTCTTTTAAGTATTTACAAAAAATACTTCCATAACGTCGAATATAAGATTTTTTTAAAAATATTATAATTTATCAAGTTCTGATAATAAACGGTGACATTAGGATGAACAGTACCATCCGGGGGTCACCGAAACTTGTAAAATTTTTATTACACCACTGGAAAATACTATTAATGACGAGTCCAATCATTTAATTTGAGGTGAAAATAAAGTCATTTAAGTCACTAAAATTTAAAAATAAAAATAAGTAACGGAACCATAAAAAGTTGATCAAAATTTTGATCGGCTAGAAAATATTTTACAGATCTCAGAAAATTATTCCGATTACATAGAATATTTTGAAATAATACAAATGAATTTTTAAAAGTAAAAAAATTAATTTTTAAATAAATTCAAAAAAATTAGATTTCATATCTGTATTTTAATTTCGGACTTTAAAATATACCAAAACAAACTTGTTTTGAGCTGAAATTTTAAACACACCCTAAATAATATTTTTGGAATTATTTTAGTAAATTTTTAACAACAAAATAAATTGAACCAATCATAAATGAATAAGTGGATTAATCATGGTCATTTGATAAAAAAAAACTTGATGATCAAATCATGGCCATTGATCAATTCATTTATAAGAATCATACATTTAAAATTTTCAGCCATTTTTTACTCACATTCCCAACCAAATATAGAAATGTATATATTAATATTTACATTACATTACTAATATAACCAAACAAGTAATGTAATTACAATTATATTTCATTACATTATATTTTTTAATCTATTATATTATTCAATACATTACAATTCATTAATTCTTACCAAACATAGCCTAAGATCCTTAGATAGTTCTATAGTTCCGTTTAGTATACTTAGAAAATTTCCAGTATAAAGCGTGTTTGTTTTGATTGATATCAAAAGATTGCTAAAAATAATTTGAAGTAATTTCATGTGTTTAATTTGGATATAATTTAAAAGGAAAAATAAGTTTTGGAAATAAAAGAAAATGAATTGGCATAAGAATATAAAATTAAAAAATTAAGAGCACATCGAGGGACATTTCAGTACTTGAAATCAAAGTATTAGGGGCAAATTAGCTCCAAAATAAATGTTAAGTGTAAATCAGCTCTTTCAACGAAATATTAGAAACAAATATGAACCTCATTTTTTTCCAGTCTCGTATTTTCAATAATAATTTAATAGTCGTGTGGCAATTAGTTTTCTTGTACATTTATTACCATATAAAGTCCATGATGTATTTTAGAGAGTTGGATTTGAAAATTATGGAATCATCATTACTCTAAAAAGACTTTAAAACTTTTTTAGAAGTAATTGCACCACGATTATATAAACCTTACTACTTTTTTTAGTATTCGATACAGATTTTCTTAAATATTGTCCTTAGTGAAATTGGGTTTTTGGCTCAGTTGTCACTTGTTTGATCTTACATTTTTGTTTGTCTGGACCTTTTCTCTTCTCTCTCTTAGTGAAACTACTTTACTGATTACTGCTATACACGGTTACAGCTGGCTTGTACATATCTCCTCTTAACAAACTCTATCTTGTACTGCACTATATATACCACAGTGTTATTGTAAGCAAATATAAGTGAAAATAATAATTATTCCTCTTTCATTTGTTAGTCCAACTCCTCTGTTTTAACATGGTATTAGAGCTGATGTCAAACACAAACTCTACCGATGCCTCCATTGCTAACTCTATCATCACTTCCTCAACAGCTTCTTCCTCTATCACTACAAAAAAACTGCAGATTAGCGGCGGAAATTCCGTCGCTAAATACTAATTTTCGTCGCTAATTAAAATTAGCGACGCCTGACGAACAGTCGCTAATATATTAGCGACGGATTCAAATTCAGTCGCCAATTTAGCGACTAAATATTTCGTCGCAAAGTTTTTCGTCGCTAATTTATATGCTCAATTAGTCGCTAAATAAAAACTTTTATGAGTTGAGACAAATATAATAATAATTTGGTAGCGACAATATTTCATCACTAAACCGTCGCTAATAAATATTCATAAAATGCAAATAAAAATGAAAATTAACTACGCAAAATAACATCGCGAATAATGCAAATTTCGTCACAATTCATTTATAATATTTTATTATTATTATTATTATAACATTCAAAATTTAATTTGTATAAATAAAATTTGTCAAATATTATTAATTTAAAAAATATAATTTCATAAAAGTAAATTAAATTATGCAATACTTTACAAATAATTAGAAAAAAATTCAAACTAAATAATACTACTAATAAATTTTTATACAATATGCTAAAAAGAAAACTTTGTAGTCTTCATCATTTGTCACAAGCAGCAATCAAGCACTTGCCTTCTTGTTCTAATAGACCTGAATACATTATAAAAAAATTAGAGACAAGAATTTTCGCCCTTTCTACCATACATCACTACCTGAATACATTATATGACATTCAACTGAGATATATGGCCTAACTATATATTAATTTAGTTATTAAATTTATTGTTGTCATGGAATTGCAAAATATTTTTTAGCAAAAAAAAGAACATACTTAGGAGAAATTCTTCAGATTTGGATAACAGTAATTGATGACTTTTAGCAATAATAAGTCCCAAGTTCTTTTTTTAACACCTAATGGCAACCATTGCAATACTTCCTGGTTCAATCTATTAAACAATTTCCTTTTTCAGCAATGCCAATTTCACGCAATATTTAGGCAACATTCCATTCATTTCAGCATTTAAAACCCTCCCTTCATATCCATTATTCTTTAATTGAAAGAAACTTGTTATAGATAGAACAATACCTGAACAAATGAAGCTGTATATCCATTCATATGTAAAATTTGCTCACTCAACAAAATTGGCAACATACCCATCATAATCAACTGCTCTCCTCCACATGCGAGTACCTTCCAAGAGATAAATATTCTGATGAAATTACTTGAAGACAATTAATAGAAATATTGACATTTTTTTCCTTTTTGAAGTGTATGATCATGTCATAAATTAAATAAAAAAAAGATATTGCCAAAAAGGAAAACCATTGTCAGATATCCATAATTAAATTCATCAACTTAAACAATAAATAGTAGCCACCTAATTTATAATTACTACTTGTAACAATTACTACTTATCTTTAGCAGCTACTGATATTAGTGCCATTCAAGTCTGAAGTTTAGAGTTGGAAATCTAGTCATACCAAAAGTAATTACTGCTTTTAACCAAAAAGAAAAAGAGAAATCGGGAAAGAATTAAATACCCACTTATTTTATTAATTTTATCTTTAATTTATCCTTAATCCAAGCTTTAACATATTAGAAGCAAATCAACAAAAACTAAACATAAACTAAGCAAACAAAATCATTTTGATGGTAAAGTGAACAATAATCCAACAAAAATTCCCGCAATGCACAAGGCAGAAACACTACGAACCCACCTCAAAGTGAAAGCTCTCAACTGATTATAATCCTCATCTTAACTTCAACCGAGTTAATAAGAATAAAAATAAAATAAACAAATAAAAAAACAAGTTCATCAGGTTATAAGAGGCATGCACTCACAAAATGAAATTGACAGTGCTGCAAATGCTCAATGCTTTTAAAATTTGCATACCTCTATTCTAGGATGTTGTTTTCTGCCAAGTGTATCAACAAAAGCAGGCACAAGCCTTGGATAGTGAAATGATGTCAAAAGGATATTCACAACTTGATTCAAATAATCATCCAGCAATATCTATAGCAGTATAAAGAAACAAGAGAATGCTGATCAGCAAAATTCAAATAATTGTATTCAAATTAATGAAAATCAACAAGTCCATCATTGTTTTTGAAAAGAATGTGCATCTGAATTGAAAAGCTTTTATAAAGCCATAAGGTAAGGTAGTTAATCAAGAAATAATTAACTACTACGTGGCAATTCATCCCCAACCAGGTGAAAGAAAAGGGGAAATCTTCTTAATTCTCACAACTTCCTGTATAGGTATTTAAACTATCATTCATCCAAATCTAACGTTTTAGAAACCTTCAAATTTCTGAATGATGGAATCCATTTACATATGTTACATGAATCACTAACAAGATTTTGATATGTTCTAAGGAAACTCAATATCTTTTATAGTATCGATTCTAAAAACTTGAAGTAGCATTAATACAATATGAAGTGAAGTATGGTTAAATCACAACACAACCCAAAAATTGAATCCTGAATCTGAAATAATTATAAATTATGCAATTTAAACCAAAATAATTTCCAATGCTAACATTAATAAGTTGATAGATACCCGTATCAAGTTCTTCACGAAGATGGTAATCAAAATATAATTTCATAACAGAAACTGAAAAGGTAAAGATAAATCAAAAATGGAAAGAACTAAGGATAAAAGTACACATTATGCTTTTCTAGTAAACAGGTTCCCTGCATGATGTCAAGTTACTTCCCAAATCAGTACTTCCAATAGTCTATTCTCTAATAATGGACAAGTAATGAATAATTTGTAATTGGAATAACCTGATGACTTAAGGTTTTGGGATGATAGTTTGTTCAAAAGGCTCATGATAAAGATTAGCTTCACTAAAATAAAGGCCAGCATTTAAAAGCAAACAAGCAAATTCATCAGCATAAACACCTCATATTTTTTTAACAAAAACAAGAAAATAATTCCTTAATAATTATAATCCCTAAACAGATAGTAAAACTAACTTTTCTAACTAAAAAAAATTGATTTAAAAAAGATTAAATCAAAACAATTCATATATCTGGATTGTCTTGACAGCATCACTTGCAGACAACTTGAGCTTGAGTTAGTTTTACCATACATCTGAAAAGATACTAAATGAAACCAAAACAATATTTTAAGACCATTGCTGTGAATATAATCAAAATAACGTGAACTATGGAGAGAAATTTATGGCAAATGTTCTCTGATTCTAGGCTAAGATTGTGCAGAAAATACATATAAATGATCAGTCTTTTGATTTAGCAGTAAAAATACAGATATTCATAGGAATTGTAGTATACAGCAAAAATTTACGTTGAGAGGAATGGAAGCAAGCACTTTATAAGAAAAACTTACGTTGAGAGCAATGACATCAACAAGAACCGATACTTGAATGAAGTCCAGGTTCATAGAACTTCACAAGCCACGTATCTGAACCAATCTCTGTAGATAACAAACGATCAACCCAGTTCATCGAGTTTAACAGGACCCATAACTTTCTTAACACCATCAATGGTAACAAATAAATCAGATCGGAAAGAGTCAAAAAGATCTGAGAGTAAATATATCTAACAAATAAAACCATCAACAAGTAAACACTTCTGAAAAAAATCAGATCGGATTGAAATCAAATATGAAAAAAAGAGTTTATTTTTTCACAGATCCAACGGATCAAAGGCAAATGCAAGCCTAGATACCTTTCTTCGACAGGGAGCAAACTAGGGAACAAAAAAAAATTGACAATCGAACAAGATCTACCTCTCGTAGGTGAGCTCCGGCGATGGCGAGATCTGATCGAGCCGATTCAACGAGTGAGAGACGGAGGGGAGAGAGCGGCAGATGAGATAAGTATGTAGGGTTCTTTCATTTTCTATATATATATATGTATGTATAATTAAACCGGCAATTAGTCACGTTATTTTTAATAACATATTAATTCTAATTAATATATTTTTAAATTAATATGTTAACATACTTAATTAGTCACTTTAATTAATAATAATAATAATAATAATAATAATATTGGTTTTTAAAGCATACTTTAATTAAAAATATTAATTCAAAAATTTAAAAATAATATTCACTCATGTCACATCCTAAATAAATTGATCCTTATAACCGGGTATGCAAAATACTACTCACACATATAAACAACATATTCTCAGTGGTCGAAATTAATCTCCATAATGTAATTATAAAATAAATATAAGAATTAATTTATTATTATTATTAAAAATGTAAATTTTCTAAATAAATAAGTTTAGATTTTGGGATAATTGACAAAAAATTATTAAAAATATAAATTTTCTAAATAAATAAGTTTAAAAAATAAATCAAGTATTCACATATTGAACTCACTTCAAATCTCTCTTTATTATGCTCTACTGAAAAACACATCACTGGTATAATAATTCATGTTTTAGATTAACAAAAATTATAGAAAACCAAAACTTCTATAAAGTATAGGAATAGAAACGTCTTTACTTATACTCCAAATAAAAATAAAATTTACCCAAAAAGAATCAACAACCTTTTTTTTGCAACAAAAATTGAACTTACAGACCTTAAAAACTAATCTCACCATTCAACATTAACAACAAGGAGTTTTGAATGTACTCACCAAAAATCAAGCCAATCTAAAGGTAAATGATTTTTCGATCGTCTTCGTATATAAAACTGGTCATTACGTAAAAAATCCAGAAAATAACCTCTTTTTTGCAACAAAAACTGAACTTACAGACCTTAAAAACTAATATTCACCGTTCAAAATTAACAACAAGGAGTTTTGAACGTACTCACCAAAACTCAGGCCAATCTAACGGCAAAAGATTTTTCAATCGTTTTCGTATACAAAACTGATCATTAAATAAAAAATCCAGAAATAACCTCTTTTTTGCAACAAAAACCAAACTCACAGACCTTAGAAACTAATCTTCACCATTCAAAATTAACAACAAGGAGTTTCGAATGTACTCAACAAAAATTAGGCCGATCTAACGGCAAATGATTTTTCGATCGTCTTCACATACAAAATTGGTCATTATGTAAAAAATTCAAAAAACAACCTCTTTTTTGCAAACAAAATTGAACTTACAGACCTTAAAAACTAATCTTCACCGTCCAAAATTAACAACAAGGAGTTTCTAACATACTCACCAAAAATCAGGCCAATCTAACAGTAAATGAATTTTCGATCTTTTTCGTATATAAAACTGGTCATTACGTAAAAAATTCAAAAAATAACCTCTTTTTTACAACAAAAATTAAACTTACAGATCTTAAAAACTAATATTTACCGTTCAAAATTAACAATAAAACGTTTTGAACGTACTCACCAAAAATCAGACCGATCTAACGGCAAATACTTAACCGTTGAATCTTTACTTACATTATTCCGTATAAAAGTTGTTCAATGTGTGTGTATGTGTATTAGAAAATTTATTCATTTAGAAAAATAATAGAAACTAAATTAGAAAATTTATTCATTTTGACTTGCATGAGTTTAAGTCTTGGATTGAACTCTCTTGTCTTATTCAACTAAATAATAAATTAAGCTTAAAATCATATACGCATTAAATTGAAACGGTAGAGAGATGTGAGGAAATAGAAAATGTTATTTTTATATGTAGGGTAAATTTTTGAAATTACTAAAATGCCCCTACCAAATTTCATCATTTTATCCTTGTATTCAAGGATAATTTTATAAATATATATTTTAAATTTTTTAATAATTAAAATTTTGCTCAAAATTTTAACAAAATAAAAATAAATTATAAATTTTTCATAATCATTTTAAATGAAATAATAAACTTTATATTATTATTATATAAATATTTATATTTATTATTTTTCATAATATGACTATATAATACTTATAACAATTACTTTATTATAATTATTAAAATGTAATTTTTTTAAATAAATAAGTTTATATTTGGGGATAATTGATAAAAAAATCAATAGAATTCCTAATAATTTAATATTTGATTTAAATTTTATAAAATAAAAATTAATTACAAATTTTTTTATTATTATTTTAAATGAGATAATAAATTTTATATTACTATTTTATAAATATTGACTTTTATTAATTTTCATAATGTGATAATATAATAATTATAACAAGTAGTTTATTATTATCAAAAATATAAATTTACAAAATAAATAATTTAAATTTTGAAATAATTGATAAAAAATTATTACCAAATTATAATATAATTTACAAATTTTTGTTTCAAAATAAAATATCAATTTCATATGATCTATATCAAAAATACATAAAATAGTAAAAACTATTTTTTATTTTATTTGCGACGGATTAGCGACCACATAGCTTCGTCGCTAATATTTTTAACTGAGATCTAATACTATTAGCGACACAAATTTTCGTCGTTAAATCGTCGCAAAAAGTGGCTCGGTTTTTTCCTCCAAAATTAGCGACTAAAATATTCGTCGCTAAATTTTCGAGTACTAATTTTAAAAATTAAAAAAATTAGCGACGGTAAAGTCGTCGCTAATTCCGTCGCAAAACACAGAGCGTAATATTCCCGCCAGTAATTAGCGACTGTTTATTTAATCCGTCGCTATTTCGTCGCAAAAAAATGAAAAATAAACTTCCCACGATGGAATTGTAAAACAGTCGCGAATCCATCGCTAAATTTGCGACGAAAGTATGGTCGTCGCTAATTGATAGTTTTTTTGTAGTGTATATTGTCCTCTGGCAATTATTCATTCTCTATTAAACTTACAACCAAAAATTACCTAGCTTGGAAAACTCAATTTCTTCCCATTTAAATTTTCAAAATTTTCATGGATTCATTGATGGATCTCAACCAAAGCCTTCCCCTACCAGACCTTCTGCCTCAAATTTTGATATTCAAGAACCCAATTCAGATTATGAATCCTGGTTCCGGAAGGATCAAATGCTACTTTCATGGTTATTCTCCTCTTTAACTGAAGAAATATTTTCGTATGTTATTGGTTTAACCTCTTCTCGTGAAGTCTGGATTGCTCTTGAGCACTCCTATGGCTCTATTTCTGAAAATAGGCAACTACATCTCCACATTGAATTACAAGAATTAAAGAAGCATGATATGCCTATTTCTGAATTTTTACAAAAAGCCAAAGCCTTGTCTAATGAATTGTGTGCTGCAGGTAAATCTCTATCCCGATCTAAATTCAATGCTATCATCTATCGCAATATTGGTCCTAATTATCATAGAATTATCACTGCCTTAAATTTATGCACTGAACCTGTTTCTTTCTATGAGCTTCATGGGCAACTTGTTGTGCATGAGATTCTCCTCAAAAGTGCATCAATACCGCAAGCCAACTTAGCCCTCAAACTTGCTGAACCACTTCTTCCCACTCCTTCAAATCGCCAGCGCCAAAACACCTACCATGGGTTCAGTCGTAACAACCAACCAAACCAGACCAATAATAAACCACGGGGTCCCTGCCAGATATGCAACAAAGGAAATCACACAGTCTTAACTTGTCGACGCCGATACCAATGTCCCAACAATGGCAATTTCACCCATTAATCCTTTAATGGCTACTCACCACAATTTCCTATGGGCACTTCACGTCCTTCTCCTCCCTAAGCAAACTATGCAGCAATGGCGCCACCAACTTGGTATCCAAACACTGGTGCAAATTTTCATATCATCCCAGATCTGCAAACTCTCAGCTCCTCCACCGATTACAATGGAAATGATCTCTTACATGTGCATAGGGGTGAGCAAACTTTGGTTAAAACCGAACCAAATCGACCAATTTTTTTTAATTTGATTTGATTTTTCGGTCTGATTTTGGTTTGTATTTTTAAGAATATTCGGTTATTTCGGTTCGATTCGATTTTTGGAGACAAAAATCGTATAAAATCAAACCAATCGAACTTTACTTAATGCTACGTCGTTTCGTCGGCCCTGGTAAGTTTCTTCTTCTACCTTTTTGCCTTTGTTAGCTTCTTCAACCATGTCCATAGATTTAATCATGTTTCAATTCCAGTCCCCGCTCTTCCCACCAGTTTTGCACTCTTTCCCTCTTTGTTTAGTTTCTTCAACTATAAAAATCAGAGAAAAACTTATCCATATGAACTGATCTCTAAATCCTCCATAAAACCCCTGCTCCCACTAAAAAGAAAATATAATAAAATAAAAAAGGATAAACCTTTCATGGTGTTGTTCAAAAGTGAACCATCATTTTTAGGGTTCCTAGGCATATTGTTGTTCCTAGCTTGTGCCCTTTTACGATCTCGCTCTCTGTGATTACAATGTTTGCTTCATTTAAAGGCATGCAAAAACATCAAAACTAAAAGGCACGGTGAACTCTAGTAAGTAGAGCAATCGAAAGGGAACAAGAAAGAGAAATATGAAGTGAAGAAGACCAAGCAAAGTAATCTCCGATGATGAGTAGAGAGAGAGAGTGAGAGAGAGGAAGATGGCGGCAGCATAGAAGGGAATAAGGTTTTAGGGATTTAGAGAACTGGGTTTGATACAACACTGCAATAATTAATAGTTGGATACATAAAAATCAAATATTTTATATTTTGGATGTAAAAAGGTTAAAACTTTCTACGATTTGGTGATGATGAAATGTGCCACCTCATGTTTTAGATCAGTATGTGTTAAAATAATAATAATAATAATAATAATAATAATAATAATAATAATAATAATAATAATAATAATAATAATAATAATAATAATAATAATAATAATAATATGACATATATTTAATATTTATTACTAGAAAAAGAGTTTGGGCAAGTGTGAACACGGTTTTGAGGGGTGCAAAAGCTTTAGACTTTTTTAACATATTGGGATGGTGGGGTTAGGTGTAGGACAATGACTTTGAGATTACATGGTTTGGATATATATGTATTTTGCTTAATCTCTGCCAGGACCCACATGACCTAAATAATAGAATTAAATTTTCAATTTTTTCGATTAATCGAACCGAACAGACCGAAGAAATTAGTTCGATTATTTATATACTTTGGTTCGATTTGACAAATCCTTCAAATTTTGGTTTTGATTATTTTGGTTAACCGAACCGACTATTGCACAGGCCTACATGTAGATAATGGACATGCATTGGAAATAGCTTACACCTGTACTGCCTCTCTCCCTTCTACGTATGGTAACTTTCAACTAAACAATGTTTTCCATGTTTCCTCTATTGTTAAAAATCTTTTATCTGTTCAGCAATTTACTAAAGATAACTCCCGTTATTTTGAATTTTGTCCTAACACTTGTTTGATAAAAGATCAACGAACGAGGAAGGAGCTGATGCGTGAAACCAATGAGAGTGGTGTCTACACTCTACGACCTTCAAAACAGGCTATGACTACTAAAGTTCTGACCTTGGATGAGTGGCACGTGCGTCTAAGCCATCCCCATCGTAGCAAACTTGCCACTCTAGTTTCTAATAATTTAATCTCTTCTTCTTCTAAACGTTTAAATCCTTGTTCTAGTTATTTGTTAGGTAAATTAGCTAGAATTCCTCTTGTTGCTGTCGAACATAAAACAGATTCTGCCTTTGAAATAATTCACTCAGATGTTTGGGGACCTTCTCCCACTTTATCTTTTTATGGGCATAAATATTTTATTGTGTTAATTGATGACTTCACTAGATTTACTTGGGTTTATTTTCTCAAAAATAAAAGTGATGTTTTTAACATATTTTTGGCCTTTGAAAAATTGGTGGAACGTCAATTAAATCGAAAAATCAAAGCTTTCCACTCCGATTGGGGTGGTGAGTATCAAAAACTTAACTCGTATTTCACTTCCGTTGGTATCAAGCATCGTATAGCTTGTCCCTATACACATGCGCAGAATGGTACTGCTGAGCGTAAAATTCGACACTTAGTTGATACCACACTTACACTATTAGCTCATGCAAAATTACCGCAAAAATTCTGAAATTTTGCTTTAGAACAAAGCAAATTGTTAATCAACACCTTGTCTAGTTCTGTTTTGCAAAACAAATCCCCTTATCAATTATTGTTCCATCGCAATCCTAACTACTTAAATTTTAAAAATTATTGTGCTATTTATCCTTTTCTTCGCCCTTACAACTCTCATAAATTTGCTTATCGTACCACTACTTACATAAATCTTGGTCTTAATCCAAATCACTCAGCTTTCAGATGTCTTGATCAAACTACTAGTCGCATTTATCTTGCTCGCCATGTTTAGGTTCATGACAATGTCTTTCCTTACTCAGATATCACTTTTGCACCATCCAAGGTCCCAACAATAGCCCTATGGCTCACCATCAATAGTGTGGCCCACTCTCCACGTGTTCTAGCATCTGCCTTCCCAAGTATTGTTCCTAACTCCATCTCAAACTCTTCTCCTACTCCCACGTCTTCTCAACATCTACCACCAACATCCTTGTCCTTATCCTTGCCACCTCACTCTACTTTCTAGTCTAAAACCACCACTTCATCCTCATCCTTATCCCCACCCAACGACTTCATTCCAAATTCCAATTCCACTCAACCTCCTACTCTTAATTTATGTGTAGACTTCACCCCTTATCCAATTACCTCCCATTCCATCAATCCAACTAACCCACCATCTACCAACATTTCACCTCATCAGCCCACAACTCGCATCCACCCCATGCTTCTCCGATCTAATCCTAAACCAAAGAAATTTGCTTTTCTCTCCAAACTCAAGTCAAATTATCTTACTATTGAACCAAAAATGGTGACCTAAGCTAAGCCATATGTAGAATGGCGAGAGGCAATGCAGGTTGAGCTCTCTGCTCTCCACCAAAACCACACATGGTCCCTTGTCCCTCAGCCATTTAACAAAAATGTTATTGGTAATAAATGAATTTTCAGGATTAAATGATATCTGGATGGTACCGTCGAACACTACAAAGCTCGCCTGGTTGCAAAGGGTTACACATAACAGTCTGGCATTAATTACCAAGAGACATTCTCACCAGTAATCAAGTTTAGCACTATTCAAACAGTAATTGCTCTTGTAACCATGCATCGGTGGCCCCTCCGGCAACTAGACATATCCAATGCCTTTCTACATGAATATTTATCTCATAAAGTTTACATGGATCAACCAGCCGGCTTCACTCATCCTGCCTACCCTGATTATGTATGTCGGCTACACATATCTCTTTATGGCTTAAAACAGGCCCCGCAACAGTGGTTTCATAGGCTTTTAGCCTTCTTAATCTAACTGGGTTTTCAACCTTCCAAAGCTGATACAAGCCTATTCATTCTTCATCGTGGTAACCTCCATTTTTTTGTTTTGATCTATATGGATGACATTCTTTTGACATGTTCAGATGCTTCCGAAATGGACTGGTTTCTTCAATCCATAAAGTGTGCATTCCCAGTGAAGGTCCTTGGTCCTTTGAGTTACTTCTTGGGCATTCAAGTTAAACCTCATGTTGATGGCCTATTTCTCACGCAACATAGGTATTTAGAGGGCCTGCTGACCAAAACCAATATGTTGAATTCCAAGCCTAGCCATACTCCTATGTCGGTCTCACCCAATCTTAGTAAAACTATGGGTGACCCGCTTGCTCAACCCTCTCAATATTGTCAGGTCATTGGAGCTTTACAGTACCTAACCTTGACACATCTGGATATAGCCTTTGCCATCAATAAACTGGCTCAATTCATGCACTCTCCAACTACAATCCATTGGCAAGCAGCTAAACGACTCTTACGCTATCTTAATGGCACTAAAACTCATGGTTTGTTCATCACCAGCACCTTAGATTCACATCTTCATTGCTTCTTGAATAATGACTAGGCTAGGTGTCCTGATGATAGACGGTCAACAAAAGGTTTTCTAGTTTATCTTGGGCGTACCCTTATATCCTAGAGTTCTCAAAAGTAACCTACAGTTGCCAGGTCCTCAATAGAAAGTGAATACAAGGCCTTTGCAAATGCCACTGCTGAAGCCTTATGGTTAAAGTCCCTACTGTGTGAACTCAGTTTTGACAACCGATAACCTTTTCGCCTGTGGTGTGATAATGTTAGGGCTGTTTACCTCTACTCGAAGGTCGTTGTCTTACCTGGTTGTTAGGGTTTAAACATGTTAAAGTTGAGATGGACAACAAGTGAACTTTATTAGTATCCTTCTGAATAATTGGCCAAACATTAACAAGCTTACTTAAAACATATTTCTAATAAAGCTAACTGTGCGGCAGATTGAATGAAGTTTGCCTTTTAGCATTTGATCGGTGTGCATTTCTTTCATACTCCTCCCTAGTGTGTCGTCTATTCTTCAAGCATACATGGTAAGGATTGTCTTCGCTAGACTTTGCATCATCTAGTCTTTGGGTCTAGGGCTCCCCTCGGATTAAAATTAAATATATACTCAATTAAGCAGAATTAAAAAAAAAACATACTTTTTTTTATACGTAAAAAGGAGAATGGTATAAAAGAGAATGGGAGATAGAAAATCAAATTTGAAATCTCTTGATGTATTATAACTAACGCTTACAATTGAATATCTCTTTAAAAACAACTTTCATATAAATTCTGATGAATTTTTTTTGTTGTATTATAAATATGAGCACATCATGAAGCATATCGGATATAAATTATAATTAATTTGAGTTTTTATATATTACATATGGTTAATGTCCTGTTTCATCCTTATTTCCATTTAGGTTATGCTGTTAGAAAAGATGCTAGACAAAAGATAATAATTGCAGAATGACAGGGAATGGTTTTAATAATATGTTCGCTATTCTCGGATCTATTTCACCTACGGTCACTAAACTTATGACTTATTACTCGAAAGTAACTGACTTATTTTTTGTAATTTAAATGTCATTGAACTTATCATATTTTTGCAGAAAAGTCATCTTGATCGATTTCTGGCGATGCTCTGGTCGGAATGCTGACGTGGTAAGCCGGAATGCTGACATTGCACATAACGTCAGCCCCACATAATCGGAAGAGGCCACATCAGTGATACTCTTATCGGAATGCTGACGTGGTAAGCCGAAATGCTGATATGACACAACACGTCAGCACCACATCATCGAAAGAGGTCACATTAGCGCTTATGTGGCAATGTTATGTATGTCCATACATATGATGTAACGTATTACGTTAACATTCTGATAGAGGCATCGTTGAAAATCAGTCAATATGACTTTTTCTGCAAAAAAAATAATAAATTTAGTGATATTTAATTTATAAAAAAATAAGTTAATTACTTTTGAATAATAAATTTTAAGTTTAGTGACCGATAGTGAAATTGATCACGTTATCCTCAAGCAATTAATGCCTCCACTATGAGTTGTTGTTGAGTTTAATGGTAATATTTCTCTATAATTTTATAAATTCAAATACTTCTTATATTTTTTACGTGTCACTTTTAATTGAAATTCAAATTATATATATTTATTACTTTTAAATTTTTAATGTAATTAAATTTAATTTTTTAATAAAGTTAGAATCAATTAAATTTAATAATTTAATATTAATTATATAATTTAATATTAAATTTAAATTTTTTTTTAGTGAAAATTAAAAAAGTGGGAGTAGAAAATTCCGAAGAACCAAATAAAAGAAATTTAAGAATGTAATTTAATATTAAATTTAAATTTTTTTTAGTGAAAATTAAAAAAGTGGGAGTAGAAAATTCCGAACAACCAAATAAAAGAAATTTAAGATAATAAAATATAATTAATTAATAAGTGTACATTCTGAAACGAAAAAGAGAAATGTAGATGTGATAGTTGACGCATGGTACGACAGTAAGAGAGACTGGGAAAGTGGGGGCCAAGAAAGCGTGATGAAAGTTGAAAGAAAGTGGACCGTTGATGAAGTGGAAAAAGTGGGGTGGGACCCAGAGCAGAGGAGGAGAAGAAGAGCAGTAGTTAGGTCAGGTCAGTTACATAGACCACCTGGAAACGATAGACTTGACAGAAAAAGTAAGGAATAAGAAGTGCCCACGTCATCCATTAATTCTGACGCATCTTAGCATTCCACGTTGCAAAAGCCAGATACTTTGGAGGAAAGATATACGGATTACGATCTAGCCACGTGTTCATTGCCCCACAACCATACATCTATGCAGGGCATTCTAGCCTTTTTACTTTTTAGGTGCCCCAAGAAGATGGGGATTCTTAGGTGCTTACTGCTTAGCCTACCAGTACTTCCATTTTGCAATTATTAAGTTATTTAGTTGGCAATATATTTGGAATTTTTGTTTATAAGAACGAAAATAGGAATGTAAAAATATCTCTCAAACCTGCAAATTTGAGCTTTATTTTTGATAAAAATGTATAATTTTATTATTAATATTTTAATTAGTATTATATTATTTTTTTTGTTCTAATATCGAAAAAATTTTATCTGTCTTTTGTAATACCGGATATAGAGGCAAATTTTTTTTTTTAATTTTAAAAAATAACATGACACCATTAAAAGTAAAATTGTTCTTTCTATAAAAAATTATGAACAATTTTGCACCTTAAGCCTAAAAATATCTAGTCAATCATATATATTCATATCAAGTGAGTTTAACCTATTTATTTATATATTATTTGTTAACTTGTGAAAATTTTATACTTATTTTATTAATATATTATTATCAATCGAGCGGAAATTATATAATTATGAACAATTAATGAATAATATTTAAATAAATTATAATGAATATTAATTGAATTTGATGTTGATTAATGATTTTCTTAATCTATATGAAGAGTTAAAAAATATTATAATTAATGGCATAATTATAATTGTAATTTTGTTTTGAGAAAAAAAAAAAGATGAAATGAGTTCATTAAGTTCTTCGAACAGAACCAAAATGTGGAATCCATTTATCTAGAACAAACTCTGATAATGAACATTTAATTTTTCAGTTATGCAAACATTTCTGTGCAATATCTTCGTCATCAAAATCAATCATCCTTCGAAACAATAAACAGTTTCAATCTCCATCACTGACAAATCATATGTATATCTGCATTCATTGCACCATACAAATCCCTCCAGTCCATATTCAAAGAAAATTTTAGTCCAAACTAAATCTCTTTTTTTTTTTAGAAAAACGTGTTAATTTTATACACTTTATTTCAACTTTAATGAGGATAAAAATAGAATAATTAATGAAGTTCATTTTTTTCAAATGGGAAATTAATAAAGTGTAAGAGTAGTGAATAATTTTCTTAATTTTAATGAAATACACTAAATAGATACTACATAATATGGAATGAATGAAGTGTGGAAATTTATTTTAAAATACTTTCTCAATTATTATCCATTTACTAAAAATATGACATATTTAAATATTTTATTTCAAATATGTCATTAAAACACTATTTTTAAACCAACTCATTCATTAATTGTCTTTCTATGGTAAAATTTAAAATAATTAATAAATTTTTTAATTCCAGTGAAAAAAGAAAAATAATCACTGAAATGACATTTTATCATTTATAATACAATATAGTACTAGTATTAACCAGAATGGGAAAATCATAGGGAATCCACATTTAAAAGTAATTATCTTTTTAAGATAAAAGTAAAAGTAAAAGTAATTAGTGTGATTACAGAGGGAATGGATATGTTTTAGGTAGGATTCCAATACATGGTCTAGGATGAAGAATGTATATAAAAGTATTTGATGTATTTATTCGTAAATCATAAATCACCACCATAGATTCATATAAATTTTCGTTTTTATCAGCCGATCTAATCATTGTACGAGAGACAAGCATGGGTGGGTTAATTGAAGGCATGATAATTCCATTCTGTTTTGTATATTTTTTCCAAAAAAATCATACCATAATTTTATCTTGGATTAACATAAATATATAAATATAATTGTAAAATTAGAAATATTTAGGGAGAGTGAATAATAGTAAATGAACTATTGTTGATGAGCGAAGGAGTACAGGAAGAGATAGTCAGGAGCAGTTTATCTTTACAAACTTTGTCATCATTTTCCCTTGGAAACTTTATGCATTCATCTTTCTTGCTTTTTCAGCACTTCCTTATCCACCCAACCCACCCTCACTCGGTTTTTTCTTTTTTCTTTTTTCTTTTTTTTTTCTGAAGAAAATAAAATAATGGTCTTCTCATATTCAATTCTGCCACATGAATAATGTATTAATTTCTTCGGTTTAGATCTATGTAATTTTAAAAAAATTAATATTATATTTTTATATTTTTTAAATTATTCAGATTAGATTAAATTTAAATAAAACCAGTAAAATTAAAATACATAATTTATTAAATTTAAGTGAGGTAAACTTAAAATTACAATAAAATACACCAAAATGTAAAATTTTTTTAAAAAAATCAACTCATAATATTTTGCATGTTTGGAATAATTGTGTGCGGATATATACAGGTTCAATGGTCATTTTAAGTTGACCTCAATTAAAATTAACAAATCTTGCATTTTGATTCCGCCTATTTCGTCTAAATTGAACCTAAAATAAGTGATCTAAAATATATTTTTTCAACTTTTTTTCCTATTATTTTATATATTTATTTATTTAGTAAAGGAATTTTGTAATGCAATTTTTTAAATTATATGAATCTAATGTAAAAAATAAAATCTAGGGATTCTAAAATGCATTTTTCCTAGCTTCAAGTGTATGAAATTTAATTTTATGACCATATCATCTTATTTACCTTAAAAAATACATTTTTCTCATCTTTTTCCTTCCTTCTTTATTATTATTATTATTATTATTATTATTATTATTATTATTATTATTATTATTATTATTATTATTATTATTATTATTATTATTATTTGTGAAGGAAATTGATTTTGGGACAAACTAACCACTAAAAGAAAAAAAAATAGATGGGCGAGTTGAATGTGATACACTTATAGCATACGTGGAGTTTTCGAAGATTTTGCTTGTTTGATTTTTATATAGGAATTAATATGACAATTGGGAAATATATGTGGAGTGGAAATTATAGAGTGAAAATACATTAATTGAAGATTTTCCATTATAATAAAGTAGAGAAAGGAATTAACCGAGAGGAAGTGGGGGTCCAGGTCATGTATATATATATTAGCCTTTCTGACATTTGGAAAGCAAGCCATAGCCACGCCTCCAGCTAAAATGACCTTTTATCAGTGTTATGTGATGGGTTTTATTTTATTTTATTTTTGGAATTCATCTGAATTTTTCAATCTTAAGTCTTAACAATTCAACATTTTCATGTCGAAGTTATATATCTATTTTTTTGAAAAAAGAAAAAATATATTTTAACTAGAAAAAGTGAAATTTGTCCGTAAATTATGAAAAATTACTAAAATATTTGCTTTTTTTGGTTAAAAAATATCTTGTCATTATCAAATTGGCTCACCTTTGTTTTTATTGGTAATAGTTAGAGCAAATATGAACAATTTTTATCATTATTTAAGTTTAAAATAGTCCGTATTAGCTCTTTTTATTACAAATAATGACAAATGTAAGCAATTTTAATAAAAAAAAAATTTAAAGATAAATACAATTAATTTAATTCTTTAATTTTTTTTATTCCTCCATAAATAATTTTTAGCCCTCCATTCCTTGATACTTGGTCCATGTCTGATTAAAAGTTTAAGCGCACATTATATTATGGTATTATATCCAATTCTATAATCGTGCAATTCTATTATATATCATTTTTTTACATATTATACCACGATATAAAAGATTTTCATAATTTATGAAAACTACTAAATTTTTGACGATTTAATTTATCTTTGACTTTGAAGAAAGAATGTGGTTGATTTTTCTTCAGGAGTACCGTTGGGGACAATTCTAGATTATCTACCAACATATACATCTAAAGAAAATGACCAAGAAGATGCCATATCTATTGAAAGCTCCTCTTTACCTGTATCTAAACATTCGTTTCTTTTTCACCTCTTTAGACTTTCAATTTCATTCGTTTGCTTTCTCTTTTTGATTTTTCACTTGATGTGGGCTGTTGAATTTTGTTGTCTTTGAGGTTGATAGAAATAGAATCTATATATAATTTTGTATCATTGATTACCAAATCTTCAACTATACCCGCAACACTAAAAACTGAAAAAATCTTATCAAACTGTTACAAATATATTAAAATATGCTAATTCTAATATTTTAATTCACCCACAGAGATCGATGTGTAATTTCGAAAAATGACATATTTCCATATCTTAAGAGTAGATTTGATAATTAAAAAACACATATCGTCACAAAATCATCGTGTAGTTAATTTTAACTATTATGTTATGCCCACTTACAAGCATCAATGTGAGATCTTAAAAGAATCGTTTGATAGGGCTAGCTACTATATAAAGTTATGTGATGCTATAGCTAGATAATGACATTATAATAATAATACCCTAATTGGCATGCCTTATTCGTCATTATGATGCATTGGACTTTATCATTTATGCACGCATCACCTCTTAGGGGATGATGTGATTGTTAATTATTCTCATATATATTTCCTTTTCATTTGTACATTAAGTATGTTTAAAATTATTGCATTAGGATTAAGAAAATCATTTAATAATCAATTTCGTATTAAGAGTTTAATTGCTTCATTATCATTTAAGAGAGGAGGCATTCGATTTATTATCCTATTATTAGTAAAGGTGTTTGTTAAGGCAAGCAATATATTTAAATAAAATATACAAAATTATCTTATTTTTCTAAAATAGCAGTAACATAAATTATTTTCGGACAAGGATAAAGAGAGAACAAAACCTAATATTAGATCTACCATCATTTGAATATTCAAACGGTTTAAAAGTTCCAAATATTATTTGTCATCCTTGTCCAATAATTATATAAAGATTAATGTGCATGTCAGTCACCCTAATTAATCATGAATGAAAAGTGTTATAATTCGCACTCATTGGATAATTAGAACTTTTGCATTTGGAAATGACTCATTTTATAGTACTTTTGATTATAATCTTAAATAAGCAAGATAATGAAAGTAGCTTAGCTAGGTTCTTTACCACCTTTATTACTCATCAAGATTAAAAAGCAATTAGGAGCTTTTTTTTTCTTAATTTTTATTAATTTTTGGTCATAAAGCAATTGGGGTCTTTGATAACTTCGTGACAAGTTCTAGTAATGATGATGCCCCCTCGATATAACCTTGTACTTTCTTGCTCTTGGAGAATATCCATGATATATTATTTTTTAGCAATCATGATTCGTGAATATATCAAAGTAGGATTACCAATAAATTTTATTTTGGTCATCAGGAAAAAAAAATTGTGGTTCCATTTTTATTATAGAGTCATGAGGTTTTTAATTTTTTTTTATAAAAAATATATGAACTTAATTAGTAAATGCTTATTTTATGATATGAAAAGGAAAATTAAAAAAAATAAAAATAGAATTAATTGCATTGCAAGTTGAGAAAATATCAACAGCTTCTTTTTCATGTTTCTCTCGGAGTCTAATAAATGTGTGGACTGCATGTTAAACATGACATTTGCTGGAATTGGTAAATAAGTCACATTAAAGCGGTGGAAAAAAAAATTATTTGTTTACTTACATACTTTAAAGCAACAAATTAAAAAATTATTAAATAAAATTAAATTCAATTATAATTTCAATCTATTTATAACTATTTATTTATATATATAAAGATTAAATAAAAAATACATTATCAATACTTTTTAAAATTTAAAAATTATCATGTAGAATGGAAATAAAAAAATTAAATGGAGGGAAGGGAGTATTAAATTCAAAATTTCTTTATTATTTTTTTTAATTTAACCATGAAGTGTACTAAATGAATCCATATTAACAAACGGGATGCACCTTTAAATCATATCACATTTAAATTAATTTTTATTCATTGATTTGTAGGCATCTCGAAAGGTGAATTAGCTTATTCAAAGATTAATTTCTTTATTATTTTAATAATTAATGAGGATTACTGGATTAAATTAAAGTAGGCTCTACTAATTGTCTGCCTTTAAAATGCCGACACGTCCGAATTAATTTTTGTGGAGAAAGTCGATCGGAAAATATTTGACACATTGATTTTTTGATGCCAACTAAATAATTATCTCATTAAAAAAATAGAAAATATAAATCCTAGTTTTACTATGCAGGCAGATAAGTGAAAATGTGAATAAAGTTACACTAGGCTGGTTGTCATTATTGATCTGACATTTTATAGGCCATCTCTTTCAAAGTTAATTCTTGGAAAGATCAGTCGTTTTGTGTTAATTCTAGTTCAATTCTTAGTATGATTAATACTAATGATATTTTTTCAACTTATTATGTCTTTAATCTAATTCGCAGATTTACGTTGATTTTTCCACAGCTCATAAAAGGACTTAGCTAGGTTCTTATAATTGCAAATTAGTGCCTTAAAATGGTATATTTTAATTATAAAAGTGGTTACCATTTTGTTTAATTAAAATTACTTACTGAGTGCTTTAACATTATTAAACTATACATTTCCGAATCTTTTTTAAGTTTAATATACAATTATCAAGCAATTATTAACCAATGTCTTCTTCCACCATACATTGCCTTGCTAGTTTATTAAACTTGCCAGTACCTCCATACATACCGAGCTTTAAGATAAATTTATCGAATAAATAATAAAATACCTTCACCTTTAAGTAAGTTTAAATTCGAATTTTATAAATAGCGAAAATCTATAAAACGATTTCAGATCCGGCAAATAGTTGATAACCAGGTGGAGAGAGCCAGTTGGAGGAAAAACTAGTGGAAATTCAGATATACGGTATATATTTCAAGAAGTGGCCAATCTCCTAACATGCAAAACTGTACTTGGAATGCTTTTATTTTTCCAATTTCTGCATCTTGGAAGATTATCCTCATCTAACATTCAAAATATTACGAATGGATATGATTATAGGATTATTTAGGTCGCCATAGGCCACCCGTTATCATCTTCTAATAGATAAAGCTTATCATGATAGATATATATACATATATATAATTAGTAAATAAATAAGCAAATTCAATTTATTAATTTATAGCAGTAAAATTACTGTAAACTCTATTTTTTCTAAAAGCTTTATCGATTGGGATTTTAGTGAACCAACACTATTGATATTGCATCATTGATTTCTCCCTTGCATGCTCACTGACATTTTTCAATGATCAACAGTTGGGAGATTTTTCCAAATTATATATCAGCATATATATATATATATATATCTGTCAAATCTCCTTATATAATAATTAACTAAAAAAAAGATTAACACTAATCAATCTATGTCGGTTTGGCTACATACATGCATCCATATTAAAAATTTAAATTTAATAGCAATGAAAAATAATAATAATAATAATAATAATAATTTATATGTTATTCCTGATAAATGACTTAAATTAAAATAGAAGATAAAATTATGTTGAAATAAATGGATGTAGTCAATTAATTCAATTTCTTCTTATGATACCGAATTATATTCATTAATTAAGCAGCCATATAAAAAAAATACTAATACTTTAGGGAAAAAAATGTAATTAGGCAGATGTTCCAGGTGCAGAGAACTTTATAGTTGGTGGCCATAATAAACTGCAGGGGAAATCTCTTGCATGCCTTATCTACAGGAAAGTCGAATAATTTCTCCGATTTCCTTAAACAGCTTGAAAATGATAGGCAATTACAGGGACTGTGCGTGGACTTGACGTTCATTTTTCAATATTTTCATAGACAAATAATTGCTACTGCACTACCTGCTCTCCGAAAAATGATGTTTGAATTGACTATTTTCGTTTCCGTACATACTATTACAATAATTTACCAATTTAATTCACTATCAGCATTTATGTTAGAAACCACATTTGTAGTTCTAATCCTATGGATAGAGATAAGCTCTTCTTGCAATATATGGAAGAGAAGTGCTTAACTTGAACCCGTGATATTCAATTCAACGAAAAATAATTTCACCCATTTCATTTTATCTCTTAAACTTAACTCGAGACATTTAATTTAAGAAAAAAGAAATTCTACCATTCCACCTCATATTTCATCTTTGAAATTTAACAAAAACATTTAATTAAAAAAAAAGGAAATTTCTATCATTGCATCTCATATCTAAATAGTAAAAAATAATATTTTTATATTAAAAATGATTTGATAAAGGGCCCAAAAAAAGAAAAATAAAGGCAGGGTTGAGCTTGAATTAGTTTTGCTTTTAAGGTATTAATTTTATCCATAATTATTGGCTTATAATAAAATTACAGATTGATAATAATCAAAGATTTTAGAATGTAAAAATATATTAATTCCAAAAAATTATTCGCAAAAGTCATTCCCATAGGAATGAACCATAAAAAAATAGTGGAAACTCATGGTGGCACTTTAGTTCAGAGTGAAAACTCACATATAGGGAGACCCATCACCAAGCCACTTAGCATATATGTCATCCCAAACTAACACAAGCATGATAACCAGTGGCGGCGACACTTGAAGACGAATTGCCCCTTAATTTAAAATAAAAAATTATATATATATATATATATATATTAGGGTAGTGTTTGTTAACTTTGGAAATATTGGAATGAAAAGAAAATAAAATCATTCCAATTTTTCCGACCTTTCCAAGCATTTGTTAAAAAAAAAGGGTCCCACAATAAATTTTTTTTAACTACCTATATCTTGATATTTCAAGATAAAAAATAACTAAAAAATTGAAGAAATTTTATTTTTAATTCATCCCAAAAAATTTAACAAACGATTGGAAAAAATTTTTTGAATGCTTTTCAGTGTTATCTTGACTATTTCATATCTTGGTTCAGAAAGTATTACAGTTTTATCTGAAAATTTCTTATCTGGATCGATTTAACAAACGCTACCTAGATAGATAATTTTATCCCCCTTAAAATTTTATTTTTATCCCTCTATTTTTAACTTATTTCTTAAATTTTTTATCAATCAAACATTTTATCTTCCCATTTCCATTGAAATAAAAATATAAAAATCTATTATTTTTTTAATTTTTAAAGAAAAATAAGATAAATTTGAAAAGAAACTAAAGGATGTAACAATAATTTATCTTTAATTAAAAGTTAGTAATTTAATTTTGCATTTTTTTAGCTTTTATATCTCTTAAATAGTTGTAATATTTTTTTATTTCTTTGTTTTTTGCATTTTAGAGAATGAATATAAAATTTTAGACAAATACTAACCTAATTAGGTTTTATATTATCTAGTTGAATGGATGAAAACTTTTAAAATAAATGATTAATTCAAACATATCCTAAAAGAAAAGTCAGTAAAAAAGAAAGAAAGAAAAATTCACAGCAAATACTGTCAATAAAGAACATAAGGTGAATAGGAAGTAACATTAACAGTATTTGAATATTTAATTACAGGAGTTTTATAGGCTTAAATTCTTTAGTTTCCTTATTTTGCCACTAAAAACTCTATTTTATCAGTTAGGCTCAAATGATACATTTGCAGTTGCAGGCAATTTAAATGAATAAAAGGAATAACTGTATAATACCAATATATAGAAAATAAAGTTTTACTTTTTCTTACAGAATACCAGCAAATTAAGCAAACATGTTATAGAGTATTCGAATAACTTTTCTTTAAATGAATAAAAATGTTACTGTTGTATTATTTATCCGAATAACTTTTTAATAGTTTTGAAAATTTAATTTGTAATATAATAACTGCAATAATAATTTTTGTATGTTTGTTAATTTAGCGAATATTTTTTAATAATTTATTTATAGTATTTATGCTATATTTTTTTAAGCATGATTTATATTTTTTTCATCATTGATTATAGATTCTGGCTTCACCACTTATGATAACTGAATTGAGATAACACGTTAAATTAATATGTGTCATGTATTCTATGAAATTAATGATATGTTTGTATATTTGTGAGATCTTACGCTAAATCATTGCTGATATAGAGTACCAATTTAGATTTTATATGATTTTTCGTCAAAATAACCTTTAATGATAACTTTTTGGAGTTAAAATATTTTTGCATTACAAATTTTTTTATTATTATTACTGATTCGTTATTTTTTTGAAGTTAAATTAATCCACTTTTATCTATTCGTAATATATTTTGCCGATCATTGTATATTGTTTGTATCAAATGCTGATCGTCAATTTGTATGTCTTTTAAAGTGAATTTGTATAACATTAATTACAGAGTTATGTCAAATAAAATGCAGAGTCTTAGTAAGTCTACTTTTTTATTTCAAGTAAACGGATCCGAAATATTGCTTTGTTTTTTTTCCAACTATATATAATTATCCTTTGCTGAAACGAAACAGTTTTGGTCGTTAATTAATTTGAGGAGAAATCAGAAAATCAGACATACTTAGGCTCAGGCAAACAGTTAATTAATGCATCCAATTTCATCGTTTAGCTTAAAAATAAAGGGGAGTATGATTTTTGCTCTGCTACAAGAAATTTCTGTTATGCAAGAGATTTCTCCCACAAAATAGTTGTCTATTATTAATTCCTTGCAATTTTCGAACTTTAAGTGAAAGTAGTGTAACAAGTAAGTGAATACGGTTGTTTAATTATGGAACAACGACTCTCAATAATTGATCACTATATATAGTCGGCTGGCTGATTGTTATCCCCAGTCGGCTGACAAGTGGAGCAAACAAATGCTAAAAATTATTCAATGCTTACCACTTCAAAACTGAAATTATTAATCAGACGTAAAATTTGAAACTTACTATAATGCATTTAGTGCTGGAAAATCAAAGAAATTGGGCTTAAACCCGTCTATAAAATTTATCAGTTTTATTGAACACGGACGCCAATTTTAATTAAGTATTATAGTTAATGTACTTGCAATTAAATTTTATTGTCTAGTTAATTGATCCTTATATAAATATATATACTAATTTTTACATTTTAATTATTGTCATTTTACTCATATTTTATATAGAGCATATTTTATATCTTGATGAAAATTATTTACTTGTTAATATTGATAAGTGATGTAAATGGATAGGATCATATAGTTATTAATATTGAGGAATATGATGTAAATGGATAGAAACATAAAAATCACATAATATGCTAAATTTGTTAAATTGAATCGAGTTACTTTAAGGATTAAATAGGTTACTAGATCAAGCCAATTTTGAATTGCAATTTTATGAGTGAATCCACGAATGGATCAAAATTTTCCACATATATTTCGAATCTTTGTTTTATGTGTGCGAATATATATATATATAATAAAAAATTCTATATATTGGTGATACATAGGCCAATTAGCCTTTTGTGTTCACAATTTTAGTTGCATTCATATCGGTTGTAGTTTGTGAAATTGAATTTATTTTTTATTATCAAACAAAAGAACATAAGTATATCATTATAATTTATATAGTACACCATTATTATTTGATGCAATCGATTATAAACAGACATGAAAATATTAGCCAATTTGTTATTGTAGCAAAGATTGCCAGCACATACCTTTTAGAATCAGAAACATGAATGATTTATTACACTATTTATCATATAATTGATCATGCATCATAATTACATTTTCTGTCATATATATTACACTTTTTCTTTCGATATTACAATGCTATTGTTACTTAATTTGGAATTATTTCCATATACTATCTATGTCAAATAATATCTAAAAATAATTATGGTCTTTACTTTACTAATTTTTCAAAGCTGAAAAAATAAAAATTTAACCAAAACTAAATCAACCGTTTATTTTTTTTTTTGTATTTTTATTTCCAAAACTTAATAATTTTTGGTTTGTTTAATATTCAATCCCAAAATTTCTTTGTAAATGGTTTTAAATTTATCCTAAAGTTATTTTACATGCGTGAGTTTATTTACAAATTTAATTTTATACTTGCTTAGTAATATGAATTAGTAATAGTTCATATATATATATATATATATATATATATATATATATATATATATATATATATAAGATTTATAATTTTGTATTTATATATATCCGAGAGGAAATTGAAGCATTCTATAATATATCCTAATAGGAATTGATTTTATAGCCTTTAGGTTTTATTTTTAATAAAATTGTGAAAAAAAATTAAATATGACAAATTCTAGTTTTAATTTTATATGAAAATAAAATTGAAGAGAGAGAGAGAGAAATGAGTTGGAGCTGGGATTAAACATGAAACCCCACATCCAATTGTTTTCCTTTCTTCCCCAGTTTTAAAGAATGGTTTGCATTTTGCCAATTATCCAATATTACAAAGATAAAATAGAGAGGAATCATCAAAAAAATAGAAATAAAATATAATTATAAAAAAGAAATAAAAAAAAAGAAAAAAGGAACAATCTAAGAAATTTCTCTTCCTTGATAGCATAAATTAGACTCACAAAGCCAGATGGCTCTTCTTTATAGTTCCTAACGCTTCTGTCCCTCCCTTCACCCATTTGCCCATTTATATATCCCACCAATCTCACCACCTTCTCTTCAACTCTTCTTCTTCATCATTATCCTCTTCTTTTCTCCCTTTCAAACAAATTACACCAGAACAGCCATGGTGGTTCTTTCAAAGACTGCATTAGACCATTTATCTTTGATCAAAACATGCAAGCCTCCAGGCTTGTTTAATGGGATTCCAGTGATAGACCTAAAAGACCCCCAAGCCCAAAATCTTATAGTAAAGGCTTGCCATGAACTTGGGTTCTTTAAATTGGTCAATCATGGAGTCCCATTGGAGTTCATGACCAGATTAGAAAACCTTGCTACCAATTTCTTTAATCTCCCTCAATCTGAGAAAGACAAAGTTGGCCCTCCTGACCCTTTTGGCTATGGCAATAAAAGAATTGGCCCTAATGGTGATGTTGGTTGGATTGAATATCTCCTCCTCAATACCAATCCTCAAATTACTTCCCATAAAACCCTCTCCATTTTCCAGGAAAACCCACAAATTTTCCAGTAAAATTTTTCATTCCGTTTTCTACTTTCTTTCACATGCTCTGTTTTTATGCTCTGTTTTTCCTCTGAAAAACAGAGCATGTAAAAAACAGAGTATTGTATAAAATTGAAGTAACATTATGAGTATATTTTTTTTCAGGTCTGCTGTGGAAGATTACATATTGAAAGTAAAGAGAATGGCATATGAAGTATTGGAATTAATGGCAGATGGATTGGGGATAGAGCCAAGAAATGTGCTAAGTAAGCTGTTAAGGGATGAGAAAAGTGATTCATGTTTCAGGCTAAACTATTATCCACCATTCCCAGAACTTCAAGCATTGAGTGGTAGAAATTTGATTGGATTTGGGGAGCATACAGACCCACAGATAATATCTGTCTTAAGATCTAACAACACAACTGGCCTCCAAATCTGTCTCAGAGATGGGAATTGGGTTTCAGTCCCACCTGATCACTCCTCCTTTTTCATCAATGTTGGTGATGCCTTGCAGGTACTACCCTTTCTTTTCTTATTTATTCTACAAGCCAATTTGCTTAAATTTTCCACAACCTGAAAAGTGTAGCTTCAGGAGTTTAATTAATAGATACCCATGCAGTTTTTTAAGTGAAAGTATTTTTTTTTTTTTTTGTGAAAAGTACAAATTGGTACTTTTTAAATAAAATCAACTGAAATTGGGGAAATGGGTTCTTTTGATTGCAGGTGATGACTAACGGAAGGTTTAGAAGTGTGAAGCATAGAGTATTAGCAGATAGAATGAAATCAAGGGTTTCAATGATCTACTTTGGTGGTCCACCTCTGAATGAAAAGATTGGACCTTTACCATCTCTATTGGCAGAAGATGAACAAAGTTTATACGAGCACTTCACATGGTCTGAATACAAATCATCAACTTACAAGTCAAGACTTGCTGATTACAGGCTTGGGCTTTATGAGAAAAACTGCAACCCAATTATGTAAAATTAATAATTATAAATTATATATGTAGTTTTTTTTTTCTTTAAAAAAAAATGTTGAAAAACTAGGTTCTAAAAGAGTTGACTCAACTTGCCACAGATGGAAAACGTATAGGTTGTTTTGTTTGTGACTTTTGCTTTGTTGTTATTTTTGCGCCTGTGTTTAAATGTAACAGCTGCTTCCTCTTTCATTAATGCAAGTTTATCATCACCATATCATTATATGTATCATACTATCCAAAATTATGTGTCCATTTTTTTTTTTATCCAGATCTAATAATAACAAATAACTTTTACTACATCACACAGGAGGAGGCTGAAATTTTGTCATAAATACTATACTCTTAGGTTCGAATTATATAAAAAAGTATAGCTCAGTCAGCAATAAGCTTGAAATATAAGATAGTTGGATTTCCAATTTATTAGTTTGAGGAAAATATCGCCATCGCATCATAGCATGGCTACCATTATTAGCCCTTTATGATTCAGAAAAGTTGTTTTGTGATTCACTGGCTTTTCATTTGATTTAGTTTATCAATTTATTTATGGATACAATCTAAATATATGTTTTATGAAAACTTTATAAAAATATGTTAAAGGTAGAACTCACAATAATAATAAATAAATTTAAAAGGTAATAATGGCTAAAGTTCATTTAGAGTGGAAATTGTTCAGTTTGAGAGGGAATAAAATTGAGTTCATTGTTATTTGGGGCCCCACACAAAAGGAGAAGGCAAAGAAGATTCTGAAAAAGAAAGGTGTGCTAGAAAGAGTCAAGTCACTCTCCGAAAGAGTTTGTATTGACCATCCAAATGCATTTCACCGTCTCAGTCACATCCTCATCTTTTCATAACCCATTAATTCTTTCTACACATTTACTTCAATTCTAATCCTACCCTTTGATTTAGCCATTTCATTGCTCCTCGACTCTCCCACAGTCAATGCTCAATGACCATTGTGGACTTCTCTAAGGATTTGATTCAATGATAAGAGGGTTATGTCATAGAAAATATATATATTTTACAGATGACTGGAATTTGAGTTTCTTAAAACATAAATAATGATATAGCTAGGAAAGGATGTTTCACATAGTTTGAACATGTGTTCTATAAATAATGATATATAGGAAAGGGCATAAATATTTACCAGTAGTATAAGCCGAAGAGAACTTAACTTTCAATAGAAGAATTTAGTGATAAAATTCATATAACTTGTTATTGTGTAAATAATGATAAAAGGTTTATGTCGTAGAATATAGTAATTAATTGCTTATATGGTCATTTAAGTTGGAGAGTTTTAACATCGTAATCATAACAATAAAACTATTAAAATTTTCATTAATATCACGAGAAGTAAATTTATATAATTTTAAATTTTAATTCTTCAACTATAAAATGTCACATTAATGCCACATGACCTGAAATTATACGGTTTAGAATTTAAAATTACTTTTAACGTTATTAAAAATTATTTTTATAATTTTACGGTCATAATTTTTTTTTTATAATTATAATATTAAAATTTCAAAATTTATATGATCTTTGATGTAATTAAGTCCGATAAGGAATGCTGAGTCGTAATCGAAGGACCACATAAGTTGGCAAATATGCAAGTGTGGTCACCAAAATGGTTGTGATTCGAGGTGACGTGTTAGTGAATTGTGAGAGAGATGTTCAAGCTTTGTTCCGGACAGGAAATAGCCAGAATTAAATAATTATTATCAATTTAAATCATCTTTAGAAACTTTTTTTTTTTTTTGTAATTAGGGATCTATGGTAATTTTTGCTTTTGAACTATTTGAAATATAACGATTTTATCGTAATCAAAATTTTCTTTTAAACTATTTAAAATAATACAATTTTACTTTTATCTTTGTATCACAATTAATTATATAATACTATATATGTATAGTTTATTTTAAAGATATAACATGTCTATTTTAATAAATTTAAAAAATTATGTATTTTGAAAAGTATCGAGAGCGAAATTTCTTTATTTTAAGTAATTCAAAGGTAAACGTGGAAAAAAAAAATTAAATGAGCTTATCCTTTTATTGTGTGGGTGGCACGTTGAAGCTAATAATATTTACTAGTAATGCAAGTAATTGAAAATAATAATAAGGGAATCAATTAAGCTTTGGTCTAGTAGCACTAAGCTCTTTTTGAAAGCTTAGAAATATGCCTTCTTTTTCATCAAAATATCATTGTATTGAAAGAGTGTAGAGTCGTAGGTAATTACATGAAATGAACCTAAATTAAACACAAGCAATTTCATTAGAATTCATCGAGAATTCTTAATCCAACAGTGAATAGCACTAAATAAAATTATGCTAATTTCAAGACATCAATACCATTACGGAAAGAATATGAGAGTAACTTTAGCTGGCTGCTGCTTTCTTCTGTGTTATGCGAGAGAGAATATTACAGCCAAAGTGCAAACTGAGGTCCCGAAGTAGAAAAGAATATTCCGTTCATCATGATAGACATAGAGATTTTTTTTTTTTATCGACCGCAAATCATTGTCACATGCTTAATTATGGCATCAAAACTTACTCCAACCTGATTTAAATGTGCTCTTTGTTTGGATTAAATTATTATTAGATCTTAAAAGCATGTCTATAACTTTGTCAAATAACTCTCCAATCATAAATTTACATGAAAAAGCTTTTTTTTAATCATAAAATTATAATATATATACATTTTTTTTTCATATTGTATGTGTGAGGAGAACATGAGAGGAACTACGTGAAGGGTAGTCCCTCCAAAATTTTTGAAAAGAATACTTTTAATTATAAAATCTTGTGATATTTTTTAAGAAATTACTTATATCGATCCCATTATATATTTTGCTAATATATTTTTAGGAGCAAGGAGAGTGGAATTCGAATACTGATCAAATAAAAAAATAGCTAAATTTTTAACCGTTTAAATTACATGTGATTTTTATTTTAGTTATAACTCATATATATATATATATATATATATATATTGTAATCATGTATTTATCTATAAAATTTTACATTTGTGAAAAATTAGTTGTAACTCTAAAATTACTTATGATTTTTTTTCAAACTCCTAATTTGAATTAAATGATATTTAATGTTCTTTTTTGTTGTTTACGTCTGCATGTCTTAATTCCTAAAATTATTATGATAATTTTTATAAGTTATATTTTTCATAAAGTTAGAAGGAAAAAAAAAAATTCCTCTAATGAAATTGGGGTTGAATAAAAAACAGGCGGTATATTTTTCTTTCTTTCTTTTTCTTTGCAAAATAAACATTGGGCAATATTCACAGTGACCTAGACTAGGGATAGTCATAAGACAAAAAATTTTCGTCTTAGATGATAAATCGCCTGAGCAGGGCAGGGATTGTAATCTCTGCTCTAAAATTTAGTAATTGTATTTATTTAATATAATTTTAAATTTTTATTTAATTTTAATTTTATTAATTATAAAAATTTAAATTTATTTAATTTGTGATTGAATTTAAAAATTTTAATTGTTAAATATTATATTTTAGTTACAACTGAATTTTTTAAAAAAAATTATTCTTGACTGAAAATGAAAATGTAAATTTTTCTTTCCGTAATTCAACTGGGAACGGGAACAAAAAATTCTCGCCCTTTGGTGGGTCAATAGGTGGTGACGTATTTTCACCCCACCACGTCACGTGATCATCCTCAGCCTTAGGGATGTTCATCAAGCAGGTTCGGGTCAATCCGGCCCGAACAACCCGAATTTCAATTTTTTTCCTAAATTTCAATTTTATCATATCCTATGAATAGTTCGGATCCCTACCCGAACAATCAGTAAAAATTTGGATCCCATCCGAATAACCTGAATTTATTTTTTTAATTAAAAAATAATTTTTTCTTTCAATTTACATGATAAAAATTAAATTAAAACCCAAATAAATAATTAAAAAAATATCATTGTTCATGAATATAAAATAAAAATTACAATAAATAAAATATTTAAAAATTCTTCAAACGCACATTATTTTTAAATCATTTAAGCAATTTAACTTTTTATTTTTTATCCACTAAGTTTATTTATACATCGAACTTTTATTCTTTATATAATTTTCAATAAGGTGAATATTATTATGAGTCCATATTATTATTTTAGGCTTCAATAACACATGGTCTTTTCTCTATTTTTCCTTTTGTAAAAGAAAGTGTAAAAAAAGAAAAGAAAAAATAAATTGTTAAAGATAGCAAATCATCAATGGTTTATAATTGAAGCGAATATGATACTTAAATCCAAAATGGATAAAATATAATAAATTTATTGTGATAATTATGAGATATTTGGATGACTATCAAACTCATCATTCTCCCTATTCTAGTAGAAGTCTACCTCTTCTATTTTGTGCCTATAAATACCCTATTGTAATTATTCAGTATACACAATCAATAATAGAAAATTATCTATTCTACTATTTCTGTCTTTCTTTTAATTAGTTTATAACACGTTATCAGTACGATAGTTTCTATTGATCATTGGAAGTCGGTGGTTTACGACAACCCGGCTCGAAGGAATCAAGAATTATAATTTACAAAATTAAACGGTAAGTAGATTTAATTCATAAATTGTAGATTTAATTCATAAATTTTGAATTATTTTAATTCTCATGAGTTAATGAGATTGATTAAGGATCGATAATTTTACCCTACAATAAATAATTTTAAGAACTTCAATATACGAAAATATTAAGAACTGAGAATAATATTTTCTATTATCAAGGACATTAACATGATTTTAGTGATTTATTTTGCATAATTGCAATTTGATCCTTGCTTAATTATATTTTAATCATTATATTATAATGATGAATATATTTTATGTAAAACCATATTTCGTTTTCAATTTTCTATATGTATATTGTTGTTATGTGTAATACAATTATTTGAAGGCTCCTGAAGAGTTATAATGTAATTATTTGCATACAATTTGTTAGAAAATATATTATTTCTCAAATATGTCCTGCAGACATATATTTTTAAAAAATATTCGCTGAAATAAATATCATTTTGAGACTGAAAGATAAATACTTGAGATCTACTTTGTATAAGATTAGTAATATATTTTTTTCAGATAATTTGATTTTGATACAAATATTAGTAAACTCGAAGTTTGCTAATAAATACAAATTTTAGTAACCTGAAGTTTACTAAAAAATATTAATAACCTATTATTTATCAATTATATAAATATCAGTAAATATAAAGTTTATTGATTAATTAATACTAATATCAGTAAACCTGAAGTTTATTGATTATAGTAAACTTAAAAAAATTGATATAAATATTAATAAATATTTATTTTATTATTTGTCACAATATTAGTAAACATAAAGTTTACTAATTGTTATGCAAGTATTAGTAACATGCAGTTGACTAATTATTCAAATATCAATAAACCATAAGTTTGTTGATTAATTGATACTAATATTGGTAAACTCGAAGTTTATTGATTATTGATATTAAGAAACTTGATGTTTATCAGTTGATATAAATATTGATATAATAAAAATAGTAAGTCTGAAGTTTACTAATTAATAATTGATTACTTGGCATGACCGGTTTGACCATTCCGGATCGATTATAATATATAAATTATTGACAATTCATATGTTTATTAGAGAACCAGAAGTTTCTTTAATTCTACTTAAGGAATTCTCATAATGTATTTATTATCAAGAAATATTTTATACAATTAATATTAGCTAAAATTAATGTTAATACGATTTCTGGTTCTGCAAATGTAATTGATGGCTCTTGAAGAGTCCAAATTATGCTTCCAAATTGAACAAAATTATATATTGATGATGCGTTGTATTCAAGTAGATCCCGAATAAATCTACTAAGTTTTAAAGATATACGTCGTAATGGATATCATATTGAAATGACAAATGATGAAAATGTCGAATATTTATATATTATATCCACAAAATTGAACCAGAAGTTCATATTAGAGAAACTTTCAAGTTTCTCAACAGGATTGTATTTCAAGAAAATAAAAATGGTTGAATCAAATTATATGCACCGGAAGTGCACAGACCCTAAAATGTTCATACTTTGGCATGATCGCCTTGGTCATCCCGATTCAACCATGATGCGACGTATTATTGAGAATACAAATGGACATGGATTTAAAGATCAAAAGATACTTTTATGAAATGATTATTTTTGTAGTTCTTATGCTCAAGATAAATTGATTGTGAGATCTTTACTATTTAAATTACCTTTGGAGTCTCCTATTTTTTTAAAAAGAATACAAGGAGATATTTGTGGACCAATTTATCCATTTGATGGACCATTTCATTATTTTATGATTTTGATTGATGCTTCAAGTAGATGGTCTCATGTATGCTTACTATCTTCCCATAATGTTGCTTTTACTAAATTTATAGCTCAAATTATAAAGCTTAGGTCAAGTGTTCCTGATCATCCCATTAAAACAGTTCGTTTAGATGATGCAGGTGAATTTACTTCAAAAGCATTTTATGATTTTTATATGTCAATAGGAATTGATGTTCAACATTTCATTGTACATGTTCACATTCAAAATGATTTAGCTAAATCTTTCATTAAACGTTTACAATTAATTGCTAGATCTATGCTCATGAAATCAAAACTTCCTGCATCTGCTTGGGGATATGCTATAACTCATGCTGCATCTTTAGTTCGTCTTTGACCATCTGCATACAATAAGTTTTTACCTTTACAACTTATTTTTGATCAACAACCTAACATATCTCATTTTGAAACTTTTGGTTGTGCTGTATATGTTCCCATTGCTCCCCCTCGATGAACTAAAATGGGATCTCAATGACATTTAGGTATCTATGTAGGTTTTGATTTCCCTTCTATTATCAGATATCTTAAACCTTTAACTTGTGACCTTTTTCGAGCAAGATTTTTAGATTATCAATTTGATGAATTGATTTTTCTACCATTAGGGGAAGATAAAAAAAGGGGCCAAAAGCTCAAGAAATCAGTTGGAACACCAACTTTGTCCAAATTTGATACACGCATAAATCAATGTGAACTTGAAGTTCAAAGAATAATTTATTTACAGAATGCTCAAATCAGCTGCCCGATATCTTTACAGATACCCAAAAGGTCACTAAATCATTCCAGCTGCAAATGCCCCTGCACGATTAAATGTCCCCGTAGGACATCTTGGAGGTATAACAGCAAATGAGTCTAGTTCACGCCAGAAGTGTGGTAGACCTATTGGTGCAAACGATATTATTCCTCTAAAGAAGAGAGAAATAAAAAAATCATTCAATTGATCCTCCTGAAGAGGCTAAAAATAACTCAAATACACAACTACATATTTCTAGAGAAGAGACCCTAGAAGTGGTTCCGTACCGACAAATTATGAGATCTCACTGAAAACTGGAAATATATTAGAAAGAGATGAAATTATGTATTTGCATATGTAATTGCTTCTAAAATAGCAAATGATGATGAGCTTGAGCCTAAAACTATAGAAGAATGTCGACAAATACTTGATTGGCCAAAATGGAAAGAGGCAATTCAGGCTGAGCTGATTCTTTAGCTAAACGAAAAGTATTTGGACCAGTAGTCCTGACACCAGAAGATGTCAAACTAGTTGGATATAAATGGGTCTTTGTACGTAAAAGAAATGAGTTAAATGAAATTGTGAGACACAAAGCACGACTTGTTGCACAAGATTTCTCACAAATACCTGGTATAGATTATAAAGAAATGTATTCTCCAGTCATGGATGTAATCACGTTTAGATTTTTTATTGGTTTGGCTGCCTCTGAAGGGCTTGATATACATCTAATAGATATGGTGACAGCTTATTTATATGGATCGTTAGATAATGACATATATATGAAAATTCCTTAAGGATTTAAGATGCCTGAAGCATATAATTCAAAATCTCGACAAATGTACTCGATTAAACTCCAAAGATCTTTATATGGATTAAAGCAATCTGGACGCATGTGGTACAATCGTCTAAGTGATTACCTAGTGAAAAATGGTTATGAGAATAATTCAATTTGTCCATGCATTTTTATCAAGAAGATAAATTTAGGATTTGCTATAGTTGCAGTTTATGTTGATGACTTAAATATAGTGGGAATTCCAGAAGAGATCTCTATTACTGCAGAATATTTGAAAAAGAAATTTGAAATGAAAGATCTTGAAAAACAAAATTTTGTCTTGGGTTTCAAGTTGAATATTTGCCAAAAGGAATTCTTGTACATCAATCACCTTATATAGAGAAAATCTTGAAACAATTTTATATGGATAAGTCTTATCCATTGAGTATTCCAATGGTTGTTCGCTCTCTTGATGTCAAGAAATATCCTTTTCGCCCACAAAAAGATAACGAAGAGATTTTTAATCCTGAAGTACCATATCTTAGTGCAATAGGTGCACTTTTATATCTTGCAAATAGCACTAGACTAAATATAATTTTTGCAGTTAATTTGCTAGCAAGATTTAGTTCTGTACCAACTCGAAGGCACTGAAATGGTGTAAAATATGTTATATATTATATTCGTGGTACTTCTGACATGGATTTGTTTTTTTCAAAAGGAGTAAATTCAGAATTGACAGGGTATGCTGATACTGGATATCTATCAGATCCTCATAAAACTTTATCACAAATAGGTTATGTCTTCACATATGGTGACACTGCTATTTCTTGGCGATCTATTAAGCAAACAATCACTGTCACTTCCTCAAATCATTCAGAAATATTAGCTATCCATGAAGTAAGTCGTGAATGTGTGTGGTTGAAAATCATGACTCAACATATTAAGGGAATAAGTGGGTTGGTAGTGGAGAAAAAGCAAACAAAATTATATGAGGATAATACAGCATGTATTTCACAACTTAAAGGTGGCTATATCAAAGGAGATAGAACAAAACATATCTCACCAAAATTCTTATATACTCATGAACTTATGAAAGAATGACAGATCGATGCTTGCAAAGTTCGCTCAAGTGATAATCTAGCAGATTTGTTCACAAAGGCCCTACCAAGTTCAATTTTCAAGAAACATGTGTACAATATTGGAATGCGCCAATTCAAAGATTTAGTTTGATTCATTTTTTAGGGGAAGTACATATGAATATTGTACTCTTTTTCCTTCGCTAAGTTTTTATCCCACTGAATTTTTCTTAACAAGGTTTTAACGAGGCATATTCATAGTGCATAGTCATCCAAGGGGAAGTGTTGTGATAATTATGAGATATTTGGATGACTATCAAACTCATCATTCTCCCTATTCTAGTAGAAGTCTACCTCTTTTATTTTGTGCCTATAAATATCCTATTATGATTATTTAGTATATACAATCAATAATAGAAAATTTTTTATTCTACTATTTATGTCTTTCTTTTAATTTGTTTATAATAAAATTTTAATTTTTTAAACTAAAATTTAATATTTGATAAATTTAAAAGAATAAATTTTAAAAATAACAAATGCAGTTTTTGAAAGATGGGACTAGATTATTTTAAGGATGAAAGTAGGTTTTTTTTTTAAAAAAAAAGGAGTGGGTTGTTCGAATGGATCGGATTTATAAGAATTTTAATCCGATCTGATTTTGAAAAATTTCTAATTTTTTTACCGTATCTGATTCTAATAATATTATCTTACTTTTAAATTTAGATCAAATTATTCAATTAAGATCGAATTTCGAACGTCCATGCTCAGCCAAGACTCATGACCTCGGTATAGTAATTTGGTCAGCAATTAATGTCAATGTAATTAATAAATAATTGCATAGGACATTCAAGATTTTTTATATGTATATATTTTTATTTTAACTACTTAAGTCAACGGAAATCACACCGACTTAAAGAAGTCAATAAAGTATGCACGTGTTATAGCGTTACACATATCGTCATCTTTGTTTTATATTTAATAATATGGTTTTTTTGTTTTTGAAAAATAATGATAGGAAATATGAATTCCATAATGCATATCATTTTTTTCTTTAATCGAAAATAAATCTCAAATTTAAGTTTATATAAATTTAAATTATTCGAATCAATAAAATTTAAATATATAATATTTTATACTGTAAAAATATGAAATCAATAATCACAGTCTCCACCGTAGCTAAAGAAAAACAATATACTGAAAATAAAGATTTGCATAAAAAACTAATATGGTGCATGTTTAATTTAGTATACACATATACAACTTACGATTGGTATTGATAACAACGAAAAAAATATTTTTTAAGGCCTAATCAGTTGGTTCAATTGTACTGGTAGAACTCAAGGCCCATTAGCAAAAATGATAAAGTATGAGCTAGAAGACAAGATAGAAGAGCACAATATCCGATCGAACTGATGGAATATTATGTCCTATCAGTCCACTAATACAAGTTAGCGCCGATATCTTCCACCCACTTCCTATCACATCGCCGCTTATTTGCTCTAACTGCCAGTTATCACGTCCTAAAGCACTCAAGTACCCTTCATTTATCTCCTATAAATAGCCAAAAGCACAATAACTCCAGGTATTGAACATCTGAGATTCTCTCTCTAAATATTCTCTCTCTATAAAGCTACTAACTTGAGTTTCGGAGTGCTAACGTTCGGTCCGACCTGACACTCCTTCTTGCAGGATCCAGTCACCCGATCGGACAAACCAGCTGCCGATTCTCTTTCTTAGATAAAGATATTTTACGCTTTATTATTTGGTGCTTTCGTTGAGAGACATGGCAGATTCGAGATTTAATGAGCGCGTAGCCTCCGAAGAATATGATCGCAATAGCAACAACCAAAGTAGATGTAGGCCTGCGGAGAGAAGAGAGAGATCTCCCAAATCACCTACAAGGGGTAATCTCCTTCCAGAATTTGACGATTTCATCATGAGACAACCGAAAGATACCCCTGTTACTTTCAAGGACATATGCGCTATTCTTAGTGACTTCACTAGGAGCATAGTCCAAATGATTAGAAATGATAAAATACTGAGAACTTCTGAAAGAGACCATAAAACAGACTTTGTGGTTGAAGACTTCAGAAGAAGAAGAAGAAATAAAGGAATCTCCATCAACGAGCCACAAGCTCACAACGGTGGAACAATGGGGGTCAAAACCTTGGACAGATACGATAAGGGGAAGGGAATAATATTCTCGAGCAGAGACTCTCCCTACATCTCCAGCAGATCCTCCACCTCATCCATTGAAGATGATCTATCCCTTATGTACACACCTAACCGCAGTCGCTCTCGCAGATCTAAAGAGGAGTTTGCTTTCACGGCAATGAGCAGGGAGGATAAATGGTTCAAATAAAAACTCAAGCAATTTGACTTGACAAAGCCCAAAAAAGGTATATTTGAGGGAAACACTTGCAACAACACTACTTCCCCATTCTGTAGGGAGATTACGGAGTCAGAGTTGTCCCCAGGTAGAGAGACGTAGTGATGAATAAGTATACAAGTAAAACTGATCCTACTACTCATCTCGTGGAGTATTTGACTAAAGTACAGATTTACACCTGCGATAAGAGGATTGCCTGCAAAATCTTTCCCACCATCCTAGGAGAATATGCCTTGAATTGGTTTCACGAACTTCCTCATAAATCAATCACCATACGCTTTATCAGGTAAATTATTTTTATATAATAGGACAATATATGCCAGTACAAATCAAATCACGCTCACACAACATAACACATCTCTTTTGCAATGCCCCATATATATATATATATATTATTGAAATAGTTTGACTTTGATAAATCACGAGACAAAATTAATTTATGTGCAAAATGGATTTAATTTAAAATGAGAGATCCAAATGGCATAATGAAATATTTTTAAGAGATTGAACTTCTGCAATTTTTATGAAAAATCAAAAAGTTGAGAGATGCTAACCCCTCATTGATGCATGGATAATTTATATTGTTTGATTGTACACATGTAATGATTTGATTGTGTACATGTATCGGTAGAGGCATAGCCACCTTATAATGAATGGGATCAATTGATGTCACTAATTTAGAAAATATTTTAAAATATTCTTGATAATTTTTTTTTTTCAAAATTGACTCTACTAAATTTTTAAATAACCTAGTTAACAATTGATTCTATTGAAAAATTGATCCCATTAACATATTTAAATAATTTTTGACCCCATTAAATTCAATTTCTAATTATTTCCCGTGTATTGGATCTGATAGTATAAATGTGTATGTATCAGACTTTTGATGCTTTGATTTTTGTCAAATATATATATATATATATATATATATATATATATATATATATGAAAGAGTTTCCTTCAATATATATATATATATATATATATATATGCATTTTTGGAAATTCCTATTATTGCAATATTATCGTATTGAATCGTTGTTTATTCTCCTCATTGTAGAGAATATCCTTCCCCATTTTAGGAAAAGGAAAACCAAATTTGTATCTGACTTGGATTTGAATTATACCTTTCGATCATATTAATTTAATTAGCGGAAAATATTCACCTAATTAAATATATCACAAACAGGGGAAGTTTGTTTTTACAAACCGTAAGATAATTTAGAGTGTGTTCGGTAAGGTTGTATGTTTTTAATTTTTAGTAATCCATAAACTGTTTTTAGTTTTTGTTATTAATTTTTCAAAAACGGTTTAAAAACTGTTTTTCTATTTATTTTTCAAAAAATATCTGATATCCATCAATACATGTTATACATATATATAATATAATTATTAATATTAAATAATAAATATTTAATGAAATTCAAAATTTAAAATCTAGTACATTAAAAAAAATCATCATAATAAAAAAATTAATCACTATTTAATAAAAATTAACAATATAAATGTCAATTATTATAATTCAACCATAATCTTTGTGCTATTCTATCTCGAGTATTGTTCATCTGAGGAAGTTGACTTGCATTTATATCAACAGTTTCCTGCGGCTCTGAAGTACTGGCTTTATTATTTTGTTGATAATCTCCAACCATAATATTTTTATTTGCATACTCTACAAATAAAGAGTCTATACTTTCCTGCATTCTAATAAAATTATGAATCACACAACATGCAAGAGGTATATATTTTTGTCGCTTTATGTCATATGAAGGCATATCTATAAGTACTGGCTTATATGAGTTATTAATGGTTGATATTTGATATTTAATGGCTGATTGTAACACGCACACACATATATATCCGATAAAACGTAAAACTTTATTTATGGTACTTATTGTTTATATGTTAATTTTTTATTGATATAATTATAATTTCATTTGTAGGTGTGAGTTATATATATATATATATATATATATCGCATTACACAATATATAACAAATTTATAACATTTGGATATTTATGATTATTGTTATTATTTTTATTACTATTTAAATTTCTTTTAATATAAAAAATAAGTTTTTATAATTAATAAAATAATATTATAGTTAAAATAAGATTTTAAAATTTAAAAAGCTAATACCTTGAGTTCTAGTCTTCTAGAGACATGCAAGCAAGCCACAATTGTCACGAATTAGTTAAAATCATGAGTATGTGGGCAGGCGGTGATCTATTTGGGTCCCTTTATATATATATATATATATATATATATATATATATATATATATATATATATATATATATATATATATATATATATGAAAAGTTGGAAATCGGATTTATAAGTCATTAATATACGATAATATCCATTTTATCATAGTTGGATCTGGCCTGATGATCATATATCCAGTTAAGCTCAGGTCCGATTGTTACGTATCAACCACTTGCACTAATATATATCAAGATGGTTTGATTGCATCCGATGTTCGATCTAATTGTATCACTCTGCTTGTTACATCACATGTAGGGATGCTCACGGGGCAGAAAATTTCCTACCCTAGTGGGAACTCACCTTGAACCCTTGAATTTTTCCTCCGTGGGGATGGAGACGGAAAAAAAATTTCCGTTATAGAATTGGGGGCAGGATGGAGAATGGAGTATCTGTCCCGTGGGGATTTCCACCCCGCAAAAAATATATTTTTTTAATTTTAAAATATAATATTTTATAAATAATTAAAATTAAAATTAAAATATAACTTAATTTTATAATTATTAAGTTTTAAATTATACTTAATTTTAAATTTATGAATGATTAAAATTTATATTAATTTAAATTATGATTGATTTTAAATTTTTTTATTTATTAAATGTTATATTTTAATTTTAATTATTTATAAAATATTATATTTTAAAATTAAAAAGAATTTCAGGGGATAGGGATCCCCGTGAGACGGAGGATGGGGGGGATTTCCTCCTCGTTATAGAATCGAGGACAGGGAATCCCCGCTCCGACGGGACAGTGAGTGGGGATGCAATCCCTAGCCCCGCCCTTTCTCGTGAGCACCCCTAATCACATGGGCCATTTCTTGCAAATTATCACATCAAACACCTAAAACTGTCAATTATAAACACGAGAGATCTGATACTAAAGTATTATAGTCTTATAGGCCCTAAGGCCACTTAAAAACTTTATATATAGAGATTTCAAGGACAAGGTATTGCTCACACTGCCATTCTCTCACTATACTTTTTCTTTTCGGAGTGCTAATCTTCTGCACATCAGGCCTTAGTTCTTGTTTATTTTGTAGATCAGTTTTTCACATCCAACAGATCGATCCAGCTAGGGATGATCACGGGGCGAGGGTGGGGAATGGCTCCCCCACCTACTACCCTGCATGGGGGCGAGGCGGGAGCCGGACCATCCCCGTAAGTATTTCAGGGGAAAAATTCCCTCCATCCCCGTTCCTGCATAAAAAATATTTTATTTTTTTAAATATAATTATAACTGAAATTTAATATTTAACAATTAATTATAATTGAAATATAATATTTAATAATTAAAAAATATAAATTTAATTACAAATCAAATTAATATAAATTTTAATAATTAATAAAATTAAAATTAAATATAATTTAAAACTAAATTATATAAATATAATTAAATTTAATTACTAAATTTTGAGGGCAAAAAAATTTAAATTATATAATATTAATTAAAAGAAAAGGACTTTTCTTTGCCTAGTTAATTCCACTAAAAAAATTAGTACACTTATCCAATGGTTGTCATTTTTGAACAATAAATTGCTTTGCATGAACGGTAATTTATTTGTAGACCAAGTTTTTAAAAGTATTTTCAACATATTTTCTTAATTTCAATATTTTTAAATAATAACTACTTTGCATACTTAAAATTTATAAATTTAAATTCAATTATAAACCAAGTTTAGATAAGTATTTCCAATATATTTGTTTGATTTTTGAACAATAATAATTTTGCATATGTGGTAGTTTATAATTTATAATTTAAATTTATTTACGTAACAATTAACAAGTTTAGGTAAATGTTTTTGATATATTTTCTTGACTTCAATATTGAAGATTTAAGATTTGAACTTTGAAAATTAAAATAACAAATTAAACAATATCAAATAAGTTTATTGATGTGTTTCTTATTTTTGCACAAAAATTTAGGTTTATACTACTTTTTGTAAATAAATATCTGTGCTTTAATGATAATTAAGTTGGTAAAAAAATTTATTCTCTGAATATATGTATATATTTGACTAATGGATGATCTAGGGTTTGCATGATATACTCTTTGGAGATCCGCCTTTGACTGAGAAGACTTAATAAAAGGATAAAAGAAAGTGTGAAAGGATTTATGAGTGGATCACTACAAATCTTTAGCATTCTGCTGTAGACTGAATTGACATCACGTTGGCATTCAGCCGCTGATATGTTCATCTCCTTATTTTCCTTTCCCTTGTTATGGAATTGTGTTCACACTTCTTCGCTATCATAAAAAGAAAAAATAGAGAGAAAAAAAGTCCAACAAAGTTGCTTGATGTCTAACATTTAATTAAAAGTATAAAAAGTTTTATATTAAATTTATTTTAATAACATTTATTGTTATTATATATTATACTTTTTTTCTTATAAATAAAATAAAATAAATAAATCTTTCTTTTCCTTTTCCTGGTCATAGAAAAGATTGGGTCAAAATATATCTTTTTGATAAGAAATCAAAATCTTGTCATAAATTTTCTTTTCCTTGTTAGTTGTTTAGATTATTGATAAAAGCATTTTTAAAATATATAAAAGTACTCGTACTCAATCTCTTTAAAAATATTTTATCCATAAAGCTGTTTCTAATATATTAGATAATTTTAAATTTACCTCGGTATGGTTGACCAACAATTACTAGTAATTCTGGCTTCATATAGGCGAGTTGTATCCTGCAATCCGAATTGAAATCGGATTTTTGGAGTTAACTAACTCTCACAAAATCACGACCGTTTATCCCGGCTATTGTAGCATGAAAGAAAATTAATTATTATGCAAATATGATGTCCTCATAAAAAAAAAAAAAAACTACTTTTGATTACATGAAAATTTAAGATTTTTTTAGTACATTCCTCATGCATCGAGTTTAGATAAAATTTCTAAATCAATGGCTAAGCCTACGTAACTTACATTTCCCCTCAATATAATTTAATGTTGTCATTTTCTTTTTGTACAAACAAGTATCATAATTTTTTTTTTCAACAAATGAAATAACTATATATAGGAATTGATATGTGGGGTTAAAGGTATAATCCAGTGCCTTGATTTAACCCCTCAGTCGCAGCTGAACAATTGGTCTTATCAACTCAGAAAATATGAACCGACCATCACGCGTGTAAGAATCAGATAATTAATTTACATTCTCTTTATATTTTATTTTCTGCTCTAATTAAATTTAATAATAGTATTGATCTGTACTTAGAAAATCAACCACCGTGAAGCTAATAACAGTTTCTACGCAATGCATATATACAGTGATTTAAAAAAATGTAAAAAGAAAATAAATCGAATTACTGTTATTTTTTATTAGTTTTAATGGGAAAGAATATTCCAAAATGTGTGCTATGAAAAAGCTGTGAGGTGATTGAACGCTAGGAAAAATGTTGGGATATAAATGGAAAGTGTGAAGTAGGTAGGGCGCAGGTTTTGTACGTGTACAGATTACATATATTTTCTCTTTGATTTGAAAGTGTTCTTGTACACCATCACACTTGTTTGTGAATTAGGAAGCAACTACTACGACAGGATTGACCTCAGTTTTTTCGGTACGCATTCTAATTTAATGCATTTACTACATAAAGCTCTTTCTAAATTATATATATACATACTGTACATTTCGGTTTGTTAATTCGTTCCGGTAAGTATAGTGTGCCCAACTAAAATAAATTAATTAAAAAAAAGTAAGATAGTGGTTAACATGTATATGCAATATTTTATTATTGATTTAATTCGTGAAAAAAATTCATGAATATGATTTAGGAATTTTTTTTATTGCCTCTTTATTTTTTTTAATTGTCCAGATAATATATCAAATCACTAATGCAGGAAAATAAATTCAATCGATATTTAGTTATTTACTTCATATTTTAAACTACGAGTGTTAGAATGAGATATCTAAACATGAATCTCCTGCGCTTTATTATTATTATTATTATTAATGTGAAATAGTTAATACATTTTCTCATATTTTAGGGTTGCACACATATAAAAGATTAAAATGTGAAATTTATAAACTGAACACTTGTAATGAAAAATAAAGGACGCAATATATGCACAAATAAACGTCTAGCGGTGGCCTCACATTGTAATTTTTGTAGTTTTGATACCGTATTAAAAAAATAAATTTCAGTCTAACTCAAAATAATAAATTAGCTTGTAAAATTAAAATTATCCGATATATTATAAGGAACACGTAACTTTTATACTCAACCGACTTCAAATATTTCGCTTTTTCCCCCCTTGTATATAAAAAAGAATAAGATAATGAATGGAACCCCAGTGTATCAATGGAAAACAAAGATAATTAATAAAAGAAAGTAGGAAGGGACAGCTACCTACCTCTCAATATCTGATCTAACAAATGCCATTGTTTCTGAAACTATTAAGGATTTTGTCCAATGGCTAGTCATTTCTGTTTCATATCATAGGAAACACACAACAGAATTTCGTTAATATCTTTGATCTTATCTGATTCTACCTACTATAATGCTTCAAGGAAATAAATTTCTAAATGTATATCAATCTATTTTTTTTTTTTTGTGTGTGTGTGTGTTCTGTCAAATTAATAGTTGCAGATAATTAATTAATTAGGGCAACTAGCTCCACTTGTTTTTGTGGAAGGGAGAAAGTTCATGTGAATGAGGCTTTGAAATGTGACAGTCTGAAAAAGGAAAACCCAATAAAGTGGAACTTATTGACAAATAATTATTGGTATGTGTGTTTGCAAACTATTGCCTTATCTTGCTCAGATAATTTTGTCTACAGCTGCAGGAAGCTATGGATTTGCAGGTTATACCTTAGTTATTGGAGACAATAATAAAACATTAAAACAACAAAATCTTGAAAAGATTATACGTGGTAATTCCAAGAATCCCATGTTTGTGGGTATCCTACCTAGGAAATCAAGAGAATTATTTCAAATCTTGTCCTGTAAAACGTATATTCCTTTGTAAATTTTAGATTTATTTTGAGAATCGTTTAGCGATTAATGTGCATATTAATATTTAATTAGGACAATTCGACTGTAGCAATACTCCCTAACAACGTCCCTGGAGCATATATGCACAACAAACCATGATAAATTGCCCCTTAGCAAAATATTATCTTCGCAACTTTTCATTGGCTCAGGTATCGCACTCTAAAACAGGAATAGTCAAGTGCGGAAACTGGAAGTAATGCTTAATTAGTATTAAGAGCAAATGCCACATGAAAGAAAAATCTAAATCTCGATTATTAGAAAGGATAATTATTGTTAAGTGCTCAGATACCATGTAAAACAATTAGCAACAAAAGGAACTTTCACTATATACTTTAATAAGTAATGCATGTATAAAGATACATTGAATATCCTAATAGATATATGTATAATTATGAACTCAGAAAATAATAGAATTTTTTTTCTTTGGCTAAATATCTAGACCTAGGATAATAAGCTCATGAGCTTGGTCTTACTTCACCGTCAAGAAAGAAAACTTCCATCAACAAGTTTAACTCATACGCATCTCCCTTCCTTTTGTTTTTGGGTGTGAAGTAGTGTCAAACCAAAATACTCAACAAGCATTACCTCTCTCTGAAAAGGAGGTGATCCAGCTGCACCTTCTAATATGACTATCGTGTTACGATTTCACTCCAATGAAAGGTATAACTTGTACAAATCTTTCCATTTTTCAATTCGATCTGATCTATTCATTTGTAAAGCTATTTATTTGATTGCAGCAATTTCTGGAACATCTTTAATGGAGGAACAAATAATCAATTTTGAAAGAACTTATTGTCAACCTCTTTCGTAAACTAATTAACTAACTGCAGGTCCAATCTAACAAAGAATTTAATCTTCAACTAATAATATGGTAAGTGATATTTATGCTACTTGCAAGTTGCATGAGTTGATGGCCTTTAAGTGAAAACATTATTATTATTATTATTATTATTATTATTATTATTATTATTATTATTATTATTGAATCTGATCATTCAGAGAACTTATATTCCATTGTACTTCATTGTCCAAGAATTATCATCTGTCACCATTTTTCTTACCATTCTAATTAGGACACAAGAATTATTGCATAGAAGCATCCATTATTAGAAAAGTCAACTTTCTAGAAAAATTATGTAGGGATATTGTTGCTGTCTCTATAACAATAGATTAATGAAATATTAATTTTTCTAAATTGTTATAATTAATTGGATGAAGGGCAACAATTTTAATGATAATTGTTGGCTCAAGGTTATATTCAAATTTTGATAATTATCAAATCTTAAATAAACTCTAGTGTGAATTTTATTCTAAGCTATTTTCTGCATAATTTTCTATATATCTTTCTGATACAAATTATCCAAAATGAAGATTATGTAATGGATTCATGAAAATCCAGTTCAAGAATATATTAGTATATAGGAATTTAGGATATTAAATTGTAAGATCAAATTGAGATATAATTTATCTCTCATACGTACATATTCTAAGTCTTAAAATTGCATAAAAATATTTTTAAATCATAAATTGAGTTTTTAGTCAAAACTGATTTTTTTTCAGAAAATAGTTCAGAAATTGGTTCGTTAGAATTTTATGTCATTAGAAATTGGACCTTCAGAATTCTGGATAACTTTCTGGTAAAATATTTATTTTACACTACAGTATAAAATAACGACTAGTTGAAGCAGATTTATCTGTTTTGCCCTCCAATAGTCATAAATGACTATTTTTGGGTTTCTACACTTAAAAATAAGTTTATAGATATAAATACATGCAATAAGACCATTTAGAAGGTTAGATATAATATTGAAAAGATTTTTTACCTCTTAAGAGAAAAAGCTTACTTCTTTAAAATCTCACTTTCCATCTTCTGCACTTCATCATTACATACTCTCCTCAATTTGGTTATAACTTTTGTTATAATTAATTGTGAGAAATTATTGTTGTCAAAGAATGTGAGTTTGGGTTGGCTAGAATCTAAAGAAGAAATTCTAGTAAGTGTTTAAATCTTTTATTTTGGAAAAAAGATTATGGACAGATATACGTAGGTTATTTATAAGCTTTGACTCTTGCCCTTAAAAGAGTTAAGAGTGGAGAGAAAAACTTAAGAGTAATTTTTGAGGAGTGGATGTAGGCATTGTGGCCAAATCACTACAAATTCTATGTGTACCCTGCTTTTCTGCTCTATTTTCTATCTTTTACTATTCTGTTATACGTTCTAGAAATTTATGCTTTTAAAATTCTGTAAAATGAATTTCTAAAATATTTATAACAAATTTAATACACACTTTTTCATAAATATATTTGATGTTTAAATTGAAAAATAACTTGCAAAAATCCGAGTATACATTCTATATTGCATTCTTACATCACTATCAGAAATATGCACTTGCATATATTTTTGTTCCATTAGAAATTTGATCGAAAAATTTTAAAATATCCAATTCACCCCTTATTGAGTGTCTTTCGGGACCTGCATTTGGTATCAAAACGGTTTTTAATTTTCTAAGGCTTAACCCCCTTGAGTGATCCTAAAAATAATCGAATCAAGTAGTTCTTTAATTGTTACTCCATTCAAAGAGGGACATTATATCTATTGTCCTCCAATATTCAATAGTAAAAATTATCCTTTTCGGAAGGTTGTTTTGAGGCACTTTATTCAATCTCAAAATATGGATTGTTGGGATATTATTGAAGATAGATATGAGCATCTACGAAAGAAATCTAATGAGGAAGGAGCTTTAAAATCTGCTACTATTTCTAAGATCAGAAAAGAGTTCACAGAAGCTGAAAAGAGAAAAGTGCAGCTAAATTCTAAAGTTGTGAGTATACTTTTTTATTCGCTGCACATAAATGAATTTAATAGAGTTTCTAGATGTGATACAACAAAAGAAATCTGGGATAAGCTATAAGCTACATATAAAGGTACAAATCAAGTTAAAGATACCAGACTTCATATTCTTATGGTTGATTATGAAACTTTCAAAATGAAGCAAGAAGAATCAATTTCTGAGGTAATTAACATGTATGTTAAATTAACCAATGAAATTAAAGCTCTTGGTAAGAAACTTAATGAACATAATAAAATTGCTAAGTTTGTTAGAGGTCTAACTCCTAGGTGGGAAGCAAAATTATCAATTCTGTTAAATAAGGATCTTAGTACTCTAAATTTTGATAATGTTTACGGATCTCTTATTTCTCATGAGTTTTACATTAAGTCTCAAGATGTACGAAAAGAAAAAGATAGAAAATTGCAAGCTATTGGTCTCAAAGTAGAATTTGGTAATGATTTTTCTACAGGTGATGATGAGATAACCTTGATTACAAAGAAGTTCAAAAAGTTGTATGAAAAATGAAAAAAAATGATACAAAAATAGCATTAGAAATTCTTCCATCATAAGGTAGAAAATTCATCAAAGACTACTGGAGATGTGGTTTGCTATGATAGAAACAAACCTGATCATATCAAATCTAAGTGCCCAAATCTAAAAATGAAAGGAAAAGAGGCTTAAGAAGAAATCTATGAAGGCTACATGAAGTGATAGTGAAGATGAAAGCACAAGTAAACCAAAATCTGAAATTTTTTATGATGTTGGTCTGATGGCAATTTCTGATAGTAAAGAGCAGAATTCTAATTCTGATAAAGAACAGAATGTTGTTACTGCTAAAAGATCACCTAAAAATGATTCAGAAAATTCTCGGGTAAATGATTCTGATTCGAATTCTGATTTAAATGAAAATGTGATGAATATGAAAGAATGTTTGAATATTTTGAGACTTTGCATCATAACTATGGTATATGTTTAAAAAGACACATATAGAAATAAAGAAGAAATTTGATGCATTGTGTGTGGAACATGAAATGGCTAAGGAAACATAAATTAATTTAAAAAATGAATATTCTGATTTGGAAGGTAAATTTCATTCCTTATAAGAAAAATGAAATGTAAAAGAAAAATATATTTGTGGCTCTAATGAGAATTCTGTAGAAAAATTGAATGCAAAATCTGTTCATAATATTCATGCAAGTACGTCAAAAAGTGATCACAGAAATTACACTTAGAATAAATGTAAAAAATATTCATCTAATAAAATGGTAATTAGATCTTCTACTACATGCTTTTATTGCTGTAGAAAATGATATATTTCAAAATTCTGTTATTATAAGAAAAATGTTAATTTAACCAATCAGAAATGGGTGGTTAAAAATTCTATAAATGTATTAACTAACCATGAAGGATCCAAGAAAGGTTTGATACCTCGAAATACTTTATTTCTTTGTAGATTTACCTAAGGAGCATAAAAACAGAAAAGTGGTATATAGATAGTGGCTACTCTAGGCATATGACATGGGATATAACTAAGTTTTATAAACTAAAAAACTAAAGGTGGTTCTGTCAGTTTTGGTGATAATAGAAAAAGGTAAAATAATTGGTATTGGAACCATTAGATCTAATCTAATTATTGTAGATGTCTCTCTTGTAGAAGGTTTAAAGTATAACTTATTGAGTATTAGTCAACTTTGTGACAAGAAGAGTTATTTTTGAAGTAGATCATTATAGAGTAGAAGTTGTAGAAACAGGAAAATCTATTCTACAAGGACAAAGATCTAGAAATATCTGATTGGTCAATATAAAAGATATTCAAAAAAGTGAGGCTAAATGTCTAGTTTTCAAGGAAGATTCAAGTATTTTATGGCACAGAAAATTAAGATATGCACGCTTCCATGTATTAGAAAAATTGATCAAAAAATACTTGGTGAAGGGAATGTCAAAAATGAATATTGATAAAAACCATATATGCAAGGTGTGACACCCTGCATTTAATCCTATTTTCCTATATATTTTATTATTATATTATTAATATTTTCTCAAGCCATGAGATCTTCTCATTTAAATTTACTCTAAATTAATTCATTTCTATTTCATATTCAATTTTCATTAGGTATCGCTAAATCATTATCTAATTAATAAAATTTTTGCAGCATGACGGCTTAAAAATCATGCTACCTAAATCTGCAATTATTCAAATTCACACTCCTTATAATTACCTCCTCCTCCAATTCTCCATTCACAAGCATAACAGTTCTAAAATTTAATTCCCATCTCAAGCACACATATCACACACACATCACATTTATCATCCATTAAGTTCACTAAGTGTTTAAGTGTCATTACATTACATGCTTCACATACAAATATATATTACATAGTCTATTACATAACTTCATACAAAATTTCATAATCCAAAGAAAACCCAAAAGGCTACCATATGTACATGCCATTGAACCTTCCTCTGTTGGCCTCTCTATACCTGTCCTTGTGTGTAGTCAAAAATAACCACGCGCTAAGCAACATTGTCGCTTAGTGGTGGATACATATACATAAAATATCACCTAATTATTTTATTTACTTAATTTAATTATAATTACCTTTTTGTCCTTAACAACTTTTATTAAATCAATTCATAATTTATTCTTTTTATACTATAATTTACTTCTGGTGTAACACTCTGTACCCGGCCAAATAAAAGACCCCGATACCGAATGTCACACCCGGATTTTGATCTATTTGAGAAGACAACTCTAAGGTTTGTCTAAATTTAAATAAAATTTCGACAGCATGATAGCTTAAAATTTATGCTACCCAAACCTGCAAAAACTTAAGTTTACACTCCCAATATCATTCCTCCAACTCCATAACTTCAATCAACAACACAACACTTCCATAATTTCATCTCAACACAATCACCACAACTCAAGGACAGTTCATATAAAACTCATTTATAACAAATTCTTATAATCCATTACATGGTTTATACATATATTAAAAATTTCTTTATATACCTGTTGCATTAACCCAATTTATATCATTGGCTTCAACATAGAAACTTAGTTCACATAATTATAAACATTTACTTATATACACTATTATATAAATAAGAATTTCATCACCAGGATTTAATATACCTATTAAAACGCGCATAATCATATGAACATAATTTGGTTCGAACTTGAGATATTAATTCTCAAGCTTCCTACGTATCCCATTTAGGGAATCAGAACCACGTAGTTCTCTAATCCCAAGACTCAATATACTACTTTAAATAAGTAACCATTCAATCTGGTTTAGGCAAGAATATTGCTTGTCACTTTTCAAATATTTACAAATACATAACTATATTATATGCATTCCTAATTATCCCATACTACTCTCGGTTGTAACACACAATTAATCACAATATGAATATATATATATATATATATATCTTCAATATCAATCATAATTAGTTGTAACACTACAAAAAAATGGAAATTAGCGACGGCATTTTCCGTCGCTAATTGCCAAAATTCCGTCGCTAATATAATTTAGAGACACCCGACTAACAGTCGCTAATATATTAGCGACGAAATCTAAAATCAGTCGCTAATTTAGTGACGAAATATTTCGTCGCAAATTTTTTTTCATCGCTAATTTATATTCCTACTTAGTCGCCGAATTATAATAATATTTAGCGACTAAATTTTCCATCGCTAATTTAGTCGCTAAATAAAATTTTAGAGTAAAATTTAGCGACGAATATTTGTCGCTAATTTAGTCGCTAATTATTTTCGAAATTATATATATTACATATTAGCGACAGATTTCTGTCGCATATCCGTCGCTAAATTATTGCATAATTTAATTTTTTCTTTTGCTGTAATTTTTTTGGTTGTATTTATTAATTTTTCAACCTGTATACAATAATGACAGTACACGTACACATATATATTTATTCCAAAGCATAATATGTTCGAAAACACACACACACACACATATATATATATATATATAAGTACTTGAAATCGTACATAATGTTATCAATCTCTCTTAAGAGTACAAAAAATACTAATAATATCATCCTAAATAACATCTAAAATAAAATAATAAATCCGAATAAGAAAGTCATCTAAATGAAATAATGCCATGAAGGGCCTTCAGGATCTAAATCCGAAAGCATTAAGTCGCCTTCTTTGATATTGCTTCATTCCAGTTATGCTGGTTCATTAGGCAGAGACCTAATGAAAAAAATGATCCATCACCAGTCATACGAAGATCAAGAGGAATTTCCTGGAACTGTGCAGCAAGCTGACGGTCTCCAAGGGACAAATTAACTGAAACATAAGCTTTAATTGTACCCTGTCCATTAGTAAATCCTGTGTCCACAGTTAAATGAATAGGATTGGGAACTTATAGATTACCATCAACAGAAACAAGCTCAAAATTAACATTGGCAATGCCATCTGCTATAAGAATTAAATAGACAGAGCCAGCATATATCAAATAAAACTGTCTAAAACAGAATTGTGTACCATCTAAAAGGCAGCACGAAATGCATGCAACTTAAAATTTTGAAGACCAATATCTTTATCAAGACTGCTCCATCTCTATGCATTCTAAACAAAATAATAATCACCAAATAAATCCTCAGGTCATCAAATCAAACACATGCTTGGATATGAACATAGTACTTCCTAAGAGGCATTACTGCTTAATTAGCCACCTATAATGGAGATTATGCCAGCAAATGCTGCCTGCTCTAGGACCAAAAGAAAAAAAAAGTAGTCTAATTATGATATAAAAATAAGTGGATGAGAGTTAGTTTTAATTTTCACAATTAGACTCAATGTATGTGAATTCCTCATGTAATTGACTCTTTGTCAGTCACCCAAAAAAGTATATGAAGCAGGAAAAGGTTTTCTAACCACTAAAAAACCTATTTGACTCTGCCTCCTAGTCATTGTACAGTGCTCTTCATGCTTTACATCTATCAAAAGCTGCAAAAAAAAAAAAAATCCTCATCCGTGCCTTACAACAATCTAGTGAAATTTTGAAGACCTTAAGATTAAATTTACAGGGTTAGATTGTAAGCTACATTCTCAGAGGTACACAGTTGTAGCATCCAAGTGAGCAAAAGTTGTAGCCGGAGCTGGGTCAGTCAAGTCATCAACAGGCACATATATAGCTTGGATAGAAATGATGGAACCTTTCTTGGTGGTTGTAATACGCTCTTGCAGACCTCCAAGATCTGTAGCCAAAGTTGGTTGGTATCCGACAGCATATGGGATACGACCAAGCAAAGCAGACACCTCTAAGTTATTACAAGAATGCAAAACATCCAAATTTAAATAGAAACAATACTTGCTACAACAAAGCTCCAAGTGACATGGTTTGTAAACAATGAGGCTACTCTAGTAAGAGAATAAGCAACCTTATTAGCATTCCTACAAGTCCAGAATAAGGAGAACATTTAAAATTGATTTGTAAGAGTTTCAGAATCAAATAATTCGAAATTAATAATCCTAAGTTCAGTAGAGATACAAGCTGAATTATTAAATGCTTGGAAAGCTATAAACAGTCTATCTTATGCAAATGGTAGTTAAGAGAGGTGATCACATTAAAAATCCATGCCCAAATATTCACTAAGAATCTTAAATTGTTAAGATAAATTCTTAAATAAATATATAGGAGTAATATACTCATCTAAAAGAAAGAACGCCTAGCTAAAAGATTTACAGTTTTAAATTAGAGGTTGTTGCAAGTACCCTTTGGGACATCTTCAACAACCAACTACTAATTTTCAGTTACATTATGAATCGTATCGTAACATTTGTGATTGACACCCTAAAAGCATCAAGGAAGTCGTTTAGCAGATATAAATTCTCTCTATAAGTTGTTAAAGGATATGATCGAAGATATTGATCGTTCTTTATGATAAGTTAAGACCTTTATATTATCAAGCATGTTCAGCTAGTTCAAAAAATTGAAACTCACTAGTTAGTAAATCTCTGTACTTCGAAATGCCAATTCTCAAAGCTAACAGCTAAGGACAGAAGCCACTTCCCAATCTCCAAAACAAGATGCAATAACTCCTGCATATGCATGAGATATATTAAAAATATATATATATATATATATATTAGGAAAGAACAAAAAAGTCATACTAAATACTGCAACCATGAAGTTATTTTCTTGTTATAACATTGTCAATAAGAAAAAATAAAATTCAAAAACTATTTTGAAGTCTTTGAACTTTTTCCAAAATACCATTTCAAACTAAAAAGGGGATCAAACCTTGCGGATCAAACCTTGCTAGCATTTAGCGGGCGTAGCACATAATCAAAGTTGATCACAGTGGTAATAATCAGAGTTGTATTATTCACTGTCAAAAATAAATACAAAATAGAGGAGGACAGTAGTCCTTCTAAACTTAATCCATTCTCAAACCAAGACCTCACAGAACACAGTAAGCACCAGAAAAATCACATATAAGGAATGAACAAAACCAATTACAGCAATTCAAAATTATAAAAAAAGACCCATTTTTCTCATCTTCAGCCCCAAGAAAAAAACAAAGCATCAACAATATAAGAAAAATTTAAGAAATCAAAACCTGCCAACATCTATAGCTTCAGATAGAAACAGAACCTAAAACAAAACCAAAAGCTGTAAGGTTATTACATTAATGATGCAATTGAAATACTTTCATTCATTAGCCACCTGCATAAAAATATTCCAAAGGTTATCACACACAGGAAACAAAAATAGTATACCCCATTTCAAAGCTTAATGGAAAAACAAATAAAATTATCCACTCATCTTGCTATTGAAAATTTTTAAAATTTTTAAAATTAGAATTCGAAGTATTTTTTGCTACAAGTATGAACCATGTAAAAGGTGAAAGATAACAGTTTTTAAGAAAAAACAAACCCAAAACTTTGATAGTTGCATATATATGGTTAAAGAGGTGACACTATGCAAACCTCTGAACTAAGTAAATGCCTATATTTAGATCTGTTTCCTGCTGAACGTCCACAAGCAACTAGCTCGAACAGATGCCTGAAGCTGCAAAATTTAATATTTCATCAATTGCCTATAATTCACTAATATATATACATGTAGGTTCTGGTACAATATATTCATTTATGTGGAGCAAACATGGTGCATGGATTATATAATAAGTTAATGGAGCAAAAACAAAATAACTCCGCTAGTAAATAAAGACAAAAATAAGCAATTGGTATGGGTCCTTCCAGTCCACTTGCATATAATTCACTTCAACCCCGCACCCCCCAAACAAGAGAAACTATTAATATGAAAAAAATTAAAGACATTAAAATCTGATAAAGATAAAGATCTCACAGCCTCTGAAGCTGACTATATGTCCCAATGAACTCTGGTACAATGCCATTGAGGCTATTGCTGCTCAGAAGTTTGCAATGCAACAACATATCTGTCAAGCAAAATTTCTCAACTATTAAAAAAGTGATGAACAGATTATTCTCACTAACTGATTGGAGGAGATTACTCTGTATCACACAAAGTCATCTCAATATAAACAGAGATATTAACCAAATTTCTATTACAGCATGGATTTAAGCAAAATTTCTTATAGATCTGTCAAGTTAAGCAAAATTTCTTACAGATCTGTTAAGTTAAGCAAAATTTCTTACAGATCTGTCAAGCAAAATTTCTCAACTATTAAAAAAGTGATGAACAGATTATTCTCAACTATTATTTGTTCAAGAATATCGAATCAGACCTGCTTGTTGACCTCAACTCCGACGGCTCGCTTTGTGACGTTCCAGGCACGACATACACCAGTGCCCTGTTAGGAGAAAAAACAAGCATAAAACTCCTTCGGTTATATACTCTGGCAAAATCACTTTGTTTATCCGAGATGATGAATCATAAGGATTGATATAATCAAATTCCAAATCTGCCAAGCACATAAGCTGCAAAAGAAGGATTGTTCACCGTCGATGCTGTCCTGATGGAAGAGGGAGGGAGGCACGGAGGAAAGAAGGAAAGATGGAGGTGGGAGGGAGGAGAGAAAAAGTAGCTTTTATACCTAGGGTTAATTTTCAAAAATACTAAAATGTCCCTATCAATTTTCACATTGTGTATTTTATAGTTAAGGATGGTTTGATAAATATCTATAATTAGAATTCCTAATAATTTAAAATTTATTTTTAACAAAATAAATTACAAAATTTATTTATTTTAAATGAGATAATAAATTTTATATTATTATTTTATAAATATTTATTTTTACTAATTTTTATAATGTAATTATATAATAATTGTAATATTTAGTTTATTATTATTATTAAAAATTTAAATTTTCTAAACAAATAATTTAATATTTGGAGGAAATTGAAAAAAATTATTATCTTTACTAAATAATTATAATATATAATAATAAAGGGTTCATAAAATACTTTACTGTTAATAATATATAAAAACTCTCACAAAAAACTATTTTTTATTAGCAAAGAGATAATAAACTTAATTTTTTAATTATATAATTTTGTATTTATATTTTTTTTATTAGCAACAAAAACCGAACTCACAGACCTTAAAAACTAATCTTCACCATTCAAAATTAACAACAAGGAGTTTCGAACGTACTTACCATAAATTAGGCCGATTTAACGGCAAATGATTTGTCGATCATCTTCACATACAAAATTGGTCATTATGTAAAAAATCCAGAAAACAGCCTCTTTTTTACAACAAAAACTGAACTTAAAGATCTTAAAAATTGATCTTTACCGTCCAAAATTAACAATAAGGAGTTTCGAATGTACTCACCAAAAATCAGGCCAATCTAACGGCAAATGATTTTTCGATTGTCTTCGTATACAAAACTTGTCATTACGTAAAAAATCCAAAAACAACCTTCTTTTTGCAACAAAAACTGAACTTATAGACCTTATCAAATTTCATCATTTTATCCTTGTATTCAAGGATAATTTTGTAAATATACGTAACTAAATTTTTTAATAATTTAAAATTTGCTCAAAATTTTAACAAAATAAAAATAAATTATAAATTTTTCATAATCATTTTAAATGAAATAATAAATTGTATATTATTATTATTATATAAATATTTATATTTATTATTTTTCATAATATGACTACATAATAATTATAACAATTATTTTATTATTATTATTAAAAATATAAATTTTTAAAATAAATAAGTTTATATTTGTGGATAATTGATAAAGAAATCAATAGAATTTCTAATAATTTAATATTTGATTTAAATTTTATAAAATAAAAATAAATTACAAAATTTTTTATTATTATTTTAAATAAAATAATAAACTTTATATTACTATTTTATAAATATTGATTTTTATTAATCTTGAACACGCAAATATATAATAATCGTAATAATCTTGAACACGCATATTGAACTCACTTCAAATCTCTCTTGATTATACTCTACTGAAAAATACATCACTGATATAATAATCCATGTTTTAGAATAACAAAAATTATAGAAAACCAAAGCTTCTATAAAGTATATGAATAGAAACGTCTTTACTTATACTCCATATAAAAATAAAATTTATCCAAAAAGAATCAACAACCTCTTTTTTGCAATAAAAACCGAACTTACAGACCTTAAAAACTAATCTTCACCGTTCAAAATTAACAACAAGGATTTTTAAACGTACTCACCAAAAATCAGGCAAATCTAACGGTAAATAATATTTCGATCGTCTTCGTATACAAAACTAGTCATTACATAAAAAATCCAGAAAATAGCCTCTTTTTTGCAATAAAAACTAAACTTACAGACCTTAAAAACTAATCTTCACCGTTCAAAATTAACAACAAAGAGTTTTAAACGTACTCACCAAAAATTATGCCAATCTAACGGTAAATGATTTTTCGATCGTCTTCGTATACAAAACTGGTTATTAAGTAAAAAATTCAGAAATAACCTCTTTTTGCAACAAAAACCGAACTCACAAACCTTAAAAACTAATCTTCACCATTCAAAATTAACAACAAGGATTTTTGAACGTACTCAATAAAAATTAGGCCGATCTAACAGCAAATGAATTTTCGATCGTCTTCGTATACAAAATTGGTCATTAAGTAAAAAATCCAAAAAATAGCCTCTTTTTTGCAATAAAAATTGAACTTACAGATCTTAAAAACTAATCTTCACCGTCCAAAATTAACAACAAGGAGTTTCAAACGTACTCACCAAAAATCAGGCCAATCTAACGGCAAATAATTTTCCGATCGTTTTCGTATACAAAACTAGTCATTACGTAAAAAATTTAGAAAACAGTCTCTTTTTTGCAACAAAAACTAAACTTACAGACCTTAAAAACTAATCTTTACCGTTCAAAATTAACAACAAGGAGTTTCGAACGTACTCACTAAAAATCAGGCCGATCTAACGACAAATAATTTTTCGATCGTTTTCGTATACAAAACTAGTTATTGCGTAAAAAATTCAGAAAATAGCCTCTTTTTTTGCAACAAAAACTAAACTTACAGACCTTAAAAACTAATCATTACCGTTCAAAATTAACAACAAATAGTTTCAAACGTACTCACTAAAAATTAGGCCGATCTAACGGCAAATGATTATTCGATCGTTTTCGTATACAAAACTGGTCATTACGTAAAAAATCCAAAAAAATAGTCTCTTTTTTGCAACAAAAATTAAACTTACAGACCTTAAAAACTAATCTTTACCGTTCAAAATTAACAACAAGGAGTTTCGAATGTACTCACCAAAAATCAGGCCGATCTAACAACAAATATTTAACCATTGAATCTTTACTTACACTATTCCGTATAAAAGTTGTTCAATATGTGTTTGTGTGTGTGTGTGTGTGTGTGTGTGTGTGTGTATATATATATATATATATATATATAATTTATGTTTAAATAAATCGAGGAAACCGTGTTGTATTATCGTTCTAAGCTAATAATCATGTATTGTTAGAGAATTTGATAATGACCAAGAATATAATTTCATGAAAGATTATTTTATTTTATTAAATAGTGAATTTCATGCATAATTGAATTATTAGAACTGATAATTGACTAACACGTCTAGCAAATACATACATATAAAAAATACTCATTTATTTATGGGTTTGGTTGCATATATTTGATAAGTCATCATTTTGAACTAGTTTACACTTTACACTAACTAAACTAATAGTTATTGAGATATTGCAAAAACCATCAACAATATATACAATAGCTATGCCATGAATGTCTTTTTTTTATAAATTAAATATAAATTACAAATTTTTTTATTATTATTTTAAATGAAATGATAAATTTTATATTACTTTTTCATAAATATTTATTTTTATTAATCTTAAACACGCAAATATATAATAATCTTAATAATTAGTTTATTAATATTATTATTAAAAATGCAATTTTTCTAAATAAATAAATTTAGATTTTGGTATAATTGTTAAAAAATTATTATCAACTAATAAAATAATTTATAATTTCTAAAAAAAATTATTTTTTACTTTATTTGCGACTAAAATTGCATAAGCGACTAAAATTTTCCCTTTAAATTAGCGACTAAACTTTTCGTCGCTAAACCGTCGCAAAAAAGGCGCTAAATTTTCCTTCCTAAATTAGCGACTAAAATTTTCGTTGCTAATTTTTCTGGAACTAATTTTATGAATAAAAAATTATAAAATTTAGCGACGGAACTTTTTGTCGCTAATTACGTCGCAAAACATGGGGCGTACACTTCCCGCCAATAATTAGCGACTGTTTTTTCATTTCGTCGCTAATCCATCGCAAAAAATAGAAAATATCCTATCCGCGACGGATTTATAAAACAGTCGCTAATCCGTCGCAAAATTTGTGACGAAAATGATGCCGTCGCTAATTTTAGTCGCTAATTGACAGTTTTTTGTAGTGTAATAAATTGTAAGTCAAATTAATTACATGCAACAATTTATAATGTACGTATAATAGTCATATGATTCAAAGTTCAAAATGCATACTTATATATATATATAGCCCCCAAAATGCGTCTTCTATTGCCTCCACATGTCTGCTTTAGAGATTATGCCGGAGCACTAATCAATATTGTCCTCTTTGGGCGTCACATGTCTGCTTTAGAGATCATGTCGGAGCACAAATCAATATTGTCCTCTTTTGGTGTCACATGTCTGCTTTAGAGATCATGCCGACCCCTCAGTTTTTGTTTTCATAAACACTTATAATATATTTTATTATAATCACAATTTCTCAAAAGAAAGGATAATTCATAATAATTGAATATTAACAAGAAAGGTAGGAAGATATTCTTGCAATTAAAGTAATATCCTTTTAGATCTCACAACTAAACCAATTAAATAATATAAAGCTAATCCATTGCAATGAAATTCAATTGGTCAAATTTTGCTCTAAATAAAGTTATCATGGATTTTCTTACTGTTATATCTCATTAAAACAAACAAGCTATATTATCCCGACAAAAAAATAAATATTCCGATATACAGGTCACAAAACATGGTAATGAACAATTGTTAAATGCTTTATTCAATACCAGGTGTAAAGCACAGCGAATGTATCAACATGTTCCAGATATCGTTTTATTAATCAAGTCACTAAACTAACTAGACTGTCCATAAAAGACCTACATGAAAGGAGGCTGAAAAGTAAAATGAACTCACAGTCAACTCTGTAAACTAATATTAATAACTAGCATGCACATATAAGTTCCAGTTCAACAAAAAACTAAGGCAATTTCCATGAAAATTTCAAAATCTATTTAAATGAATGTAAAGATGAAATTGTTTTTTTTTAATTGTAGTCCCGTACCAATTGAAATCGATTTCCTGTAATTTCTCTATTCTGTCCATTCCTGTGATCGCCGGACCGATCGTCGGAGCTGCACCAAGGCCGTCACTGATAGATCAAGTCATCGGTAAACTCCAAACGACGTTCACGCGCCTCAACTCTGCCGTCGTTCATCGAAATCAGAGCCTGAATGTCCCGCCCTAACCATGGCCGATCTCCTTGCTGCCAGCGAGTGGGGAGGAGCGGTAGCAGTAGGAGAAGTCGCCTCCGCCTCATGGAGTCGTCACTGCTGGTCGTGACACCCAAAACCACCGTCAATCACCAGAGCAAGGAAGGGAGTTCATTGTAGGATGAAATATTGAAGAGAAGAGAGGGAGAAGGAGATCGGAGCTGCCGTTGGCGGGGCGAGATCGCTGACGTGTGGAGGAGAAGCGGCGAGATAGGAGCCGGCCTGCCGACGACGGCACCGGCGACTGAAGCTCCTCTGTTCTCCTCCCATTTTCTTTTTTTTTTACCAAAACCCAATCCCTCCTTTTCTTCCCCCCTAATTCCCCAAAATATCTTCAAAATAAAATTACCAAAATACCCCATTTGCCCCCAATTTAACTTTATTAACAATTAAATTCCTCAACTTTATCTTTGTTTTACAATTATGTCCCATAAACCTCAAATAATAATTAGCTAATTAATTAACAATTAATTAGCTATAATTCGAATCACCTGCATTACTTCTAGAATCACGACTGGGGCGTTACATCTGGTTTCTTTAATAACCATTATTTTTGCTTAATTTTACTTATTTTCATAATTAGGTGAAAAATTACGGTTAAGTCCCTAAAGTTTGACTTTTATCTTATTTTGACCCAATTGACTTTAATTTTTACCAGTTTGATATTCTTTGACTTTATATTTAATTTAGGCATATAATTTACAATTCAATTCCTAAAAATTTTTCTTAAGGCGGAAAATTATATTTTGGTCCCTAAACTTTATCTTAATACGATTTTGCCTTTTTAGCCTTTTTAGCTATTTTAATTTATTTATTTACATTTTTATTAACAATTTACAGTTATACCATTTTTTATCACGTAATTACCTTTTTATTCCTATTTAACTTATTGACCTCATTTTTCATATTATTTCTTATTTATTTACATTTATAATATCTTTAATGCAATATTTATCCTTGTTTACTTGTCAAATTATAATTTTTCCCTAGTTGTGATCAGTGAAAATTCTCGAACTGGATAATCGAGATGAGAACTTCAGTGTTTCCAATGTACTGGAGGGACAATACAATACGGGGTACGATACCAAAATTTTCAGTATACTATATGATTGCCAAAGTACTGGAAGAACCGTACAACACGGGGTACGATACCAAATTTCCTAGTTTACCATATAATAAGCCGGTAAAAATTTCATATGCAACATAATCAGAGTTCACAGTAAAATTTTTATAAACTCATAATAATACTGCGGTATATATGCCTCTATGGCTAGCTATTCTATCTTGAGGTCCTATATTACCTACTGTACACTAAGGGCAATAATAATATTCACATTATATTATATTTTTACACTATTAGCTATTATAATTATATTATATTGGCATCGTTAGAACCAAATTTGCATCTGTATAGGCTTATCAATTATGAATTTCATATATATAGATGTAATATCATAAGAAAATAATGAAATCATGCCATTAACCTCACCTGTACAATTTGGCCACTTAGTGAAGTCATACATTCATAATGTTTCCTCTTCAAACTTCATGCCACACATAGTTTTATATCCATTTTAATCATTAATATAGTGAAATATACCCTATTCACATTAAAATTATTAAGTTTCACTAACTTTTGTCATTATGTAACTTATACATAATTAGGTACATTAATTATTTTTCATAGTAATTAATACTATTGCCTTTCTCATGTCTTAAATTGTCAATTACCATTAAATACCTTATTTAACATCAAATTTTACTAAGATGCATTAAGGGATACAATTCGACCACTTTAAAATTCATCCCTTTTATTTGGTTTTCTCCACTTATTTAGGTTACTAATAGTCTATTTCACTCTTATATCATGTTATATTAATTTATTTCACTAGTTTACTTCTTTATGTGTAGTTACATAATTTATAATTTATGGAAAATTAACTAAAATAAATGAAATTTAATGTAAATTGCATCCACTAACCTCTCGATGGCTTGAAATACTCCTATTCTTCTTTCTCTTTGCCTTTGCTTTCTTTGGTTTTCTCTTCTTCTTGTTTTTCTTCTTTATGAGGAATATGAAAGAGAAAGTTTCATAAGTTTTTACTTTGAATTAAAGCAATTAATATACACTGCATAACTCTCCTAATCTTGCTCTACATGTCTATATAAAATTCCCCAATTAATTCCACCAAAATCCCATAAAATTACTAAACTAGGTTAAATTTCTCTCACCTTATTTCTTTAATTTCCAAACTTCCTTTTGCATTAAATCTCTTTCTAGGTTAAAGAGAAAGTCTTATTGTATGTGGGAATGGAATATGAGCTTGAGTTATGGTGGGAGGAAGCTTAGGTGAAACAAAAATGGTGGAGGGAGAGAAAGAGTGCTAGGTTCGGATTTAAGAAGAAACAAGGGAGAAAATCTGAAGTTTTAGGGAGAATTTCAGATTTTTCTACACCATTCTACCTTGTCTTTTAGTGAAAAAAAAGGAAGGGTCAAGATTTAATCTTTAACTATATGATCTAATGGTTTGAAATTAAGCCACTTGGCATCATTTTCTCCATTCCTACACATCTACTCATTCCAGGCTTACACACATCTAATTATAACTTCATTTTAATGACCTCCATATACTCAAATGCTTAAAATACACTAATTAAATTCATTAATTAATTCAATCTCGATTTTGCACTTTTTTTTTTGAAATTTTCGTTTCACATGTCAGAATACCTTGAATTTTTTTTTCACGTATCCTAGTGTGTCCAACAATATGTGGTTAAAATTTTAACCTATTCCAATATCATTTATGTATACTTTTAGCTTCGATGGCCTAGTCAACTGATTCGAAATCTCAAAACTACCAAAAAATTTATTTTTCAATTCTAATAATTTATTTAAGTTATTTTTAACATATCCATGTAATTGAAATAACTTTCAGATGTCTATATAATATTTCTAAGTCCAGTCAAACTTCTGGTCAATCCTTTTTCGGTACTAAGTAAGAACTTTTCTGTCCGTTTTAAGAGTCTATCTAAGCTCATTTTCTTTTTAAATTATACCATCAAACTCCGTTTAACACCTAATTTTATAAACTACTATTAGGTCAAATTGCCTATTGGGTTACCCATCTTCGGATTATCCTGGCCTAAGCACATTTAACCTTTATACTCTTTCCAATTTTTTTCTGTCTTATTCAAATCCAATTACTTTGAAATTTGTCCTAGGGTAATTATTCATGCCTTACATCGTACCATATATGACAAATATAAATTTGGGGTGTTACACAAGGCGTGGTAACTTGGAAAATAATCCAGAAATTCGGACAAAAAATGAACCGAAAATTCAATAAAAAAAGTAACCAAAAAACTCAACAAAAATGTACCAAAAATTCAGATAGAACAACAAGCTATGTAATCAACAGAATTGCCTAAATATTGAAGATTTCACAAGTATCACCCCGAGGACAACTTGTTAACCGATCATTCAGAAAAAATGATGACAAGAAGAGCCATGCGTGAGTATTGTAGTAATATTTTATTTATCTCTCAACTTGAACCTAAAACTTTCATTGTTGTTAAAAATTATGATAGTTGGATTATTGTAATGTAAGAAGAGTTAAATCAATTTGAAAAAAATAAAGTCTGAAATTTGATGCCTAGATCCTCAAATTATTCTATCATTGGAACAAAATGGGTATTTAGAAATAAGTTGGATGAGTAAGAAAATATCATTAAAAATAAGACCAGATTAGTGGCTCAAGGCTACAATCAAGAAGAAGAAAGATAAATTTTATCAGCTAAGAAGAAAACTTGAAATGGTTATGTCTGAATGTCAATTTTCTCTCTAAAAAGGTACGTCTCCTTTAAATCTCTAAGAACAAAATTTATTTTAATTTATTTTATTTGTTTTGAGATGTGATTTTTATCTTTAGTCTACTGAATTTATTTTTTGAAGGAATGTTTACGTGTTGAAGAGGTTAAAGATATGAGGCAATAGTCAAGATTTATGCAAATTATCTTTGTTAGTCCTAAGCATTATGTGTGTTATTTTAAAATTGTATAGGGGCATCCATGTCCTTTAGATGTGCTTTGGGTTTCCACATCTTGGTAACTAAAAATTTGCAATTCTCCTATATAATCATTAGATGAACATGCATAGTTTATCAATGGCCAAACCCTTTCATTAATTTTTTTTTTCAAATTTTGAATTTAAAATTTTCATTTATCTTGATAAAGTGACACGATTTCTTAAAATTTTATTTAAGTTAAAAAATTCATTCATTTGGGACTAAAACCATTAATTTTTAAAACAAAATTCCAAATCGTTGTTTACTTCTCTAAAACCACCTCCTTTGTTTCTACATCCTACTTTGTCCTTCTCCAAAAAATCAAATGGCAGCCGGTATGGGATGATTCAAAGCCATAGCAAAATACCATCCTCATTGGTTCCCATCTCCATCTCCGGTGCCATCTCCTTCCACCCAAGCCACTTCGATTTTTTAACCCAAGCCTGCCTTATCTAGATCCATAAAATTGGAAGTCATTCCTTCAAAATCCAATGCATCATTGATTTCAAATCATCCTTTACTACCATCTAAAATCATAGTTTGGGATGAGTTGATACAATCGGCCTTAAATGTTGCACAATACATCAAAAAGCAAAAAAGGAATAAGTTTTTCAAATATCGAAGTAGAAAATTTTATCTTGATTTGGTACGAGAATATTATGTTTCTCGATTCGAGATTGAAGATGAAAGTTTCAAAGTGATTTTGCAAGGTTCTATCTATACTGTTGCTCAATTTGTTTTGGCTGAAAACATCCAAAAGTACATTGCTATCAAAATTCTATTAGAAAATTTCGTTTAGAAATCTATATGTGTTTATCTATTCAAAATTCTATTGAGAAAAATTGCATGTTTAGAAATTCGTATGTGAATTTCTATGCCGAATTCTGCATGTGAAATAGTCACTTTTTATCCTTTTACTGCCATGCATTAAATTGATATGATAGGTTGAGTGTTATACTTTACAAAGCATGTGTGCATATTATCTTTTTTACCCCTAATTACTATTTGTGCAAATTTTAAAAATTATAGGATAAAATATGTCATTTTATACTTTTACAATTTTTCACCTCTTGATTTTTGCAACAATTACAATTTCATTACAACTTTTACAAATTTCAAGTCAAACACTTTTCCAAAAATCAATTCTTTAATGAAATTTCAAAAAGCAAATCTTTTACTTTTTGAAAAATTGTGCTTTACTTTTTAAAAAGTTAATTTTTATCTTGAAAAATGTGATCGTTTAATTATTCATACACATCTGAATTTTTTCTTAGGAAAATGTGCTTTTCATTTTAAACTTTTTATCTTTTAAAATTTCGCCTTTCATATTTCACAAATTCTATCTTATGTAATTGTTTCAAAATTCTCAAAAAAAATTAAGTTTTTATGCTTTATCTCTTATTTTTCTTCATCCTTTAAACTTCAAGCCATCACCACTATGGGAAGAACAAAGTTGCTGATGTTGCCATCTATGTCGCAACCATCCGATCAATCTACTTTTTGGCAAGTTTTGCAACCAAAACACCTAAAATCGCAAGCCAAATATCAAAATTTAAATCTCCAAAATCCACGGTTTCATAATTCATTCTTACCAAATTGAAAAATTCAATAGTCAAAAACTCAAATCTTCGGATTATTCATCCTTATTGCCCACAAATTTTTTATATTGGACGATCTCGTTTGGTTGACTACGGATGTAGCGAAAATCGAGAATGGAAATGTTTTTCTCTTTCAATTTTTTCGCTATATTTAAGATAATTAAATTTAGTTATTTTGGTCATTTTGGATTTTTTTTGGCGTAATTTTTTTTTGTCTATTTGGATTTGTTAAAATTTCTTGTACACATTATGTTCTCTCTTCCTTTTTTGATTGATGACAAAAAGGAGGAGAAAAATGGAGAAATATTGATAAATAATGATAATTAAAAATGACAAAAATGGATAAATGATTTGGTATATGGCTATATGATTTGTTAAAATTTTAAAAATTTTCTTGTTGATGAAAAATTATTTATTTGTTGAAATTTTGATCTGCTGATGCATTAATGCTATTTGATTAATTGTGATGCATGACTTCTTTAAAAATATTTCTTGTAAAAAATCAAGTTATACTTTTACAAAATTCATTAGCATGCTTATACTTTAAACATTTTGATAAAATCTGAAGTTTTGCATGAATTTATATTTACTTTAGGGATTTTATTTTTCTGTAAATACTCTATGCATATATTCAAGAGGAGTTTTTTTTAGACTAACCTATATAGATTTCTAAGTGGAGTTTATTAATATTTTGTCATCATAAAAAAAGAGGAGATTGTTGCCTTAAGGCCATATTCAAATTGTTTTATCAAAGCTTAAATAAATTCTAGTGTGAATTCTATTCTAAGCTATTTTCTACATAATTTTCTATATATCTTTCTCATGCAAATTATCAAAAGTGAAGATTGTGAAATGGATTCATGACAATCAAGTTGAAGAATATCTTAGTATATAGGAATTTAGGATATTAAATTGTAAGACAAATTAAGGCATAATTTATTTCTCATACATATATATTCTAAGTTTTAAAATTACATAAAAATATTTTTAGGTTATAAATCGAGTTTTTAGTCAAAAATGATTTCTTTTAGAAAATAATTCAAAAATTGGTTTGTTAGAATTTTATGTCATTAGAAATTGAACCTTCAAAATTCTAGATAACTTTCTGATCAAAAATCTATTTCGCATTACATGACAAAATAACAGCTAGTTAACGGCTAGCTTAGATTTGTCTGTTTCGCCCTTCAATGACCATAAACGACTATTTTTGGGTGTATACACTTGAATCTAAGTTTATAGGTATAAATACATATAGTAAGACCCTTTATAATGTTAGATATAATATTGCAAAGATTTTTTACCTTTTAAGAGAAAAAGCTTATTTCTTTAAAATATCACTTTTCATATTTTGCACTTTATCGTTACAAACTCTTCTCAATTTGATTATAGCTTTCGTTGTAATTAATTTTGAGAAATTATTGTTATCAAAGATTGTAAGTTTGGATTAGCTAGAACCTACGAAAAAAATTCTAGTAAGTGTTTAAATTTTTTATTTTGAAAAAAAGATTATGGATAGATATAAATAAATTATATATTGGCGTTAAATCTTACCCTTAAAAGATTTAAGAGTGAAAATAAAAGTTAAAGAGTGATTCTTAGAGAGTGGATGTAGGTATTGTGGCCGAACTACTATTAATTATATGTGTGCTCTGTTTTCTATCTTTTACTATTTTGTTATATATTCTGAAAATTTGTATTTTTAAAATTCTGTAAAATAAAATTTTGAAATATTCACAATAAATTTAAAATAATTTTTTAGAAATACATTTGAATTTTAAATTGAAAAACAACTTGTAAAAATTCGAGTATAAATTATGTATTGCATTTTTACATTCATTATCAGAAATTTACACTTGCATATATTTTTATTTCTTTAAAAATTTAAGAACAAAATTTTAAGATACACAATTCCTACACCTCTTAAATATCTTTCGGAACCTATAATAATTCAAAATATTATGAACCGAACATAAATTAAGAGTCATAAATAATTAAATACATATCATGAAAAAAGAAACATGACGTACGAAACATCAAAGAAAAGAAGTTTCGATGGCAGCAGCGTTAAAAAAGAATAGAAAACAGTATGAGAATAAAGAATATACGAATCCCATTGGCTTGGGCAGTTTGTTATTGGTGGAAAGCTACTTTGAATTATAATATTATTTTTGAATTAAATTTTTTTATGTTTGTCAAAATATCATATATTATAATATTATTTTTGAATTAAATTTTTTATGTTTTTCAAAATATCATATATTGAATTAGTGATTACGCAAGGCATGGCGCCATACACAAAGCTAGTAGTTTTCAAAGGCAATTCTTTGCTTTCGGGGTGGAAAAACTGATATTAATATCAGTTAAAAAAATATTAATAAATGAATTAATCGATTTATATTTAATTTTAAAAAAAAAGAAAATTATAAAAATTTAAATATAAAAGGTAAAAACTTTAAAATGTTTTATATGAAAAAAATTAATTTTTCTTTAATTTTTTAATTAATGTTTTGAAATTACACTAGAAGTCAATTGTCCTCTTTCTTTCCTGAGTGGATCCGTCCCCGGAAAGAAGGTTACATATACAAGTGTTAGCTTCTTAAAAAGTTGAAAATTTTGTATTTTTCATTTAAAAAGTTTTCTGATATTCTTAATATATAATTAGATTATTAGAATTCTTCCATGATTTGGACGGCACTACCAAATCTAATATGACTGTGTATGCACTGATATTGGGTGTCACTCTCATTTTGAACTTTGAATTTTTCGATCTCTTTCGGCTGCCAAGTTCGTTGAATTCTTAAGGGTATTTATTTATTAGCTATATGATTTATATCTATAATTACTATTTCAATCTCTTTTTTCTTTCCTACGTGGGTATATTGCACTTCTATTTTTTTTTTCTTGAATAATATTTTCCCCAACATGTTCTAGAACTTTAGACATAACGCACGTGGGCACAAATTATTATTATTATTTTTAAATCATAAAATAACCGCACTAATTGTCAACCGGTGAGGCTTTTCATTTAGAAATTTGCAGCTTTTCCTACATATAGAAAATGGAATATTGTTTTATTAATGTATCCACGAATTAATCTTAGTTACTAGTTATATTATGGATGAAAAAAAATTGGAAAGAAAGAAATTAACCTTAGTGGAGTTGAAAATCAAGAAGAAATATGAAGTATCCCGACAATAAATTATAGAAAATAAACTAACCATTTTGTATAAAATATATATGTACTTTGTACATTTTTTTTTAAAATTTTTGTTAGCATACATATCATAAATTGTTGAAAGTTTATAAAATATAATGGGCTAAATATCTAAAATACCCTCTAAACTTATATTTATTTTTATAATTAAAACCTAAATATTTTCCATATCTAGATGAACACTTTAGATCACTGCCTAAATTTAAATAACGATAATAATTTATCATCTTAACTTCAACTAATATTAACATATAACAGACATTATTCAGCATTTTTATATGTTCAAATGGTAAATTGTTATCTTTATTTAAAGTTCAGGATGTGATCTATAATTTAGGTCGGCACTTGAATTTCAAATATTATTTGAGATCACCGACTAAATTTAAATAAAGATAATAATTTATCATTTTAACTTCAACTAATATTAAGACATAATAACATATATTATTTAGTATTTTTTATATATTTAGGTAGTAAGTTATCACCGTTATTTAAAGTTCAGGAGGTGATCTATGATTTAGGTAGTAATTTAAATACGATAAAAGTTCAAGTATCAATTATAAAAATAAATACAAATTCAAAAGGTATTTTAGGTATTAAGCCAAAATAATAAGAGCATATAATTGTAATTTTTTTACAATTTATTCCCTATTTAAAATTTAATAATTTGACTAATTTAAATTTACGCAGAACATAACCATGAAAAAAGGTGCATTAGTTAAATTGCAACTTAGATAGATCTCCATTCAAATCATAACTAAAAAATGCGAACTATAATAAAAGAACATTAGAATTTGGTTGTATTATTCTACAAATCTTGACTTTTATTAAGAAATCAAGAAAAAGAAAAAAGAAAGAAATTGGAAAAGGCATACTTTATGCGTAATAATAATAATAAAAAAAAGAATACAAGGATAAATATGAAGACTAGGGACTTTTAAAAAGTGGGTATGAATGAACAAAAAATAATTAGAAGTAGGACCTGAGTGAAAAGATCAAAGGAATCCGACCAAAAAACCGATTATTGCAATGATTTGAATCAAAATGAAGGACGGAGCATAATAAGGCAAAATTGGGAGGGTTTTGTGGTCCTTGGCACCACTTTGTTGTTAGGCATCTATCAATAAAAAATCATATGTCGGATTCATTTGGGCTCGCACATCTGTCCTAATAACCTTCCTCCTGCCTTGGGACCCTAAGTTTTTATTTTATTTTATTATTCTTTTAGTATAGTTGGTTTAATCCATGATCGTTAATTCCACATTTCTTTTACCTGTTTTCTGGTTGAGTTTTCCTTTTAATATATACTTTTGGGGGGAACTTCTATCTACATTGATTACTTTCCAATTGATGATAAACTGTTGCTTGGGGGATCGATTTGGATGAAGGAAGACAAATGTGTAACTCATGTATAAAACTACGATACATAAAGATAATAAAAAACATGGAGTTTTTATGTTCGATTCTTTCTAATAATATTTATAGTTGTAATTATTTATTGTGATTTTTTTTAATAGAAAATTGGAACTTTGAAATTTGATTTAATGCCCCCCTATGATATATGAAGGAGAAGGAGAAAATTGACCATTCATCCAATATCTGTTATATTAATGTGAGACATAAATGTGCACTAGGCTTATAAACATATAAATTCAGAACTGAAGGTGGAAAGGCATGACGGCCCAAAATTGCTTAACAATTCAAAACCTAGACCATATTTTTTATTGGAACCAACTTGAGGCCCACTATAAGTGCAACCCAAAAAATTGCAGGCCTTTACTCCATTTTTGAGAAAAAAAGTAAATTACATATGGTATGTCCACTTTTTAACTTTTTTTTTTTACTCTCTAAATGCATGCATTTTTAGAAAGATATATATTTTTTATGTGTGTTTCAAAAATGCTATTTTAAAAGCCCAGTGCACAGAATTTTGACATCAATTTCATATATCAATAAATCACTAAATTAAATATGTCAATAATTCATTAAATTTTAGATTAGATAAAAAGATATATTTAAAAGGGAAAAAAATACTAAAATTTTCTTCACAATCTCTCAGAGGGGCTAAAATGTCCCTAAATTTTTTTTTGAAACACAAATACCCTTTAACTTTTAAAAATGATACTAAAATGCCATTCTATTAATTTATATTTTGCTTCAGAGTAGCGGTATTGATGTGGTGCCATATAAGCGCTGCATAAGTGAGTGACTTACTATTAAATATTTTGAAAAAAAAAATACAAAAATGCCCTCCATCTTTTTTCAAATGGACTAAAATGCACTTGAAATTATTTTTAAAACAAAAATGTCTCTAAACTTATGAAATTAGTACTAAAATGCTCTTCCATTAAGCTATCATCCACTCCAGGGAATAGAACTAACGCGTCATCAGTAGGATTAGTTACTGCTTATATGGGTTCCACACTTACGTAGCTCCTATGTGGCCTAAACTTACCTGCATGTTTGCCATGTAAGGAATAAATAATCTTACTAATGTGACACATCAGCTCCATCACTTCTGAAGTGGACGGTAGTGTGCTTGAGCGAGATGAGTGAAAAGAGAAAACAAAGGTAAAAAAAGTTATTATGGATTCTGTGCTTACATGGTATATAGCATAAATCTACTTGTATGTCTGCCACATAAGCAATAATTAGTCTTACTAATGTGACACGTCAACTCCATTCTTTAAAGTAGATGACAACTTAAAAGAGAGACATTTTAGTATCGATTTCATAAGTTCAAGGGTATTTTTGTTCTAAAAAATTTAAGGACATTTTAGTCCATTTGAGAAAACATGAAGGATATTTTAGTACCATTTTTCAAAAAATGTTTAATGGTGGATCATTCACTTATATGGCGTTTATGTGGTGCCACGTCAGCATTGTTACCCTTAAACAAATGACAGATTAACGAAATGGTATTTTAATACTATTTTTAGAAGTTAAAGGGTATTTTTGTTCCAAAAAAACTTCAAAGGTATTTTAGCCAATCTGAGAGAATATAGAGGGAATTTTAGTACCCTTTTCATATTTAAAACACAAAATTTACATGGTTAACTTCATATGTGATAATTGGATCTTTGCCTATGGCTGTACAAAACTCTTGAAACTAAAAGTAAGTAATTAATACAATCAAAAGCAATAATAAGAGAAAAGGAAAAACAACACTAAAATTAAAAGTGGTTATATTAAATATGCTTATATCCAGGAAAAAAACAAAGAAAATAATTACACAATGATGAGCAATAGTTTTTACAATTACTAACTTTTACGAATTTTCTATGTTAAAACCTTTGACCTCTTGTGTATTTATAAGTCCCAAAATTATCCCAATTGTATTAGGAATAGCATATCCTAATTTTTTTTGGAATATAACTTGCCTTTTTCTAATAGAATTGTAATTCTAATTTTAATTATAATCTTATTTGTAATAGAATTATACACCATATACCTTTAGGATACCAATTAAATTCAATTCATATAATAGAATCTTCCTCTTAGTTTTGAATTTTTTCAATTGTTAACTTTGATATCATCACTTTGTCTTCCAGACAGCCCTCATAAAGGCATTATTGAGTACTGTACATACCAATCAAGTTTAGACAATGCCTAAACTTATTAGTTGAAAATGTCTTGATCGTCATATCAGCTGAATCATCATGTGAGACACTTTTTTCACATCAACAGTGCCTAGTGATACAATGTCTTAAATAAAGTGGTTCATGACATCAATATGCTTCATATTCTCATAGAACATATGGTTCTTGGTATGATGAATGACATTTTAACTATAAAAAATTATGTTGTTAACTTATGAGTCAATTCAAGATCATTTACCAAATCCTATAGCCAAATAACCTTTTTTATTGCTTCTACAACTGCCATATACTCAGCCTTTATGGTAGACAATGCAACAACAAACTATAAAGTTGCATTTTAGCTAATGACACTACTAAAAAAGAGTAAATATATATCCTATCAAAGATCTCCTTTTGTCCAACTTGCATAATTTGAATCAACATATCCAACCACTGAATCATTCAACTTGGTTTTCTCAAAAGTCAAAACAGTATTTGCAGTACCCTTCAAATATCTTAAAATCCATGTCACAACCTGACAATGTTGCTTTTCAGGATATGTTATGTACCTACTCATAACACTAACAACATATAAAATTCAAGGTTGAATGCAAACCATGGCATACATGATACTATCCACTACAATTGAATATGAAACATTTAACATATGCTCCATTTTCTTATCCATCTTTGGTGGCATGTTTAAAGATAAATTGAAATAAGAAGCAAAAGGAACAGATATAGGTTTACCACTCATCAAATTGAATCTCTTGAAAACTTTCTCAATATAGGATCATTGAGACAACATTAGCTTCCTAATCCTTACATATTGTATCTGTAAAGCCCCAACATGTATCGTAGGAGACATTACATGTAATGGCATGTTCGAAGTAAACAAGAAATAAAAAATAGGGACATAAAGGATATTATGTGGAAACGTAGGAGTATTTTGGTAATTTGGTATTTCAGCATATGTAAGTTTAATTTTAGAAGTTTAAAATAAGGATTAAATTGAACTAATTATAAAGCGTTAGAAAAAGTATAAGGAAACAAAATTCTTGAGTGATTAAATGGAAATTTTTCTAATAGTCCCAAGTGGACTAATAGGAGGATGAAGCATGTAATACTAAAAGGGTGCAGAAAGTGGTTTTAGGAGAGACTTAAGGCAACTAAATTTGATAAGATTAATTCTAGCATTCTTATTCAAATGCTTCTGCCATTTTCTCTCTCTCTATATAACTCTTCTATATGGTTTTCTGAATTTTAGGTTAGAGAATAGAGGATTTAAAGATTTTTTCTATTTCTCCCTAATTTTTATGAGATAGTCTAAGTATAACGGATGGAGCTTACAATAGTATATCACTTTGTATAAAGGAAGAATCAAGCAAAAGAAAAGGAAATTAATGAAGCAAATAAGGAATAAAGAGAGGATTTGCACATTATAAGGTAAGATAATCCCAAACTCTTTGATTCTATATTTAATAAGTAGAAATTAAGTGTAAATGTTGTAGAGGATATCTAAATTATGAAAGTGTATGATTGAAAAGTCTAGACATGTAAATAAGTTAATAATACTGTAAAAGTAGTGTTAGAGAGGAATTTTGTTATAGGAATCATTAGACCTGTCAAAATTGGTTTAATCTTAACATGAGTTATAGAGCACCAATTAGAGTGATTCTATTTGAAAATAAAATTTAAGACATAGGTTTAAAATCTTGTACAAGGAATTGAAATTAATTCTTCCTCTAAGTATATCAAGATTTGGCTTGAAGTTAAGTTTTAACTGCTGCCCTATTAATAGGAGTAGTCTATATGTTTTTATGTATACATCTTTTTATAGTGGACCAAATTGCATGATTTTCAGTTCTATGGAAACTAAAAAATATAGTGGAACAAATTTATAAAAGAAAGTTTTTCTAGAAAATCATGTTTGCTAGGTTAAAATTGGTGTTTAAGTTGAACCTGGGAGTTTATATGTTGAATTCTGGGCAGATTACATCATCCTGGCTGAGACACTTTTGTCTCAGCTATGACAAAGCATTCTAAATTGAATAGAAGCAATTGTGATGGCCGAAACCATTTTATCTCAGTCGTAACCCTCTCTTATTCCAACCTATACTTGATTTTTAGACCCCAAAAAGATACCAAATGGTTTCCGAACTCTTCTAAACACTTTTAGAAAATTATGAACATATATCTAGGGATATAATATGCTGTTGTGTACATGAAATACATAATGATACATTGAGATAGGAATATCAAGTGAACCTAAACATAGAGAATTATTAGCATATGATGAAATCTATATAATTACTTTTAACACCACCAATGTCTATAAAGAACTAACAAAAGACATGATATATGAACCACATATATGTAAACATAAGCATATTTAGACATATGGACTTACATGTATATGTATATGAAAATGCATAAGCATAAACCAATTGAACATGAGCAAGTACATGTATATGAATATTCTAAAGCTCATACTAAGGGAATGAATCCTATCGTTATATACTTGTATGATAGAAAGATATATATTTCATCATGTATATTGAAGTTATACATGTACAACTCTAAATATGGCTTTAAGTTGCAAGATTTATAGGCTGAATTAGTGTAATTTGATTATTTTACTTTTCTAGAATAGTTCATTGTACAATTGTCTTTTATAGCTGTAATTTATTATTTATGATTCTTACTTTTATTTGACTATTGTATATATAGTTATAAATTTGTTTGAATACAAAACAGGAAAATATATCCCTTTATGCCATACACATTTATATGGTATCAGAGCAGGAACCTTATTTCCGAGATCTCTAGCCTTAATCTGTAACAACCCATCTTTTTTCTTTTTTTCCTATCTCTAAATTTGAGGAAATAGAAAAAACCAACATTGCAGACATGGCTCTCTCTACACCTTATACTCTAGTTCCCTCCTCAAAATCTCACTCTATTTAGATTACCACCATTAAACTTCATGGAGAGAATTTCCAAAGTTTGTCTCAATCTGTGTGCATGTATGTCTATGGTAGGGGCAAGATGGGATATCTGATTGGAGAAAAGGAGCCTATAGCTATTGATTCTGGCTATGCTAAATCAAATGCTGAGAACTCAATGGTAATGACATGGTTGGTAAATTCCATCGAGAAAGATATAAGCTCTAATTATATGTGTTATTATATAGCCAAGGAGCTTTGGGATAATATCAACCAAATGTACTCAAACTTGGGAAATCAATCTCAAGTATATGAATTGACTCTGAAATTGGAAAAAATCCATCAAGATGAGGATTCTGTCACTAAGTATTTTAATTCCTTGAAACGTCTTTGGTAAGACTTAGACCTCTTCAATAGTTATAAGTGGCAATGTACTAATGATAGTAACCATTATGAAAAATTGGTGGAAGATAATCGTATTTTTAAATTCCTTATTGGACTTAATATAGAATCTGATGAAGTTAGAGGCAGGATCATTGGTAGACAACCACTCCCATCTATTGGTAAAGTGTTTTCTAAAGTTCGCCATGAAGAAAGTTATCGTCTTGTTATGCTTGAGAAAAAAGCTCTAGCAGTATTGTTGAAAATTCTGCTTTTGTGGCTGGGATGAACAATAACATAAATACTAACAAGAAATCCAATGAAAAACCATGTGTTTGGTGTGACCATTGTGACAAACCATGGCATACCCGTGAGACATGTTGGAAAATTTATAGAAAGCTATCTAAATGGAAAAGCTCTAATGAAGGAAGGCTTAATAAGACTCCTATTGCACATAAAGCAGATTCAGTTCCTTTCAACACTGAGCAAATTAATCAAATCCTTAAATTGTTGAAATTCAATTCAGGTTCATCTAATGTTCTTAATGCTTCAGTGGCACAAGCAGGTAATAACTTTAAGGCATTATTTTTTCAATCACTAAACTATTCTGCTCCTTAGATTATAGATTCAGGAGCATTACATCATATGAAAAATCTGTCTAGCTTATTCCATTCTTATTATCCTTGTTCTAGCTATGAAAAAATTTGTATAGCTGATTGATCTTTTTATTTTATAGCTGGCAAAGGTTGTGTAAAACTTTCACAGAATATTTCCTTAAAGAATGTTCTATATGTTCCAAAAATTACTTGTAATCTTTTATCTGTTAGCAAATTATGCAAAGATTCTAATTGTCATGTTACCTTCTTTGAATTATACTGTGTTTTTCAAGATCTGAACTCAGAGAAGATGATTGGCAGTGCTAAATTAATCAATGGTCTCTATTTTTTTGAAGACCAAAATTCAACGAATAAACGAGTTCAAGGTTTGAGTAGTATTATGTCTAATCCAACAACGGATGAAGTTATGCTTTGGCATTATAGATTAGGACATCCTAGTTTTTCCTATCTTAAAAAACTTTTTCCTAGTTTATTTAAAATTTTTGATTGTTCTAAATTATATTGTGAAAATTGCATTATATCTAAAAGTCACAAGACTATTTATCATTTCAAACTGTATCAATCTTCAAAACCTTTTTATTTAATTCATATTGACATTTACCTCAAATAAAAAATGGTTTGTGACTTTTATTGATGGGCATACCCATTTATGTTGGGTTTATTAATTTGATGTCAGAAAAATTTGAGGTTGAAAAATTATTTAAAATGTTTTACTCAATGATTGAAAATCTGTTTGAGATGAAAATTGGAATTATTCACACAGATAATGGAATTAAATATTATAAAAAAGTCTTGGCAACTTTTTCATTGAAAAAGGAATCATCATCAAACTAGCTACTTGTGTTGATACTTCTCAACAAAATGGTATTGTTAAGCGCAAAAATAACCATTTTCTTAAAGTTTCTCAAGCTATTATGCTTTTAATGAATGTTCCTAAATATTTATGGGGAGAAGCTATCTTGATTGTATCTTATCTTATTAATAGAATGCCTACTCATGTCCTGAACTATATTACTCCTATTGAGTGCTTAAAAAATTATTTTCCTGAATCAAAAATACCTTCAAATCTTCCTCTTAAAGTTTTTGGATGTACGACTTTTATTCATATCAATAGTAAAGCGAGATCTAAACTTGATCCAAGGGTAGAAAAATATATTTTATTTGATATACTCCAAATAAAAAAAGGTTCCAAAGTTTTCAGTTCGAAAACTAAAAAGTTTTTTTTTGTTTATATGGATATTACTTTTCTTGAAAATCAACTATTCTTTCCAAAAAATTCCCTTCAAAGGGAGATAGGAAAAGAAGAAAAATTTTAAGATATTTATACTAATACTTTACCTAAAACTATTGATTCTATTATTGATTTTTTAAATAGTAAAGGACTAAGTGATCCCGAGTCTATTTTGCCAAACAATCTTGAATCCTTGACAGAGGGGAGAAATATTATCGAAAGTTCCCATAAAACATAATAAAGAGCTTCTAATATATTCAAAGAAATAAGATAATAAAAAAAGATAAGAATGTCATGATTTAGTTAGCACTTGTTCAATCAACTGCTCTAAGAACATAACTTAACACTACTGCAGGTATTCTTCCTTCTCTTCATACCTTTGATGATCCAAATGTTGATTATATTCCTTATTTAGTACTAATATTAAATCTAGTGATCTAAATATTCATATTGCTATTAGAAAAGCTAAACGTGCCCCTCATCCCATATCCCGTTATCTTTCATATGCTAAACTCTCAAAAAATATAATGCCTTTATATATAATTTATCTAACTTGTTTATCCTAAGAAACATACAGGAAGCACTTGATGACCCGGATTGGAAATCAATAGTGATGGAAGAGATTCATGATCTAAGGAAGAATGGAACATAAAAAATTATTGATTTACCCAAAGACCAAAAGATTATTGGGTATAAATGGTTGTTTACAATAAAGTATAAGGTAGATGAAAATGTTGAGAGATATAAGGCGAGATTATTCGCTAAAAGTTTGACTCAAACATACAGATTGATTATCAAGAAACCTTTGCTCCTGTTGCAAAAATCAATTATATTCGGATATTATTATCTCTAGATGCTAATTATGACTAGCCATTATACCAGTTAGATGTTAAGAATGCATTCCTAATTAGGGATTTAGAAGAAGAGGTTTCTATGAGCCTACCTCCAGGATTTGAGATGATAATAGGGCAAGATAAAGTTTGCAAACTTAAAAAATCCTTATATGGCATTAAACAGTCACTAAGAGCTTGGTTCAAATGTTTTGGAAAAGTAATAAAAAAATATGGTTATGATCAAAGCCAGGTAGATCACACAATATTTTATAAGAGATTAGAAAAAGGAAAAATCTCTATTTTAATTAGTTATGTAGATGATATAATCTTGATCGGTGATGATGTTGAAGAAATAGCAAACTTAAAGAAGAATGTGGCATAAGATTTTAAGATTAAAGATTTGGGATTATTAAAATATTTCTTTGGTATGGAGTTTGCTAGACCAAAAAAGGTATATTTGTGAATCAAAGGAAATATATCCTTAATCTTCTCAAAGAAATAGGCTTTTTGGGTTGTAAACCTGCAAATACTCCACTTAATGCTAATTTAAAGCTTAATCCAACTAAAGATAAAGATGTGATTGATAAAGGAAGATTCCAAAGGCTTGTAGGGAAGTTAATCTATTTATCACACACCCGTCCAGATATATCTTTTGCTGTGAGTATGGTTAGCCAATTTATGCACTTACCTGGCTATGAACATTTTGATGCAGCGTATAGAATTCCAAGATATTTAAAAGGATCTCCTAGAAGGGTCTTATATTTAAAAAAAAATAACAACTTACAAATAAAAGTCTATATTGATGTAGATTGGACCGGTTGTATTACTGATAGACATTCGACTTTAGGCTATGCACCTTTGTTAGAGGAAATCTTGTTACATAGAGGATAAAAAAACATAGCGTAGTGGCTAAAATTATTAGTGCATGGATAAGTTTAGGTTTCTTGCTCATGGGATTAGTGAGGCAATTTGGTTGAAAAGATTATTTAAAGACTTGAAGATCTCAGTATCTTATCCTTTGAAAGTGTATTATGACAACAAGGCTGCCATCTTAATTGCTCATAACTTAGTTTTACATGATAGAATAAAACACATTAAAGTTGACAAACATTTCATCAAAGAGAAGATCGAGAGTGGGTTAATTTGTCTTTTCTATGTACCAACTACAAATCAAATAGTAGATATACTCACCAAAGGGATATGTAAAGGACATTTTGAACATCTAATTAACAAGCTAGATATGGAAGATATTTTCAAGCCAGCTTAAGTGGGAGTGTTGTAAGATTTATGGCCCGAACAAGTGTAATTTAATTATTTCACTTTCCTATAATAGTTCTTTGTACAATTCTCTTTTATAGTTGTAATTTATGCTTTAGGATACTTACTTTTATTAGAATCTTGTATAGTTATAAATTTGTTTCAATACAAAATAGGAAAATATATCCCTTTATGCCATACACATTTATAAGAATGCATTAAAGATTATGTAAGTGTAAGTATGCAGGGATATAAGTATGATTATCATTAAATATGTATGCATGTTCATACCAGTTTATTGATGTTTGTAGTGTATAAATTTCATGAATAAAGTAACACGATAATGGTAGTGATACATGGTTGATTATGTGATAGTATAACTAGATTTTTCTTGATATAATATATATGTGCTTACTAATCTTAATTTTATGTGAATTTAAAGAGTGAAAGAATTCTGGAAAGAAAGTGATGTCTGCGTATAATACTTGATTGTGGATATATAGGAATACCTATAAGGTGATATTGTAGCTGCTATAGTGTCGATCCCGTTTGGGTCCTACAGTTAGTCTCGAATTGAGACCTATAGTTTTGATCCTATTTGGGTCCTCCAGTTAATCTCAAATTGAGATCTATAGTCTTGACCCTTTTTGGATCCTACAGTTTTGATACCTTAGGGTGTCCTACAGGATTGATAGCTCCGGATATTCATAACACTCATTATCCACGCCCACAGAACTTAGGCAGGCATCTATGATGACCATGTGAATCAAAAGGAAAAAGTTACATGATAGATCATATTGACAATGTGAAAATGCAGTAAACATTAATATATGTTTACATGTATTCATATATATGTATGAGTTTTTGATATTGAAAGCATGACTTTAATGTTCAATTGAAGGACTTGTTTCTATTAATCTTTGGTATGACATATATTGAAAGAATTCTTTCTTTTACATGCTTATCTTACTCACACATTTTGTTTAATATTAATTGTTGTAAGTAGTTGCTAGTAGTATATTTTTTCCCTACAAAGCTTTATAGCTTAACACAGGTATTTATTTATTTAGGCACTCTGTTAGAATTGCTCGGGAATAAACTTGTTGGTGGATGGTCAACACAAAGGCTAGGACTAAAATGTCTTAAGTATAATTTATATTGTTTACATGATTTGTAAATGCATATTTGTAAAGAAATTTATAATTGTAACTATGATAGTACGCAGCTTGTAATGTATGGCAAATTAATATTTCTGATAAGAGATATATGCTGGATAAAGTGGTATATGTAAATTTGTAAATAATGTAATCATGTAATAACAAGTAGAGTTAAACTATATATAATGAAATAATTGTAGATATATACTTGTATATGTCAAATACTTGTGATTGATAAGGTTGATAGATTTATTAGACCCTTCTGTAGTAAGGGCATTACAATATCCATCCCTAAAATGTTATTTGCAGCATCTAAATTCTTCATATCAAACTCCTCACCTTATTGCTTCTTCAATAAGTCAATATGCAACATACTTTTAGCAACAATAAGCATGTTATTCATATATGGCATCAAATACATAAAAAAGCCATCTGTAATGTTCTTAATACACACAACTATCATATGCATTTTGAGTAAAGGCATTTTAAATCATAAATTTATCAAACCTTTTGTAACACTACCTAGGGGATTGGTTCAAACCATAAAATGATTTCTTAAGCAGACAAACATTATTTTTTATACCTAGGGTGATGGATCTCTTACTTTGACTAATATAAATATGCTCCTCCAACTCACCATGCAATAATGTAGTTTTCACATCTAACTGGTTAAGCTCGAAGTCATGAAGAGTCACCAAAGCTAATTGGACCCTTATAGAGCTTCACTATTAGAGAGAAAACTTCATTGTAATTTATTCTCTTCCTCTGAATAAAACCTTTAGTTATTAAGCTTTCCTTGTAACTAGTTGTTTCAACCACCGGATTACCCTCATTCTCCTTGGAAACCCATATACAGCCTACTATTTTCTATCTTTATAGTGATAAACAAGCTTTTGAGTTTGATTCTTGTGAAGAGACACAATTTTTTCACCCATAGCACCAATCCATTGATTTGCATTTATGCTAAAAGTGACTTTCTTTATAGCTATTAGGCCCTTACACATTAACAATTTTTCAACTAACAGAGCAAAAGCCACAAGATTTGCATATCTAATTGGATTTTCATAAATTACATTTGTATATCTTTATGGTGGTCTAATTTGTCTTATCTCTCTACTTATTGCGATGCTATATGTTTGCTGTTGCACAAGTGCATATCAAGATCTTACAACTCCTTCATTCATCTACTTTTGAATTACTAAGCATTAGCTAGTGGAGAATCAATCTTAAACTCCATTTGACCATTGACACCATGATTTGTATCTATTATTTTCTTCTCTTTTTTATTGTCCAATGAGGTAGAATCATGAAATATAATATACCTATTAATAATCATTCTTGGAGACTTGATCTATGAACTCCAACTTATAACCTTTTACTCTAGATTTATATCCTACAATTATCCACTTTTTTTATGCCGGCTCAATTTTATCTTCTCTCACATGACCAAAAGCAGGATAATCAAATATCCTCAAATTTTTAAGTAATTAACGGGTGAATTGAATCATACTTCAAAAGGAGTTTTGCACTTAATAACTGATAGTTGTGAATTAAATGATGTTTTTAGTGTATTTTTAGGTGTTTAATTAAGTTTATTTAGCTTTAATTTGATTGAATATTAGTTTAATTGTTTAAATTTGTGTTTTAGGGGTTAATTGTAAATTTTGGGGTTTTTTAGGATAAAAATGAAGAAAAAAATGACTAAATTGAAAAAAAGGAAAAGTTTTGGGTCAATTTTTTAATTTTTGAAAATTATAGCAAACAACTGTGGCGTTTAGTCCAACAGCATTTCACATGGTCGTGCATCACGAGGCCAATTTCCATGCTTAGACATCCACCACAAGGAAGGATTGCATGCTTGGCCGTGCATGGCTATTTAAGCCTATGCACTGTCATGCATCTCAAGAGCAAAAATTCTACTTGGCTGTGCATGGTTGTTAGGCATCTCACACACGGTAGTGCATCATTTTAAAGCTTCAACCTACTTAGCGTGCAACAAAGAAATAAAGTTTAACGAAACTTCCTTTTTAGCTAGAATCAATTTTCTGCTGTGATTGGAAAGCAACGAAAGGCATGATACTTCTTCAACGCCTATAAATAAAGGATCAAAACATCATAATCAATCATCAATTAGAGAGAATAAGAGAATCAATCAGAGAAAACACAACAAGCTTTAATTATTATTTTTCTTTAGTTTTCTCTCTAATTTTCTTTAGTTAGTTTTGTATAGTAGTTTTCTATTTCTTAGTTTATTGTTCTTTTTTTTTATGAAGTATTTTTTTTCTTCTTTTGTTAATGAATACTTGAATCTTTTATTTTCATTATTATGACTTGACTAAGCTTTAATTTCAATATCAGTTGATTATTTCTTGATTTTAAGTATATTCTTATCTTTGATTGTGTTAAGATTAATTGTTAGTTTATTAATTCAATAGTTGAAAATTGGTTTAGGCACTGTCACTAATTTGCATGTTCTTGGGTTAACTCTTTACTGTTTATACATGATTATTTTCTGATTTTGAGATAATTATGTGTTGATAATATTGGCTAATACTAAGAGATGAGAAACTAAGAATAAATTAGAGTTGAATTTACTTGCAAAAGAGTTTAATGAATATTTAGAAAGGTAAAAAAAGATTTTTATGCTGACTATTAGATTTGTCTATGAGTTTAATACTAAGAATGATATATATTCTTGTATAAAGATATCTGGCTTTATTACTAGTTTTTCCATAATCACTGGTGTTCCTATTGAAATTAAGTCATTACAATGAAAATTAAGATGGATAATTCCTTTAGCAAGATAATTTTAGTTATCATTTTGTTTTTAATTCATGTTAGTTTAATTTTAGTTTTTGTTTTGTTTAATTATTTATTTAATTTAAATTTTTGCCTTTAAATCAAAAATATTTGGAAAACAATCTCAGATTAATTTAATTCATATATAGACATTCTTCTTAGCAATTCACGTTCCTTTGGGTACGATATTTGGGATCTTAATCTATATTTTCCTATATTACTAGCCGATCTAGTACACTTGCTAGACACCGGTCAAGTTTTTGGTGCCGTTGTCGGGAAATAACGATGTTGTTTGTCTAATATCTTTGATTAAGTTAGTTTGAGATTTTATTTTTTATTTTGTTTTTGATTCGGTGATTGTGCTTTGCAGGAAAAATTTGAGACATTCTTCAACATGATGCAAGATGATATCCAAAACTATGAGTTATTCCTTTTGAAATAATAAATGAATGATTTAATAAGAGAAAGGGAAGAGATAAAGCTATTACATGCACAATCACAAACTCGTTATTCATTACATTTTGATGATTTTTTGGGAGCACAAATTAAAGAATTAAGGAGAGAGAATCAAGAATTGCAGTATTCAAAAGAGGCTTATAACTCTAAAAATCAAGTTCTTCTTGACTTGCTTATGAGTAAGGAGAAGCAATTTCGGACTAAAAAAAAATAGAGAGCCATGCAAGAGGTCGTTATCTTCGAAACTCAAGATATTTATGACTTGCTTATAAGGAAGGAGAGAAATTTTTATGCTAAAAAAGAGAAGTTGAAAGCTATATTAAGAAGTCAAGAGGAAAAGTTTAGGATACAAGAGGAAAAGTTTAGGATTCAAGAGGAAAAATTAAGGATTTAGGAAGAGAAGTTAAGAACTCAAGAGGAGACAATTAAGAGTCAAGAAAATTTACTAAGGAATCAAGAAAATGTAATTAAAAAGTTGGAATCTAAATTAGAACTCTTGAGTGTTTTAATGCAATTTCAAAGTGGTAGTGGCAAGGAGAAAGACAAAAATCATTCATTAATGGTGGATAAGGAAGAAAATAAATAATTCATATATGAAGACAAGTTGTGTGGTCATTTAGAAGGTGTATTAGAACCTTTTGTAGAGAATTTATCATCAAAGGAGCAAGAAAAGAAAAATTCTCAGGTGGAGACATTGGATTCAGTCCACTTGAAGGATTTATTTAGGCTAGAAGAGCCGGTAAAGTTCGTTCTAAATGAGCTAAAGGAGGAGAAATATTTTATTGAAGATATGGAGTTTCCATCTTTGATAAATTATAACATATTTTTTTTACTGAAGGGAGAAAATGAGGAACAAAGTTCAGAGAGACCTATATTTGGATCACAAGCTCGACCTCTCGAGAGTAACATGAGTCGAGCTGGGACTCAATAAACCATAACTTCTCTAACTCTTCTCTTTAAATTTTTGTCAAAATTTTTCATGATTTTGTGTTTTTATGTTATTTTCAATACTTTGTTTTGCTATTTTTTTAATTTTTAGCTCATAGGTTTCATAGTTTAATGCATGATGCTTATGTTTATTGTTTGTGTCTTTTAATTCATGAGTTTAAGATTTAGATTTGAAAAAGAAGCTACTTTGAAATAATTTTTGTGCTTTATGATTAAATTTGAATTAGTAAGTACTTCTTGGGTAATTATTGGGATAATATGGTTTTTGAGGTAAGTGAATCATAACTTAATTAAACTTCATATGGTTTTATATTTCTTAAGTTGTTTAGATGTGAGTTGACTATAGTTGCTCGGTGATTCAGGAATTTAAAGAAGAACTTTGCATATGTTGAGTTAAGAATGGACTTAATATGTAATTTAATTAATTTATAGATTTGCATATTGCTTGGCATAATTAAATTGGAGCTTGAAAAGAATTTAGAAGAAAAAAGGCATAATTAAGTGAGTATGAGTAATGTTTTAGTCATGCAGAGTTGTAACTGGGTTATATGGTTCAAAAATCAAGTTTGATGGAGTTCCAGTAAATTGGTTAAGTTGGATTTACATAAGTGAAGGTTTAATGTTGAGTTATTGTTGTTAATGGGGATTGATTATATTTTGTTAAGAAGGAATTAAGGTAAATTAAATTTAACTTGGTACTTTAATGTGCAGAAAAATTGATTTCAAAAGTGCAGTAGGAAGGTTAAAAAATTATTTTCGGAGTCCAGCAGCTAGCCATGCTCATGGACACCTAACTGCCCAGCCTGTGCACTCCCGTGTGCACAGCTACCTCTTGCCTTTACGCGTCCGTGCACAACTGCCTAACCCCTTGCGCGCCCGCGCACAGTTGCCCCTCTCCTGAACGCTCCAGCGTGCCACATTTCCTCAATCGTGCGCCTTGTTTTCTCCCTTCGTGCATGCCGATGCACTGGATTCCCTTCTTCCTATGCTTGGTTGTGCACAGCATAGTCTTATCCCATGTGCGGCCGTGCGTATCCCTTTTGCCCCTTCCCTTTTCATTTTTCAACCATTTCACTCACCTACACTCACATCCACTCTATCACTCATCCACATGATTTATCACTAAACCAAGCACCAAAATACTCACTCAAGCACACACATATGCTTAAGTAACTCAAATTTTGATTTTAGTTATGAAGCACTTGCACATTTTTCACTTGTTTTAAGTCTTTATTACGGCTATAGCTGTTTTGATCATAACTTTTGCTACAGGTGTCCGATTGACTATTATAATATGTTTTCGAAAAGCCCTTTCAAGATGGACATTCATTGTATGGGCTTTGCCTTACATAATATCTCGTTTTGGGCCCTAAAAATGATGTTTAAGCTTTCAATTTTCAGTTTGAAGTTTTAAGTGCAATTTTTATTAGTTTTTGATTTGCTCAATACTTTAAATTACTTGTTGAGATTAATATGCATGAACATGTGTGACTTTATTGTTCTTAAATATAGCTTTGCTTAGAGTTTAATTTTGAATTGAGTTATGTTCATCTGCATTCTAGTACTCTTAGCTACCTATTGTTTGGAATTGAACTTTATTGTGGGCTGGATATAGGTTGAGTTTGTATTTAAATAGGCTTATTTTATTTTGTGCTTACCATGACCTGTAACGCCTCAAAAATTCGAATTTATTATTAGTTGGTAAATAGTACATTTTGGTACTAATTTGCAAGGATCAATTATGAAGATTCCAATATAAGTTAGTATTATTTTTGGGTTTTAATTTAATAATTGTTAATTAAAACATATTATGAAAATTATTATAAATTAATAATAATAATGTTAAAAGGTAAAATTTAAAAAGAAGAAAGAAAAGAGAAATAGTGAGATTTTTAAAGGGATGTGTGGTTTAAATTTAAAGAGAAGAAAGAAAAGAAAAAAAAAGAGAAGAGTGAGAATCGGGAACGGGAGGCGATGCTACCGTTGCCTGGTCTGGCCACCACTGCCCGATGCCGGCGAAGGGGGCGTAGATTGTCGCCGCCGTTTCCAGTCCTCCGCTAGCGTCGCCGTTCTCCGGTGGTTCTTTCCTCCGATTTGTTCATCATCACCATAGCTCAAACTCTCCCTTTTTTTCTCTTCTTTCAGTGAACTGGTCGGCGATGGAGGAGATTGACAACACCGGTGGGATCACGAGGCTGAGGCGGATCTTTCGGTGCCCTCCGATCGTCCTCACTCGTCGGTGAAGTGTAGATCGGAGCACGTGGTAGCCGGCAGTTCTATGAGGTTTTTTGGCCAAACCATGATGTTTTGAGGCGCGTGAAGACCACCGAGAAGCTATCGAAAACTCTAGCTTCAGGTGGGAGGCTTTGACGGATCTTCGGCGGGTCTCCGGTGAGGCTCCGACGAGGTTTCGAATAGGCAGATTGGAAAGGGCATTCTGGGCTTCGACTTTACGGTATGGAAACTATGTTAATAATTTGATTTCATGTATAATTTTGAAGTAAGATTTAGTTAAATTTTATGCTATTATGGACAGAAAACTTAAGGTTTGCATGACTGAGATTATACAAGTACCCATCATTAGATTTAGTTTAATTGAATTATACTGTACACTATAATTGTTAGTTTGGAAAATGAAATAAAAATTGTATGACTATAAGGACATTGACCCTAAATGTGGGTGTTTGAAAAGGTAACTAGAGAGAGCCAAAAAAAAAAAAAAGAAAACTGAGATGTTACCTATTGTTAGGTGGCTTAGGTTTATTCATGGTGAAAATAAATTAAATTGTATGAAATTCATATCAGTTTATCTCATCAAATTTGATTGTTTATGGCAACATAGTTAATACCTTGGAAACAAAATAACAATTAAATGATGTCTTTGTTGAATGCGTATATTGAAACTCTGACAAAACTTTTGATCCTTATCTTTTAGTGGATATGACTGGGTTTTGTTGCCCTGTTACAGGAGTTCCTTGAAATAAAGTTATATTAAATAATAGATTTAGGAAATTAATTATATTTGGCATTAAAAGCTTGTCTTATATGATAGAATATGAGATCTATGTCTAATTTGGAATTTCATGTCATGTTAAACATATGAATAGGCAAATTTTCTTAAGAAGATAGTGAAAGTAAATTACTTGACTTATTCTTTTGGCTGTGTAATTGGTTTAACAGTAAAATAATGATGTCTTGTCTTTTAGCTGTTACTTTTTCATACTATTAATCATGGTTTAAATACAGCTTTTAGTTTAAAAAAAAGAGCTTAGTTGGTAATGGAATCGTTTTTGTTTTAAAACTAATTGTTTAACTTATAACGATGTAATTATTGAGTATACTAGCAATATGATATAATTGGAAATATTAGGGATTATAAGTCTATTGTTTAGTTAGTAAGGAGATTTCAAAGTGAAAGTTTGAAAGGTATAGTGTCCTTGGGTGTTTGTTGTCGGATTCTGCCTTTATTTTAAAAATAATTTAATAAAGAGTTTAGCCAAAGTATAAATTTTATTAAGATTGTTCTTAAATAAGTTCAACTTGACATATGATGACATAATGATATATGGAGTTACGCGATGATTATATGGATTGATAAAATTATAATATAGTAATATGTCACTGTTATAATAATAAGAATTTATATCAAATAATCGTAGTTGTTATCATTGCATAACTTTTAATTTAATAAAAGAAAGGCGACTAGGTAATGAGGGTTAAAGTCTTAATAAATTAGTTACATGTACAATATTTGATTACCTCAAAAAGGAAAAAGAGGTAACTCTTTGGAGATAGTTAAAGTTAACTTAAGTTTTATTCTCATTTCTTACTATAAAATTTGTACAAGTATCGGGTTATGAAGTATTTTAACCTCATATATGCTATTATCTTTCATGATGCATTTTGCTAAGGTATTAAACAAAGAAGTTATTTGATACGTAAGAGACCATGATAGAGTAAAAAGATGATTATTTGGAATTTATTATACGATAATTGAAAATTATAATGTCATAATACAAAACAAGTGAGAATGTAACTAGTATAGTAGTAAGCTATTAGTATAAATGTGATACAAACATGTAAAGAATGGAAATACCTTAAAATATAATGAATTGAGAAATATTGGGAAATACTCATTTTTTTATGAATCTTTGTTTGATACTTGAATAACAAAAATGAATATCATTATTATAAATGGACTAGACATAGTTTTATGTTTATGCTCTTATGGTATCATGAGAAAATCGACGATTAAATGCGATGCACTTACATGTGTTTGCTTTAATATATTGGTGTTTTAAGATTATGTATTTAGATATGTGATTATGACATTGAACTTATATGCATCTATAGGCGCTAAAACAATATGAAATGGTGTAGGTAGATATTGATCTCAGATTTGTAACTGAATATATGTATTTGATATATTGGTTGAGTATATATGCGATGATTAAATTGAGTACAATAGGGCAGGTGAGATGGCTATAATGAACCATGCAGGTACGTCCTTCTGAAATGACTATGTGTTTATGTGCTATTTTAGGCACTCATAGTGGATGTGATTATATATGATTTCATTTTCACGAAAGCAGTCTAGCAATGCATAAACTATTATGACAAGTATAAGTATTGTTAATATATGGCTATTAGAAAGTTTAAAAGTAATTTGAAAGAATGTATATTAAGTAAATTCCTTTGATGACTGAAGAGTAATTTAAAGAGAAATTGCTGAATTATTGTGAAATAATTCATGACATAAGTGAATGATGGTTCACAAACTGTACAAAAATATTGAATATTCTAAATAACTGTATTATCTGGATTGAAAAGGAATTGAAATGATGATAAAGTTGATAAATGTACCGAAAGTAAGTGATCTTTTGCGTCCTTAGAAAATAGTCTGGCAGTAAAAACTAGCTCGGGATATAATTGGCTGGCCATAGGGATATCTGTACTACGGTGCAAGTCATGGCGACTTGCTTTACTATGGTAGGATCATTGATCTCCATAGTAATTATCTGTATCTATTTTCTGTATCTGTTATCTGTTCTGAGTCTGTTGTGGTCCTGTGAGTTTCACATGCCGTATATCCAGTCTGAGTATTTCTGTCGGCACTATTCTAGGGGCATTAATATGAAAATAAGTTAAAAAGTATAAAAGATAAGAAATGTTATAGTTCAAAACTAACGTGCATAAGAATTATCCTCTTGTATAAGTACATCAAATGGATAATAAATTGCAAGTTATAATATTGATGAACATGTGATTCTCTAATTCTTTATAAGCATTATGTATCTATATATCTATGTATAGGTATGTACGTCATTCTGCTATCGATCAAGTATATAATATATGACACACTATGGTGTTAAGTATTATATTGTTCACCTTGTTAAGATTATTTAATGATTACATGAAAGTGAATTTTGTATGCATGCTATGTTTTAAATGATGTAGATGTATGAAAGAAATATGCCGGATGTCTTTTGTGGTAGCAATGAATGATGCATTGATTACTGAGTTATTAAGTTTTATTGCCTATGTAAGTAAGATGTTCTGTTGCTTATGCTTGTGATTTATTGCTGAATGTAAGAACTGGGATCTAAGGTAATTGAATGTATCTATTAAGAGTGTTATCAACTTTGTACTTTGATAATTGATATTACATGTTTAAAAGATTATCTTTAGATTACTCTGTTCCCCACTAAGCTTTATAACTTAGCACAGGTTTTGTTATCCATGTAGGTTGCAGGATAGACTTATTTTTGGTTAGACAACTGCTTCGGCTCAACCATCAGAAGAAGGGATCTAGTTTCGAGCAATTCATCTTTTGAGGTTCACAGATATAATGAGGCGATTTTGAATGTAAATTGTTTCTATTTTGGAGTATTATAGTGACTTAAGAGTGTAATTTGTAATATTGACTTATCTTAGAAAATGTGATTAATAATGAGAATGGATGTATGAGATGCATGATGAAATTATTTTTGTATTGTTGTGCCCTTAATGGGCTGAGGGAATTGTCTGATTTTTCAGGTGGAATAGATAAGTTTTTAGACGTTATATTGCCAGATTTTTATTTGGTAATTAGTCACTTGGACAATTATAGTTTATCGGCTTACTTAAGTCATAAGTATTTCTTTTTGGACAAGCTTGGAGTCGTTGGGTTAGTTAAGATTGCAAAAAAAAAATTTATGTCTTATCACTTGTTTCAGTTAGACTATTCAGTAAGGGTGTTACATGACCAATTGAAATCTTTCTTTTTTTTTATTTAAGCCCAACCATCACCAATTAGCTTTAAACTTGAGATTATGCATTTGGACACTGTCCATGATGTAAAATATTGATATTATGCATTCAGCACTCAAACAAGTTGGCCTAGTTATATTTGTTCACTTAGTTTCCATGATTATTAAGTCTTATTCATTGCCCTGTATTGGTTTTAGAGGCATGTTTGCTTATTCATTTTTTTTACATCTTGATGGGTGTAGAAAGACATTTTTTTTTATTGTCAAGGGCTATAGATAAATTTAAGTAAAAAAATGGAAATTCCTTGTAATTACCTATGTTATTATTGTATTGCCAACAACAATGCTAGTGTTAAGGAAAAAAAAGAAGAAAAAAAAGGAAAAAGAAAAAAAAGAAAGAAATATTGTAATAAAGCTAGCATATATATATGAAAAAAAATCTTAAGTGGGGTATTTTACAAGGTAAAGCAAGTATGACTTCTTAAAAAGGGCATAAGTTGTGAAATTGAGAGAATTTTAATAGTTTTCTTTTTCATAAGAGCTTTGAATTATAAAGGGTTGGGAAAATTTGGTTAAGTTCTTTATTGCTTAAGTTAATGGGATGAAAATTTAGAATTATTAGTTTATTTTATCTTAAAGTAGTTATTCTTGTTGTTGATCTTTTATCCATTATTTGATAACCAATATCTTAGCCCCCTTACAACCTTTAAAAAATCTAAGTGATTCTAAGTTTTATTTTTAAGTTGTTTAGCGGATATGACATTCGGGTTCCAGTACTAAAGGAGAAGCCTATGGTATTTTTAGAGTTTTAAGTGCGAAACCATTTGTATGCTTATGTGTATATTCATTCTAAACTTGACTATGAATTTACATTGGTGTTTTGATTTGAAAAATATTTAAAATGCTTAGGTTTTACATAAGAAAACTAACTCATATTATCTTATTTGAATTTATTCTAGTTGAAAATTTTATTAAGTGCTCTTGTTAATTGCTAAACTTGGTTTTGAAATACATGATTCTTTATTTGAGTTTGATTATTTTGAGAAGTTGGATTGTTTGGATTTGCTTGGGGGCGAGCAAAATCTAAGTATAGGATATTTGAAAGTTATGAATTAAATGATATTTTTAGTGTATTTTTAGGTATTTAATTAAGTTTATTTATCTTTAATTTTATTGAATATTAGTTTAATTGTTTAAATTTGTGTTTTAAGGGTTAATTGTAAATTTTGATGTTTTTCAGGGTAAAAATGAAGAAAAAAAGACTAAATTAAAAGAAAGGAAAAGTTTTGGATCAATTTCGTAATTTTGGAAAATTATAGCAAACAACTGTGACGTTTAGTCCAACATCATTTCACATGGTCGTGCATCACAAGGCCAATTTCCATGCTTGGTTGTGCACCATAAGGAAGGATTGCATGTTTGGCCTTGCATGGCTATTTAAGCCTATGCACTGCCATACATCTCAAGAGGAAAAATGCTGCTTGGTTGTGCATGGTTGTTAGGCATCTCACACACTGCAGTGCATCATTTTAAAGCTTTAACCTACTTGGTCGTGCAACAAAGAACTAAAGTTTAACAAAACTTCCTTTTTAGCTAAAATCCTTTTCCTGCTTTGATTAAGAAGCAACGAAAGGCATGATTCTTCTTCAACGCATATAAATAAAGGATCAAAACATCATAATCAATCATCAATTAGAGAGAATAAGAGAATCAATCAAAGAAAACACAGTAAGCTTTAATTATGATTTTTCTTTAGTTTTCTCTCTAGTTTTCTTTAGTTAGTTTTGTATAGTAGTTTTCTGTTTTCTTAGTTTGTTGTTCTCTTTATTTTAGTTGTTTATTGTTCTTTTATTTTTATTATGAAGTAGTTTTTTCTTCTTTTACTAATGGATACTTGAATCTTTTATTTTCATTGTTATGACTTGACTGAGCTTTAATTTCAATTTCAGTTGATTATTTCTTGATTTTAAGTATATTCTTATCTTTGATTGTGTTAAGATTAATTATTGGTTTATTGATTCAATAACTAAAAATTAATTTAGGCACTGTCACTGATTTGCATGTTCTTGGGTTAACTATTTACTGTTTATACATTATTATTTTCTGATTTTGAGGTAATTATGTGTTGATAATATTGGTTAATACTAAGAGAGGAGGAACTAAAAATAAATTGGAGTTGAATTTACTTGCAAAAGAGTTCAATGAATATTTAGAAAGTTAAAACTATATTTTTATGCTGAATATTAGATTTATGTATGAGTTTAATACTAAGAATGATATTCTTACATAAAGATATCTGGCTTTATTACTAGTTTTTCCATAATCACCGGTGTTCTTATTGAAATTATGTCATTACAATGAAGTTAAGATGGATAGTTCCTTTAGCAAGAGAATTTCAGTTATTATTTTTGTTTTTAATTCATGTTAGTTTAATTTTAGTTTTTGTTTTGTTTAATTGTTTATTTAGTTTAAATTTTAGCCTTTAAATCGAAAACATTTGGAAAACAATCTTAGATTAATTTAATTCATACATAGATATTTTTCTTAGCAATCCATGTTCCTTTGGATACCATATTTGAGATTTTAATCTATATTTTTCTATTAGTCAATCTAGTACACTTGCTAGACACCGGTTAATAGCTAAAGATGGAGATATGTTAACCAAATAACATGCTGTATTGATTATTTTAGCCCAAAATCCTGGCTCACTCATGAATGTGAAAGCATATATTATGCTCTATCATAAAGTTATTTTTTCATGCATTTTGCAACACCATTATATTGTGGTGTTATTGCACAAGTGTGGTGTCTCACTATGCCCTTTTTATTGTAGAAGTCATTAAACTAAAAATTAAAGAATTCCAACTATTTGTTCGAGGATGCTTCACTTTCATTTTCATCTGCCTTTCAACCATTATTTTCCATTTAAATGATGTTGCAAATGCCTCACTTTTGGTTTTAATAAATGCACTCATAACTTTTCTCAAGTAATCACCTTTCTCAAGTAATCATCAATCCGAGTCATAAAGTAAATAACACCATTCTTTGTAAGAACTTTATTTGAACCCGGCAAATCTGAATGTATATAATATAGCTTGTCCTTGGTCTTGTGCACCATTTTCTTACTAAATTTCACACTAGTCTGATTACCAAACGTACAATGCTCACGAAAATTCAAAACTTTATTTTTAGTTTTAGTAGAACTAGTAGAATTCTTTAGTTTTAGTTTTACTTTGTTTTTCCAGTTTTTATGTTTTCATTATTTTTCTTCAACTTTGTTTTAGTTTTTAATTATGTTTAGGAAGTAGTTTTTCTTCTTTTGCTAATGGATTCTTGAAAACTTATATTTTCATTGTTATGACTTTATTTTGAGCTTAATTTTAATATCGGTTGATTATTTCTTGGTTTTAAGCATATTCTTATCTTTGATTGTGTTGAGATTGATTATTGGTTTATTGAATAAATGACTAAAGATTGGTTTTTACATAGTTAATGATTTGCATGTTCTTGGATTAACTCTTAAATGTTTATGCATGATTATTATCCGAAATATGAAATAATTGTGCGTGAATTTTATTGGTTAATACTAAGAGAGGAGGAACTAAGAATGAATTGGAGTTGAATCACTTGAGAAAGGCTTCAATGAATATTTAGAAAGTTAAAACTAGATTTTCATGCTAAGTATTAGATTTTTCTATGAGTTTAATACTAAGAATGATATACTTGAATAAAGATATCTTGCTTTATTACTAGTTTTTTCATAATCACTGATGTTTCTATTGAATTTAAGTCATTACAATGAAAGTTAAGGTGGATAGTTTCTTTAGCAAGAGAATTTCAGTTATTGTTTTGTTTTTAATTCATGTTTTAGCTTTTGTTTTATTTAATTGTTTATTTTATTTAATTTATGCTTTTAAATCAAAAACATTTAGGAAATGATCTCAGATTAATTTAATTCATACATAGGTATTATTCTTAGCAATCTATGTTCCCTTGGGTACGATATTTTGGGGTCTTAATCTATATTTCCCTATATTACTAGCCGATCTAGTACACTTGCTAGCATCCGGTCATTCGACATGAGAATAAGTGTTTGGAATGTGTATTTTTTTCTATCATAGACCGTTGTGCCTTTGAGAGGTTGTATTTTTATATAATTTTTCAGGAGGCTAGTAAGTTTATAGTTGTTGTGCTGCCGAATTTTTAATATAATGAATAGTATTTTAGACAGTTATAAGGCAACGAGTTAGTTTATGACTTGTATTATGGATAAGATCCAACAGTCAATAAACTGTTTGGTTAAACAATTAATGTTGAAAAAAAAATTTTGGCTTACCGCTTATTTTCGTATCGAAAAAGACTGTTCAAATGAGAGTGTTACACTACACCATCACCGTCATCAGAATTACTGCAAGTGTTAACATTATTTGCATAATTCTTATCATTTTGGTTCCCCTTTTTATCCTTCAACTTAGGAAAATCTCTCCTAAAGTGACCTTACTCCCCTTATTCAAAATAATTTAACTTTTTCATTATAGACTTTGAATTACCCTTAGACTTCGTTTTAGACGAGTATTTCTATTGTTTTCTTCCCCTACTTATTAAACTCTCACCTTCTATTTTGTTTTCTAGAAAACTCTTTTTCAATGATTTCGATTTTGGTGCATTACTAACATCTAGAAAAATACTATATTTTCTATGTAGCAACGTATGAACAAAAGTATTGTAAAATGGTGATAAAAAACATAGCACAATCAAGGTTTAATCCTCACTATCAATTTTAATATAATTAAATAGCTTATCAAAATTGATTTTAATAGTTGTATTTTCATTCATTTGGAGTGTCTATAACCCTTTTTTTAGGTAAAGGTGCCTTTTGAATGTACACCTCTTTCATTTTTTTCCATGCCTTTGTTGCAGAATTTTGTACAATAATCTCATAAAAGGATTCTATCTATAATGCTCATGAAAACCACTCTCAAAGCCCTCTCTTTCGAATTTCCCTTTTCTAATTCCTGAATTTATTATGAAAAATCTTCTTGAATCGTCTTCCAAAATCCTTGTAAAATCAAGGATGATCTCATTCTAATCTCCCACAGACTAAAACTAGATTCCCTATCGAACTTCTTTACATCATATTTTTTGAAGATAAAAATGACCTTTTTAATTCGAGACTATGTATAAGAAGCCTTAATTTACTCTAATACCAATTATTGAGATTAAATGTAATTAACTAGCGCAATCATAAGCAAAGATAAGAGAAAATAAAAAATGATATAAGAATTTAATGTGGTTCGACTAAATATACCTACATCTATAGGCAAGATAAAGAGAATAATTTCATTATGATAAGAGAGAATTTTTACAATAAGATATTTGTATGAAATCTATATATCAAAACCCCTAATGCCTTCTATATTTATAGGTCTCATATCCCAATTATGTTAAGAATAGCAAATTTCAATCTTTTTTAGAATATGATTTTTTATTTTATAATAGAACTAAAATTTTAATTTTAATTCTAACTGTATTTGAAATAAAATTATATATTATAAACTTTTAAGATACCAATTAAATTGAAGGGGTTAATATCATCCATGGTTACTAAATTTACGCCTAATAACCTATAAGTAACTGAATTATTTTTCATAACGAAATTGTCACTGAACTTTACACTATTTTGTACAAAAGTTATGATAATCGATTTCTGGTGAAAACCATCACCAAAATACTAATGTGGCATATCACATTATCTACTTGTGCACATATGGTGTGCCATGTCATCAGCTAACATCAGCTACTTTTGCACACATGGAGTGCCACGTTAGCACTCCGACAAAGGTCATTTGTGAGGCCCTAAAGCGTGCCCTGATAAGATTAATAAGTAGTTAAATAAGAGATTGAAAGAGTTTCAGTGTAAAAGAATTGTTAATTATGCAATTGGGATATGATAGGTATTAACATAAAGGTAAAGGGTAATTTTGTAAATTGTTAATTTAGGGGTAAATGTTCATTTTATTAAAGAAGTGGGGACCGATGTACTAGAAAGAGTTATTAGGATATGTAATCGGTAATTAAGATTAATATGAGGGAGTGAATGTGTAACTTAAGTTAGTCCAACCCTAAGCCAATGAAAGAGGGACATGTAGCATTTCTAGAATCGTGAAGAGAAAGCAAGAAAAAAGGGAGAAAATCTACCCTTTTGTGGGTTGGCCCAAGAAATTCCAGTATTTTCTTCTTTTTTTTTTCTTCTCTATGCCATTCTTTGTTCACAATATAGCTTAAAAAAAGCTTATGTAGTTGGTTGGTTTTATGGCACCTTAAGGTAAGTTTTATAGGGGTTTAGCTTAAGTTTGATCTTCTATTTATTTTAAATATGAGGAGCTGGTATCATAGATATGATTTGGATATTGATGTGAATTTATAACATATTTTAGTTGGATAATCTAGCAAGGGAATGGAGAAGGAAGAATGAGGAGCCTAAAGGAAGAGTAGGGAGCTTGTCAATGAGGTATGGGAGTTCTACTTCATTTATATGCATCCAAGTTGATATAGGATTATAAATGCATTGTAATAGAACTATATTTGATGTTAGAGTCCATAAATGATGAATAGATGCATGAAAAGAGTGATTTGTGTCTTAAAAGATGACATAATGACAATCTACTTGAGGTTCGCTTGAACCAGATTTAGTATAAAGAGAATAACTCTTTTCTGTAGATGTCTAAATGATATGATTCTAGTTTGAAATGAAAGATAAGACATATATCTACAACTTTGTAGAATAAACCAAGACTTAATTTGTAATGGCCTAAACACCGGGTTAGCCGTGAACAGTATTTTCCGACAGTGAATAGTGAATCCAGAGGGTTGAAAAGTGCAGTCGCAAGTGAAAAATATTTTATTTGACTATCGAAAAATATTGGTTATGGTGAGTCCGGGGTTGAAATTTGAAGTGAAATCGAGATCAAATAGGCTTTCAAAAGTCAAAAATACGAAAAAGTTAGTGAGTTAATTTTCATGATAGGAAAACTGACTTAAATTTGTATGAATTTTTAAAAATAGAAAATGAACTCTGAAAATTACCAAAATTTTCAGTTATGCCTAAAATAATATGTAAATTATTTTGGCTGCAAAAAAGTAAATTTTTTGATAACACCGGTATTTTTGAATCGAATCAATTTAATTGAATTGGATCGAAAATTGACTCCAATTGAGCTAAAAGTTTATGTATAGCCTATATTCAATGTGATAAGAATTATGGAATCATTTTTGAAGTAATTTGGAGTTGGAAAGTGGAAGAAATTAAATTATAATTATTATTGGGTAGTTAATAGGCTTTGGTTAATTAATTCAAGCCCATTAACTCAAGCCAAGCCCAACCCGTGAAAAGACATTATATAAAGGGGGAGATACACAGTGAAAATCATGGGCGACTTTCAGAAATTGCCAGCTTCTTCTTCCTCTTATGGTCGAACTCCATTCTCTTCTTCTCTCTTAAAATTTTTTTCACTTTTCCTTCATTTTTTCCTTTAATCCAAACACAAAAAATATTCTCCAGCCTCTCTAGTTGCTGGATCCGACCTCAAATCAAAGATTGAAGGGAGAAAAGCCAAGAAAAATAAGTGACAAAAGCTTGGGATTCAATTTGAGGTAAGTTAAATCCTTTGTTTTAATTTTTTTAAGGTATCTACTACTAGTTTTAGGTGCCTCGAGACCATTTTTGAGGTTAAATTGAATTAAAAATGTTGTTATCTTGTTGTTTTTTGGTGAAGATTTTGGCTATGGTTGGGTATCTTTGAAGAAAAGTGATTTTCATGATTTCAAGCAAGGAAAAAGGAAGTCAAGGAAGGTTAAGCATGGAGAAATGGTTAGTGGCTATTAAATCTGAGTAATTTCCTTTAAATTTCATGATTTTCCTTTAGGGTTTATAAGGGAAATTTAATAAAAATGTGAATAATTTGAAATTAATATTGGTAAAGTGTAATTGGACCTTAATTAAGCAAGTTAGAAAGCTTTAATAAATTAAAAATAATTTTTATGGTAAATTAGTAGCTTGTCCGAATTTCACTCTTTAGGGAAATGAGATGTATGCTTTGTATTTTAAGGAAATTAAGCAAAAATTTAATAGTAAATGTGAAATAATGTATCCATAAATTTTTATAAAATTTATAGGAATTATTTGAATATTTTTGGAATAATTAAAGAGTTAGGTAACTAAGGAAAACTTGTAAAATGTATGTATACTGAAATTAGCCTTAGAATAATGAAATTGGACCTTAATTATGCTTAAATGTAAGCTTAATTAATTTGAAATATTTTTTCAAGAGAAATTCCTTGTTGGCCGAATTTTATCTTTAAGAGAAATAATGTGTACATTACGTATTTTAATGAAATTAAACCATAGAATGATGATAAACATGTAATAGATTATCCATGAATTTTTAGGAAATTTATGGAATTTATTAGAATATTTTTGGATTAATTAATTGGTTATGTACTAGTGAAAAATAGTGAATTTTGTTAAATAATGCATGAAATGAGTAAATAATATTTTTATGCATTTATATATAATTTATGGAATTTATTTAAATATTTTTGAAGAGATATTTAAATATTTACAAAATAAAGTATTGAATTACTGAGTTATAAATTGTAATTATATTGATATAATTTATAAACTATCCAAAATTAATGAAATAAGTGTCTGACTAATTTATTAGAATAAAAAAGACTATAAAAAGTATAGTGTATAAAATGATTGAATTGAATTATTAAGAAATAATTCATAAATCGATAATAAAATGGTGAATTATGACAAAATAATTCACAAACCATATGAAAGTATTGAACTTTCCGAATGACTGCCATTCCGGACAAGAAAAAAAAGTAAAGAAAATTGTTAAAAGTCAAAAAGGTAAAATGAAACATAAAGTCAAAATATTGAATTATTAAGAAATAATTCATAAATTACTAAGAAATGGTGAATTATAACGATATAATTCACAGAGTGTGTAAAAAGTACTAAAAGAAGAACGAGCTAAGTAGTAAAATGAAAAGACCCTGAAAGTGTTATATGTAAAGTGATCATGGTAAATTATGATGCCATAATTCACAAACTGTGTATAAGACACCGAAAAAATGACTGAAAAGAAAACAAAGTAATGAAAAAGTCAAAAGTACTGAAAAGATTAACTGAAAAAATGTACTGATTGAAAAAAAGTATTTGCAACTGTTTGAAATTGAAAAGTGTTTTGGAAGTATGTGAATTTGTACCCTTAGAAATAGTTTGGCAGTAAAATCTAGCTCAGAATATAATTGGCTGGCCATAAGAATATCTGTATTGTGGTACAAGTCATGGCAACTTGCTTTACTATAAGAGGTTGATCTCCATAATATATGTATCTGTCTGATCTGATATTTGTTCTGTGAGATTTGATCGTTTGGGATCATTTCTCAATCTGTCTATATGTGGTCTTGTTGGGTCCACGTTTCACATATCCGGTCTGAGAGTTTTTGCCAGGTCTGTACTAGGAGCATAAAAATAAGAAAACACTAAAAGGATAAAAAAAGAAAGCTAAATTTAAAGATAAAAGAAAAAAAGGGATCTAATTGAAAGAAATAAAAAATTTTGGGGTAAAAACATAATTTTTCCAAAAAATTTATTTAATGAGCAAAAATAAAAAGAAAATATTTTATAAGGGTAAAATAGTAATTTGATGACCAAACAGCTCAAAAATAAGCTTTTGCAAAGAAAAAGGATTAAAACATAATTTTACATGAAAAAAGTTAAACAAATACCAATTGGTATAATGTATGTCAATTAATGATTTAAAAGTAAAAAATTAGTGAAATAATGCAAAAATAGTAGTTAAGTCCAAAAGTGGCAATAACGTAATTAATTAAGAAATTAAGGACAAAAAATGAAATATTGTATAAAAAGTTTAATCAAGGACCTGATAGAAATTTGGTAAGCCAAAAATCAAATGAAAAGTAAAAATAAATAAGTTAATGACAATATTGTCATTAAAAATGGAGTGGCAATTTTGTAATAATTATGTAAAAATGACCTTTTTGTAATGAATTAAAGACAAAAATTTAATTGCAAAGTTGTCAATGTAATAATATTGCTTGGTATTAAATGTTAAAAGTATTAATAATTGTATTTTGATAAATACTTAAAAAGTCAAAATGAAAATAAATGAACTAATGTCAAAACCGTAATTTAAAGGTAAAAAGAGAATAAATAGCAAAATTATATTTATGTTATTAAAAGAGAAATTTTGCAGTTAATGGAAAATTGAGTATTGAATTGGAAATCTATCATTATGATGGCAATTAATAATGTAATTTGTCAAACGGAATAATATTTGTATTAAATTGATCAAATAAGAAATTTAGTTGAAACGGTTAAAGTCAAGTTACTAAAAGGGTTACATGTCAAAAGCCAAGTAAAAGTAAATGTAAGAAAAGATCAGAAAATTTTGTAATTGAAATCACAAAAGGAAGTGTTTTGAAGTAAATTGGAAAGTTTAGAACTAAAGTAAAAAGCCTGCCACATTGTTGGTAATAAATCAAAAAATACTGTCAAAAGATTAAAAGTAACTTTAGATAAGTCAGCATAATAATTTGCATAAATTATGTAATTAAGCTTAATTTGGAAATTCTAGGATTGATAGTCACCAGTGAGCATATTTAGTGCTCAGCACGTAGTGTTTACTGCATGCAGGTCCTGAAGAATTGCAGGAGCATAGTTCACAATGGAGCAAGGTCTGAGAGAAGAGATAATCATAAATTAAGATGTATTATGGCATGTAGATACTTAGATATTTAAGGTAAAAGATTTATCTATATTTTGACTAATATTGTTATATCTGTTAATGGGTAAGTGTCAGTAAGTGATTTGGGATGTATATGATTGATATGTGAATGATTGTTTGAAATGTATATTACTATCTGGTATAATCTGTTGTGCTTCTACGAGGTTGTGTTTTTGTTTGGTTTTTTAGGAGGCTATTAAGTATATAGCCATTATGCTGTTGAATTTTTGATAAAATGAATAGTATTATTAGACAATTATAAGTTGGCTAGTTAAATGGATGAGTTTGAATAATGAATAAGTTTTAGCAATCAATGAATTGTGTGGTTAAGTAATCATTGTTGAAAAAAAATTCTGACAAATCGCTTTGTTCTGTATTGGAAAGGATTGTTCAGATAAGGGTGCTACATAATTCTACCTCTAGAGCTTCCATAATGTGGCTTGAAGTTAAGTGATGTTTGCTACCTGTCACTAGGAGTAGGCTAGATTGTTTTAGTGATATCTCAAGATTTATATGTCTAAATGGAGTTATTTTTAATGTTATGAAAACTAGAGACAAAGGAAAATAACTTTGTACAAAATTACTTTGCTTGAAAATGTCATTTACTGAGTCTAAAATAGCATAAAAGTTAAACTTGAAAATCTACCTTTAGGATTCTTGGGGTAAAATGGACCTCACGGTTACTATCAATTGGTAACCACCATGAGCCCTTCCAGAATCGAAATTGCACCTATCTTACGGTCACTACAAACTAGTAACCATCGTAACCCTACCCTATTTTCTCTTATACTTGATTTTTATACCCTAAATTTTCATCAAAACTTACCTGAATCTTCCCGAACACGTTTAAATTATTTTAAGCATAAAAACAAGAGTAATATATGATATAAAATAAATGTAGAGCATAATAAATTAGTGAAGTAAAGTTAAAAACTAAGCATTAATACATAAGAATTTGTACAAGTAATGAATGTAATTGGCCTAGTGTTACATGTTATATGATAAGGGATAACCATGTTGAAGTGTAATTGAGTATAAATTGAATAGTGATCTCGTTGCATACTTCATTGTATGTATTAAATCTATGATTCCAAATGTATCAAGTGTGATATTCTTGAATTATTAATGACTTATTGAAGCCTGAATTTCATATAATAGTTGATTGATAAGCATGCTTATAAGGGATAGTGACAACAATTGCTAGTATTGGCACCGAAAGGTGTCTAGTATCGATATCTCATGGTATCTAGTGACCCGAGACTTATATCTTCAGTATCTAATACTATTTGCCAACATCCGGTGTTCGTTCCCGTTATCCACCATGTATGAAAATTCAAGCGATAGAGTGATATGACATGATGTGTGATGCATTTGATGGATAACAGTGAATGGCTAATAGTGTGAATGTGTTAGTGCTTCAATGTAATATTAGTGATCTTGTAACACCCTTACTGTAATAGTCTTATCGGACAAGTGATTGGTCGGAAAATTTTTTTTTTCAACACTTAATTCCTTTAACTTAACATTAACTTAACAACCTTCATGCATATAACTTTCATTAATCATTAGCCTATAACTTGTTCAGAAATTTCTATGCTTTAAATAAAATTTTGGCAATATAATGGCTATATTCTTAACTAGCCTCCTGAAAATTCAGACAATTACACAGTCTCTCAGAGGCACAACAGTTTATATCCAATCATATAACCCATCCATTCTCTGCAATAATTCAGCCACATACTACTATATACAATACAAATAACGATTATCGATACAATATCGTTCTCATAACATAACATAATAGGTAAATATATATACATGCCACAAAATATTCTTTCTACTTCTTCAACTTCAATCATCTTCTATGTACCCACGCTCCAGATTAACTGTACCTACACGCAATCAATCCTACGTGCTGAGCATTAAACATGCCCAGTGGTGACTAAAAATCATAGCATTTCCCTAAGTGATTTATTATCGATTTTTCTTATTTAATATCAATATTTATTTTATGAACAACTAACTTCTCATTTAACTTATAAACTTTCTTATGTTCTTAATTTAGTCCTTGAACTTCTCTTTTATGGCAAAAATATCATTATATACTATTAATTACTAGTTTGCCCTTTTATTCCTTATTTTCTTATCTTACCTTATTAATTTACTTATAATTTACTGATTAATCATTACTTTAACCTTTTTCATGTAAAATTACATTTTAGTCCTTTAACTTTATATGGTTGACTTTCTACCTAATTAATTGACCAAATTACCATTTTACCCTTATTACTTATTTCTCTTATTACTTTTACCAATTAATTTTACCTTTTATAAAAATTACCATTTTACCCCTAAACTTCTAAATCCTTTTCATTTTAGTCCTTTTTCGTATTAAACTTTCATTTTAGCTTTTTTTTACACTTTTAACATTTTCTTATCAATATGCCCCTAGTACAGACCCGGCAGAAAACTCTCAGACCGGATATGCTGGACGTGGACCCCACAGGGCCACAACAGAATGAGAAATGACCTCCAAGAATCATTCCTCATATAACATATGACATATGACAGTACGTATGATAAATATACCATGGAGATCAGTGATCCGTCCGTAGTAAAACAAGTCGCCATGACTTGCACCGCGATATATGTATCCCTATGGCCAGCCAATTATATCCTGAACTAGATTTTACTGCCTGACTCTTTCTAAGGACACATATTTTCTTAATTTTCTTACTTTTCATTTCTTGTCAATACAGTATCAATACTTTATAATTACAATTAATCTTATTTACACATACTACGAAACATTTCACAGTAATTCACCATGTAATTAATAAATTATGCCATAATTCATTCAAATTTCATATTTTTCACTTATACCTAATTAATATTTATTTCGAAAATATTCCTTTAATTTCCATAAATTCTATAAAAATTCATAATCATTAATTTACACTAGTATTAACATTAGGAAGCTTAAAATCACTAAAATCACTCAAATTTACATTAATTCCTTATGATTCTTCATCCGGCCTATACTACAAGTCCATCATACCATTGGTTTTAACTTCATTTAAAGTCTCTAATAGGCATATATAACTCCTAAATGCATGATTATAACATTAATTTCAATTATATCACAATACATAAAAATTTTCTTAAGAAACCTAAAGGAATTTCACTAATTTAATAGGAAAATAAAAGGATTAATTAGCCACACACCTTTTTCTATGGATTAGCCTTGCCTAGGCTTCCTTTTCCTTTCCTTTGGCTTGAGAACTTTGCTCCTCTTCTTGGATTCCTTAACAAACCGAAATTTCCATCAATGATAACTCAATTATTTTGGCCTCAAATGCTACATTTAACAGCAAAAATGAACTTTAGGCACCCAAAATTAGTAGTAGGCACCTAAAAACCAAATAAAAGCAATAATTTCACATACCTAATTTTGACACCTAAACTTTAACTCTAAATTTCTCTTGATTTTCTTCTTTGAATCAAGGATTGGAGCTGATGAAGTTAATCTAGAGAGGCTGAAATCACTTTAGTAGGCTTTGATTTGGTGAGAATTGGTGAAGAATTAAAAGAAAAAGAGAGGAAATTAATGAGAGAGTGTTTCGGCCACCAAGAGGGAAGAAGAAGAATGAAGTGTTTGCTGGAAAAATCTGGAGAGGAATGGCTTATATAGCTCTCCAAATTGAGCCTTGGGTTGGGCTTTAAATGGGCTTGAACAATTTAATTGTTTAGGCCCATTAATTATCCGATAATTAGCCCTAATTAATTTCTCCAATTTCCAACTTCAATTTTCTTCAAATTTAATTTCATTATTTATATCACATTAAAAATAGGCTATACCTAAAATTTCAGTCCAATCGGAGTTCATTTCGGGTTCGATTCAATTTTATCGGTCCGATTCAAAAATATCAGTATGGCCGAAAAATTCATTTTTTGCTACCAAAATATTCTACATATTATTTTAGGCACATATATAATTTTTGATAATTTTTAGATTTTATTTGATATTTTTAATAGCCAAAACGACTAAAAATTTAATTAAAAACCCTAAACCCTAAATTCTCGGTTTTCGTTCTTTTGGCTTTCGGAGGCCTATTTGACCTCAAATTTACTTCAAATTTCAACCTTGGACTATCCGTGACTAGTACTTTCCAATAGTTCAATAAAATTTTTTCCACTTTCGGATGTCATTTTCAGCCTGGAGATATTATTCACTATCGGAAAGTACTATTCACGATCAGTCCGACGTTGAGGCAATTACAGATCTCATATATATTGTTAGTGTCATGGATTCTAATAATGGTAATGAGGTATTATTAAAGGCATGAAATTAGTACCATGAATGCGTGCGTATTGTGATACGATATGAAAAGTAAGATATATTAATTGCTAAATGCTCTATGCAATTCATTTTGCCATGTTATATTATTTGTCTTTGAGACTTCAACTAAAATTCTATTGCCTTATTTCACTCCCCACTGAGCCATTACTCAGTAGGGGTTTTTTTTCGTGTAGCTACATAGGAGTAGTATAGTACCAGATTCTTCAAGTCAACATCTGCAGGCCACTAGGGACAAAGCTTAAAGATATGTTTTTGGTATAGTTATTTTTGTATTGTATACAACAAAGAATATGCAATGTATGTAAAGTATAAACGATTGTAAACACATTTTGGGCTTTTTAAGTTAACCCATATATTTAATTATACTATGAAATGGAAAATGTATACAAATGAGTGAAGCAAATTTAAGTATGAACTATCATAACTAGCAAAGCAAACGGCACTATGGGAAAATAATAGAAAAAGTGCTCTTATATTCCTTCCAGGGGTTATAAGGGTGTCGCATCATCACCAGAAAATCGGTCAATATGATTTTTGTGCAAAATAGTGTAAAGTTGAATGATAATTTCATTACGAAAAATAATTCATTTACTTTTGAATTATTAGGCGTAAGTTTAGTAATTATTGGTAAAATTAATCCAAATTGAAGCCACCTAATACTAACTATTTATAGAGTTATTTATTACAAGGATAAAATGAAATACAAAAGAATTTGAATGGATATAACCGACTTAATTTTCTTATTCTTCTTCACTCTTGTAATTTATCATCATCATCCCCCATTTAGGTTATGTTTTTGTTTGTGGTCTCTTCATACTATAAAATATTACATTTGAGTTATATACCTTTTACATAGTGCTCTTTTTTTTGGACAGAGAAACGTCTCATCAAGCAATGTTAAACAAATAGAATTTTACATTATAGATATAGTCCTTTAAAGTGTGCATAAATGAAAGATAAAGGCAATTTTAGTTGGTAAAGCAACAAACTTTTTTCTTAATATTAGCGCGTTTTAAAAAATAATTTGAGTATTGAAGTGTTTGCAAAATTATTTGAAATTATAGGATATTTTTTCATTTTAGCAGTACTTTTCTGCAATGAACTGGACTACACACACACACTCTCTCTCTCTTACACCCATTAATGCCCCCTCTTCCTCCCCTTCTTCCTCTCTTATTCCACTCTCTCTCTCTCCCTCTCTTATTCCACTCTCTCACTCTCCCTCTTTTGTCCCACATTTTTCTATACCTCAATTTAAAATTTTTATATTATATTAATAACTATAATTTTTATTATTTTAATAATATTTAATTATTTATTTTATATTTAAAATGGATATAATAGAATAATTACAAAATTTTTATTTTTTAACTACAATAATTAATATTTTTTAATTTAAATAAAAAATAATCAATTAAAATTATGAAATAGAAGAGCATATTAAAAATTGTTTATACTATAAAAAAGAAAAAAAAATTAATTGGAGATAGTGAAATTAAATTCGATATTAATTAATTTCTTCCTAAGTCTTCAATTAAAATTAATTAATTATGCACTTATTAAATACTAATATCTAGACCTGGCAAAATTGATCCAAACCCATGGGTCGACCCAAATTTAACAAAAAAAATTGATCCAAACCCAACCCAATCCACATAAATATCCATTGGATCAACCCAAAATTGATCCATCTTATTTTTTAACCCAATTCAACCTGACCCAATACCCAATGGGTCAACCCAAAATTAACCCATCTCATTTTTCAACCCATTGGGTATTTTCAAGATTTAAAAATCTTGACCCATTGGGTATTTTATGTTATCTGTCGGTGAAATGTTATGGAAGTATTATATAAAGAAAAGAAAAATGAAGAATTAGGGATGATATGTGTTAGTATCAAGTTTAACAATTACACGTGAAAATTGAAATTGGAGTTAGTTTTATGTAAAAATAACTTAAATAAATATACTATAGAAACTAATTATAAAAGAAAGTAACAGCATAGAGGTGTTTTTCCTAATTATCTAGTACTTTTGGTATCTTTTGTTTTTCTTTTTCGTACAAACAGTGAACTAACTTCATCAAAGTTATTATTTCATTTTCCACTAATTTTCATTATATTTTAATAACTGCAAATAAAGGTAATAATATGCCGTTATTATTTCCTTAAATCAACAAAAGAAACTATCAAAACCATTATAGTACGATGATGTAAGCTGGAATGCAAGAGTAACCGACGAAATATTAAATAAAAACTTTCAATACGTTTACGATTGGATATGTTTTTAAAAATAAACATTTAAAATTGACCCAAACCCATGGATCGATCCAAATCAATCCAATCCATTAATGATCCAATCCATTAATGACCCATATTTTTTGATCCATTAATGACCCAACCCATTAATAACCCATCCATTAATGATCAAATCCAAACCCATCCAACCCATCCATTTGCCACTTCTATTAATATCGCATTTATTAATTGAATACTTATTTATGCACTTATCAAATACTAATAGCATATTTATTAATCAAATACTAATATCGTATTTGATTTCATTATCTCCAATTAATTTCTTTTTCTTTTTCAAAGTATAAATGATTTTTAATGTGCCATTTTATTTCATAATTTTAATTGATTATTTCTTTATTTAAATTAAAAAATGTTAATTATTGTAGTTAAAAAATGCAATTTTTATAATTATTCTATTATATCTATTTTAAATATAAAATAAATAATTAAATATTATTAAAATAATAAAAATTATAGTTAATAATATAGTATAAAAATTTTAGATTGAGGTATAGAAAAAGATGGGATAAGAAATGAGGAGTGAGAGTGCGCGATAAGAGAGAGACAGAGAGATAGAGAGTGGGGTTCAGTTCATATTCCGCAGGAAAGTACTGTAAGAATGAAAAAATACTTCATAATTTTAAATAGTTTTACAAACATCCCAATTTTAAAATTATATTTTTAAAACATATTAATATTAAAAAAGTCCCGTAAAACAAGTTTATATATTTCTTTGGAAGTTGTAGCATGTGACCTATTAATTTAGTTTAGGGGTAGTGATTTGAACATCAAAAATGTAGAGCTTGTTTGAATTGGATCAATTGTATATACTATAAAAACTAGAGTAACATGCAGCATGTGATTATTTTTTATATATTTAACTTGTCCACTGCTGCAGCCAATACCTGTTCAGCGTGGAAATTAAGTAGGGATAATAGCAGATTGAGTATTTTTGCGTACATGATTCAATTTGACCCTAATAAAATGTATTTGAATAGTGTTTAAATGAATTTATTATCAGTCTCAGGGTCGCACGGAGTTTAGGTTTATATTTCTAGGCATTTGTTACCCGAATTTATTTATAAATCAAAAATAATATTTATACTCTATAGAGAGTCGTAAGGCCACGTAATGCACAATATAATATATATACAAAAAAAAATTAATAAAATAATATAAAATTTTTTTCAATAGAGATATTTCTAATGAATGCGGGATATCAAAGTTAATTAAATAAAAAAGTAACGGGAAAGTCCTAATCTAACGTAATTGCTAATAATAGATATATGAAAAATAAAATACATTAATGTAATACAATATCCGTAAATTACATTATTAATTAATTACGTCCGCATAAAATGCTAATAAATAAATTAGTTGACATGGGATACCGCTAATTACATTAATATTCAGCTAATGTTAATAGAAAACTGGACATGGAAGATAATATAATATAATAAAAAGATAACATTGTAAAATCAAATATATTAATTAAAATCAAATAAATATTATCGTGATATATAATTTTTCTTTTGCTCTAAAAAAATCAAGCATAAATATCATTTAGGAATGGAAGAAAAAAAATAATTTGCTTTTTAAGAACAAAGAACGAAAAATTGAAACTAAAGAAAAAAAAAAGAATCAAAATGATGCCAACCATTTGTAAAGAAATGTGGAGACAAACCCGCAAAATAAACAAACCAATCAATTAATTTACGTAATTTAAGCCATTGAATAATAACTTTGTATTTAATTTGAATTTAATATTAAACGATTTAAATCAAATTAAGTGGAAATCGAACAGTACGTAAAATACAATATAAAACGTATCAATGTTTTGAAATTAACTCGAAATTCAAAATAAAATTGAAAAAAGAGAGACGAAAATATTTACCTGAAAACAGAAGGAATGAATCTCAACACATTTCACTCAACCCTAAAGTTTTCGGCTTCGTTTACCAGCGACACCAGTTATGAAGCTGACTCACCAGTCACCACCACCCGCCATCAAATATTGCTTTTTATGACATTATTATTTATTTATTTTACTTGCCTACGATTTTTTTTTTCCTTCTTTTCTGGTAAGATTTTTTTTTATTTATTAGATTATGATGTGGTGTACTGCATCTAAGCTGTACTGCTCTCTTCTAGCCTCCATTGCAGCCAAAAGTTAAAAACAATCCAAATCTAACCGCCGCGCGCAAGAGAGAGAAAGGGAAATTTGGGAGAGAAATTTTTTACTAGAATTTGACCTCTCTATTTCTTTCTCTCTCGATCATCACAAATGGCTGACGAGCCTTCTCTCACTCGCTGGTCTTTTCAGGTATTATTTTTCTGCTTTTCAGTTAATTTCCTTTTGGTTCTCGAGAAAATTTTCGGTGCTAAGTTGAAATTAAGTTATCTAATTCTTCTATTGTCTTTGCAACATTTAAAGACTATTATGCTTTAATTAATCGGATATGAACTTGCGGTACTTTTTCTACATTGATGGATTGGTGAATGTGCATTTTTTCTGTACTGGATGTGTATCGGCACTTGATCCGATAAAATGATATTTTGAATTGTGTTATGCATGTCTTTAAGCTACTAACGTGTGTTTTTAGGATTTTAAATTAATTTATGACGCGAAGTTTGGGAGAAAGAAGCTACCGGATACACAAAACGGCCGCACATCTGCTGATAAACCGGTGTCGAACGGGAGTTCTTCTGGCGCTACGTCGAATGGAAATGTTCATGTCAATAACACATCTGATATGGCAATTTACGAGCATTACAGAAATCAAGTACTCCAATTGACCCATTCTTTTTGTTTTTGAAGTGTCAGTATATTTTTTCTAGAGATTTATGACCTCATTTTAATTTTTTTCTTTTGGTTTCAGGATAGGAGCTCAAATGTTGAAGGGTAACTTTGACATGAATATATGACAGCAATTTCTGCTACTTGATCATACAATGGAATTTTATGAAAGTTCCTTTATTGAAGATAACCATTTCTTTGAGGAAGGCAATATGAAGTTCAGTAACCTATCAATTTGGGTTGTTTTTCTTGATTTTCTTCATACAACAATGGGAATGCTTCTCAATTTGCTTTAGCACCCACAAATAAGTTTGATGCTGTGTTTCTACAATGCCCAATGGGTCATAAACAATGTTGAAATGAAGGAAAAAAAAAGAAGAATCCAGTGTCTATGGGGTGTAAAATAATTATAATTTATTTGCAACAAAAGAGACTGGAATCCTCAATTTCGATGTTTTAATTGTGGAGAGAAGGAATGCCTCCTCTGGTTTGTTTGTTTGTCTTGGAAAGAGCATGAACTTAAATACTTTTGAGTAAGAGTTAGAACCTGCTCCTGGTGATTATGATGGGAAGGTAGAGGAAGTTGATGTTCATCTGATACAAGGAGAATCCTTAATGATGCAGAGCGTGATGGCCATATTATGAACTATAAAGAGGAGGACTGGAGTTTAGTATTTTTCTGACATGAGTTATTTGTGAAGATGATTGAGGTGGCATAGAGAAGATTGTATTGAAAGTGAACAAAAATGTAAACTTCATACAAAAACCTCAGTATCCCTGCCTAGTGGGGTCATTAAGGAAGGGCACAAAATACCACTAATATCCCAATCCTTGCTGAATTTTTCTGTGAGAGTTAACTTAGAAGATGAAGCTTTATCTGTTGGAAGAACATGGCTGTGCAACCATGATATGGATCAGAAAATAAAATAGACTATTTATTCTTTCTACAATGGTAACAAGTGCTACATTTTGTATCCTTGTAAAGAAGAGGCAAAGCGATAGTCTCAATATTCCATTGAAATCCAATAGCCGCCAGTTGGAAGTTAATGTTATTGAAGCAGCTTCGATGCAAGGAATTCCAATCTAGTGTAGGCAACCAATGTAGATGATTCTTGAAATAAACGAGCAATTGAAGCACTGTCACTGCTGAAGAAGTTTTTAGATACCTTGATCTAACAATTTATAAGCTGTAGTTTAGGCATATTGTCTGAGTTAATTTCTGATTGAGGAGAATGATGCAAGAGCCCAATACTATTCAACATGTATTTGGTTTTGTATTTTTTCTTTTTAATTTGCTTAGCTTGAGAAGTCATTTGTTGGGTTAGGATTCCTTTTTGGTCAAGGACCAGGGGTTGTTCGGTAAAAATAGGGTTGCGAGTTGATAACTCACAAGTTGTAGTTTATACAAAATTAGTCATAAGGTTTTTGACTATTTTGTAATGCTTCAATCACAATCACCCTATTTGAGCACTAATTATTTAGATTTAATTGACCTAGACTAGGACAGAGGAAACTGGAGGCAAAGAATCCATATAACCGACCCTATCTAGTATGGGATTAAGGCTAAGTTGCTGTTGTAGACTTGTCTAGTAGGTACACCCTTCAAGGAGCACCATGCACATGCATGTGAAAGAGTTATGTCCTTTAACTAGTGGAGTAGCTTGTATAAAATGAGAATTGAAATCAGTATAGAATGGTTGTATTCCAGAAGGCATGATAGAGATCTATCTATGAAGTTTGTCCACTGTCTTTTCATGCCAATGAGGGGAAGTGAATTAGTAGATTCCTTGGTGAACAAAACAGAACTTTCTTGTGTTGCCTTTTTCTCATTTGATTTTGTAGCATCTCTATTAGTTTAGGAAAAGAATGTGGTAACAAGGGTTATTTAGCCACTTAAACTTCCCTTTGTCTTGTTTTTGCATATAATGTTGATATTCTTGAGATCTTTGGAAAATCTTGAAGCCAATGTTGAACAGTTCTTCAAGATCTATGTTGAACAGTTATTCAAGATTTATCTGTAGCATACTAGAAAATGTCTTGATTTCATAGCAAAAATATTATTTATCAATCTATTTCATAGTGGTAACTTCAATTGTGCATGATTGCTTTGAGGAAAGTTATGTTTTCTGGCTAAGTTAACCTTTTCCTACTTTTAGGTACTTCACGGGTCTTCTATCACCGTGGAAAGGCATTCTTCTTTTTGGCCCTCCGGGGACGGGAAAGGTATTTGTTAACACTCAAACAATAACAAACCAACAACAATAATCAAACAAGATCAATCCACAAAAAATCCAGCAAAGAATCAAATGGTAATATTGATTGCCAATACCAGTTTACAGATAGTTTGTCCTCAGTAGGACTACTAAACCAGTATTACAATTGGAAAAACAAAGAAAACTAGAAAAAGAACTAAGGGCCATAACACATAGGCAAGGCAGCCGTTCCCCAGCACCCCCTCTCCCTTTTCCCTTCCTACTTTTAACAAATTGATTGTTTACCCCAAAAGCATGCCTCCCCCCTACAATTATGCTCTATTTATACTTATTCTCATTTCTCTCTCCTCTCTCCCCAAAACCTAACTAACTTCTGCCAGCTCACCATCTTCCTCCACCTCTGCATTCTTTTTATGTCTTCTCGTATATACCCTCCACTCCTTGGACCTCGTAATCCTCTGCTCAGCTCATCATTGCCAGCTGATGGGAAAACAGTCTTGTCCGCAAAACTAATATGAGGAAACTGGTTCTTGATGATGAACACATCCTCCCAAGTGGCATTGTCACTACCTTTCTCCTACCATTGGATGAGCCAGTGGGGAATGGACTCATCATGTTTGGAGATGGTACAATGGGCTAAAATACACAGGGAGGTAAAGGTACTTAACTCATCTGGCTCCAACCCCCCAGGTAAGCAAGAAGTCACTTGCGTAGTGCCAATAGCTTTCTTCAGCAGTGAAACATGAAACATCGGGTGAATCTTAGTCCCCAAAGGCAGTTCCAGTTTGTATGCCACCGGACAACTGGAAAAGGACCATAGAAACGTGAAGCTAACTTAGGATTGATCCTGGATGTGACTGATTGTTGGCAATGGGGGCGTAATTTAACAAAAACATGGTCACCAACACTAAACTCTACATGGCAACAGTGCTAATCCGCATGAGACTTCATCTTGGATTGCGCACGAGCTAATTGGAGTTTTAGTTGGCGCAAGGCTTCATCGCGATCCATAAGCTCCATCCTTATTGTCGCCACTTGGATTTCTCTCGGAACAAATTGGAATACCGTAGGAGCTTTACGACCATAAGCCACCTCGAAAAGCGTAGTACCAATGGAAACGTGATGAGTAAAATCGTACCAAAATTCGGCCCAACATAACCAATAAGACCATGTTTTCGGTTGGTCTGTAGCAAAACAGCGCAAGTATGTTTCAAGGTACCGATTAACCACTTCCGTCTGACCATCTGTTTGAGAATGGTAAGCAGAACTGAGTTTCAACTTGGTCCCCTATAACTTGAAAATTTCTTGCCAAAACCTACTGATGAACAAAAGATCCCGATTACTCAAAATGGACTTGGGCAAACCATGGAGACGAACAATCACGCGAGGAAAATCTTAGCCAAAGAACGAGCTGTGTAAGGATGCTTTAGAGGAATGAAATGGCCATACTTTGAGAGCCGATCCACCACCACCCAGACAGTATCAAATCCCTTGGATTGGGGCAGCCCTGTAATGATATCCATCGAGATCTCTTCCCAAATGCGCTCTGGTATTGGCAGTGGTTGCAATAGACCCCCAGGTGCTAAGGTCGAAGCCTTATAGCGCTGACAAGTATCACAAGCTTGTACAAATCTCTGGATTGTCTTTGTCATCCCAAACTAGTAAAAAATGCAAGCTAACTGCTTATAAGTCCTATAATAACCGGAATGGCCACCCGAAGGACTCGTGTGAAATTCTTCCAGCAGCTTGGGAATCCATGGGGAACTAGCAGGAATCAATAACCTGGACTCGTAAAATACAATTTGCCATGGTGTTCAACAAAATCAGGATGAGAAGAGGGATTATGACTCAAGTCTTGCAAAATCTGTTGAATTTGTGAGTGGCTGTCTACACCTTGTAACAGCTCCTGCCCCTTGACCCATGATGGACTACTAAAAATGGCGTGTAACTCACCCCCAGAGCTTGGTATTCTTGACAAAGCATCAGCCGCGCTATTCTCCCTCCTTGGTTTATAACGGATCTCAAACCTATACCTCATCAACTTCGCTAACCAATTTTGTTGGTCTATTGTTGTAATCCGTTGGTGAAGCAATTGCCGAATGCTCTGTTGGCAAGTGTAGACAATGAAAGCTTGACCCAAAAGGTAGGACTGCCAATGTAGAACTGCTAACACTATGGCCATCAACTCCTTTTCATATGCAGACTTGAGCAAATTTTGAATGGACAGTGCTTTGCTAAAGTAAACTAATGGTCTCTGATCTTGCATGAGTATTGCCCCTACTCCATACCCTGATGCATCACACTCTATCTCAAACGACTTCAAAAAATCAGGCAAAACTAGCAAAGGAGCTGAAGTTAATTTATGTTTTAAAAGCTCAAAAGCCTCATCAGCTGCATTATTCCATTTGAAGTTGTTCTTCTTAGTTAGATCTGTGACTGGCTTAGCTATTTTTCCATACCCCTTAATAAACTTCCTGTAATACCCAGTGAGACCCAAAAAACCCCTCATCCCTTTGACAGTAGATGGTGTTGGCCATTCTTGTACTGCTTTGGTCTTATTGGAATCCATCCTTACTCTTGCTCCATCGATTATGTGACCTAAATACTGCATGGATGATTGCCCAAAGTTACATTTCTTTGGATTCACCACATACTGGTTAGCCGCTAGAATGCTAAGGACAACCTTGACATGACTCACATGTTCGTCCCACGTCTTACTGTAGATTAATATGTCGTCAAAAAAATACAAAGACGCAATTGCGAAGCAATGGCCGAAAAATCACATTCATAGCTGATTGGAAGGTTGCGGGTGCATTCGTTAATTCGAATAGTATTACCAAAAACTCGTAACGTCCATCATGGGTGCGAAAAGCGGTCTTTTCCATGTCAAGCTCATGGACTCTGATCTGGTGATAACCGGACTTAATATCTAGTTTAATGAAGAAATTGGCTCTGCATAACTCATCAAACAACTCCTCAATCATAGGTATTGGGTATTTATCAGGGACAGTCACTTTGTTCAATATCCTATAATCCACACACATATGCCAAGAGCTGTCCTTTTTCAGTAAAATTACTGGACTGGAGAAAGGACTTTGATTGTATCTGATGATGTCTTTGGCCAACATCTCCTGCACTTGCCTTTGGATCTTAGACTTGTGATGATGAGGATATCGATAAGGCCTAACACAAACTGACCCTTGTTCTGGTTGAAGGAAAATTGAGTGTTTCAGTGTCCACTTAGGAGGTAACCCGTCCCCCTTATGGAAAATAGACTGATAGTTCATGAACACAGTAGGTAGTTGCTACTGTTGAGTTTCTTCCAAGTGACTCACCATTTCCCACGGCATAAATGCTGCACCATCCCCATCCCTTTCCAATTGCTTAAGATGGCCTTCTATCCACTTTTCCAAAGAGTGGATATGTCCTTGCCCGTTTGGAACTCCCCTTCAACTTAACCCATTTCCTGTATTCCTTGAACTTCAATCGTCCCAGAGCCCAGTTAGCCATCACTTCCCCTAGAGTCCACAGCCATTCAACCCCCAAAATCACATCCAACGCTCCTAAATTTGTCACTAAAGCGTCTACAGTGCCTTGATAACTTGCCATTTGAAGTTCTAACCTTGAACATTTCTTTTCGATTCCAATCAAATGCCCATCCCCTAATCGGATTTTCAAATGTTTAATTTTAAGTACCTGGTTTCCCAACATAGACACCAGACGGCTAGATACAAAGTTGTGTGTAGTGCCACTATCTACTAGCATTAGTGTTGGAACGCCATTAATGGTACCCTGTAATTTGATGGTACTTAACCCAACTCCCTTAATGTTGAACAACCCAGATTGAGTGTTAATTCCATACAATTCCAGGATTCGACACTCCCCATCCACCCGTGTCTCCTCCACCTCTGTCTCAGCTTCAAAAAACTGTCTTTTTCTTCAATTTCATCCCCCTCTCCCAATAACATTACTTTCAATTGTGCTTTTGAGCATTTGTGTTGAGGAGAATATGTCTGACCACACTGAAAACAAAGCCCCTTGCATCTTTCTTCCCATTCAGTTTTGGACAAATAGCGGATCCCTTGTTTGTTTTGCCCCCATCGCTGCGAATCGACCGAAGAAGAGGGAGTCGGTTGTTGGTGATTTTCGAAGTAAGGAGTTTTGTGTTGGGTTGGGCTCGGTGATGAATTTGGTAGGGGGTTAATTGGACCAAATCGGCCTGGCCCGTTCCATCCTACTTGGGTCGGTTGATTCTTGCTAGTCCCTTCTTTCTCCGTAAAAGTATTTTGCGATGACTTGGTGGTTCCTCCTTTCCCCGGTCTGCTGGGAAACTTTGATTGAGTGTGCGAGTTGTCCACATAGTCCTCTGGTTCGTGCACCTTTAACCATCCCTTGATGTCATGCCTCAACCCACTGATGAAGTATCCTACATACTGTGATTTGGGCAACCCAGGTGCTCTAGCTGCCACCATTTTGAAGAGTTCGATATATTCCTCTACGCTTCCGGTTTGCTGTAAATTAGCTAGATCCTCAAAAGGACTGGATGAATAGCTGTCACTATATCGCCTCATCATCTCTTTCTTAAATTGTTCCCACATTTAATTGGGATATATATCAAGCAACATGAAGAAGCAGTTAATTGGCGCACCTTCCATACAAATCTCAGCCAATCGAATTCACATTTATGGAGCGATATGGTTTATGCAAAAATACGTTTCTGCTCTGATAATCCACCCCCTGGGATCTGTGCTACTAAAAATTGGAAGTTTAATCTTCCTTAATGACGGGTGTGGGTCAACAAAATAATTCGTGTTGACTTGATATTGCATCTACTGGCCAGAGTTTTGCCCCTGCTGATACCCAATTCCCTCCATAATTGTTTCTTCTTGAGAACTCAACTCCTCTGTAAGATTGGGTTGTTTATCCCAAAGCTAATCCAGTTCATTATCGGTCCCCTAAATTCCTCCTCCTTTCTGTCTGTTTGGTAACCTTGTTGAGAAGAAGCCAAGCACGCCTATATCTCCGAAACCGATTTGGTTAACTCCTTTACACAAGAAGCGAGTTCCTCAACCCTGTGGTTAGTTGCGTCTGACCTGGAAATCAAAGTTTGGTGGCAAGTCTCCATATCTCCTCTGCTCATTCGGATCTGACAGGTCGGACCAACGTTAACACTCGAACAATAGCAAACCAACAACAATAATCAAACAAGATCAATCCATAGAAAATCCAGCAAGGAAGAAAAATCAAATGGTAATATTGATTGCCAATACCAGTTTACAGATAGTCTGTCCTTAGTAGGACTACTAAACCAGTATTACAATTGGAAAAACAAAGAAAACCAGAAAAAGAACTAAGGGCCATAACACAGAGACAAAGGCAGCCGTTCCCCAGCACCCTCTCTCCCTTTTCGCTTCCTACTTCTAACAAAATAATTGTTTACCCCAAAAGCATGCCTCCCCCCTACAGCTATGCTCTATTTATACTTATTCCCGTTTCTGTCTCCTCTCTCCCAAAAACCTAACTAACTTCTGCCAGCTCACCATTTTCCTCTACCCCTGCATTCTTTTTATGTCTTCTCGTATACACCCTCCACTCCTTGGACCTCGTAATCCTCTGCTCAGCTTCTTCAGCAGTATCTTACATTTATATGATGTTGGTGTAACTTATGGATTCATTCGTAACCAGTTGAAGATCTTGGAAGAGATAATTTTAATGATGCCTAGACCTTAAAGAGTTTTTTGCTGGCTCTGCATTTAGCATGTCATGGTAGCACTTTTTGTTAGTTTGTATATTGTCTTTTCAAGAAATAGTTTGCATCTCACCTAAAAAAATTAAGAGAAAGAGAACATTTGTTGACTAAATTTACCTTGAATAAATTTAGATAGAGAACAAGATATGGGTTAGGTGCAAAGTCATCCTTATGTCCAATTGAAGTGGTTCTCTATGAAATGAATCTCTCAAGATTGTTTATCATGGACCCTTCTTGTGTTGCTGGTTGTTATCAATGAACTAATCTGTTTGTTTTTCATGTTCAAACAAATGACTAGTGTTACAAGATTGTACTTAGAGGTGAGCATGGACCGCAAAAATTAATCAGTCCATTAATATCAGTTTTTTAAAATTACTAACTATTAATCAGTTCGTTATATTCGGTTAATCAATCAATTGGTTTCGATTTTTTTGTTTGGTTAACCAATATTTTCCGATTAACCATTAACATTCATAACATAAAATTATAAAAAAAATTAATTCAATTTTAAATGTGCAAAGTAATTCAAAATAAAAATTGCAAAATAAGCATAATTTAATATTATAAAATAGATTTGATATTTGTTGAAAATTAATATATTTGATTTTAAGTTAAATAAAATTTTAGATAATATTAAATGTTGTAACATAAATTTTAAAATATAAAAAAATATATAATTAAATACTATTTAGTAAAATATAAACACCAATATATGATAAAAAATAATATATATAAAAATTAATTGGTTATTACATATAAATATTAATATATAGTTAAAGAGAATGATATAATATAAATTTAGTTTAAAGTATTATATAAATTTTATAGAAAAATATAAAAAATTAAGGTATAAAAATAATATATATATATATATATATATATATATATATATATATATGAATAGATTAACCGTAAATTAACGGTTAACCGATACTTAAAAACATAAATCATAGCAAAAAATATAAAAATTAAAAATCGTAATTGAGTCTATCGAATCGGTTAATCAGAAAAATCGGTTTGGTTTCGGATCGATTTTACAGTTAACCATATTTTCGATGTTTTTTGCTCACTCCTAGCTGTACTTGTCCAAAATTTATGGAAATTGCTGTTTTATAGACACTACTTCATGAGAATAGAATCTGAGGTATTTCGTAATCAATATCATGCTGGTCTTGACCTCACTGTTCTTTGTGCAGATACTTACACAACTTATTGTTTTGATGTTTCAGACAATGCTTGCAAAAGCTGTTGCGACAGAGTGCAAAACCACATTTTTCAATATTTCGGCATCTTCTGTAGTTAGCAAGTGGCGTGGTATGTAATAGGCTGGAACTCATTTAATATCACACTGTTTGTTCTTGATGCCAAGCTTAAGTCTGGATATGAAATGTGTGCATTACTTGTATCCATGTCAGAGCAAAGTTATAATTATTGAATCATAATATTCAATCAAAAGAACTTTTTTTTCCTTTTGATGTCTGCCTCTGCATACTGTTGTAATGCTTTTGATTTTTGGGTTTTGCATATAATTAATATTAATTTTTTTTAGATGAGACTGCAGTCTTAGATCTTATATTTGGATAATAAATTACAAGAATTCCTCAAAGAACGCCAAAAGTAAGACCTTTATATAAATAATCTCTTGAGATGGCAGTCACTTCTGTTGTTGCCAGTATTTCAGTGGTATATGTGTCATGGTGTTAATCTTTCGTTCAGTTGCATTAAGCTTACAGATCCTCAATGCATATAAACCTAAACTTCTTGAAATGCCTTGTATTTGGAATACTGTGGTTTATCTAATATTAAAGTTTGTGCAAGTCTGCAGGTGATTCAGAGAAGCTAGTGAAGGTGTTATTTGAGCTTGCTAGACACCATGCACCAGCAACTATATTTATTGATGAAATTGATGCAATCATTAGCCAATGAGGTGAAGGTCGCAGTGAACATGAAGCAAGTAGGCGTTTGAAGACTGAGCTGCTGATACAGGTGATGTTTTTTTTTTTTTTTTCTTCTTTTTTCTTTTTTTCCTTCATTTTTTCTTGTTCATGTGCTATGGTGTGGAAACATATTGGTATTGTCTTTGACCTGTACATGTGGTTTTGGTTTGGAGTAATCAAATAGGAATTATCTTGGTCTTAGGCTATGATGTGCTATGAATTTTCCGAACAAATCTTCCATGGACTGCTACAGTTCTATAATAATTGCCATCTGTCAGTAATTACACATATCCCGCATTTAATAATTAAATTGATATCACCCAAACTGAATACGTGTTCTTTCAAATCTTTGATAGTATCTTGCATTAATTAAGATGCAAACAGAACATAGACAAGGTTGCACCCCTAATACATGCTAATGCTGTTCCTGGAGTGCTTATGCGAGTATTGCTAGAAACCCACTGCAAAACATTGAACTATAAAGTTAATATCTGCTGGAGCACATTTTTATCTTGACTGTCTATGCTACTCAGTCCAGTTGATGGCAATCTTATATAAAAACTAAAGGCAGAACTTATTCTATTTGTACATATCATGTTCCTATTCCAAATCGAATACCAATGTTGTAGCTCAAGTTATTTACAGATGGTGTCCTGCATGCTGCCTCTCAGTTCTATTTTGTAAACTAAATATTTTTGAGGTTTATATCCTGATTGGCATGGTCAGATGCAACATCTGGATTTTTTGACTTCAGATAGTCCCGTTCATATCCTTTCAAATTCTGAGTACAAAGAAAATACTTGCCTAGACTGGTGGAATTACAAATGTGGGTTCCACTTGCATGGTGAAGTGCACATGATATGAATGTGATGTATATACTCCTAGTGTAGTTTCCATGTTTATTATATACGGCTTTGGAAATTAAAATTGCCTCCCATTGTAGTCTACTTTCTGAAAAATTAATCACTTCGTTTAGATTGCAGATGGATGGTTTGACACGAACGGATGAGCTTGTTTTCGTTTTGGCAGCAACAAATCTCCCTTGGGAGTTGGATGCAGCCATGCTACGGCGTCTGGAGAAGCAAGTATCCTTTACTATTTTCAAAAAAGCTTTACAATATATATATAAAATTCTTTTTCAACCTGTAGCTCTACAATATTTTGAGAAGCATAAGATAACTTTTTCTTGATTACAATATATAAATGCGTAGGAAGTTATAGTTGAGATCATCCTTGGTGACATACTTTGCTTATTTGCACAAAGTTGATGTCACAGTCATAAGCAGTGGATTACACTGTTATGCATATTAGCAGCTGGATGTTGAAATCAGAGCACTAGTTCCTGGGTCATCATTATGAGTTATAATCTCCGGCCCTTAGGTTTTGTTTAGTTTCTATTACTTGTCAGCAAAAAGGGGGGAAAGGAAATATTTTAGGTTCTTCTTAGTGCAGATTTCCAAGCTATGATATATTCATGCCTGTTGCTGGGCTTTCTGTTTTGGACCTTTGCCTATTGTTGTTCTTACTTCTCATTGTTATTCATTCACTTCCCCTTATTCTACTGGTAATCCAATGAGAGGTTAATTTCATCTCATACCATAATAACGATTTGGTAACAAAAGAATTTTTATTTCACAAAAGCATCTTTTTAACTTTTAAAATATTATCGCTAAAGTCATTTTAGCTGGAAAATCATAAATCTGGTGCTGGAATGCTAACATGGCATGGCACGCCAGCTTAGAATATTCCAAAATGCCATGTGGTACCTTTCAGAACATGTCATATGGATGTTTTAAGTTGACGTGGCTTGTAATGCCAACATTGTAGTGCTATATTCACGATTTTTCAATTAAAATGATTTTAATGATAATATTTCAAAAATTGAGATATTTTTGTGAAATAAGAATTTCAATTTCAACGATCATGAATGAAATTAATCCTCCGATGAACAAATGATGCAACTAAAAATTAGGTCATGTAATAGTTCTCCTTTACCCATAAAATGAAGATACTTGTACCTCTTCCAGAACCAGAAGCAAGATGGGCCATTGATAAAGAAAATGATAATGAACTAACAACAATCACACCACTTGATTCAAATGAAATGAACTTTGTATTTCTGGTAATGAGAGATTCAATACACAGATTGTTCAAAGATAAAGAGAAACAGAAATGGACAATACAACGGAAAGAACAGTAACAAAAATAAGGGCCTCCTCCAGGAAGGGCAGCCAAACACAATGCCTTCTTCCTTCCCTCCTCACACTTAAATTGTAACTAAATTCTCACTACCTGCATTACAAAAACACTTCCTATTTATAACTAACTGCTGCCAACTCAGCTCCCTCTCCTCTTCCAGCCTTCTTGTTGGATCGCCTGGTGTAAACTTGCCAAGTTATGGGCCTATGGGCCTAGGTCTCTTCTCGAGCAGCACCTTCTCCATCAATGCCACCGGGTGGGGAAGCTGTCTTGTCCTCAAGGCAGCAAGTAGGAAACTGATGTCAAATGACGAATTCATCCTCCCATGTAGCATTGTCCAGGCCTCCCTCACTCCATTGAATCAGCCATTGAGGAGTAGTTTCCCCATGCTTGGAGATAGTACACTTAGCTAAAATAGAGAGAGGGGTAGGGGAAAATACCTCATCCGATTCCATTCCTGCTGGGAGAGATGACACTGCTGGAACCGGACCAATGGCTTTCTTCAGTAATGATACATGGAAAACCGGGTGGATCTTTGCTCCCGAGGGCAAGTCCAGCTTGTAAGCAACTGGCCCAAGACGCTGAAGTATAGTAAACGGACCATAGAATCGGGGAGCCAACTTGGGAGTGATCCTGGCAGTCACCGAGTGCTGACGATGAGGCCGTAGTTTCACATAAACTGATTCTCCCTCTTGGAACTCCACTTGTCTACGGTGCTGATCTGCTGCACTCTTCATCTGAGATTTGGCCCGAGCTAGATGGGCTTTCAATTGTCGCAAGGCTTCATCTCAGTCCACTAATTCTCGTCCCACTGCTGCTACTTGGATCTCTCCGGGAACAAATTGGAAAACCGTTGGTGCCTTGCGTCCATAAACCACCTCAAAAGGAGTGGTGTTGATTGATACGTGGTAGTTAGAATTGTACCAGAATTCTACCCATGCCAACCAAGACGCCCATGTTTTAGGTTGATCGGTAGCAAAACAGCGCAAGTATGTTTCAACACATCGGTTCACCACTTCCGTTTGGCCATCGGTTTGTGGATGATAGGCTGAACTAAACTTGAGTTGAGTTCCCTGCAGCTTGAAAATTTCTTGCCAAAACCGGCTGACAAACAAGGGGTCTCGATCACTGAGAATGGACTTCGGTAACCCATGAATGCGGATAACCTCCTTAAGGAACACTTCAGCCAAAGATCTAGCTGCAAATGGGTGTTTCAATGGGATAAAGTGAGCATATTTTGATAATCGGTCCACTACCACCCAAATGGTATCAAATCCCTTGGATCGTGGCAACCCCGTGATGAAGTCCATAGATATATCTTCCCAAATCTATTCAGGAACATCTAGAGGCTGTAATAAACCCCCAGGAGCTAAGGTGGAAGTTTTGAATCGCTGACACACATCACGACTGGACAAATTGCTGCACTGTTTTAGTCATATCCACCCAATAGAAGAGAGCAGCCAACCGCCTATAAGTTCTATAATAGCCAGAATGTCCTCCAAAGGGGCTTGAGTGGAACTCGGCCAAAAGAGTTGGAATCCAATGGGAAGATGCAGGAATAACTAGGCGATTCTTGAAATAGAGAGTACCTTGGCGCACGACAAAACCCGGGTGGGAGTGAGAATCCCGTTGCAAATCTGCCATTATTTTTTGTAACTGCAGGTCCTTGTCAATCCCATGGTTCAAGGCAGGTTCATCTACCCATTGAGGCATGACAGATACAGCCAACAACTCCCCTGCTGTACCCGTGACTCTTGATAAAGCATCAGCCGCGCGATTGTCTTTTCCTGGCTTGTATCTCACTTCAAACCGGTAACCCATTAACTTGGCCAGCCAGTTTTGTTGATCCATGGTGGTGATCCGTTGGTGCATCAATTGACGGATGCTTTGCTGATCCGTGTATACTATGAAGGAATGTCCTATCAAGTACGGACGCCAATGGAGGATTGCCAAAACAATGGCCATGATTTCCTTTTCATATGCGGACTTGATGAGGTTTTGTGGCGACAAAGCCTTACTGAAATAAGCGATTGGGCGCCGATCCTGCATGAGGACAGCTCCTATTCCCCCTCCCGATGCATCGCATTCAAGCTCAAAGGGTTTGGTAAAATCTGGCAAGGCTAATAAGGGGGCTGATGTGAGCTTATGCTTAAGGACATTAAAAGCTTGTTGGGCTGCGGGATTCCATTTAAACCCGTCCTTCTTAGTCAGCTCGGTTAGTGGCTTGGCTAACTTCCCATATCCTTCAATGAATTTCCGGTAATACCCAGTGAGACCCAAAAAACCACGCACGCCTTTGACCGTTGTGGGAGTAGGCCAGTTCCTCACTGTTTCCACCTTGCTGGAGTCGACGAAAACCCCTTTGCCATTAATTACATGGCCCAAATACTCAACTGTCTGCTGCCCAAAACTGCACTTCGTGCTGTTTGCAACAAAATGGTGTGTTGCCAGAATTTCGAGGACCAACTCCACATGCTGCAAGTGTTCAGCCCATGTGCGGCTGTAAATAAGGATGTCGTCAAAAAACACCAAGACTCCCTTTCGAAGCAATGGTCTGAATATGTTATTCATGGCGGACTGAAATGTGGCGGGTGCTTTGGTCAGTCCGAAAGGCATCACCAAGAACTCGTAGTGACCATCATGAGTTCGGAAAGCCGTTTTCTCAATGTCTGACTCCCGGACCCGAATTTGATGGTATCCCGACTTGAGATCGAGTTTGGTGAAGTAAACAGCCCCTCCCAATTCATCAAACAGCTCCTCAATTACCGGAATAGGATACTTGTCCGGTACTGTGACTTTATTGAGTGCTCGATAATCGACGCACATCTGCCATGTCTCATCTTTCTTCTTAACTAAGATCATCGGGCTTGAAAAAGAACTCTGACTGTGCCTTATAATCCCTTGGTCAAGCATGTCACTCACCTGCCTTTGAATCTCTGCCTTGTGATGGTGGGGATACCGATATGGCCTCACACAGACAGGGCCCTGTTCGGGTTGAAGGGTAATGGAATGCTCTACCCTTCGCTTAGGAGGTAACCCCCTTATTTCATCAAAAACACACTCATACTTGGAAAACAAAGCACGCATTTGCTGCCTCTGGGAGTCGGGTAGATGGTCTAATTTGGGAAGCAAAGTATGAGAGGGCCCCTTAGTCTCGGTGGAGAACTGGTGCAGATAACCCTGTACCCAAGTTTGCAAGGGTTGCAACGTCCCCTGCTCCCTGGAAATTCTGCTGAGCTCCACAAGTTTACCATGGTGCACAAACTTCAGCGATCCTAAAGGCCAATTTGCTGTTACATCTCCTAAAGTACTCAACCAGTCCACTCCCAATATCAAGTCTAACTCCCCCAAATCAGTCACCAAAGCATCAAGACAACAAGAATATGCCCCTATCTGGATTGAGATTCCAATGCATTTTTTATTTACCCCAATCAGATTCCCATCCTCTAACCTGATTTGTAGAGTTTTGATAGGACTTACCGGAAAATCCAGTGCCGACACCAATTGTGAGGAGACGAAGTTGTGAGTGGCGCCGCTATCCACCAGCATCGTCGTTGGGATGCCGTTGGTTGTCCCCAACAGTTTGATGGTACTTAAATCCCTACCGTTTCCAGCCAGCGTTCCGGTGTGGTGGTGAAGACCGGACAAATCCAGTGCCTTGCATTCCCCATCAGCGGTGTTGTCTTCCTCCTCATTTTCTACTTCAAAGAATTCTTCATCGTCATCCAGCTCTTCACCCTCTCCCAACAGCATCACCTTCAGTTGAGCTTTTGGGCATCTATGTTGGGGTGAATAGTGCTGGCCACACTGAAAACATAACCCCTTTCTCCGGCGTTCCTCCCATTCCGTCTTGGTCATTTGCCGAAATCCTTGCCGTTTGCCTCCCCAATTGCTGGAATCATTGGATCGGGATTGAAGTGTTGGTGGGTTGTTTTGATGAAGATTTGGATATTTGCTTTGGTTGGGCCCAAGAAATGAATTGGGCTGGAAATTAGGAGATCCAACTCTGCTCAACCCTCCTCCCGATCCAGCAGTTACATTGAGCCTGAAGGGTCCATCCCTCTCCTTCCCTGAGTTCGGTGTCCCCTTCAAATACCCAAGCCTCTGTTGGCCATAGTTCAGAGAAACCTCAATGGATTAAGCAAGTCTCATAGCCTCAACCCGATCTCCTGGCTGGTGCACCTTAACCCACCCTTTAAGTTCTTCCTTCAATCCACTAACGAAATACCCTACATATTGCGATTCAGGCAAGCCAGGAGCTGTCGCTGCCACCATTTCAAAAGATTCGATGAAGTTGTCGACGCTACCTTCCTGTTTCAGATCTGCCAATGCTTCAAATGGGCTTGAAGAGTACAGTCCTCCATATCTTCGCATAATCTCTCTCTTAAGATGCTCCCAAGTTAGTGTCGGAGTTATATCCAGTAACATAGTTGATCGTGGCCCCTTCCATGCACAACTCAGCCAGATTCACGCTCATTTCTGGTGGAATCTGATTGATGCGGCAATAGGTCTCCATTCTCATCACCCAACCCCGAGGATCAGTTCCATTGAACATTGGCAACTTAACTTTTCGTAAAGACGTCAATGGATCTGTGAAATGGTTGGTATTGAGGCGGTAGTTCAGGCGTGGCATGGATCCCTGACCCTGCTGTTGCTCACTCCTATCCAGCACGGATGCTTCTCGAGAGTCATAAGATTCAGTTTGCACGGTTTGTTTATCAGAACTTCTCATCCATTTACAGACCTGATCCTTAAACTCCGCATCTTCTTTTTTCCTTTCTGCTTGGTAGCTTGTGAAAGAGGATTGGAGCTCAGCAATGGATCGTGTGATTTCCTTCATGTATGCTTCTAAGCCATTCATCCTGTTTTCAGTCTCCTCCAATCGGCCATTAACTGATTGCAAACGAGTTTCCATTTTTCTCTCCTTGCCCTCTCAAGATCCGGCAGGTCGGACCAATTGATAAAGAAAATGATAATGAACTAACAACAATCACACCACTTGATTCAAATGAAATGAACTTTATATTTCTGGTAATGAGAGATTCAATACACAGATTGTTCAAAGATAAAGAGAAACAGAAATGGACAATACAACGGAAAGAACAGTAACAAAAATAAGGGCCTCCTCCAGGAAGGGCAGCCAAATACTTTGCCTTCTTCCTTCCCTCCTCACACTTAAATTGTGCTAACTAAATTCTCACTACCTGCATTACAAAAACACTTCCTATTTATAACTAACTGCTGCCAACTCAGCTCCCTCTCCTCTTCCAGCCTTCTTGTTGGATCGCCTGGTGTAAACTTGCCAAGTTGTGGGCCTATGGGCCTGGGTCTCTTCTCGAGCAGCACCTTCTCCATCAGCCATTTTCGAGGAACTCCTTCCACTGCAGCTGGAAGAGAATGAGCTTCCTTATGATTTACTGGTGGAACGGACAGAAGGTTATTCAGGTTCAGATATTCGGTTACTATGCAAAGAAGCTTCAATGCAGCCACTGAGGCGGCTGATGCTGCTCCTTGAAGACAGACAGGATGTAGTGCCCGAGGATGGTAAGCAATTTCTGCAGATTTAATTCTTAGGACAAAATGGAAAATGCATTTATATAATATGGTGGACAGGAATTGCGACAGCTTTCCACTCCCACAAGGGAGATGAGTAAAAAAAGAAAAAAAGTGATCGAAGCTGCCATATCTTTATCTTTTCGATAGGGCCTTTGGTTCATGTTTTACTAGATGAAAAGCATTAATTCATTCTCTTTTTTCTTTTTCTCTTTAAAAATCTTTATATGGAATTACTTCTTTTTTATTGTTCAATATTTTGATTGTTGGTATGCAGAGTTGCCAAAAGTTGGGCCAGTCACTCTTGAGGATTTAGAGACAGCTCTGAAAAACACCAGGCCGTCTGCTCATCTCCACGCCCACCGTTATGACAAGTTTAATGCTGATTATGGTAGTCAAATACTCCAATGAAGGCACACACTGTCGAATTTCAATCTAAATCCTTGTTTAATGCTGTTTCAGGATTTATCATTTTTCAGATTATTATGTTTATTACTTTTAGTTGGAACAGAGAGCACCACGGTAGAAACTCAACAGTCTTTTGTTTTGGTTTGACCACAATTGCTTTCTAAGTATCCCCACTGGATTATGAGATAATAGTTGCACAACTGTGTGCCCGTCTTATATCTTTGACAATGCTACCTTTGAGGGTGTTAATTATTCATATGGTATTGTTTGACGTTCACATCGGCTTTTAATATATATATATATATATATGAAATGTAATTAATAATGGTGACATGTACTGTTCACGCCAAGCACCGAGTTTGAAAATATTGAACCCAACAAAAACAAGTGAATAATCGAGATTGTATTCATTTGTTTCATAAATTTTTTACACCTTGTATGGAGCATTTCTCTATATAAAGAAGTAAAAATCTAGTACACATAAAAACATGTATGCGCGTGTTAAGCAGTACGATCCCATCAAATGCATTTTCAGATGTAATAAAACATATGAAATAAAAAATAGTTTTTATTCAAAAGAAAAAAGGCAAAATGCATTCAAAGGTATCCGATCTTTCATAATTTTCTGCACTAAAATTTTATATAAAAAAAATCATACATTAAGTGCTTTTACTTTCGATTTATTGCACATCGCATTCTTATGAAGCGGAGTTGATCTGTGGGAGCAACACGCTCCAATTGTGAGCCCCACTATAATTTTTTCATTTAATTTAGTAATGTGTTAGCAACATTGAGCTGGAATTTAATATTAATAATAAAATAAAACTATCAGATGGCTTTTTGACGGACATGACTAATATACAAGTAAACACAGCATTTTTAACATAAGAAAAAGACAGATTTTCATTTTGATGGGAAGAACGACTATTTCATTACCAGTATTTGATGAAAATTGAGAGAGAATATAAGTGATTTAGGGTTTATATTTATTGAAATTGATTTCGATCTTCAATAACTTGCATGCAAATGGTATTTTAAAAGAACAAAGGTCGCGATTATTAAAGGTAACTTTTTGATTTTATTTTGTTAATTTTTTCTGAATATTTATATTTTGGGTATAGGTAGTTTCACAATCCAATTTCACAGTCCAGTGACTACTATTGCAAATTTGGAACAAAAGAGATTCCTGGGATTTCACATGTTTAGGGCTTCCGTATTTATATATATAATAATGCTACTATTGTATGTGGTCAAGATGCTTTCCATAACGAAAGCATCTCAAGTTGTCATCTTGCATTGACTGGTTTGCAATAATTTTTATTAAATTATTATTATTATTATTTTTTTGTTGCTACAAGATGAGTTGTGATAAATTCTTACTTGTCATACACCATAATAGTCATTTGAGGTTAAGTAGCGATGGGCTGCGTGAATATTTAGGCGGGACAGAGACAATAGTGGATAGAGAATTTGATTTGGACCACTTTAGCTTTCCAAATTTCATATCTTATGTAAAGGAATTGGGTTATTTTACAATATGAGGTACTTATGTTAAGGATCCCAAGTCAAAGTTCTACATTGAATTGACTGATGATAGGGATGTTATAAATGTACCTAACATTATGAGTGGACGGGATAAGATTGCATTATTTATAGATCATGATGCCCTAGAGGAACAAAATGTGGGACACACTGTTTAACAAATATTTGAACAACCTGTTGAACAATCTGCTGAGAGGGATAGTTACAAGGAGAGAGAAATATACTTGGGACATAAAGAGCAAGAGTTCCTTGTTGACATCAATGTAGTAACCGATAATAAAGATGATGAGGTGCAAGCTATTAGGGATAAAGTTAGGAGTATAATCGGTCTAGATCTACCAGGAAGAAAACAATAGAATATGCAAATTTGGAAGCTACAAATGATCTAGATGGAAAGGGTTATGAAATAGTAGAGTTCGTTGAAGAAAATGAGTTTGAAAATAAGAAGAAAGATGGATTTGATACGGAAAAAAGTTCATTGTACTATGACTCTAAAGATTTAGGAAGTTATTATTCAAAGTCTGATGATGAACTTGCTGAAGATGAGTAAAGAATGCCTAGTTCTAAGGTTTGGTTTAATTCAAAAGCTAGAATTCATGTGTTTAGTGTTGGAATGTTCAACAAGTGAGGTATGCAATTAGCAAGTATGCAGTTTTGAAAGGTCTAGGTGTACATTTTGTAAAAAATGATAAAATGAGGTTGATGGCTGAATGTAAGTCAACATATCCTTGGAAGTTTCTTACTAGCATAGAAAGGAATGAAGAGACATTTAGGATCAAGACATGCACATGTCAAGATAGATGTTATAGAGTAAGTAACAATAAGCTTGCAAATAGCAACTTTCTATCTATTCTACTAAGAGACCATATCATGTGCAATCCTAAAATTAAACTCAATGGTATAAAAGATTATTGTAGAAGTGAGTTTAAGCTGCATTTCAACTAGTTTGTTTGTAGCAACATAAAGAGGAAGGTGATTAGTTCTCTAATAGGTGATTTCACTAAATAATTTGCTGGTTTGAATGACTATGTTAATGAGATTGTAAGATGCAATCCAGGGACAACTTGTTATGTAGAGTCCACAATGATAATGGAAAGGGGTTGAATGTATTTAAAAGATTGTATATGTATTTTGATGCTTTAAAGAAAGGTTGGAAGGCTGGTTGTAGGCCATTGATTGGTGTGGATGGATGTTTTCCTAAAGGGGTTTGCAAGGGACAACTCTAATGTGCAATTAGGAGGGATGGAAACAATCAAATATTTCCAATAGCATGGGCAGTAGTACATGTGGAGAATATAAATAATTAGGCTTGATTCTTCAAAGCTTTGAGAAACGATCTTGATTTAGGTACTGGGATTGGCTACACAATTATTTTTGACATGTAGAGGGTGTAACGCCCCGAGTTTGAGTCCACCGATAAAATTTGTTTAATTCATTAATAATGTTTCAATTTAGGTAAATAGTGGTATAAATTTATCGAGGAAGAAAAAAATTTTGTTTTAGCTTTTGAATTAAGTATGTTTTAAATTAACTATTTTAGCAAGCTATGAAGAGAAATCAAATAAAAGACATTAATATAACTAAATTTATATCAATAATTAAAATAATAATGACAATAATAATAATATTACCCTAGAGATTTCTAGAAAAGAAGAAAAGTATTATGTTATGGCCATAGAAATTGGTTTTGGAAAAAAAAAGAAAAAGGAAAGAAAGGAGGTCGGGAAGAGGAGAGGAAGGCGTGGGCCTCGTCGCTGATCGGTGATGCAGATCGCCGGTGATGGGCTTGCTGCCATCTTCTCCGATCGCCAGCCAGCCATGCCACCATCACCTCTCCTATGGTGTCGCGAGATTTCACCCATTAGCCTCGATTTCCTTTCATAACCGAAGACTCTCTCTCTCCCTTCTTTCCGGTGACATACGGCATCCACCGGTGAGACAAGTAGCACCGGCGAGTTCCATGAAAGGAGGTGCTCGTTCCGACAACCATCGCTCGCCTCCAATCGTCAGTCATGGACAGATCGGAGAACAAAGAAGTGGGTGGTTCCATGGCGGTAGCAAACGGATCAGCACGTGAACAGGCGCGTGACCACCGAAAGCAACCTCCTGAGGCTTCGATCTCCACGATGGCAGTATCGGCATACTCCGACAGAGCTCCGGTCAGGCTCCGGCGAGCCTCCGATGAGGTCGTGATTAATAGAAATGAAGGAAAAAAATAGGTAAGTGACTACTAAAAGTACTTTTGTGAATTTGGTTCTTAAAATAAATATTTTAAGATTGTTTAGTTTTCATGAAATATTTATTGATGTGTGGATGGTGTTTGTATAGTGTATTTGTTGGTTGAGTTTTACTTATTTAATATTAATTCTGGTTGTTAATGTTTTGATTAATAATACTAAAACCTAAATATGTATGACAATGGGATAAGTATATGATTCAATGTTAAAGAAAACAAATTAGTTAAATTTTGAATTAAGCACTAGACTGCGAGATTTACTTCGTTAAATTTTATTTAATAAACAATTTAGATTATTTATAAAAATTGGTGTGAGGGTAACATATGTGGATTGTTCCTATTGGGCTCTTTAGTTTGTTATATGGCGCCGTCTTTTTTTTGAAACGTCGTGATTATAATGAAACGATATGATGCTAGACCATATAGTTTTTATAGAAATAAGCACGTATATCTTGATTTAAATAATCTCTCGGTAACAACTGCTTAGATTAGTTTGGGTTATATACTCAGACTATGATAAATGTACACATACATCTACAAAAACTTTTATATATATATAAAGGGATGGCTACGTGAATTAGATTAATTTGTGTAAGTAATTAAGATGGTCGATAATCATATATAAGTATGCATAATTTATCTTTATTGTTATGATACAAATAATGCAACGTATGAGATATGGCTAAAGTTGGTGATACCATGCTTATGACAATAAAACCATAGATATGGAAAATAAAGTACTGCTAACATATATATATGATACAACCTATTTAATTTAATGATGTTATGTTTGCCCTTAGTGTTTAGTGGGTTATCCAGAACTCTAGGATACCACGAGATACCATGAGATTATGAGATTTTACCATGAGATAATTACAACGAGACATGATTATAATGTAGTTACGACGCGTATATGAAAACCATGAGTGTCCTGGGATGGTCCTGGCCCGAGTTCAGGCATCTTACAAGGGTACAAAGCGGACAGTATCTTCAGGCCCGTTGCGTGCCGTTGGCAGCTCTGGTACCCTGAAGACGCGTTTCAAAATATGTATAGCCGGCTCATTATATAGTATTACTGGAGATGGTCTCATACCCTAGTTGTATGCTCACTCCAGCATAACAGATTTTCCATCTCGCTTATCCGGTTCATTGGTTTACCACCTCTAGGGGCAAATTGGTGAATTTTATATGTGAACAAAGGAAAAAGCATAGTAAAGCCTATAACTATAGTGTTTAGCACTTATATGTGTCGACATATATTTATGTGTAATCATGTAATTATATATGAGTATGGTAAAGACTATATTATTATTCTTATTTTGGAAATGACTTTACCAATATTAATATGATGATTATGTGTACCAAATGCCTACAAATACATGTATCGGGTATGAAAGTGAGATGAATTAAATAAATAAAACTGTGCAAGAGAGATAGTTACAATATATATATATATATATATATATATATATATATATATATATATATATATATATATATATATATATATATATATATATATATATATATATATATATATATATATATATATATATATATTATGACAAAAGGTATATATATAGAAACGTTTAGTACTTGATTTCTAGGCATAAATTCATAAAGATCTTGAGTTTGTTGCTACTTCTATCTCTTGGGTCAATTATTTATTTATTTTCATATATATTATGTTGATAAATTGGGAATCTTAAATAAAGTATGCATTCCAAGTGATAAGCAATTTAGAGTAAGCTTTGAATTATATTATCTGATCTATAGCGAAATGCATAATTTATAGTATGTGGTTATTCTTAACTTTTAATATGAATAATTTAGAATATAGCAAATATTTATGATAATGATGTAAATATATAATTGAGATGAATAGAACAACATTAACTATAAGAATGAAAGTACCATGATAATGAATATTTATGAATTTTCATTATTATATGACGTTTGATTTAAATATGGATATTATGTTGATTTAGTGATGTTTTCGTACTTTGGATTAAATAAAACTTTAAAATGTTATGTTGCACTACAGAGTTGAAGAACTACGTAGTTCTGATTCCCTAATGGGATACGTAGGAAGCTTGAGAATTGACATCTCAAGTCCGAACCAATTATGTTAATGAGAGTTGTGTGAATGTGTTGAGTTGAAATTATAACAGTGTTGGGTTGTTGATTGAAATTTTGAAGTTAGAGGAATGATATAAGATGAACTTAAAATATATATTTATATAGAGGGTGTTATATATATATATATATATGCATTTTGAAAGTGAAATCCTATTTTTTTTTCTAACTGATCGATGTTTTTTATATGTTGTATTAGCTGGAATTGGTAACCTTAATATGTCTTGTGAATTAGCATATGTATGTATAAGATATATAAATGTATTGTCATATTATATCATTTGAGAAGTAATTTTTGGTGGTCACCACTAAGCATATAGCTTAGCGCGTGATTTTCTCTGCGCGTAGGTTGGTTCGATATTCAGTATCATCAACCCAAAAGATAGAAACCTTCATAGATTGCTGCAGCTAGAATTATGAACGATCAAGAATTCAGAGCAATTTATGTGTTATTTATTTATTTGGAAATTTTGGCATGTACACAGGTGTTAAGATAGTATAATTTAAGTGTAATTTCATAAGTGATTAGTTGAGATTCGATATTGTAATATCAAATAGATTTGTCATGGCAACTTGTATAAGCATTATTGAGAACAAATAATTGAATAGTGAAATAGTGATATAATGACTGATAGATTAGCTTAATTATTTACTGAGGAGGATGGGAATATTTTGTGTAGGAGTTTGGTTGAGGCGATGAAAATCGATGATTGATTTTAGAAGTGTTATTTTTGTATTTTGTTTTCAGGAGGCTGTGATTATTTAGGGGAGGTTCTGCCAAAATTTTTAGAAAAATATTAGAGTAAAGAATTTAAAAGTTGATAATTTAAGTATAAATTATATTAATTTATTGACATTTAGAGCAAAGACCGGTTTGTGACATTCGTATCTGGTTTGTTTAACAAACCGGGTATAGGGTGTTACAGAGGGTTAGTATTTAATTTGATTTTTTTATATTAGTTTTTTAATATCCAATTTTTTATAGGTTAGTATAACTTACACATAATCAATGCATTATTATGTATATTTTAGATCCACATAATAACTTGATATTTGTTAAATAAATGATTGAATAGGGTTTAATGCAATAATTCTGCAAGAGTTGTCCAATTGTTATCATAAGATGTGTGCTAGAGACATCAATGCACAATGAGCCAAAAAATGGAAAGGGAAAGAGAGGGAGCTTGCGTTATGATTCATTGTAAAATTCACACATAAAGCTTAATTGAAGAAGAATATGGATACATTAGACAAATTGGGAGAGGGGATAGTTGAAGATTGTATAGGACTTCGAGGTGAAAAGCAATGTTTTGATACGACATTTACATACTGGTTTCAAATTTTGCAGTCCAAAGCATTGATTATTATTGTTGTAGTTATACGTGCTAGAGCTCATCATTAAGGAAGATGAAAGCAAAGTTACAGATCTTGGTTTCAAAGGTTGGAAATTTTGCTTAATTTGGAAGACACATGATTTAGGGTTTAATCCAATTTAGGAAAATTTATTTTAATGCATAGGGTTTTGAGTTCCCTCTCAAACCAAACCTATTTTCCCTCTTATTACAAATAAGCATCTGATTTATCGAAAAAAATATTTTAAATTTTCTTTAATAGGGCCTACGGATGTTTTGCCTTTGATATGACTCACTATAGACAGAGCATATTTTCACGCTAATTAGCTCTGCTCAATAAAGATGTGATGCGCAATCAATTAAAAGTAAAAGGATGTAATGTGTGATTTTTTTTGTATAAGGACTTAATGCAAAAATTCATGAATGTTCAGAAACTTAGGAATGCATTTTACCAAAAAAAATTATGTAGAATCGATATAGACATGAAAAATATTAAGATTGGAAATTGTTCTACATTTTCTTATTTATGGTAAAAGAATATATATACAAAATATCAACGACTAGTTACAACAACTAGGAGGAAATGAAGCATAAAACTAAGGAAACACAAAAAAGGTAAAAGAATAATCAAATACATACTGATATATACAGCTAATACTCCCCCTTAAGTTGGAGCATGTAAATTGAGAATGCCCAGATTATTTTTGAGCTTCATAAATTGGTTTTTGTTTAAAGATTTTGTAAAAATATCAGCAATTTAGTTGTGTTTAAATTGGAAGAAGTTGAATTAATCCTTGCTGAATCTTTTTATTAACTATATGACAATCAATCTCAATGTGTTTGTTCATCTGTGAAATATCAAATTTGTAGCATATGACGAGTAGATTGGTTATCACAATAGAGCATAATGCTAGTGTGAAAAGTGATGCCAAATTTCACGAGTTATCATAACCATAGAACGGTATTCTACTTCTTCAAATGAGTGAGAAACGGTAGATTGTTTCTTACTTTTCTAAAAAATTAGGCTAGAAACAAGAAAAATGCAAAAAACTATAGTGAAGCATCATGTCATCTAGCAATTGGCCCAATTAGAGTCACTATAAGCTGTGAGTTGTAAGGAACTTTAAGATGATAACAAAATTCCTTGACCTGGGGTGCTCTTTAGATAATGTAGTAAACGTTTAGCAGCATCAAGGTGAGGTTTTCGGGGTTGATGCAAAAATTGACTCAAAATATTGATAGTGAAAGTAGTATCTGGTCTTGTAATAGTGAGATAAATGAGACGACCTATAAGACTTTGATAAATGGAGGGATTTGGTAATAGGTCACCATCTTCAGTAGTAAGCTTGAGATGTTGTTCCATAGGAGTGTCTGCAGGTCAAGCACCAGTGAACCCATAATCATGAAGTACATCCAAGATATATTTTCGTTGACTTAAATAAATTCCATTTTAAAAGCAAGCAATTTCAATGCCAGGGTAATATTTAAGTATATCCAAATCTTTGATGCAAAATTTACTAAAAAGAAACTTCTTGAGTTCAAGGATAGCAGTAGGATTATTACCTGTAACAACAATGTCATCAACATATACTAAAACAAAAAAAAACGTTAGAGGCCCCTTATGTAAGATAAAAAGAGAATAATCAGCATGAGATTGAATGAAATCAATAGAATTTATGCAGAAGAAAATTTTGCAAACCAATTACAAGGAGCTTGCTTCAAACCGTAAAGAGATTTATTGAGTTTGCAAACTAAATTTGTCTCCCCTTTTCGTGGATGACCAAACGGTAAAGACATATATATATTCTCATGTAAATCACTGTGTAAAAAGGCATTTTGGACATCAAATTGACATAAAGGCTAATTTTTTATAGCTTCTACCAAAAATAAAGTTTGAACAGTAACCTAATTTAGGGATTAATTTTATCCGTGGTCACTCATATCTGATGATTGTAACGTTATAATCATTATACTACGATTTATAACAAAAAAAAATCATCCAACTTTTATTTTATAACAAAAAAATCACAATGGTCAAAAAATTAATAATCTGGCCACCGAAAAATTAAAAATATAAAGATAAATATACATTTTATCTGTTGGACATCTAATAAATTTTGATGTTGTCAATGATTTTAAGATTATAAGATAGTATATTTTTTACTTCTGCTAACAAATATTGTTGCTGTCAATGATTATAGTGGCTGGATTCTTGATTTTTTGGTTATTGTAACTTTTTTGTTACAAAATAAAAGTTGAGTAATTTTTTTATTACAAATCATATTATAGTGACAATAACATTACAATCGCCAAACATTAGTGATCATGGATGAAGTTAATCACATGTTGATTCAACTTTAAATGTTAAAATAATTATGAAATTTAATAATGTTTCGTATTTTTTATTAATTACTGACCATAAAACTAAATTCAAGTGGTTATAAATCACATTTTGACAGTTTTGGCTAGCTAATTAGATGGTGTGTAGTATACGATACATTAGTGACCACGTAGCCATTAGATCGGTTGATTAATGTTTTTTTTTTTGAATGGAGTGTGAAGGCTTTGGACAAGGAGAGAGAGGGGACGAAGAGAGAGAATGGAGAGAGGAGAGAGAGGGGGTCGGAAAGAGTAAAAAACATCATGTTGTAAATTTTTTTAAAGTTGTGTCACGTAGGCAGTGAGTTGGAGGGTGACTTATTACTTTTTACTGACGTATATTGATATTATGCGTGTATTAAACGCGCCGATGTCGGATTTTAATTTTTTCGGTCAAACTGACTTTTAAGTTACAAAATAAAAGGTGGATGATTTTTTCGTTACAAATTGAATTTTAGTTACTATGTCATTACAATTGCTAAACTTTGATGACCACCGATAAAATTAACACTAATTTTTTTTAAAGTTGTGCCATGTAGATAGTGAGTTGGAGGGTGATTTATCACTTTTTGCTGATGTGCATTGATATTACGCGTGTATTACATGCGCCGATGTCGAATTTTAATTTTTTCGATCAAACTGATTTTTAAGTTACAAAATAAAAGATAAATAATTTTTTCGTTATAAATTAAAGTTTAATTACCATATCGTTACAATGGCTAAACTTTGATAACCACCCGTGAAATTAACCCAGAAAAATTCATTGCTATTTATATTAAAGAATTCAAGTCCATTGTCACTATGTACTTGTCTAATAGAAACGTTAAACTGAATTTTGATAATGGCAAAAAAATTTTTAAGATAAAGAAAAGCTTGAGATTTTTGTTACATCAAGTATATCCATGTAGTACAAGAATAATCATCCACAATTGTTAAAAAATAATGGGCACCGGTAACAAAGGGTTTAGTGTAAGGCTCCCGAATATCAATATGAACTAAATCAAAATAGGCATTAGATTTAATATTACTAAGAGTAAAAGGTCAGCGACATTGTTTAGCCACAGGACATATGGTGCAAGGATATTTGTTGGAAAAAGAAATATTAGAATCTAGATTATAAAACTTGGACGACATACTGGAATTGGGATGACCTAAGCGCCAGTGCCATAAATCCACATAAGAAGGAATAGCAGCAAAAGAGATAAGGTAGTAAAGGCCATTATGTTCTTTAACCATACCAATCATTTTCTTCGTGCATAGGTCCTGAAAGATGCAATAGTTAGCAAAAAGTTGAACATAACAATTACGGTCCTTGGTTGTCTTACTAACAGATAATAAATTAAATTTAAAACAAGGAATATATATATATATATATATAACATCATTTAAAGTTATGTCATTCGTGACTTTACATGAGCCTATATGCATGAGAGAAACATTATCACCATTTGGCATAGTAATTGGTGGACCACTGCGAGCTTTGATGGCAGTTAAAGCATCCATATTATATGTTTTATAATTTGTACATCCTGAATTTATAACACATTTATCAATGTGATAAGGGACATTTGAACTCATACCTGCAAAATTTACAAGAGGGTTATGAGCACTTGGTTGAATCTGTCCTAGAGTAAAAGGTGAACTTTCGGCTGCTGCAGAAATTGTCTTGTTAGAATTATCACGTTTAATTTGAACTCCATCATGAAAATTTGGATTTCCAGGTTTCTTTCAACACTTGATTATGAATGCCCATCCAGTCCACAATAATCCCAATGATATTGAACTCCATCTTGTCTAAAGTTTGGATTTCTAGGCTTCTTGCAGCATCGTGATTTTGAGAGCCCATCTAGACCACAATAATCAAGTGATATTTTGGCTTACCTCCACATGATTTATTTTGGACAACAGCCAAAGCTGATTGTTCTTGATGAGTGACCAAATTAATTATAAGAATTGATCGTTGCCTTTCTTCCTGCAACAAAAGAGAATAAACTTGATAGATTCATGAGAAGAATTTTACTTCTAACAGTATTGTATGATTCATTTAGGCCCATAAAAAATTGAATGAGATGGTCTCTTTGATGGAGATTGTGGATCTCTTGGACATTGCCTCATGTACAGGTAGGAAAATCATTATATGTATAGAGTAGGAAAATTATTATATGCAGAGAGTTCATCCTATAATCCTTTGAAAGTTGTATATATGCAGCAATTGAATCATACCTTTGTGTCTGGTTAGCAATAGCTCGATAAATTTCAAAGATGCTTGGAGCATTTATCTAAGAAAATCTGTCATGAAAATCATTCCAAATTTCATAAGCTGTCTTCATATAAATAACACTATTGGCTATATCTCCAATAACTGAATTCAGAAGCCATAGAAGTACCATGTTGTTGTAGCACCGCCCCATATATTATAGTTATCACCATTTAATTATCGAGCGACTACAGTGATTCCTGAATTATCTGAATGGCAAATGTAATATGGTAATATGGTAATGAAGAATCAAGTTCAGTGTTAGGTGTAGAAAAAGCAGCATTAGTAGGAAGCGCAACTTCCATTTGCAGAGGAAAAAAAAAAACCTCTCCGATGCCATATTAAGATTGGAAATTGTTCTACCAAAAACCACTCTGTCAAGGGATTTATGCTTAACGTAATTACTCGCTTTGAACTGAATTAGCTTAATCCTAACCGCAAAGTGCAAAGCAGCTTTGGAAGCGAGAGACGTATGCAGATTTTCAAAAACTGATAATTTACCATTAGCCACGACCTCGAGTAGGCGAGTGATGAGCAGTGCATTCAACTTAGCCCAACATTAACATAAAAACAACACAAATATCAACCTTAACGCGTTTACTAAACACAAATATGAAAATGCAAAGCATCACTCGTTGCTCAAAAGTGGAAGTTAAAGTCCATCTACATCCCACTACATTTCAGGGCAATAATAGTCGCAGGCAATCTTTTGTGCATCTTGAAAACCGGATGAAAATCCCACAGAGAATGCCAAACATCTATTCAGATCACCTCAGATTTTTCCACTAATTCAACTTCACTGGTACCCTTTCAAAGGATCTGCTGCTTTCCCTGATCTTGCATCAGTCCATGCTTTTGCAATTGTTCGTTTCATTTCTTCATCCCCATCCTCGTACATATTCTGTTAATCACATATTATTCAGCAAATGCAGGGCTTCAGCTAGTTATTCATCTTAAAAAATAAAATAGCTTCGAATAAGCCGATGCAACTAGCAGAATGTATAGGCTTTTACCTTCATCAGGTCCATAATTCCAGCCATGGGATCTTTCTCCTTGTCTAGATTCGGCTTCAGCTGTCAGATCAGAATGATGTTAATAGTTTTACTCAACAGTATTAGTGGAAGCATACACAAAATCAAACCGCAACTACTAGCACAAATCATTACCTTGTCCTCTTTAAAGTGCAAGTCCAACCAGTTCCCTTTTGAAGCTTTGAACAAAGTGATGATAACCCTGGTCGGCTTCACTACTATTTTACATTTCTCTGGCACAATCTCCTTGTTCAATTTTGGTATTGCACATCTGTAGTTTTTTCCTTTGACATCATGGAATTTAACATTAAATGACATTGGCTTGAATTCTGTCTCAATTTTTTCTTGACCAACATCCTCTAGAGAGACATATATCTAAAAGAAGAAACAATGGCGACCAAACAAGATTAGAACTATGCAAGAAACAAAGAATATCTGATTTTGAAATCAACTGATTATAATTACAGGGCTAATAATTATTACCTTTACTTTATCATTGTCCTGATCCCAGCTGAAAGATCCAAGTGTGACATAATTCAATACAGGATTAGAAAGCACCTTTCCCGTTGCAATTGGAGTTGGAGCTGGAGCTGGAGCTGGAGCTGGAGTTGGAGCTGGAGCTGGAGCTGGAGCTGGTGCAGAGATAGGTTCCTTTGACAGCTGCACATGGGAATTAATTCACTTCAGTGATCATTGACAAAATAAAGAACCTCAAAAAATCTCAACGCTTTATATAATTGATTAGACAATAAATTCAAAGCTAATGATCCATTGCATTTTTTCAAAAATAAAAAATAAAAATATCCATGCAGATCTTTAGGAAAAATAAATGTGATTCTGATTCATTACACTATAACCAAAACTATCAAGATTCTAAAATCGCTATTAACCCACATTTCTTGTAGAATCTTTACATTTGTAGTGATATTTCAGCTGATTAACAATATTTAAGACCAGAAAAAAAATAATAACTATCTCACAATACAATTTCTAGTAGCCATTAATTGACATATTCAAGGTTTCTTTTCCCTCAACATAAGCTTATATCAAATCATATTATTTAAGTAGGTGATACCAAATATCATAATCCGTTTTAGTTCGTAACCAGCAAAAGTTCTCACCATGATTAACTTAATTCAACCATAGTTTAGCCGGGAATTATTATTCCTTTCTCTTTCTATACACCATATTCATTGTCATATCATCATATAAGTGCAGTTTTATGCTAATCCAGATATAAAATTTTAAAACAGACACACTAATTACCAAGATTATTAAGGCTAAATAAATAAGAGTCGGAAAGGGCTTCAATATCAAGATGAAGAATAACAAATGTGAATTAATAACAATTAAAAAAAAAGAAGCACTCACCTTCTCTAAGTTGCGTATCTCGGAGTAGATGAGAGAGAGGACTCTAGGTCTCTTGGCGATGCTCAGTAGCTGCTTTAGCTCTGCCAAATCTAACGACAATTCCTCCGCCATTCTTATATCTCTTTGAAGAAATAAGATTTGTGATTCTGAAAGTGAAGTGGTTGATTTTCAAAGACAGTAGCCCTGAAGGAATTTTATATGCGGCGGAAATGGGAGATGAAGCTGTTTGCTTGTGGAAAATACTAGAACCTGCTCAAGTCCGGTGAGGGAATTCTTATTCAAGGGGCAAATCAGAGATTTCGTAAAAGAATGATTAAATTGATATAAAGCTAGGGTTTTAGATAAAGAAGGTTCTAGAGCTTGCTTGCTCCACATGGCCTCACCAGCCCACTCGAGATCGAATATGGATTTTGGGCTTTCGCTTTCGCTTTTACCTTTTTTTTTTTTTAATTTAAAAGACTGGGCATGACTTTATAAGTAAGGATCCACGTGGCTGCTTTTATATTTGAACCATCATTTCCATTCTAAAGATGTATTATCAAATAGATAGATGTATCATCAAATGAAACTTCAAATGCAACAATGGTGCGATCCAATCAATTAAGTCTACTTATTCAAAAGTATGCCGATGTTTACATTTATAGTAAAATTTAAACTCAGAAACTTATAATATTTCACAAATTAATTTAAAATAAACAAATCCAATAAAATTAATGTTGCTTTTTTTGGTAAATAAAAGCGAGAGAAAGTCACAAAAATAAAAAACTAACGAACAACCAAGAACTGATTTCATTGGAGGGATTGAGCAAAATATGCATAAAGGCCGAAAGGGAGAGACAATCTGCAGCAAAGTTGGCATTAACATGAACAATGTTGAGAATCATGAAAGAAAAAGCAACAGAAAGAAGGAAAGAAATTAAAATCGGTCCACAAATTTTTTTTGCAGAGATGTCATGAAACTGTATACAGGCATGTAAACCGTGGATTAATTTGCATGGTTCAGCAGTCCATTTGCGCAAAAACTTTCCCTGATTGGAGATTTATTTCGTTAAATCTAAACTAACACGAACTGGGATAGTTTTCCTCCTCTGTAGATTTTGCGAACTTGATAAATTTTGAACTGTTTTTGCAGCTGTGATCTAATTTGATAATTAGAATCCAATTTTCTGTCCAAATCTTCCTTCATAGCCGCCAGTTCTGCTTTCCTCGTCTCAGCTGCAGCAATCTCAGAATTGCTCAAATAACCATTGTTGCCTTGAAGTTTTGTGAAGATTGAATTCAACTGAAAGAAAGTTAAAATTCAGCAGCAAAGGACCATTTGATCTTTCACTAGATAACCAAAAACATCAATTTTAGAACGACGGATTATCTTTTTAACATAATTTAAAATAAAGGATTATGCATCGATCTTCTGATTACCTCATTTACTTGATTCCTCAATTCATTGACTTGAATTTGAGTTTCCAGAGCAAATTTCTTCACATGTTCTCTGAATTCCTCCATTTCTTATATATAATACTTCATCCGACCTATTTTAAAAGATTATTTTTTTATTTGATTTTATTTTAAATATTTTTTTTTGAAATTTATAAAATAGGTTTATATGTGTATATAAATTTATTATACATTTTATTAAATATTTTTTTATTTTATCACCCTCTATTTTTAATTAAAATTAAATGAAATTATTGTTACCGAAACTTTTTTCATTTATTCATTTATATATTGATAACATTTTGGAAAAAATTTCGATTCGAACTCAATACTGTAAAAATAATAAGCGACTTGTACAGATTTAGAATACTCTAACGGTCAATTTGTAGCTTAACCAGAAAAATAATTAAGAAGTCACAACGAAAACCATATAAAGGGAAAGATCATACCATATAAAAGGAAAGATAGTACCTAAAAGATCATATCCGAGTTCATGGGTTTGGATTTAATTAGTTTTGTTATCACACATTCTCTTAATAATCCTCGGTAGCTGAGGTAATTAAGTTTCACCTGAAATTTAGATGTAGAAGTTATGATGAAAATTAAACTTATATATAATAATATTAATTTACTATTAATCCCACACATGAGAGACAGATGTGAATTTATTATTATTATTTTTCATGCAAATGTGAATTTATTTATTATTCTTATTATTATTAAAAAAAAAAAAACAAGAGGCGTCAAAGTTACGGATGTGATTATGGGTGAAGGTGAGGATCCAAGTGGAGGAGTAGGACCCTTCTTTTGGATTAGGTGTATTGTGTTGTGTCGGTCCCAATTTGATATTTGACCCTTTTTCCTTTTTCAGCCATTGAAATGTTAGGAATGATTCTCTCTTCTAACAACAAAAGGAGCAACTATGTTAATTTTTCAAAAGAAAATTCTAATATATATATATATATATATATATATATATATATATATATATATATATATATATATATATATATATATATATATATATATATATATTATAACAGGTTCATGGAAGTTTATGGGCCAGATCCACAATATTAACAAACAAGAACAGAGCAAAGAAGAAAACTTCCTCTATCGATATTATTGCTTCACTTACTAAGTACATGAAGGTTGTAGTTTATATAGAAAAACTAACAACCAGAAAACAGAAATGTAGAAACGTAACTCGCGTGACAAGAAAAAAGAAAGTAACTAAGAAGTAAAGAAGAGAGTTAAAAACTAAATGAAGTGTAACTAAAAAACTAACTGTAACTAAAAACTAACTACGGTAATTAATAAATAATAACTCTCCTCTTTAGCCCCCCCTCAAGTTGAGCTTTGATGAACATCCAGCAAAGTCAACTTGGAGCAGAATTTTGAGAACAATGGAGAGCATAGCGGTTTAGTAAACAAATCGGCCACTTGCTCAGCAGAAGAAACATGAATAGGAGCAATGAACCCTGCTTTAAACTGATTCCTTACAACATGACAATCGATATCAATGTGCTTAGTACGCTCATGGAAAACAGGATTGGAAGTAATGTGAATTGCTGACTTGCTATCACAGAAGAAAGAAATAGGACGTGAAATTGGAACCTGAAAATCAGCCAAAATATAACTGATCCATTGCAGCTCACAAACTGTAGAAGCCATAGCTCGATATTCTGTCTCAGCCGAGCTCCTTGAAACCGTGTTTTGTTTCTTAGTTTTCCAGGAAACAGGAGAAGACCCCAGAAATATACAATATCCTGTAAGTGACTTTCTAGTTTTGGGACAAGTTGCCCAATCTGCATCTGAGTAAGCTGTCATGGTAAGATCAGAAGTAGAAGAGAAGAACAAACCCAATGAAGGCTGCTTCTTCAGATACTTGAGAACATACAGCGCAGACCGCATGTGAACCTCTCTTGGGGAATGAAGATGTTGACTTAATTGTTGCACAGCATATGTGATATCAGGCCTAGTAAAACCTAAATATAACAAACGTCCTACTAGGCATCTATAATCAGAAGGATCTGATAACAAAGAACTTGAGACATCAGAAAGAGATACACCCTTAGGGAATGGAACATGTTTAGGCTTAGAACCTAACAACCCCGAAGAATTAAGTAAATCCAGAGTGTATTTTCGTTGGTTAAGAAAAATACCTCCTGTAGTTCGAACAATTTCCAGCCCCAAGAAATATTTGGCTTCACCAAGATCCTTAATAGAAAACCGAGAATCAAGAGCAGCTTTCAGTCGATCAATATCATGCTGGATAGTTCCAGTGATCAGCAAGTCATCAACGTATACTAGGACAACCAAAGTAGCAGTAGAAGAATGAGAAATAAACAAGCAATTATCATGTGTAGACTGGACAAAACCATAGTCTATTAGAAACCCCGTCAGCTCAGCATTCCACTGCCTTGAAGCCTGTTTCAGCCCATAGAGAGAACGAAGAAGCTTGCAAACCTGTCCTTGTTTTGCCTTGCCATATCCTTCAGGAGGTCTCATATAGACTTCTTCCTCGAGAAAACCATGTAAAAAAGCATTATTGATATCAACTTGATGAAGAGGCCAACCACGAGCAGCAACAATGGCCAGGAACAGTCGCACAGTCACCATCTTTGCAACAGGAGAGAAACTATCCATGTAATCCTGTCCATATACTTGATTATAGCCCTTTGCAACAAGTCGAGCCTTGTATTTGTTTATAGAGCCATCCGGGTTTAGTTTTAACTTATAAACCCATTTACATCCTATAGCTGTCTTGTTCTTCGGTAACTCTGTCAATTGCCATGTATGATTCTTCTCAAGAGCTGTTAATTCATCTTCCATTGCTTGAATCCATTGAGGAATAGACTTGGCTTCATTATAACTCTGTGGTTCATGATGCATACTAACTTGCGCTAAAAAATCAGAATAAACTGAAGGAACCATAGAGTTAATATGAAAAGGAAAAGTGGAAGGAATATGAGGGGAAGTATAAGCTGCTGAAACATGATTAACAACATAATCTTTAAACCATGTTGGTTGTTTTCGTCTTCTTGTATTAAATCTACCCACTATCTCTGAAATAGATGAATTGTCTGCACGATTATCTTGTACATGTGTATTAAAATCACCTTGAGGAAGTGAATCAGCAACAACAGGAACATCACCAGGTGCATTGTCATGTGGCAAGACTGAAGAATCAACTGGCATGGCTATAGAATCTTCAACATCAGTAATATCAATCCGTGGAATTGGAGTGTCAGTCAAATCAGAAGTAGTGAATTCATTTTGGAAAGGGAAAACATTTTCATGAAAAATGACATCCTTGGAAATAGAGACCTTCATATTTTCCAGCTGATACACCTTGTAACCTTTTGTCCCAGGCACATAACCAAGAAAGATACCTTTACTTGCCCGAGCAGCAAATTTATCTTTGAAAGGCTTAGTATGTGTTTTATAACAAAGGCAACCAAAAATCTTCAAGTTAGTAAGAACTGGTGATCTCCGAAACAGCAACTCATAAGGACTTTTCCAATTTAAAACAGCACTAGGCAGCCTATTTATCAAGTAAGTGGCATGTAAGACAGCTTCTCCCCAAAAACTGACAGGTAAATGTGCTTGGAATAGAAGTGCTCGAGCAACCTGTAAGAGATGCCTATGTTTACGCTCCACCCTTCCATTCTGTTGAGGACTATAGACACAAGTTCGTTGATGAATAATGCCTGCTTCAGTGAGGATATCTTGACAAGAACGACCCAGAAATTCCCCTCCATTATCCGTTCTCACAATCTTAACATTTTGCCCAAATTGATTTTGAACCATCTTTATAAACTTTGAGACAATAGAACTAGTTTGATCCTTGGATTGCATAAGGAATGTCCACGTACATCTACTATAGTCTTCTACAACAGTCAAGAAATAGTAGGCTCCAGACAAAGATTGTTGTTTATATGGACCCCAAACATCCAAATGTAATAATTCAAACAAAACAGCACTTCGACTACTACTTGCAGGAAACGAAACTCTAGTTTGTTTAGATTGAGCACAAACATCACAAATACTAGTAGCAAGATTTTCATTACTCATAAAACCAAGTTTCTGTACAATCTTTGAAGATGGATGTCCTAATCTCTTATGCCAAAGAGATGTATTACAAGAATCCTTATTTACTGAACAGACATTATTAACAATCTGCCATCTGCTAGCATCAAGCTGAGATTTACAATCATTTACAACGGTTTCATCAAAAGAATGACTGTCAAAATGATACAAACTTCCAACAACCTTTCCCACTGCTACAACTGAACTAATCCTCAGGTCCTGTAACACGCAGATCATAGGATAAAAGATGAACATCAGAGAATTATCCTTGAGCAGTCTATGTACTGATAACAAGTTATGCTTAAAGGAAGGGATATATAACACATTCTCCAAAATAATATCCCTGCTTAGTCTTATACTCCCCACCATAGCCACTTTCTGTACTGAACCATTTGGTAACAAAACGGACTTGGACTCACAAATAGCTTGAAGATCACAGAAAATACTCTTGTCTCCAGAAATATGATTGGTAGCCCCTGTATCGACTATCCAACAAGCATTCTTCAAACGAATAGCATTAACTGATGTAAGAGAGGAATTACCTGCAAATTCTTGAGCAAAATTGACGAATTCCTCTTGAGTCTGCTTTCCTTTCATCATCTTTAATAGCTCTTGTTGAATCAGTTCTCTCATGCTCAAGTTAGCAGCACTAGCATTTGTTCGATCTTTAATCATGTCTACACTTTCCAGTGGTGTCTCAGCCATGTTAGCTTGCATGATCTTGCCTCCCTTCTTTTTCTGCTGCTTCTTTAATTCCATGTACCATTCCGGATATCCATGAATCTTGAAACATGTTTCTTTTGTATGCCCATCCATCTTGCAAAAACTGCAGTATTTATTATCTTTCTTGAAGTCCTTCCTCTGCTGCTTATTATTCATCTTCTGTCCCTTCTGATTGTTGCTAAACATAGCAGCATTGGCCATGGCAGCATTAGCCATTAAGGCATTATTATCACTTATTTCTGCATAACTTTCCGAAATTTGTTTCTGCTTTTCAACATTTAACAGCATTGAATAGACTTTATCTATGCTAGGATACGGATCCATCATCAACACTTGATTTTTAATGTGATTATAGGACTCATTTAAACCCATCAAGAATTGAATAATCTTGGCATTTTCATTCAACTTCATAATCTTGTCCGAAACTCCACAAACGCACTTTCCACAAGTACATTGAGGGACTGGTACAATACATTGTAATTCATCCCAAAGCCTGCACAGCTTTGTGAAATACATGGACAGGCTAGAATTACCTTGTGAAATAGTTCCAATCTCTCGTCGCACCTGATATTCTTGAGGGCCAGAAGAATCTCCAAAACGTTTTTCCAATTTCTCCCACAGATCTTTCGCTGATGACACATACAAGAAAGCTTCGTGCAATTCTTTAGTGAGAGAATTAAGAATCCAAGATTCTACCATAGCATTCACACTAAGCCAGTCCTCATAATCATCTGAGTCTTCAGCTGGCATCTTAATTTTTCCAGTAATAAACCCTAGCTTATGCTTTGCAGCAAGTGCCTTCTTCATCGAGGTACTCCACGTTCTGTAATTAAAGCCATTCAAAGGAGTAGAAACCAGATTAATACCTGGATTATCAGATCCCTGCAGATCCATTGGATTTCTTGTGACACCAGATCGGTTCATTCTTCGTGTAACTTCTTCTTGACTTCTACGTTCTTGCATTGGTGGATCGATTGGATCCTCCATCAATCTAGCAGCTACAGAACTCAATCAAGTCGCCTAATCTTCAAGTTACAATAAACTTGAAAATCTTATCAAGAACTCAGGCTCTGATACCATATTAACAAACAAGAACAGAGCAAAGAAGAAAACTTCCTCTATCGATATTATTGCTTCACTTACTAAGTACATGAAGGTTGTAGTTTATATAGAAAAACTAACAACCAGAAAACAGAAATGTAGAAACGTAACTCGCGTGACAAGAAAAAAGAAAGTAACTAAGAAGTAAAGAAGAGAGTTAAAAACTAAATGAAGTGTAACTAAAAAACTAACTGTAACTAAAAACTAACTACGGTAATTAATAAATAATAACTCTCCTCTTTACACAAGTCCGATCCCGAACTTGCTTCACGCAACTAGAAAACAGAAATATTATTCTATTCGGAAAGAGTTTGAGTTTTTCTAGAATGAAAATTTCCTCAGTAGTTTTCTAATCAAAGTGCAATTTCGAATTTATATAAGAGGCTCGGTTCAAGTATACAACCCTAAATTTTTTTTTATTACCCTATCTAATTAGCGGAATATTGAATTGACTGTCAGAGCTTTTCTCATCGGAAAAGCCCAACCGGTCAATTTTCCATCATTTGCAGGTGCTCGGTACACTATAGAAGTTCGGTCAATCAACAATATATATATATATATATATATATAACCATCAATTCCTAATATTACATGTCAGTTTCTACTTCATAATGTGGACCTTTTCTTTTTCGCTCGCATGGGACTTGTTCAAGTTTGAACTGAAAAATTCAATATTAGAGTTTTTGAATTGAATAATAATAATAATAATATTATTATTATTATAATTATTTTATTAGAATGGTAAAAAGCCTATTTCTACTTCTAAAGATAAAACAAACAAGGGTATGCAATCTCTATTCCTCTTATTATTATTATTATTATTATTTAGTGGAAAATATTATGATACCGTTTTTTTTACAAAAAAATAAATGGTAAAATTAAGATTTGAACCTCAAAAAAAAAAAGTTTATTTGTCATTATTGATATATTAGTGTTAGAACAAACAAGTGCTCATCATAAAATTCAAATTGAAATTGAATCAATAATCAATATATATATATATATATATTATACCTTAATTTTTTATATTTTTCTATAAAATTTATATAATACTTTAAACTAAATTTATATTATATCATGTTCTTTAATTATATAGTAATATTTATATATAGTATCCAATTAATTTATATATATATATTTTTAATCATATATTGATATTTATATTTTACTGAATATCATTTAATTACATTTTTTTATATTTTAGAATTTATGTTATAATATTTAATATTATCTAAAATTTTATTTGACTTAGAATCAAATATATTAATTTCTAATAAACATCAAATATATTTTATAATTTTAGCTATTAATTTATATAATATAAATTTTGGCTAGTAAATTATATTTATTTTGTAATTTTTATATTAAATTACTTTACACATTTGAAATTTTTTATATAATTTTATGTTATAAATTTTAATGGTTAACTGAAAAATATTAAAAATTAAATCGAAAAATCGAAACTGATGAACTGATTAACCGAATATAACGAATCGATTAATGTTTAGTAATTTAAAAAATCAATATTAGTGTACTGTTTGTTTATTTATTTATTTATTTTGCTCTATAGACAGAGGGGAAGGGGCCGAAATTTACAAAATTGCCCCTAGTCCCATTTTGCAACTTCCCTCCTTTTGCTGGAAACAAAAACCGTTATAAAACGATCAATCAATCAACGATCCCATCTCTGTCTCTCCACTCTTTCTGTACTATCTCTTTGTAAAAAATCTGCAAAACCCACTTCTTATTTTCTTCTATAATGGAGAGATTAAACTTAGAAGGTAAAAAGATTGAACCTTTAATAATGCTTGATTGGGGGTGGAGGGTTCATTGGATCACACCTCTGCGGGAAGCTCATGGCAGACACCTTACACAAGGTCATAGTTGTTGATGTTTCCTCTGAGAAGATCGATCATCTTCTCGACCAGTCCTGTCCCTGGATAGACCGCATTCAGTTCCACAAGATCAACATCAAGAATGACCCTCGCCTTGAGACATTGATCAAGGCCTCTGATCTCGTATGTGAGTCCCTCTTGTTTCTTGAAATTTGTGTTATTGTTTTTGTTTTGTTTGTGTTTCTGAGTATCTTCAAAATGGGTTCTATTGTTTCTGGAGCATTTTGTCAGCGAGTTTGTTTGAGTGTCATATGAGTCTCGAGCTTGAGTTTGATTTCTGTTTTATTAATGTTTAGACAATCAATCTTGCTGCAATCTGTACGCCAGCTGATTACAATACCAGGCCATTAGATACAATTTACAGTAACTTTCTTGATGCAGTTCCTGTGGTGAGTACTAATTAAAATTTAGGTTCTTCTTTTAATGTTTCAACAGTTTGTTCTTGCTCTTGGTTACTTATGTTTTATGCTTATTTTGGAGTCCGGGTTTGATTTGTTTAATTTGCATTAGGTTAAGTACTGTACGGAAGGCAAGAAACGACTGATTCATTTCTCTACATGTGAAGTCTACGGAAAGACAATAGGGAGCTTTTTTCCCAAAGACCATCCTCTCCGTGAGGTATACTTTTGTTTATTCTTTTTCTGTTCGGCTGTAGGAATAACGATAGTGGGACCAAGGCGTCGGTGATTTCATTAATAAGGGTCTCAAATGGACGAATGTGGTCAAATCAATAATCAGAGTTTAATAGGACTTGTGGAAAAGGTTAGCTCTGTCTGGTTTTTTCCTGAATGAACATAAATAATCTGAACCAGTCACATTGCAAGATATTTCTCGTTAGTCTTCTGGGCTGATAAAATTACCTGTATACAGGACCCCAAATTTTATGCACTCAAAGAAGATGTTTCTCCTGCATCTTTGGCTCAGTCGAGAAACAAAGATGGTCATATGCATGTGCAAAACAAATGATTGAGAGGCTAATATATGGTAGATAGTTAATTCTTTGATTTGTGTTCTATCTTTTTGTTCCGTTTTATCTCTAGTATTTGATTTTCACCGAACTCTGAGTATCCATTCAGCTGAGAATGATGAACATGGCCTTGAATTCACCATTGTAAGGCCTTTCAATTGGATCGGTCCAAGAATGGATTTTATTCCTGGTGTTGATGGCCCAAGTGAAGGAGTCCCCAGGGTTCTGGCTTGTTTTAGTAATGAAATACAGCTACCTTGATTCCTATTGCCTTGTTGCGTCTACATCTTCGTTCTTCATGCTGTTTTCTGATGGGTCATTTATAACAGAATCTCTTGCGCGGTGAGCCACTCAAGCTTGTTGATGGTGGACATTCTCAAAGAACATTTTGTTACATTAAGGATGCAATTGAGGCTCTTCTGCTGATGATTGTAAGCAACTTTTCAAGGTTTGAATATGTCTATGGAAAGTAAGCATTTACCCTCATGCTCCTTTTGCAGGAAAACCCAGAAAGGGCAAACGGGCATATTTTCAATGTGGGCAATCCAGACAATGAGGTTTCAATGAAACAATTGGCAGAGTTGATGATAAAGGTTTGCATGAGGTTTCAACAACCTTACTTTTATGTCTACTAAGGACCTTCCTTAAGCTCACTTCATTTTGTGTAAAAATTGCCATAAAGGTTTATGCAAGAGTATCAGGCGAGTCTGCCTCTAATCTGTCAACAGTTGACGTGAGCTCTAAGGACTTTTATGGTGTAGGCTATGATGACAGTGATAGACGCATCCCCGACATGACTATTATCAACAGGCAACTTGCTAAGGATGGTTAATTATATTCCACTTTGATTTGGTGGCTGGAAACCTCGGTATTCTTCTGAATTGTGTTCATTTGTGCATACAGGTTGGAATCCAAAGATCCCTCTTCAAGAACTCCTGGAAATCACCCTGTCATATCAGCATCAAACATATTCCAAGTCAATCAAGAAAGAACTTTCGGATCCAGCTTCTTAAGTACTTCCTTAGTTTATACAGATCAATATACATCATTTTTACATACACATTAAACTGCTGGAAAGGGTTCAGTGAAAATTACGATCATTATAGCAACATTGTATGGATTTGACAGATAGACAATAGGAATTCGCCGTGCTCTAGTTCTTTTCTATTTCTTCACCATTTTATGGAGCCAAATTAATTTTTTTGACAATGCATAAAAAGATTCATTTTCAGGTGTACTTGGAAGCAAATCTGAAATTTGCTTTGTTAATTTACTGTGAAATTACAAGATGCACTTGCCGTTTCAGATAGAATGCCAGACTCTTCATATTTACTGTCTATTAATGTCTAATAACTATATTTTCTGGTTACTTGTGATGGCTTAAATATGCTTGTCATGCAGTAATAATGGAAAGACACATAGTAACTGTTTATAAACTTCTTGATAAGAGTTTATACTTGCAAGATATCGGGAAAAATATCATCACTTATCTCATGAAAAAGTGCACAAAATTATGTTTATAAATTAGAAAAATGCTGCTGTCTGTTACATAAAGGGCTATTTAGAAAATTACACCTGGAACAAAATTAATAAAATAAGCAAAGGCTGTAAACAGCTTTAGGGGACCTTGTCATGAAATTAGTTTAAATTGGTTTGCTGGGAGCACAAAGATTAACTTAAGAAGATAAGTGAATTTAGTTTGCAACGGCTACAATATAAGCATTCCAAGAATCTTGTTGCTCAAAAGTTTTGACTTCCTCATACTTTATGTCTCTGCCAACACCAAATCCCTCTACGGTTCTGTTTTCTTCACTGTCTGGCATTTGTCGAAGCCAAAAGTGGATGGATTGAAATCCAGCCTCTTCCAAGCAGTCTCTGATCTCTGGCAAAGACCACCTGAACATGAGAATTGATTAGCACGCTGATGTGCATTGGTGTCAAATGCTTAGAATATATGATAGGAAAACACAACTTACACCCTCCAGCTGTATGAAAAAGCATGTCGGAGTTTTTTCTGCTGCTTCTGAAGATGAAAGTGAAGGCTAATCCTTGTTTTGTGCTCAATTATGTCAAACTCAGCTTGCTCCCAAATATACTGTACATTTTGATCAGAAGTTATTCATTGAAGACAAGATTTTGATCTTTTATCAGGCAATATGTATTCAGTTATGTAGTCGCAAGAAAAACAAAGATTTTCTTTTCCTTCAATTCTTAGTTTGTCATGCAAGTATTGTTTCTCATGTTTGACATATATTCTAAAGCACATTTTGAATCAAAAGATGAAAGACCAAAATGAAAATGGCAGAAGAGAACACTAAACGTGGAACTTCACAACATATTACAAATACAAACTACTTTATGTGGAAATGCTTTCATATTTGTGCTTATAGATATAATGTTGGATTCCTAGATGAGGTATAGGAAACTCTCAACTTAAAAATTGTTCTGCCTAATTATGAAAAATAGGTCCATTGTGATCATCATGCCAGAATGAATATTTCATGAGAATAAAAAAAATGCTTGCCATCAATCATAGATGTATGTTGGGTATGTCATTTGTCTATTTAAAATTAATGGCAAATGTTATAGCTTGATTTTTAAGTAGATTTGTTGACCTAGGTATTATGCCCTCTAGATTTTAACCTGCCCACAAAAAATAGTGATTTATGCTGCATATGGTAAATCAAATACTAGAGTAGAAATAATATACAGTGAAATTTGAAAATCTTCTTTGAAGCTTTAGCTTGCCCTCTGATGATGTTCCACCATATAAATCCATCACAAAGATACCGCCCTTTTTGGACAAAGCATCAACTACATGCTTGAAATACAAAACCAGATCTGCTCTTTTGTGGAGACAGCAGCAGCTATAGTTAAAAGCGCACACAATGTCTCTTGAAGGTAATGGTAAGTTTCTCTTCAAGTACTTATCACTATCAGAAGCAGATAAGCCCACTTGGACCGTAGATGCTGGCACATTTTTCTCTGAATCATCTTTGTGTTCTCTCAAGTTAATGTTACCAATCAGCTCCTGGGGCTCAAATCTGATTAATTTGGCCTCTGATGGTTGCAGGACATTCCCATGAAAGAGGGATATTCTTGAATAACCATCAGCCCCAACTTTACTTATGTTGTTCTCCATGCACCAATTTAGGGCCTCAAGGTCCAAATCCACTCCTAAAGCAGTCCGTCTTGAGTCACTACGTAGCCATTCTGTGCTGTCAAAAGCATACAGGCCAGATATTAGAAGAATTCCAACTGTAGTCGAGTATAGCTTATGACTATTGTCTGCACATAAGTTTGTTCTCTTGAAAGACAGCTCTCAAACAGCACTCAACCAAAAGTGACAGGTCTCAGCTGCTACCATAATGTGTTTTTTACTTATATATTTTCATTATTTAAGTCAGAAAGAAGCTTGAAAGAAGAACAAAAATAGCACAGGACACTCTTAATTTCAGCCAGGCTGCATAGTGTGGTGGTTGACATGCCACCTCCCAGCAGATAACTGTAATCTCACAATTATCGCAAGTTAAACTTACAATATCCATAAATGTCTAAGAAGGCTATCGAAATAATCAGAGCATCAAAAGTTCAGTTTTGAATGAATAAGCTAACATCTTGGATATTTAACCAAATAGCTAACAAATAGTTTTGCAATTTGCATAGCATAAAACTCAAGATGGCATCGGGTAATATACATGAAATAGCAAGCTGAGATTCAGTTACCCACTTACCCTTCAAAAATCATTCTACCTGTAGACGATATCTATTTAGTTGTTTCCCATTTGCATGATGTTAGGAGAAGGCAATTCCCTTATCTCTCTGATTAAAAGATAAAAACACATAAAGCTGTTTTACCTGAGAAGGGCAGTCCCACAGAAATCTTCTTGAAAATGGAGAGGCATCCTCCCGCCAACATACATTAAGAAGGACTTCTGCAAATAGCTCAAATCTCCTTTCGGTGACTGCAGTCCATTGAAAGCCATTACAATCATTAAAATATAATGTATTTGAACATGCTCTACTGTGATAAAGCAAAGTATATACACAAAGATCCAACCTTTGCGACCAACTGCAGCACCAAGAACGAAAAAATTACTAATATTTTGCTTCTTTTCCTAGTCTAGTAACAAATTAAGCAACTCAAGAAGACTTCCTCGGCAACCAAAATGAGCATTAAAGCTTCTGTTCTTTTGCCTAGTAACAAATAACTAACACAAGAATACTTTTTTTTTTTCCCTCAGCAGCAAACAAATGTATTGACACAAATTCTGATTAACATGCCATTACCTGTACCGATTGTTGGTAAAGAAGAAATTTTGAAGGAATGTCGGTGGAGGGTTTTGTACCATTATCCTCTTCCCCATTATGTTCTTCGAAATCATCTTCTGGTTTGGGGTCTTGATCAGGAAAAGAAGAAGAGGGTAAGCTTTGTTGATAGTTAAAGTCATCTTCTTGTTCTTCATTATTGTAATAGTAAGAAGCTCCTCTGGGTCTATGCTGGTGATGCTTTTGTTTCTTCTCCCTCTTTCCCATTTTCTTCTTTTGCTCTGGCCCTCCGCCGCTCTAACGGCAGCTCTCTCTCTCTCGTGGTAAAATACTCGAAAGACAAAAATTCAATACTTTTGTTTATTTATTTTATTTTATTTTTTTAAGAAAGCTTTTAATTTTCGTAATTTGTTGTATTTCCATAGGAAAAGCTAAAAAAATTTCCCTCTTATGTGTTTTTTTATTAAAATGTCCCTATCATTTGTTATGGAATAAAAATGTCCCATAAGTAGAATACAAACTTCCATCAATTATGAAATAATGCTTATATTATATAAAATTGATATTTTTAAATATTTTTTTAGTTTTATCAATTAAAAATTTATTTATTCATTTGATAAAATGTTGCACTAGCGTAATATTTTGCCATGCATTTATATTATTTTCATGTCAATATTATTTTAGTACTATTAGTTCAGAATTGATGAAAATTATTTGTAAAGGTATTTTTTTATCAATTTTTATGTCGGAGGCATTTTCTTCAAAATAAGTAATAAAAACATTTTAATACCTCTTTCCTATTTTAATTTTTTTATAGAATAATTCATTGTAATTTAGTCCAATGCTCAAATTGTAACTTATGTTTAGCATTTAAATTTTTAAATTTTATTATGAAAATTTTAATAATTATCTTCTTTATAAAATCACAACCTAACTTGGAGAAAAATAAAAATTTACACACAAGCAAATTAAAACTTAATAGAACCTATTTCAAAAAAAAAAAAACTTAATAGAACCAATAATAAGATAGTTTTGAAAAATACTAATAATATGATAATAAACTACAAATATTATAATATATGACAAATTTTCTTTTCCATCCCTATTTTGTAAGTTTAAAATCTTATTATGTTATAAATAAATAAATAAAATAAGAAAAGATAATAAAAAGGAGAAACCCATACTTTGGCCTTTGAAATTTAACATTTTTACACATTCAATTTTTATACTTTCAAAATTACAAATTAAAATTTTTTAACTTTTCGATAAGAAAACACTAAGTTCAAAATGAACGGCGCAAACAGTGGTATAATACAAGTGAAATTAGAATCGCGTATATTTTAACAGAATATTATTATTTTTGCCGTTCGTTTTAATTTAATATGTTCTAATAAATAAATTTAAAAATTAAATATATAATTTTAAAAATATATGAATTTAACATATAAAAACTTAAAAGTTAAGAGATTAAGTTATGGGTTTTACCGAAAACCATAAATATGATGTATAACAAAGTCAAACCGTTAATAATTAAGGCAAAACAATCTATAACTCTCTAATTTTTTTGAGATTTTGGCATATTTAATATTTATCAAAATCCAGTTAAATATATTAATTATTTTTATTGCAACTAAATATATTTAAAAGAAAAAATACCGATAATAGTAGCTATCGACTCGTAAAATCTGTCCCTCTCATTCTCCATTTCCTCCAGCTCTTCCACTTCCCTCTTCAAATCCCTATCTATACAATTCAAACATCAAAAACAAAATCCAGCTCTAGAAAAAACTAATAACAGAATAAAAATTACAAAGGCTTAAAGAAAGAAGAAGAACGCATTAGAATACCTCAATTGTTCTGAAACGACTTTGTAATTGGAATCGAGGTTCTGGATCTCAGACTTTAGAGCCAATATTTTGAAATTTTGAGCAGCAATGTCACGTTCGAGAAGAAAGCAACGCTGCTCCCTAGACCGAATGGGGACTAATTTCGAAGCTAACATCTGCGACTTGATAGCTTGAAATTCTTTCTCTGCCTGCAAATATAGGTGCTAATTCTATTTCTTTCTTTTATTTTCTAGGGAAACAAACAGAGAATTGTAAAGTTAGGGTTCGAAATGAGAACCTGGAGGAGAGAAAGGCGTTGATTTCTTGTGTGTTCCATGTGCTCTAACCTCTCTCGAAAAGCAGAGGAAAGCGCCATTGATTTGATGCTGAGGAGTGAAAATTTTCGCTCCTAATTTCAGATTCGGTAGTTTGAATTAAGGAATTTATAGCCGTATTAATGCCGGGCCGGACTGGCGGTGCCTAGCAAGCCCAAACCCGCTTTCGAAGTTGTTAGCAAGTTTGTTGAGAAAATTGTATAAAATACCCTTTTCGTGGTCAATTTTCAAAAATATCCCTTTTGATCCAAACTTTACAAGTAACCTTTAACATACATAAACTCTTAAAAAATTACATAAAAGGCCCAAAACTATTATAAACTACTAAATAATGAACAAATCTATATTAAATGGATTAAAAAAGGAAGATACATAACTAATCAAACAATTAGAAAAAGTAGATAATACAAATATGTCAAATAGAAAAATAATACAAGATATTAGATTACAAGTAAGTTCAAATGCTGAAAAGATAAAAAAAATTTATTAAATCAAATAGAAATTATAGAAGATCTAGACTTAATAAAATATATAATATTAAATGAATTAAATCTAGAAAATAGAATACTAAATAAATTAACTCTGATGGAAGAATTACTAGAATATATAGCTATAAAAATGGGATATAATGGATAAATGAAAGAAATACAAAATATAGATGGATATACATATGATTAACAATTCTATCAATTAAACAATAATTTAAAAATAATAAATCAAAACATAAAAAATATGAATAATAAATCATATACCTTTACAAGTACTTTATATGGTGAAGATATTGGTAATAAAGGAAGCTTAAGCTTACCAACTACAACATTTAAAAAATCTAAAAATAAGATACAGAAGATAAAATGAATAAAATATTTGATATGTTAAAAGAAATTAAGAAAGAGATAGGAAAATTAAGAACAAGAATAGAAAAAATAGAAAAAAGGGAAAAAAAATGAAAGAACCTATTCAATAAGGAGTAACTATTAAAACACATATGTTAACTCTAGAAGATGGATTAAAATTATATGAAGAAAATTAAATAAATGAGGACAATATTTTAGATTTAACTTATGAAATAGGAAATTTAAAAATGAATGTTAATGCAACAACTACTCAAGTAAAAATAGAAATGGAAGAATATTCTGGAATAATAAATGAAATCGAAAAAGAAATAATGAAAGGAAATATAGGTATACGAGAATACGAAAAACACAAAAGAAGAACACCTAGACAAAGACCACTCGGTAATAATTCAAGATTCATAGCAAAATCTAACACATGAGAACCGATATACCCAAATGGAATATGGTTAGATTTAGATTTAGATTGTGTGAAGGATATATAGAAAGAAATAGAAAAATTGATAAAAATGAATAATTTAGCTATAATATTATATGGATATGATTTACAGAGAACATGTAATTTCTTAATAAGTGCATTTAAAGGAAATGTAGAGTTATGGTGGAATGCTATTAGACCACAAGATAGACAAAATATAAAATATAGACCAAATAATGAAAATTTTACAACAACAGATACAATAAAAAAATTTAATACACCGATTTGAATTATCTATAAAAGAATAATTTTTAGGAGATCATTGGCTTTATCCTATAGAAACAGCTAAAAAATTAAGAAAATAATATTTATGGAAAATACAAATTTTAACAATTTGTGTTATGTGTTAATTAAAACAATATACTTGTGAATTTAATAAATATTATTATAATATAGCCAAAATGGATATATTAAAAACACTAGAAACAAAATTATTAAAACAATCCTATGTATCTAAATTACCAAAACCATGTGGATTAAAATTGTTTAATGAAATTCAAAATAATAACGAATCACTAGAAGGAAATTTAGGATCTTATCAAATATATATATTAAAAAGAATAAATGAAATGTGTAATCAAGCCTATGAAAACAGAAAAGTAAGAAAGACAGTTAGCGAAGGATTATGCTGTCTAATATTAGCAGAACCAACTCATTGGGGTTGTTATAGTAACAATAGCAAATATAGAAAACATAAAAAAAATTAATAAAAAGTATTATAAACCAAGATTTAATTAAGAAAATTTATAAAAGGAAATTTAAACCTTTTAAGAAAATTAAATTTAATAAAGGAAGATTTTTTTAGAAAAAATAAAAGATTTAGTAAGAGAAACCCTAAGGAATGCACATTTTGGATATGTAAAGAAAAAGGATATTAGGGGTGTACAACTGGTCAGTTCGATTCTTGAACCGAACCAAATAGATCAAAAATCGAACTTTCTAAATTAAAAAAACTGAATCGAAAATCAAAATTTTTAAAACTGAAACCAAATAGACCTAATTAATTGTGGTCGGCTCGGTCCAATCGGTTATGGATCAATATAAGCTTCTTTTTTATTGGACTTTTAATCTATATAGATACATAAATTAAATTAATTTATATTCAACAAAATAAAATTATTTAAAATAACTAAAATTAAAATAATATACATAAATTTATTATATTATGTCCATAATAAATACTAATCAAAATTATATTAAAAATATAATACTAAAATAATATTTTAAAAAATATATTAAAAAAACCTCAAATAAAATAATTATACATATTTGAAAATTGACACAACATTAAAAAAATAAGGAAATTAAGTGATTTACATTGAAAATACAATTATACATATTTGAAATTTAATAGCTAAAAGAATTCAAATGTTTGAATAGTATAAGTTAGCAAATTAAGGGGACAACATAATTGGAAAATCCACAAGTAAAATTGAATATTAAGAGACCTACCAAAATTAGAGGGCAAGGCATACAAAATTAATTTGTCAGTTTGCTTTTTTTATTTTTTGTTCCTAGGTATAATATGAATTTCAATTTTGATCTTCACATTAATGAAATAAAAGGGAAACTATTCATGAATATGCCTCATTTTGAAATTTAATAAATTAAGGATTTATTTAGTAATGTTTTTAGGTACTTCAAATATAAGTAATCAAAATATATTCTATTATTTATTTTATCAAAAAATACTTTAAATTAATGAACGTTGCTGATTAAAATCAAAATTAAAAATTAATTTGATTAAACATTTATTTCATTTTCGATTAACAAATCATAAATATTAAAAATTGAGAAAAAACTTGAGATTCAAATATAAGTAATCAAAATATATATATTTTATTATTTATTTTCCTAGTAAAAAATGCAATGCCAACCTCTATTGCTAATGAAATTGGATAAATACTATATAGTATCTATTGGATACACCAATCAAATGAAAAATTAAAGAAAGAGTTTGTAATTTTAATTTTAATAATAATTAGATTGACTTGCGGTTAAGTAAAAAAAATTTCCTCCACGTTAGTTAAGTAAAAAAAATTAAATAAAAAATTTGAGAAAACAAACAAGATTAAAGTAAAAAAAATAAAAGTAAAAAAATTAGTGAATTAGATTTTTGTAGAGTAAAAAAAATAAAACAAAACTTTTAAAGTAAAAAAATTGAGAAATAAAATTAAAGTAAAAAAAATAAGAAAACAACAAGTATGCCGTGAGATTCAAACCTTGGACCCTTAGGAGATTTTGTTTGTTTCCACACTATCAATCCAACTTATGTTATCTGGAACATTAATACTATAAAATATATATGTACAAAAACTTTGGTTGGTTCGGTTCTTTCGATTTTTTAATTTTAAAAATCGAACCAATTATTTATTTCGATTTAAAATTGAATGAACCAAAATAATTGAACTAAATAGATCAAAATCTGTTCGGTTCTATTTTTTATTTCTGTTCGGTTCTGCACACCCCTACAGAATATTATAGTAATGAATGTGCCAAAAAGAAAAATAAAAAAAGCATAAGGCATACCAGATATATGAAGATTTAATAAAATAAAATTATTAACCCATAGAATATAGTGATCTATAGGAAAATGAAAGTATATATGAAATAGATTCTCAATATAACTCAGATAATCAAAGCTTAGATTAGAAAGTACGGACATTGAACCATAAATAGAAATTGTGTCTAAATCCGATAAAGAAAGTGAAGAAGAAAAATGAGTTCTGATAACAAAGATCAAGAAATAATAGATAATAATAATAATAATATATTTAGGTACAATAAAACTTTCGATGAATAAAAGTTTAGTCAATTAAACAATCATAGATTAAATATTAAAGTGGAAGATATATTTAAAAAATTATGGTTCAATAGATTTTGCAAAGCAACATATATAGCTAAACATTATGAATCAGTAATAGACATATATCATATTAAAGGAAAGATAGTAATACCATTAATCAATAAAGATGAAATAAACAAAGCACTATAAAAATTACCAAATAAAAATAGATATAAAAATTTATATTCAGGAGCAATACAAATAATAATAAAAGCATATTTTAGACAAGAAATTAATAGTCCTATACAATTATTTTGCATAAATGATATGATATTAAATCACTCAATAGATGCTCTATTAGGAGCAGTATCATGAAATTTAGTTTATAAAAACTTAAAATTTACAATAATACCAGACTTTTTAATAAATTTACAAGATAAAAATATAAATCAAGCATTAAATTTATATCATAAATTACATCATATAGAAATGACAGGTGAATCAAAAGTATTTTTAGTAACTTATAGAACTATATATGCTTTTACAACTAGTCATCAAAAAAAAAATTATAGAAAAATAATATAAAACTACAAGTAGATATTGACAATACATTTGATGATTTAGTTGAATATATACCATCAAGATAATTAACTCCAACTAGTATGACCATATTAGTTGAATTAACAATGGATTTAAGATAAAAAAAATAAAAATATAGGAATTACACCTCGAATACAACACATAGGGGAAAATTATTAATATCCTCAAAAGAATCTTATAATAATAATAATAATAATAATAATAATAATAATAATAATAATAATAATAATAATAATATACTTCAATTTAGAACTAAACCTATAATAATGGATGAACAAGGAAAAATATATTCTCAATCTAGAAAAAGTATAGATTTAAGATCCTCTCTAATAGCAAAACAATATTATATTGAAACAGAATTAGATATTAAAGGAGAATGAAAAATGTTAAAAACATTAATAGATACTAGAGCCGTAAAAAGTCATATAAATGAAAGTTTAGTCTCTACATTTACCAAATATAATTTATATGAAATATATGAATTTTTGGACCATTCAAGAAAAAAACATACTATGAATAAATATGTCAGAATAAATTTAGTTTTAATAGATACAAGTGGAAAAATAACAATTATACTAATGGAAATGAATATGGATACTATCTCATCAACCCAAATACCAATTCTAGTAGAATTAGACTTTTTAGAAAACATAGCCTCGTATAATACTATTGATGAAAATATAATTTTTTCATATAATGAAAATCAATACAAAGTTACAAGAATTAGAGACTAGTCCATATAATATTTATATAAATATAGAAATAATTTATAAAGATTATCATACAGTTTTATATAATGCCTTTATAGATACATGATCAGCTATAACCTTATCACAACCATATGTATTCCCAACGGAATTATGAAAGAAAACAAATGCCTATAAATTAGGAATTGATATTACAGAAAATACTACTAAATATGATTTAATATCAAAAAACGTAAAAATACAACTACAATCCTATTTACGTTAAATCCCTAAGATATATCAATCTAAAAATCATGGATGAGAAGATGAAAAAGAATTTGGCGTACAAAAAAAATTATTAGAGAAAAAATTAATTAAATCTAGTAAAAGTTCATATAGTAGTCCAACCTTTATAGTTAGAAATAATGCACAAATAAAAAGAAACAAACCTAGAATGGTTATAAATTACAAAAAATAAAATGCAGTAATTGAATTTGATGGATATTTAATAGCTCATAAAAAAATTCTTATAAATAGTATTAAAGGAAAAACTTGGTATTCAAAGTTTGATTGTAAATTTGGATTTTGGCAAATTAAAATGCATCCAAATGTAGAAAATATATAGTGTTTAGCACTCCAAGAGGATATTACGAATGGTTAGCCATGTCATTTAGTCTATGTAATGCTCCTCAGTTATTTGAAAAAAATGGACAATATATTTAAAGATTTAAGATATTTTTGTTTAGTTTATATTGATAATATACTAATTTTTAGTGAAAGATTAGTTGAACATTTTAGACATAATAGGCAATTCTTATTAAGATACATTAAGCATAGAATTATGTTATCTAAAGAAAAGGCATATAGAGCAAAAAAAAAATTAGAATTTTTAGGATTTACAATATCCCAAGAAGAAATTGAATTACAACCTCATATAACAGAATCTTTATTAAAGTTTTCAGATCAATTAGAAAGCAGAAAGATGGTCCAATAATTCTTAGGATACATCATATATGCAAGTGACTTTATATAAGAGTGCGTTAAAAAAAGTATAACAAGATAAATTAAAAGGAGATAAACCTTAAAAAAGGACAGATGCCGACACTAAAGTAGTAAAGAAAATTAAAGAATATTGTAAATATTTATCAAAATTACCCCTAACAAAAAAAATAAGAATTAAGACTAGAAATAGATGTCTCAGATGACTACTGGGGAGCCATTCTAAAAAGAAATCTCCAAAATCACAATGGAGAAAAAGAAAATAATGAAATATATGAAAAAAGCTATGTCTTGTATTCTAGAAATAAATAATGAAATTAGCCAAATATCTATGAATTATGCACATGTGCTTTTACTCCAAAAGAAAGCAAATAAAGAAAGTACTAGCTCACAGAAAATAACTATTCTTAGCACTATTGCTAAGAAAGAGCTAAAGGAAGAAAAATCCAGAAATATAATGATGAGATGTTCTATTCAAATTTTGGACAGTCCATGATCATCACAGGAAGTAATCTTGACAAATATGGCATCTACATCAATGAAAAATATTAATTCTCGATCGACAACTTCTAGAGATATTTTATTATTACCTCAGCGATGGAATGATGATGAAAGATCTTAGTTAAATAAGACAGAAATGAAAAAACAATGGAAAGCAAACTTTCTTAAAGTTCTACAATATTTAGCAAATGTGACTAATGCGATTGCAAATTGGGCAAAGAGCTAAATCCTAAAAATTCCTAAAAATCCTAAAATTGTAATCTTAACACATGACATAGTGTAATATAATACTTGTAAGATTCATTATTCCACGTACATGGTATATAATATATAATTTAACATTGGGTTTATATAATACTGTAAATATTAGACATGTTAATTTTTTATCTCTGATCTGAAATCTGATCTGAAACTTAATGGCAATCCAAACTAACAACAATAATAATTATCCAATTTAGAATATGAAGCATGAATTCAGTAGGAAGCATGAAGGGATTTTAAATGATTAAACATGACATCAGCTATCAAAAAGGAATGCTTACTAAAGTAGTAAGTGGGACCTGAACAAATTCAACTCAAGCAAGACAACCAAGTGTATATGACCTCTTAGCCACTAAACATAACTGATAGGACAATTTATCTGCACAATGTAGTACTAAAAATCACTCATTCCTTAACATTACAAGAAGAGCAACAAACAAAAATGAATTTCTAGAACAAACCCGTTATAAAAACAAGTAATGCTACCTTAAGTTTTTTATACTTTGTTGTAGCAATCCCTGTAGTTGAAAATCACTATTCCAGCTGCCAACCTAGACAAGTATATGCAGCAATTAACCAACCAGGAAGCCAACAACTAAATGATAGAACAATGCATCTCCAATAGCTGTATTCCATATGAGAATAAACAATAACCACACTAACTGCTGAGTTTACTTTGTTAATTTTGAATTCCAGTTTCAACAAAATTGTTATCCATCCACTCAGCTTGCATTTTCTGAATGATTGTAACTGGGTTTCAAATAAATAGAGGCAAATGAATTTCATAATTTACTTTGTAGATTGCTGTTTTTGCTAAATCATCACTTGAAATTCATCTCTTTGTGAATGAATAGAGCATTATTAAGATAGAGCATTATTAAGTTTTAGTTTTATCATTATGCTTCATATTCAAATTTTTTTCTTTCTAAATATTTTCAAAAGAAACAAAATAGTCATCTTCAAGAGAACAATCTAGTTAAAACTAATTGAAAGATTTTAAATTTAAATTCCATTATTTTTGTTTCAATTATCGAAAAACAAAACAGTATAATGATAAAACTAAAACTTAATGTATCCTAATGATTGCTAAAGAAGTAGGAAACTACTATTTGTTATGGGTGGATAATGTTTACATTCGCAGTAATTACATTGGTGAGGAAAATCACATAAGAGACAATTATCATAACAAACTCTAATCTTTGGAACGTTGCAAACTAGACTATAGACTAGCACAGATGTGAAGAAATTCCTTTGTTCCACTTCAAGTGTCCACAGCCTTTTCACATGGATTAAAAAAATGATTAATCACCATCAACTTTTTAAAATACTCGTTACAATTTACTAAAACATCATTCTAACAATTCTTTAAATTACTATTTTTTACTTGTATCATTTTCAGTGTTAATATAAGAATAAAATAGAAAAATATATAATTAATACCCTCTTCAAGTTTAAAAGAGAAATTTGAAGTGGAATGGAGGAGACTACACTCAAACAACTTAATTTATAGTTTAACGAGATTCATGTACTCGTAGGTCTAAACAACTTAATTCTTCGTCATTTTCAGTGTTAATTATACGCTTTCAACAATCAACTGCAGCAAAAATAGCTTAAGCAAATAAACGGTGCCAGCACCTCCCTTCCTCTTCCCGTTCCCGATCAGCTCTCACTCTCCTCTCTCTTCTCTTTTTTTTTTTCTTTTCTAACCACACACACTTAACTTTTTAAATCCCACTTTTCTTTTCTTCTTTTTGTTATATATATATATATATATATATATATATATATATATATAATTCTTAAAATCTCTACCATTATTATTAAAATATCTATTATTATTATTATTATTATTATAAATTATATTAAAAATAGGACTGTGTTGTGGCAATTTATGGGACTCGTGTGCTTGGATCCTTAAAAGAAGAAGACGCAGTTTGTTTTCATTATTTTCTTACAAATTGTACTAATTAGTGGATGTTGGATATTTAACAAATTGAAATTTCTCTTGCGCCATATAAAGAAGTAAGATCCCATTTATTTGATTTTTAACGTGGTGGGAGACCAAAAAGAATTTAAAGAGATTTTAAACCGTTTAGATACTTTCATATCCATAATACAATTATATCAGTCATAAGGAATTAAAAGGTCCCGTATTTTTATGGATAGATAAGGATTCTGATTTTATGCCATATAATATTCTTAAATAATTTAAATGAAAGTGAAGGGAATGGGACTCATGAAAATACAGAGACAATACAAATAAATCAATAAAAAGAATAAATGAGAGCTGGGGTTGATTTTTAGATTAAAAAAATAATATAGATGTTATAAGGGCAAATTATAAAGTAGCAACCGAAATAGCAACGGAATTTAAAATCCGTTGCTATTTAGCAACATAATTTAGATTTCGTTGCTAAAATAGCAACTGAACTATCTTAATAACTATAGCACAATACTTTGAATTTGCAATTGAACTATCCATGCTGTTATCTTTTGATCATTTTATATTTTTTCTAGCCCTTCCCAATAACTATGCAACAATTTTAATTGATAGGTCAATGACTGGTGTCTAGCAAGTGTACTAGATCAGGTAGTAATACAGAAAAATATAGATTAAGATCTCAAATATCGTACCCAAGGAAACATGAATTGTTAAGAAGAATATCTATATATGAATTAAACTAATCTAAGATTATTTCCCAAATGTTTTCGATTTAAAGATAAAAATTAAACTAAATAACCAATTAAACAAAACAAAAACTAAAATTAAACTAATATGAATTAAAAATAAAATAATAACTGAAATTCTCTTGCTAAAAAATCTATCCACCGTAACTTTCATTGTAATGACTTAAATTCAATAGGAACACCAGTGATTATGAAAAAAAAACTATATGAAAAATAAAGCCCGACACCTTGCAACAAGACTATCTTTCTTAAGCATTAAATTTCCTTGTTAAGAACAACTCAATACTTAGTATAAAGATCTAGTTAAAATCCTAAACATTCATTAAACTCTTTTGCAAGAAAATTCAATTCCAATTTATTCTTAGTTCCTCCTCTCTTAGTATTAATCAATAATTTCAATACATAATTACCTCAAAATCAAAAAACAATCATGCATTGACACTAAAGAATTAGCCTAAGAACATGTAAATCATTAATTATGTCTAAACTAATTTTTAGTTATTGAACCAATAAACCAACAATTAATCTTAATACAATCAAATATAAGAATATGCTTAAAATCAAGAAATAATCAACTGATATTGAAATTAAAGCTAAATCAAGTCATAACAATAAAAATATAAGATTTCAAATATCCATTAGCAAAAGAAGAAAAAACTACTCACTAAACATGTTTAAAACTAAAACAAAGTTGAAAATAAAAATACTGAATAAAAACGAAAGAAAAAGTACTTAAAAAACCTAAAACTATTGAACTATGTCTTTCCCTTGATGATCTTGCTTTGGTGTTTGAGTCGTCTATTAATTTATAGGCAAAATAATTCATTAAAGTCTTCTAAACTTCCTCAATTAGAATAGGAAAAAAATTCTTCTTAAACTGGAAAATCCTTCGACGGATCGGACTTCAAACTTCACGGCCAAGCAAAACACTGCATCGTAGGAGGCATTACTGTGCATTTTTCTCATAGGGTTTGAGTGGCCACTTAAGAAATTTGGCCTTCCAGTGCATGGGCAAAAATTTAAAGTGCACGGCCACTCATAATCTTATGTAATCTCTATGCACGGCCACTTAAGCTTCTACTAGACTTCACGTATGTTTTACTAGTATGAATTTCCTAATTTCATAGTTTTGGCCCATAACTTCTTACCTTTTTACAATTAAGCCATTTTTTTTGTAATTTAACCCCCAAAAACATCAAAACTTATAATTAACTCCAAAAATATAAAATTAACCAATTAAACTCAAATTCGACCTAATTAACACAAAATTAACTCAATTAAACACCTAAAAGCATACTAAAAATATCATATAAATCACCATTATCAGTCAAGACTGAAAATTGTAAACCATTGCCCCTCCTCTAATTATTAATTAGTTATTAAAAATATATAATATTTTTAGTGACAGAATAGTGATGGATAATTCTGTCATGAATTTTTTTTTGCATAACGCAAATTTACCCTCAAAAATATACTTACCGTCGTTAAATTTGCCTATGGAATTTATCATTTCGTCAAAAATTTGCCTACGGAATATTTATTTCTGTCGGTAAAATTGCCAATTGATAATATAATTCCGTCGGTAATTTTAACGATGGAAACCAATTCTATCGGTAAATATAGCAAATAATAATTTTCGTCAAGAAAGGTGCCTATAACCGGTTCTCCTTTGCCATTTTCTGTCGCTAAATTTCATCGGCAATTTGGTTTACTTACGGAAATTCACTCAATTTCATAGGAAATTTCCGTCGAAAAAATGAATTTTTCTTGTAGTGCTCTACTTTTACTAAAAATTAAAAAGTGGAATTATAGATAGTTTATATAGTGATAACCATGCAAAAATTACTATAGTAACAGAAATAATAAACACTTGTCAAGAAATTAATAGAGCTAGAAATAACAGAAATAGAGAAATAAATAGAAGGAGAAGAAGACATTAAAGAAAAGTAAGATCCGAAACAAATTATGTATTGTACTAGTATAAGAGCCCAGATAAAAAAAGAAAAATGAAAAGTTTAATAAGTTTAACAATAAAAGAAATTTGTGATAAAATATTAAAAACATGTTATGAATTAACCGGAAAAATTAAATATTGTAAAGAAAAATTAGGAAAAATGAAAAATGAATGTTTATATATGGAAATAAATGACACAAAAGAGGAATATAGAATACCTAGACTACAAGAATTATGAGATGAATTAATTGAAGTAAAAAATGAATTAGAAAGAGATTTAGAAAAAGTAACGGAAGAAATAAATATTGCTAGTATAAAATTGGAAGAAGTATAAATGAATTCTCAACAAATATCAAAAATTAAAGAAAAAGAAGAATATATAATCAACATAACTAGAAGAGTAACTTATTTAACGAAAACAAATGCAAACAAAAATATAGTAAAATTATTATTGGATGATTTAAAATTTAATAAAGAAGAATTACAAAAATTCTTAAACAATTAGATAAAATGAGTAGTATACCTGAAAAATTTGGAGAATATTTAAGTTTATTAAATTTATCTAATATAGAAAGGATTGATAAAATAATAGGAGAAATGAATGAACAAATAAGAGTATTATACACTAATATCAGCTCAAGAAGACATACCGGAAAATTTTAGATTAGCATCACATAATGAAATGTTATGAAAATAAGATTAATGAAAAATATTAGATCTACATTAATAAATATAAGAAATAATCTTAGAAGATCACTTAAAAATATTATGGGTACTAAAAAGAAAATTTTCCATATCAAGCTAAGTTTATCTTTTAGTGAAAATAGCATTTTTAGAAACGGAAAAGAAAAGTGGGTAGAAATTAAAAGATCCCAAGTTTCTTTTGGAAATAAAAGACCAGCTACGTATCAAAGAGTTATATATATATATATATACAATAAAATCTCAAAGAACTTTTTTTTTGTTAAAATTTCATAAAAAATTTGATTTCCACCCAGATTTGGGTCTCTCTCTTATTCCCATTCAAAATTTTTAGATAAATTAAATTAAATTAAAAAAAAGAAAAAGAAAAAGAAAAAATTCTACAAAAAGAAAAAAGAAGAAGAAGAAGAAGAAGAAGAAGAAGAAAACAGAGTAAAAAATCGAAAGAGTTAACTCTTAATTGGATATATAGTTACGTTTATCATGATTTTTTTTTATTTTTTTTCCTTCAAATACTTATTTAATTTTTTAAAAATATAATACATGATACCCTCTTTTCAAATATGTGGCAATAATTACAATATTATATACACCATATCATATTATAATCCACGATCATCCAAACAAGCAGTAAGAAATATAAAGAAATAGATCCATGATATTAGTATGGGCCAATATAACTTGTGGGTAAGTTAACCACCGTAAGTAACCCTTTCAATTTCGGATGGAAATCAAATTAATTAAGATAGTTTCAATGATTTGTGAATATTAGGATTGGAATCTTGGGAAAGCATAGTCTAGAATTTTAATTGAAAATTCACTGAAATATTTAGGATTCTTTTGTATAATTTATCTTTTTGATAAATAAAGAAATTTACTTTTTTAATTGTAACGGAATAGGGGTTTTTTTTTTGAAAATAGAGTAATTTAAAAAAAATTCAAAATCTGATACTACAGTAAACAAGATTAAATTTATGGTGTGCTGGAAATCGGCTGCTCCCTATGCCGGAATTCGACATGCGGGATCCACAAGGCTGATTGGACAGGACTATTGAAAACCAGCTCTAATGGTTGCCGATATCCGAACGTGTGGGCCCTACTGGTGTACTGGAAACCGACTTGTGCTTGTGCCGGATTCTGGCCTGTTGCTCCCTTCAGTCTTTTTCTTGAAAGATGTGAACAATCCCCAACCGCCCATTTTCTGTTTACACTACTCCAAATTTGACAACACAAATTTTGCTTACACTGTATCAAATTTGACAACACAATTTATGCTTTCTCGTGACCAAGGTAAGTGATATGTTAAACTTATATATAATGCACTCGTCCATTTCATTTTTCATTCTATCACACTCTCATTTTCTTAGTTCATTCCCTTCTTTTTTTGCTTCCTCTCATTTTTAAATCTTTTTATTTAAATTGATATAATTAGTGATAGCATTTTAAAATTTAATTGGCTTCATAAGGTAATATTATTGTGATATACCATTTAATTTTGTTCATTAAAATTTATATTATTATTAATTTAATTTTTGTGTTTAATTTGTAGGTGATAATATTTTTGAAGGTTATCTAATTTCAAGATTGAAGGTAAGTTATTAATTTTTTTTAATCAAAGTAGCATGAATTTACGTTTTATAGGACTAGTATCTATATTGTTTGTAATTTTATTTTTGAGTATAGAAAACTATTTGCTGCGAATTAATTAAGTTGTAAATTAATTATGTATCATGGTATTTAAAATTATTGATTGCTTAATAATTTGCAATATATAAAAAAATTTAATTGGTTGGTAAATATTAAATGCTTGAAAAAAATGTATTGATAAATTTTGAAATGTGTTATATGTCGAAATTAAAAATTTACAATATGTGGCAAAAACATTATATTCATTAGATCATAATATATGGCTTAAATTTATGTAATTTTTTTATAGTTAATTTTAATGTAAGTTGTTATGATAAGTTCATATGTTTATCAATATATGATCGCCACAAAATTTTTTCTGAGTTAATTTTATAGTTAAATATAGGTTTCGACATAAACACTTATCATTTAGAAGCTGCAAGAACCAATTCAGGTCCCATTAATAAGGAGTTATTAACAATACAGGAAAAACATCGATCTGATGCGATCCGGAACAATTCAGTAATTTTTTTAAATATATATATAATATTATATATTTTAAAGGAATTGATTTATTTATTTAGTATGATATGTTTAAATTGAACTAAAAGGTTGAAAGATATGTTTTGAGAACAAGAAGGGGTAGCATTGAGCAGCACTATAGAGAAATTGATTCAATAATTATACCTTATATAAGAGCATTCGGGGTTGGAAGGAATTTCAAAAATTGGAGTGATAAATATTGATTGGAATTTAATTACAGCACTCATTGCAAGGTGGAGAACGAAAACCCAGACGTTTCATCTCACATGTGGTGAAACCACAATAATACCGCAAGATGTACGTATTATAAGGGGATTACTGATAGAGGGTGAACCTGTAACCGGAACAACAAACCTTGATTAGATGACAGTTTGTTATAATTTACTTGGGCAGTTCCTCCAGCCACAGATGTGCGTGGTGGTAGAATTAATATGACATGCATGGTTCGATTCAATATTTGCACTATAAAAAAACTGCTAATTATTTTCATCGCTAAATTAAATTAGCGACGCCGCGACTAAAAGACCAGTCGTGAATATATTAGCGATGGAATTCAACATCAGTCGCTAATTTAGTGATGAAATTTTTCGTCGCTAATCTTTTTCATAATTAGTTGCCGAATTATAATAATAATATTTAGCGACTACATTTTTCGTCGCTAATTATAACTGTAAAAGTTAGTGACGAAATATTTGTCGCTAATTATTTGTTAAATTCTAATGCTTCACAGTAGCGACGTTTTTGTCACGAATCCGTCACTAAATTATTACGTAATTAAAAATTTTCTTTTGATCTATTTTTAAATTTTCATCCTATACACATTGTAAATAATAATCTTATATTTTCATATATATAATTTGTAATGAATTGATTACAAATATAGAGTTAACATAAAAAACAATATATGAAACAAAGTATTGTTTATACAATTCATTTCCCTAAAATTAATAACAAATTAAATCTTTAGAATTTCCTATCAAATATAGAATTAGCTCCTAACTAATATTATTGTAGTAATATACCCTAAGCCTAAATACAGTCCCTCTTTACCGATAGTTTAGGATGAGAACTTAGATTGACTGTGACTTAAAATAGTGGAATAAAAATATTATCAAGAATATTCTGAAAAGATTTAACTATCCCCATTTGCTTGTACACATTGTATAGCCGTGGTAACTGCACATTTAAAGATCAATATTGATATGAAAACAGGAGAATATGAAGATAAAGCAAACATAAAAGTGCATAAGCAAAAAAAACAAAAAATTTACAGCTTGCCAAGCACAAGTATCATAGGCATAATGCAGCTTGCCAAGCACAAGTATCAGACTCAACCATACCATATGACCATTAATCATTCAAGAGTATGATGTGTCTCCCTCCTCATTCATGTCTTTGATTTCAGAAGGAAATCCAACATTCATAAATTCTTAGACTCAAAAAATTATATCATCCCATATTAGGATCTTTTTATTATTAAATTTAGCCATGCAGCAAAAAATATCAAGGGCATATGTAGTGAAGTATTGGTGTACACAATATTATAGTGATTCATTCAACCAGTTTCTTGCTAAGTAAGTACAATGCCTAGCTTTTATCTTAGACATGATCTTTTTCATGATGCTTTTTACTAATGATCATGAAGTGTCCTTTGCAGAGATCGGTGTTGACATTTTCTAAAGAGATATTCACTGTTAAAACCTCTTTCTATTCACAAAATTAAACAAACTAGTGCTTACCTTGATGACATTTGCTTAAATAATTTAAGGTCCCAGACATCTTGAGGCACAATAAATATACTCATTAGTTCTTGAAAGAAATTAAAAAAAAGACACAAGAAAATATTAAAGAGAATATAGATGAGAAGAAATTGTCAATTCATTTCAATAAATTAAAAGCTTCATCTTCATTTCAGTGGAAATTATCATACTTAACAAGGTCGTTGAGGAGATATTTCCAATACTTACACTTGAAGTAATGCTCTCGAGCAGCACTAAGGCAGCATCTGCCTGCATGTTCAAATAAAAACAAAGAAAAATATTTGTATCTTAAATCTAACTTCTGAATGATGGTACAACATTTTAACTGAAAACAAGCTTCTAAATGATGACAAAAAATTTTAGTACAGAAGTAAAAAGGCTTACATGACCCTTTCCCACCCACCTCATCACTAAAATACAAATACAATAATACCATCACTTTAGTTAAATGCTTGCAATATTTATCCTAGACCAACATGGAAGGGAATTAATAAGAAATGAAACTGCCAATAAAAAAGCTATAGTACATAAAATTCAGAATATAAAACTTACAACTGGAATTAGATTACTCAATAATGGCAAACCATGCATCAAACAATTCCATATATTCACTCAATATGAAAGACTCCTAAAAAAGAGGGATCCATCTTGTCAAAATAAACCCCAGCAAAATGACCAAGAGACTGAAAAAAATATCTTCATACAATATATAAGACTCTAAAACAACCACTTAAGAGGAAAATCATATGAACCAGTAAAATGAAAAAAAAACTGTCAAAAAAATGACCAATTAGACCAGATGATGCATAAGAAGCTTATAAATTGAAGACGGCCATGCAATTCAATGCATAAATTTAAAATGTAGGTCAAACATAGAATTTTGTAAATCACTATCCCTGCTCTTACCTAACATAGACAAGGTAAAAAGTATCGTAAAAACACACAATTTATACAGTTAGGAAAACTCAAAAACCACGGATGAGCCTTAGGTATCCAATAACAAAATAACATCCATGGAATGAGGAAAGGTGACTTTCAGCAGTTGACAAATTCCAAAAGCTTGATGCGCATAACTAAACAATCAAAATAAATCAGAAAATATAGGAACAATCTTACATGGAATAGCACATATCAACAACAAAATATTTAACATTTCAGAGCATGCAACCCAAAACTTAAAACTACTTTTTTAATTGTTCATACACTCTAAACCCCACCAAACTTCATGTGAACTAATTCGCACTTATTTGAATAAGGTCCTATAGATAACACTGACATTTGAAGACATTAAGGTAAATTGCCATTGGTGAATTCACCATATTTATGGAAAACAGGATAGCAGTTGTTTCTGGCATTAGTTTGGCAATGATACAGTTGAGTCAATTGCCTCTGCTGATCATCAAAACCATATCAAACAAAGTCATACTTGAACATAAAGCAAGATCTTCACCACGAGTGAACATGAACAAATAATCAAAGAAATACATTGAATTGTTCACAGGAGTGACTTTAAATCCTAACTAGATATTCCCAAAAATGATAGACATACAAAGAGTAGGATATTTGAAAATTTACAAAATTTTTACTACCAACAGACCTTCCAGCTTAGATGGCCTAAAACTGATACTAACAGAGAAAATGTTATTTTTATATATATGATAAATTTTTGAAATTACTAAAATGCCCCTACCAAATTTCATAATTTTATCCTTGTATTCAAGGATAATTTTGTAAATATATATATAACTAAAATTTTTTAATAATTTAAAATTTGCTCAAAATTTTAACAAAATAAAAATAAATTATAAATTTCTCACAATCATTTTAAATGAAATAGTAAACTTTATATTATTATTATATAAATATTTATATTTATTATTTTTCATAATATGACAATAAAATAATTATAACAATTACTTTATTATTATTATTATTATAAATGTAATTTTTTTAAATAAATAAGTTCATATTTGGGGATAATTGATAAAAAAATCAATAGAATTCCTAATAATTTAATATTTGATTTAAATTATAAAATAAAAATTAATTACAAATATTTTTATTTTATTTTAAATGAAATAATAAATTTTATATTAATATTTTATAAATATTTATTTTTAAATCTTGAACACGCAAATATATAATAATCGTAAAAATTAGTTTATTATTATTATTAAAAATATAAATTTTCTAAATAAATAACTTTAGGTTTTGGTATAATTGATAAAAAATTATTATCAACTTATAAAATAATTTATAATTTTCTGTTACAAAATAAAATATTTATTTCATATGATCTATTTTAAAATTACTTGAAACTATATATAAATCATGTAAGTGACTAAAAAAATTATTTTTTTAATTTTTTGTGATGGATTAGTGACTAAATATTTCCGTCACTAATTGTATTACTGTAATAAAATTACTATTAGCGACAGAAAATATCCGTCGCTAAACTGTGGCAAAAAAAGACCCTATATTTTCCCTCCAAAATTAGTGACTAAAATGTTCGTCACTAAATTTTATGGAACTAATTTCATGAATAAAAAATTATAAAATTTAGCGACGAAAATTTTCGTCGCTAATCCGTCTCAAAACATGGCGCTTATATTCATTCCAATAATTAGCAACTAGTTATTCAATCCATCGCTATTTCGTTGCAAAAAAATAGAAAATATCATCCCCACGACGGAATTGTAAAACAGTCGCGAATCCGTCGCAAAATTTGCGACGAAAATAATGTCGTCGCTAATTTTAGTCCCCAATTGACAGTTTTTTTTGTAATGTTGGTGATATACTCGACAATGCAACACCTGAATTATTACGTTAGCATGCTCGTGCATGGTTATTGAGACGTATAGGGGGCTAGTATTTTCTTCACAATCTCTTAATACGATACGCCTAATGTTTCTACCATTTTTAAAGGATTTACAAACAGTTGGGCAGTATAGTTGGGGGTCGGCTTGTCTGTCATGGATGTATAGAGAATTATGTAGGGCAACGTGGCCTGATGCTAAGGGAGTTGCATGATATTTACAACTCCTACAAATGTGGGCTTGGAAAAGACTTTTCCAGTTTAGGCCAACACATTTACAACCATATTCTTTAAATAGAATAATGCCTTACGAATATAGGTATCATTATAAATTTAATAATAATATATATTTTTATATCATTATTTTAAATTGTATGAAATTTTAATTTGAAATAATGTTTATTTAGGTGGATCGAATATCTGAATATGAATATCATGGATAGGAGAGATATATGGAAGTGTAGAGTTATATTAGATACACAAGACATTGATGAGGTTCGTATTTAAATTAAGTAAAAGTATTTACGAATAATTTTGCATTACAATAAAATTTTATCTTATTTTATGATACTTATTTTTTTATTTTTTATTTTATTTGCAATACAGTTTGAGTGGGAGCCTTACAACAATGTAATTAGTTGTCTCCCCGAATATTGCATAAGTGGAAATCAAAGTTGGATGGCAGTTGTTCCACTCATATGTTTCAACATCATTGAGTGGCACTAGCCGAATAGGATCATGCGCCAATTTGGTTTTGATTAGCCAATTTCATCTAAACCCATTATAGACAATCTTCATACGATAGATCTGCAGGGCCTTCAACATATGAATTGATTCATTGAATTTGTTGTGTTCATAAATACATGGAACATCCGTCATACACGTGTCATGTTAGGCCAACACCCAAGGCGGTCACTGTATAATCGGTCTGAATATATGCAATGGTACGTGCAACAAACTAGACGTTGGATAACTCCACTTGGTGCATCTCATGCAACAACAATAAGTAGCCCAACATCTTGTTTATTTTACAGTATAATAATAATACATTAATGCTTTCTTATGTGTCTATTATTTGAAAAATATTATTGTCCTTAATTTTTTCTAGCTGATGGTGTTGAAAGAATGTACCATGAGTCGGGTGAATCTTCGCACAATAGCAGGATAATGGAAAGCATCCTATTTGCAGTAGGTTTTGAAGAGCGAATTGCAACTGAATATCCACGGCAATCATGTCCTAATCCCTTTAATGTTGCAGCTATGAAATAACAATTTGTTGATTTTCGTACTAGAAGACACAGGAGTGAAATGATTGAGAGGCGATCAAGTGTTGATCAAATATTTTATGATCCAAATTGGTACAAATTCCACCCCAAATGCATGTCATGGCCTTTTCAAGAACACGAAGTACCTCATGACCAATTTACGACGCAATTTGATTACCAAAATTTTTTAAATTTTGAAGTCGGGGGCACAAGTTGTACATCAGGTAAAATTGATGGATCAAGCACCTCTCAAGCAGGGATATCAATGTCAGGTCCGATTGAACAAACACCAAGTGCATACAATGTTCCAGCATTTAACATAGAAGGTTCATCAATACAGTCTATCTATGAAAATGACTTCATCCAACAAATATTTGAAACGTCAAAAGAATCATATCCGCAAGCAAATTATGGAGGTCAATTATGTTTTAAGTTCTATAATGATGTTAATTGTGGTGATGGTGAATCAAATAACGAACAACGAGGCAATGCACCAAATGATGAACACCAACCACGACATCCTGCTCGAAATAGAAGGCTTACAAGATGTGGTATAGGATCACATTTTATTAATTAAATTTCATATCGAAATTATAAAAATTGTATTACTTTATTATCTCGTTTAAATTGAAAATTAAATTGTAACAATCTTACTGTAACAGTCTTATCAGTTTAAGAAATTAGTTGAATTTTTTTTTTTCAAATTCTATCTTTAACCCAATAAAAGCTTTTCCAACAACTCCTAACTATTGCTGACCTAAAACTATCCAGTTTTACTATGCATTTTTCGAAAATTTGACAATATAACGGCTATATTCTTAACTAACCCCTGAAAAGCAAACAAATGCCACAGCCTCTTAGAGGCACAACAGTTTATATCTATCCACACAATGCATTCATTTTCTCCATCATATATCACATATATACATAACATATATTCCTTCTAATACTCAATTCCAAGCTTCTACATACAAAACAATTATAATTACAACTTTTCTTCATAACTACAAAACAAATATATACATGCCACAAAAATAATCATTCTATTTCTTCAGCATCTTTCATCCTCTGTGTACTTAAGCTCAGCATATCAGTACTTGCACGCAGTAAATCTTATGTGCTGAGCATTAAATATGCCCAGTGGTGACTAACAATCATAATATTTTCCTATAAAATTAATTTCATAATTATGTTCAATTAGGCTAATTTTATCAATTTTTCTCATTTAAAAGCATAGTATACTATTGTAACCTAATTTTTTCCGTTATATAAAACTTTACATAGTTTTTCAATTTAGTCCTTAAACTTCACATTTATTTACATAGTTTTTCAATTTAGTCCTTAAACTTTTCATTTATTCCAAAAATACCTTTTTATTCATTAATTATGAAAATACCATTTATTTACTTATTTTCTCCTTTTAATCTATTAAGTGGCTTACAATTTACCAATTAAACCTTGTTTTGACTTTTTCATGTAAAATTATATTTTAGTCCTTTAACGTTACAAAAATTAACTTTTTAAGTGGTTGGTTGACCAATTTATCATTTTGCCCTTATTAATTATTTCTTTCTCACTTTGACTTATTAAATCCATCTTTTAGAAAAATTATCCTTTTACCCCTAAACTTTTAATTTTTTTTCATTTTAGTCTTTTTTCACCTCTATCTTCAATTTTAACTTACTTTTTACACTTTTAACATTTTCTTATTATTATGCCCCTAATACAGACTCGGCAGAAACTCTCAGACCGGATATGCAAGATGTGGACCCCATAGGGCCACAACAGAATAAGAAATGACCTCAAAGAATTATTCCTCATAAAATATATGAACATATGACAGTACGCATGATAAATACTATGAAGATCAACAATCCAACCATAGTAAAACAAGTCGTCATAACTTGCACCGCGATACAGATATTTCTATGGCTAGCCAATTATATCATGAGCTAGATTTTAATGTCTGACTCTTTCTAAGGGCACAAATTCACTTAATTTCCACTTTATTATTTAATTTTTTCATTTTTTTCAATACTTGTTAATACTTTGCCAGTACATTACACTTACAGTCAGTCTTCTTTACACAGCCTGTGAATTATTTCATAATAATTCACCCTTTTATCATTAAATTATGCAATAATTCATCATAATTTCATATTTTCCCTTAATACATAACTAAAATTTATTTTAAAAATATTCATTTAATTTTCATAAATTTTATAAAAATTTATGGACATCAATTTTCACTTGTATTCTCGTTATAATGCTTTAATTTACTAAAATAACTTAAAATTATATTAATTTCCTTTTTATTTCCATTCGGCCATAACTACAACTCTACTATACTCATGTTTTTAAATTCATTTAAAATTTCTAATAAGCATAATTAAGGTCCGCTTATACTAATATAATATCAATTTCAATTATACCCAATTATACTAAATTTTTTCTTGATAAACCTAAAGAAAAATCACATAATTAATAGGAAAATAAGAGGATTATTTAGCCACTAACCTTTTTTCCGTGCTAATCCTTGCTAGGCTTCCTTTTCTTTGCCTTTCACCTTTGAAATTGGTTCCTCCTCTTGAAATCCTTCATGACCCAAAATTCATATCAATATAAACCCTAAGATTTTGACCTCAAATGCTTAAATTGACAACAAAAATGAACTCTAGGCACCCAAAACTAGTAGTAGGCACCTAAAAATTAAATTAAAATCAAGAATTTTACTTACCTCAAATTAATACCTAAACTTTAACCTTTGATTTCTTTTGATTCCCTTCCTTTAAACAAAGATTAGAGATAGCTAGGGTGTTCTAGAGGGGCTAAAAGTACTTATTTGAGCTTTGAGTTGGTGGGATTTGAGAGCAAAATGAAAGAAAAAGAGAGAAAAGAAATGGTGACGTTGTTTCGACCAAAAGGAAAGCTGAAGGAGAACGGATTTTCAGCTAGAAAAATTTGGATATTTAGGCCTTATATATGGCCTTAAGATGGCCCTTGGGTTGGGTCATAATGGGCTTGAACTATTTTTTTAGTTTAAGCCCGATAATTACCTGATAAATGGCCCTAATTAATTTCTTACATTTTTCATTTTCAAATCACTTTAAATTTGATTTCATTACTCTTATAATATTAAAAATAAGTTGTACCTAAAATTTCAGTCCAATCGGAGTCCATTTCAGGTCCGATTCAAAATTATCGATGTTACCGAAAAATTCACTTTTTGTTATCAAAATAATCTACATATTATTTTAGGCAATTTTTGATAATGTTTAGGCTTCATTTAATATTTTTAACGGCCCAATCGATCAAAATTCAATTAATAACCCTAAACCCTAATTACCTCGATTTTCGTACTTTTGGCTTTTTGAGGCCATTTCACCTCAAATTCACTTTAAATTTCAACAACGGACTACTCGTGACTAATAATTTCCAATAGTCTAATAAAATATTTTTCACTTCTGGGGATATTTTTCAGCCCGAAAATAATATTCACTATCGAAAAATACTGTTCACAATTAGCCCGACGTTGATGCCATTACAATTCTCCCCTACTAAAAATAAATTTTGTCCTCAAAATTTATCTGATTCGAAAAGTAGATGATATTGTTGTCTCATGGTCGCTTCTGGCTCCCAAATAGCTTCTTCCACATTGTGATGGTGCCATAAGACCTTCACTAGTGGAATCTGTTTATTCCTGAGCTGTTTAATCTCCCTAGATAAGATTCTCACCGTTTTTTTTTCATAAGTCATATCAGTTTGCACTTGAATTTCTGCTGGTGTGATTACATGGTTAGGGTTAGATCTGTACCTTCTGAGCATAGATACATGGAACACATCATCGATCTTTTCTAACTGTGAAGGTAGCTTCAATCGATAAGCCACGAGATCCACTCGCTGAATTATCTCATAGGGGCTAATAAATCTCGGATTTAACTTGTCCTTCTTGCCAAATCTCAGAATTTTCTTTCATAGAGATACTTTTAGGAAGACTCTATCTCCGACCTGAAACTCTATATCCTTCCTCTTCAAATCTACATATGATTTATGTTGATCTATGGCTTCTTTTAATCTGCCTTTGATGATTCACACTTTTTCTTCTGAATCACGGATCAAGTCAGACCTTACAAGTTTCTTTTCACTTAATTCAGTCCAATATAGAGGAGTCTGCATTTTCTTCCATATAAAGCCTCAAAATGAGCCATCTTTATACTGGATTGATAGTTGTTGTTGTAGGTAAACTCTGTAAAAGATAAATACTTTTCCACTACTACCAAATTCTAGTACACAATATCGCAATATATCTTCTAGAATCTGAATCATCCGCTCTGACTGACCATCTGTCTGGAGGTAAAATGTTATACTGAAGTGGAGCCTAGTACTAGGGGTGTACACGGATCTGGATCTTTCTGTACCGAACCGAAATACCGAAGAAAAAGATCCAGAACCGAACTGTACCGTTGACTTTTTGACTAGAACCGAACCGAACTGTACTGTTTATTTTATTTAGAACGGATTGGATATTTTATCTAGAACCGGACCGAGAACCGTATTGAACTGTTCCGAACTGTTCTGGAACCGAATTGTACCGAAAGAACCGATATTTATTAATTATTATATATAATACTAATAATTTATATATAAATATTATTTATAATTTCTATTTTATATGTACTATATAAATTTAACTTCATAATTATTTGCATTATATATTTTAATGTACAAAATTAAAATAATAATAATAATAATAATTAATTAAACTGAATATATATATATTCACCATCTATAGTACGAATATGATACAGTGATTTTTATTATTTCCCATTGTTGTGTTACTTGTTTCACTTTAATGTCATTTTCAATTCTTAGAATAAATGTCATTTGCGAATTTAAAGTATTCCAGCAATTCACTATTATAATAACTCTAACCTAAAATTCACTTTGCATTTTTTTCTCTTAAAATATTAATTTCATTTTTACCGTCTATGACTCAGTCATACCTTGCCTTTTTCCATGTAACCGCTACAACGGAGCACTTGATTATGATTATAAATATTTTTAAAAATATTGAAAATTCCTCTCCAAATTAAATCGATAAATTTCCTTGCTTTTTCAATCGGATTGGCATGATATTCTAACTTCTGATTCCATCCATCAATGCACTCCGCTAGGTATACAACAAAAAATTTGTATGCATTCTAATATTTAAACGAATTCAATTGTTAGAAATTAATAGTAAAATTACTAACAAGAAAAAATTTGCCCTAAACTCATTTTTTGCCATCAAGTTTTTTAAATTGTTATAAATTTTCATTTTGCTCTCCTATCCGTATACTTTTGACTATAAAAATTAAAAAATGCGTGGCATTATCTCCACTTTTCGAAATTTTAATGATAACAAAATCATACAAAAATTTACGGCCTTTTTTGATAAATTCGACGTATTTAATAGAAAAAATTTTGACTTTAATTGGATTAATAATACAACAATGAGACAACAAGTAACACGGTAAATTTGAGGTAGAAACAATGATCAAACCTCTATCAACATATTGTTTTGTTTAAGATTAAAAATTTAAGTGGATCTCATTTAACCTCACCTAAAAAAATTACGATGAAAACTATAAAAATCTAAATAAATTATGTTCATAGAATATACATGAAATTGAAAAATCACTGTATCATATTCGTACTATAGATGGTGATATGGAGGATTGCCTATTATAATAGTGAATTGCTGGAATACTTTAAATTCGCAAATGACATTAATTAAACTAATAATAATAATTTTCTGGAAATAAAAATTGGAATTAAAGAAGCAAGTACGTTAGAAGCAGTCCTCAAAGGTTAGATTCTTTCAAAAAATCTTGTGAGACAGTAAACATCAAGTATGTAAAGAGTTTGATCATAGATTGCCCTACTAGGTGGAATTCAACATATTTAATGTTGGACATTGCTTTGGAGTATCAAAAAGCTTTTGATAAGTTGGAGGATATAGATAGCAAATACTTCATTGAGTTTGGACCTGTTTATTTGACTGAAGCTAATTGGAAACAACTCACAACTCTCACAAAATTTTTGAAAAGGTTTTATGATGTGACTTGCAAATTGTCTGGGTCATTGTATTCAACTTCAAATTTGTATTTTCCAGAGATTATGCGTATTTTGAATTTGTTGCAATCTTCTCAAACTACTGGTGATTATTTTTTAATGGAAATGGGAAAACAAATGCAGTTAAAATTTGACAAGTATTGGGGTTCGATTAAGAAGACGAATGTCATTCTTTTTATAGCTGTGATTTTGGATCCTAGATTCAAAATGAAATTTCTAATTTCAAAGTACACAGTTTTTTATGGTGAGCTTGAATCGGAAAAATTAGTTTCTAAAGTGACAGCTGCTTTGAATGGATTGATAGAAGAACACAAAAAAATTGAAGAAGTTAATGCTGATAAAATTGTAGATCCATAACTAAATTCTGATGAAATTGTTGATGAAGTTGATGCGTGGTTTTTGGAAAATGAAGATAAGGAGCAAGTTGTGTCTCAAGGAGATTTGGATACTTATTTGACTAATAAATTAGTAAAAAATTCTCCTGATTTTGATATTTTAAGTTGGTGGAAGATAAATGAGCCAAATTATCCAATTTTGGCTAAGGTTGCTAGAGATGTTTTGGCTGTTCAGTGCTCGACTGTAGCTTCTGAATTAGCTTTTAGTACTGGAGGAAGAACTTTAGACAAATTTAGAAGTTCTTTAACTCCGATTACAGCCGAGGTTCTTATTTGTTGCCAAAATTGGTTAAGATCGACTGCAGTTTTAGCTTCAGAGGCATCAACCGAAGATTTTGAAAAATTTGAATCAGGTAATTATTATATTTGTTTAAATTTTTAAATTTTTTTTATTAATGTTTATAATTTTTATGTTCTAATTATTTAAAATTTGTGTTTTTTTTAGATATTGCTCAAGATTCTGAAATTAGTGTCAGCATAATGCAGAGGAAGACTGTCGAATGTTAATTTTTTATTAATGTATTTTGACTTAAATTTTAATTATACTTATTGAGATATTTTAATTGTATTTGTATTTATTATTTGTGATTTTATTTTGTAAAATTTTAAAAATATTGAATTATCCGAAATACTGTATTGTATTGTACTGAATTATTTTGTACTGAAAGAACCGAAGAACCGTACCGAACTGTACCGAATTTTTATAGAACTGTACCGAACTGTCCCGAATTTTCAAGACAGTTACAATACTTAATTTTTAAAATATCCAAAATTTCAAGACAATACGGAGATTCGTAAATTCCCGAATTGGACCATACCGTGTACACCCCTACCTAGTACCAAGAGCTTCTTGTAGACTTTTTCATAAATGAAAAGTAAACCCAGGATCCCTATCTAAAATGATGGATGATGGTACTTCATGAAGTCTCACTATCTCATTAATGTAGATATCTGCCAATCTGGTCAAAGAATAATCCATACAGACTAGTAAGAAATAAACAGATTTGGTGAGTCTGTTAATAATCACCCATGCAGCATCATGCTTCATCTGAGTAACAGGTAATCCTGTAATAAAATTCACAGTTACCCTGTCCCATTTCCACTCTGGTATCAAAATAGGATGAAGGAACCTGGTGCTCAGCCTTTATTTGCTGACATATCAGACATCTGCTCATAAAATCTATCACATCTCTCTTCATTCTTGGCCACCAATAATAATATTTCAAATCTTGGTACATTTTGTTACCTCCAAGATGTATAGCATAACTACTATGATGTGCCTCGGTAAGGATGTTCTTCTTCAGTTCTTCCTGATCTGGAATATAAAGTCTTTTCTTGTAGTAAAGGCTTCCATCCTCATTCAAATAATAATCTCCTCCACAGCCATCCTTTAACTTATTCATAATGGTTTTCAGTCGATCATCCTCTTTTTGAGTCATTTTCACTTGATACACAAGTCTGGTTTCAACTGAATTTTGGCCAATAAAGCTCCATCTGATGCCAGACTCAAACTAACATTTAAAGTTCGAAGAGCTGCAAACAATACTATCAGTCAATTACACTTATCAATCACTTATACAAATTCATTTAAAAATATTTACATTATCTGTCATGAACTTCCTACTAAGTGCAACAACTAATACATTAGCTTTCCCTGGATGATAGTCGATAAAGCAATCATAGTCTTTAATTAACTCCAACCAGCATCTCTATCTAAGATTAAGCTCTCTCTGAGTAAGTAAATACTTTAGACTTTTATGATCCAAATAAATATAGCATCTCTCTCCATACAGATAATGCCTCCAAATCTTCAATGCAAAAATAATAGCTGCTAGCTCTAGATCATGAGTAGGATAATTTTTCTTATGAGTCTTCAGCTGTCGGGAGGAATAAGCAATCACCTTGCCTTCTTACATCAGAACACAGCCTAAACCATTTCTGAAGGTATCACTGTAGATCATAAAATCTTTGCCTGGCTCGAGTTGAGTGAGGATAGGAGCTTCTGTCAGTATACTTTTAAGTTTCTCAAAGCATTCTTGACATCTGTCAGTCCATACAAACTTGGTATGCTTTTGTAATAGTCGAGTCAGTGGAACTGCAATAGTGGAGAAACCTTTTATGAACCTCCTATAATACCCAGCTAATCTCAGAAAACTCCTAACTTCAGTCATATTTTTAGGTGGCTTCCATTGAATAATTGAGTCGATCTTTGAAGGATCCACCTTAATGCCTTCTGCAGAAATCACATGACCTAAGAAAGATACTTCATTCAACCAAAAGTCACATTTACTAAATTTGGCATATAATTGCTTTTCTCTCAGAGTCTGTAGAATAATTCTCAGATGCTTATCATGTTCCTCTGGTGTCTTAGAATATATCAGAATATCATCGGTAAAAACTACCACGAACTGATCCAGATAAGGATGGAAAACCCTATTCATCAAATTCATGAAGGCAGCCAGTACATTTGTAAGTTCAAATGGCATGACCAAAAACTCATAATGGCCATACCTAGTACGAAAAGAAGTTTTTAGGCACATCAGCAGCTTTTACTCCCATCTAGTAATAGCCTGATCTCAAGTCAATTTTAGAAAATACACTCGTTCCCTTTAGCTGATCAAACAAATTTTCAATGTTAGGAAAGGGGTATTTGTTCTTTATAGTCACTTTATTTAGCTATATGGAATTGATACACAACCTAAGTGTCCCATCTTTCTTTTTAACAAACAAGACTGGTGCTCCTCATGGAGAAATACTGGGTCTGATGAATCCTTTGTCAATGATTTTTTGTAGCTGAATCTTCAATTCTTTCAACTCTGCAGGTGCCATTCTGTAAGGAGTAATGGAAATAGGTGCAGTGCCTACAGCAACATCAATGAAAAATTCTACTTTCTTGTCAGGTGATAAACCTGGTAATTCATCCAAGAATACATCCTGGAACTCTTTGACAGTAGGTACTTCTGACACCTTTGGGCTATCTTTCTTTGCCTCTACTGCATAACACACTTAAGCTATGTATCCTTTTCTGATCAATCTCTTAGTTGCAGTAGTAGATATTACATCAGATAGAAAATCAATTCTCACACTTACCACTATGATCTCACGACCATCTTCAAGCTTTAAAGTGACTCTTTTTCTTTTACAATCAATAGTCGCTTGGTGGATAGATAACCAATCCATCCCCAGTATCACATCGAACTCGTGAAAGGGTAACTCAATAAGATTTTCCAAGAACACATGTCCCTAGACACTAATAGGACACTATCTGCACATTTTATTTACCACTATACAATGTCCCAAAGGATTACTCACCAAGATACATGTCTCTAGCTTTTCTTCTGCTGAACTATTTGTAATTTCAAAAAGTCTCTTTATTTTGAATAACCAGTCTTCAGCCTGTGATGGTGTCAGAGGATCTCTTCCAAAAAAATCTTCAGCTCCTAGCCTTTTTAACTACTCCAAAATGGGCTTCCTTCTAGGTGGAGCTGGCTAAACCTGAGCAACTGTATGTAAAGACTGAGTCTGACTTGCTTGTAGTCACTGTTGAATATAGTCAGCCATAAGATTAAGGAAGACTGACTGTAGGTGCGGAGGTGGCACTATTGGAGAGGAAGCCTGCTGCTGTAGGGCCTGCTGCTGTCCAGTACCTATTGATGCTTCACTTTCTCCCTCCCCCATTTGTCTATCACGATCGGAAGATATCTTTATACTATAAAATAGAAAGGAACAAGTATACATTAGATTTTCACAATACCTTATTACTTATAATTGGCATGTATATATATATTGATACCAAAAAATGTAATATCCTTATTGTAACAGTCTTATCGGTTTAAGAAATTGGTCGACATTTTTTTTTTCAAATTCTATCTTTAATCCAATAAAAGCTTTTCCAACAACTCCTAACTATTGCTGACCTAAAACTATCTAGTTTTACTACATATTTTTCGAAAATTTGGCAATACAACGAATATATTCTTAACTAACCCCCTGAAAAGCAGACAAATACCATAGCCTCTTAGAGGCACAATAGTTTATATCCATCCACACAATGCATTCATTTTCTTCATCATATATCACATATATACATAACATATATTCCTGCTAATACTCAATTCCAAGCTTCCATATACAAAACAGTTATAATTACAACTATTCTTCATAACTACAAAACAAATATATACATGCCACAAAAATAATCATTCTATTTCTTCAGCATCTTTCATTCTCTGTGTACTTAAGCTCCAGCATATCAGTACCTGCACGCAATAAATCCTACGTGCTGAGAATTAAACATGTCTAGTGGTAACTAAAAATCATAATATTTTCCTATAAGCTTAATTTCATAATTATGTTCAATTAGGCTAATTTTATCAATTTTTCTCATTTAAAAGCATAGTATTCTATTGTAGCCCAATTTTTCCTTTTATATAAAACTTTACATAGTTTTTCAATTTAGTCCTTAAACTTTACATTTATTCCAGAAATACCTTTTTTATTCATTAATTACGAAAATGCCATTTATTTACTTATTTTCTCCTTTTAATCTATTAAGTGGCTTACAATTTATCAATTAAACCTTATTTTGATTTTTTATGTAAAATTATATTTTAGTCCTTTAACGTTACAAAAGTTAACTTTTTAAGCGGTTGGTTGACCAAATTACCATTTTGCCCTTATTAATTATTTCTTTCTCACTTTGACTTATTAAATCCATCTTTTGGAACAATTACCTTTTTACCCCTAAACTTTTAAATTCTTTTCATTTTAGTCTTTTTTTTCACCTTTATCTTTAATTTTAACTTAATTTTTACACTTTTAACATTTTCTTATTATTATACCCCCAATACAAACCTGACAGAAACTTTCAGACCGAATATGAGGGACGTGGACTCAATAGGGCCACAACAAAATGAGAAATGACCTCAAAAATTCATTCCTCATAAAATATATGAACATATGATAGTACGTATGATAAATACTATGGAGAGTAACGATCCAACCATAGTAAAGCAAGTCATCATGACTGGCACCGCGATACAGATATTTCTATGGCTAGCCAATTATATTCTGAGCTAGATTTTACTGTCTGACTATTTCTAAAGGTACAAATTCACTTAATTTCCATTTTATTATTTAATTTTTTTCAATCTTTTCAATACTTTTCAATACTTGTCAATACTTTGCCAGTACATTACACTTATAGTCAATCTTCTATATATAGTCTGTAAATTATTTCATAATAATTCACCATTTTATCATTAAATTATGAAATAATTCATCATAATTTCACATTTTCCCTTAATACATCACTAAAATTTATTCAAAAAATATTTATTTAATTTTCATAAATTCTATAAAAATTTATAGACATCAATTTTCACTTGTACTCTCGTTATAATGGTTTAATTTACTAAAATAACTTAAAATCATATTAATTTCCTTTTTATTTCCATTCGGCCATAACTACAACTCTACTATACTCATGTTTTTAAATTCATTTAAAATTCTTAATAAGCATAATTAAGGTCTAATTACACTAATATAACATCAATTTCAATTATACCCAATTATACTAAATTTTTTCTTTATAAACCTAAAGGAAAATCACATAATTAATAGGAAAATAAAAGGATTATTTAGCCACTAACCTTTTTTCCATGCTAATCCTTGCCTAGGCTTCCTTTTCTTTGCCTTTGGCCTTTGAAATTGGTTCCTCCTCTTGAAATCCTTCATGGGTCGAAATTCATATCAATATAAACCCTAAGATTTTGACCTCAAATGCTTAAATTGACAGCAAAAATGAACTCTAGGCACCCAAAACTAATAGTAGATACCTAAAAACCAAATTAAAACCAAGAATTTTACATACCTCAAATTAACACCTAAATTGTAACCCTTGATATCTTTTGATTCTCTTCCTTTAAAAAAATATCAGAGATGGCTAAGGTGTTCTAGAGGGGCTAAAATTACTTCCTTGAGCTTTGATTTGGTGGAATTTGAGAGCAAAATGAAAGAAAAAGAGAGAAAAGAAATGGTAAGGTTGGTTCGGCCAAAAGCAGAGCTGAAGGAGAACGAATTTGCTGCTAGAAAAATCTGGATATTTAGGCCTTCTATATGGCCTTAAGATGGGTCTTAGGCTTATATATATGGCCTTAAGATGGGTCTTGGGCTTATATATATGGCCTTAAGATGGGTCTTAGGCTAGGTCATAATGGGCTTGAACTTTTTTTTAGTTTAAGCCCGATAATTATTCGATAAATGGCTTTAATTAATTTCTTTCACTTTCTATCTCAAAATCACTTCAAATTTAAATTTCATTATTCTTATCATATTAAAAATAAGTTGTACCTAAAATTTCAGCCCAATTGGAATTCATTTCAGGTCCGATTCAAAATTACCGATGTTACCAAAAAATTTACTTTTTGTTACCAAAATAATCTATATATTATTTTAGGTATATATGTAATTTTTGATAATTTTTAGGCTTCATTTACTATTTTTAATGGCCCGATTGATCAAATATCAATTAATAAGCCTAAACCCTAATTACCTCGATTTTCGTACTTTTGGCTTTTGAAAGCCTATTTGATCTCAAATTCACTTGAAATTTCAATTCCGAACTACTCGTGACTAATAATTCCCGATAGTTCAATAAAATATTTTTCACTTTTGGGGGTATTTTTGTGCCCGAAAATACTATTCACTATCGAAAAATACTGTTCACGATTAGCCCGAAGTTCAAAGCCATTACATAAATTATCTCGTATTCCCTACTTTTATTTTCCCATTTTTATTAAATTGAAAATTATATTATCTATGATGATTAATCTATAAATTTTATTATTATTATTATTATTATTATTATTATTATTATTATTATTATTATTATTATTATTATTATTATTATTATCTATGGTGCGAGGTGACACACCAGTGGGGCCCACACGTCCGAATATCGGCAGCCATTGGAGTAGATTTTCAGCAATCCCGTCCAATCAGCCTTGTGAGTCTCGCATGTCGAATTCCGACATGGGGAGCAGTTGGTTTACAGCACACCAAAAATTTAATTTTATTTACCGTAGTCCTAAATTTTAAATTTTTTTTAAGAAAATTATCCTATTTTCAAAAAAAAAATCAACGTAATAGCCCAATACAATTACTAATGTAGAAATGAAGAATCGAAATTGTAGGAAATTTCCCTTAAGAAAAAAAGGATTCCACTTAACAAAAGCATCTTCCTTAAATTGTGCGAATTTAACATATTAATATTCTTAAAGAAAAGCCTAATCATGACCCCAAACAAAGCGATAAGATCATAATCAACCCATCATCATAACCTTATTATTAATAATTGAATCGCCATAAGCATATCAATCCCCACATATATACAATGTAGGACACTCATACTTACAGACCATCTACGCTAATAAAGGAGCTATATTATACACCCTAAACTAAACGTGTTTCAATTTCAAGAATGCACCATAATTAAATTAAATGGTATTGAATTTTCTTTATAATTATAACTAATATCGGGAAACGAATTGATATATCTAAAACTATGGCTTGTGAGCAAACTTTTATGTATAATTTGTAAGTTATCTTGTTGGACAAGTTTTCCCTTTTAGTTTTAACTTTTAACCATAAGCACCTGTAATTGGCATAAACATAAACAATAATTGTCAAAAGAATGGATAATGAGAAAAAGAGAGAGCCACATAGATATTCTGTCAATTTCAGTGCGTTTGTAATATTATACTTTATGTATAATGGGTGATTACTTTTGACAATTATTGCCACGTCAACATCCAAATGTATGATCCAAAAAACAACCAAATTCAAAGAGATTCTAGCAAATTTTCCACTAGTCTTTGCCCTCTAAATTGCTAGAGGTCCTAAGCTATACGGTCCCATAAACCGCCAGTTTCATTGCCTTTTAATTTATCCTAGTCAGTACTCTAAAAAAAATAAATAAAAACGAAAATTATTTTATGTCGTAAGTGACTAGGATTTCTTTTTAATTATTAGTAATAATGAATTATAATGTAATTAAGTTACAATCATTTTCATGTTTGTGAATTAAAAATTAATTCTATTTCCTGATAATATATCACATGTGAACACTAATGACATAAAGACGAAAATGGTGGAAAAGAAGCACTAATGACCTAACATATAATTATTAATTAGCCTTCTAATTAACGAATTATATCCATTACAATTCAAAGGCACTCTTAATGGTTACTTGATAATTAGGAGTAGGACGTCACATCCAGTTGGAACAATGTGGATATGCTTAAAAAGCTTGGCTGAATTTTCACTAGAAATTGCTTTGTGGCCGCAAGATATTCGGAAAATTTTGATAAAAAATAATGATGTGCATGTTTTCTCGAAGGCCAGCAGACAGTGAACACTGAACAGGAATTTGGCTTTTCAGTTTCTAGTCACGTTGATTGCTTTATCGGAATTTAAAGAATCGTGTCAAACTTTGTTCCGGTGTTGATCCAAGAGATGATAACTTAATTAAGCTAACGATCAAATTGTTTTTTAGATGTATTTTTATCTTAATGTTCTTAAATTTCAAATTGTAATAAAAGGGAAATCCATAATTTATAATTTTTATGACATTAAAATTCCCCTCATATTAGGTTTGTATTCACACATTAGATATAATTGATATTTCTGGGAATATCTTGTTGGGAGAATGAAGATCCGATCGGATCAGCTTGCTAAATGAAATCTGCAAAAAGAAAAAGTGTTCGGTCGGATAGGAATAAGTATTCCAATACTTAAGTTAGTAAACTCTTAAAGAGAGAAATTGTAGAGATAGATTCTTAAATAGGCATTATTTGGAGCCACAGAGATTAGGAATGATCATAGGGCAGTGAATCCCCGAAAATTTTTTCCGTGGAAATGGGGATGGGGACGAAAAAAAATTTTCCGACTTAGAATTCGGGACGGGGATTGCGGTTCCCGTCCCGAAATATTTCTCCTCCCGAAATTTAATAATTAAATTTAAATTATTTAGTTTTAAATTATATTTAATTTTAAATTTATCAATTGTTAAAATTTATATTAATTTGATTTGTGATTGGATTTATATTTTTTAATTATTAAATGTTATATTTCAATTACAATTAATTGTTAAATATTATATTTTAGTTATAATTATATTTTTTAAGAAAATAAAATATTTTTTATACTGGGATGGAAATTCCTGTGGAGACAGGGACATGGGAAATTTTCCTCCTAAAATACTTTCAGGTATCGCCCCGGCCCTGGCCCTGCCCTGCCAGTAGGTGGGGGCGCGCCATTCCCCACCTCCATCTCGTTCTGTGATCATCCCTAACAGAGGTGAGACTATTTATAGTGTATGTTTGATACCAGGTATCGAAGCACTTGAGTACCTATAGATAGTCTGATATAGTTGGTGTACCAACTGTTACTAGTATGCGGTTCATGTTAGATGACATGATAGAGTGAAACTCTGCCAGATTAGCCAGTCCAATCAAGGATGTGACGGTTGAGTCTTGCCATGTTCTCTTAATTCGATCAAATTTTACATAGAGATGACGAAATCATACCTAGATGTTTTTTTTTATCTATTTTGAGATTTGCCCCAAAAATATATCGGGTCTGATAAATGATAATATAGGCACAATCAATAATTAAGAAAAAAATATTAAAAAAATAATTAAGAAAAAAATAATATATATTTATAATTGCAGTAGAGCTAACTTTAAATTTTAACCTAACGGGTGAACTTACGATTATTAAGTTAAATATCTAGAAAATTTAATTTTGTTTTATCAAAAATAGATTCTCTTTTATTTTATGATTTCTCTTTATGGTATTTGAATGGAAAATTTTAGGGGTGTTCATTGGACGGATTCGGGGTCAACCCGACCCAAATAATCCGAATCCAGAATTTTCTTATATATCCCAATCTTACCCTATTCTACGAATAGTTTGGGTCCCTATCCGAATAACCCACAAAAATTCAGGTCCCACCCCAATAATCCGAGCTTATTTTTTTAAATTAAAAAGTATTTGTTTCTTTTTTAATTTATATAATAAAAATTGGAGTTTGAGTTATTCGAATCGATCTGAACCCATCTGATGAATATATACCAATACATAAAACGTAACGTTTTGAATTATTGGGAGGGTTATTTGGGCGGATCGGATTTATAAAGGTTTAACCCAATCTGAACCCGAACAATCCCAAATTTTTTAACTCTATCCGAATATTTAATTCGGATCGAGTTATTTGGATTATTCGGATAGGGTCGGTTTTAAACACCTCTAGAAAATTTAAAAAATAAAATTATTTAAAGTTTTTTCCTTATTAATTAAAGTTGAGGAACATTATTAATATACAAACTGCAAGTGCAATGCGTGCAAATTAACCATAAAGAGTATGCAATAATTTCAGCAAGAGGCAAAAACACATGATGGTATATATAGCATGGGACCTTATAGATGTGAGTAGCACAAAAAGCCAAAAAAAATTAAAAATAAACCTTCCTAAGCATAACTTTTAATTAATGCCCTAATATATCACTTCCACTTATTTTAATATTTTAATATCAACAATATGTATGTTTCTCTCTTGCCCTTCTTATTTTAAACAAAAAGAATATTTCTATCACCTCAACGATGCAATTCCTCTCTTTTTTAATAAGATATGTCTAATTGTCTATACGCTATTGCCAAAGGATTTTTTTTTAAAATTAATAATAAAATAATGTCGGTTAATGATTCTATATACCATGCACTTTCATAAATATATTCTTTTGATAACTGTGAATCGAAAAAATTCGAATTCAAAGCTACTCTACTTATGTTTTATGATCTAATCAACTCCACTAAACTTGATCAGAAACCGATTAGATATATAACTGTCATATTTTTTGGTAAAGTTATTTTGGCTCAAAACCCTACCTAAAACCCTTGTTAGTATGCCATATCACTCATTTCATCCGAATAAATAATACATATCAATCTAATATATAAAATAAGTACTATATTAACTGCCACATCAATGCCAAAAAAAAAATATTACGTGTAAAAATATTTTCAAACAGAAAAAATTATTAAATTTTTATACGTGTATCTCCTTATCGGTAATGATGCATGATGTGACATGATGTCCATCCCATATGTCAAGCTGATATGGCAACCAATAAGAACTATAGAATTTTTGTCCGAATACGGGCAAAGTGATTCTTTTAAAATTTTTACTTAAGTTTAGATATTTTTACACTAAAAATTTTATTTGTGACTTTTCTATTATAAGTGAAATAGTCCAATTATTATGAGTGAAAATAATCTCAAAAATACTCTTAATTAAAGCGGTTTATCTGAAACTCCAAAAGATGAAATTAAAAAAATGAGTTTTTTTTAATCAGAAGTATATTCAAGTTATACTAACTTTTATTAAAAAATGATTAAATATATGTACTTTCATCAAAACCATTCTTACATGATAGAAATAACTTAAACAACAATGCTCTTAATTAAAGTGGTTTGTCTGAAATTTTTAATGGATGAAATGAGATAATAGAAATCTTTTATTTCTTAGTTAGAGATATAGTATTTGAATTCTGAATATAAAATATATTTAAATATTTAAAAAAATGTTTTTCATCATTTTTTATGAACATATCTGATATGAATATAAATTAATCAAATAATAAATTTAAAAATTCGATAATTATAATAAAAAAATTGATTTGTCTCATAATTATTGCCGAGGCAAACTTAATCAATTAACCGCCTCTAAAGTCAAATTTAAAGCCTTCAACCTTGACATCTGTATTGTATACAGTATGCAAATCATTGATTAATGATTACTGCTGCCATATTGTGGCACATGAAACTACAAACATTCCCTAATTAATTTCCTCTAACATAAGCTTTGACTCAACAGTATGAATTTAGGGATTAGAATTGTCAGGTCTCGAGTTAAAACTAGAGTCGGAATCTTTTCATAAGAAAACAATTTTCTCTAAATAAAAAAAGAAAAAAGAAAAATTTGTATGTGGGGTCCATAAAAATAGTTGCGATGCATGTGCACCACGTTAGCTGATGTGAAACAGTGAAACCATCCTCATCAGGTTGAACTAAGGCTGAGCAAACATTGTCTCCTTCATGATCTTCATACTTCTCTAACTTATCAAACACAAAGCAAAAGCGAAGAACAAAACGTAAAAGCTCCTTTGCAAAAAGTATACCAAAATCACCCACCGCTCACACTATTCTTTTCAACGAATAAAGCTCAGCCGCCCATTTTTCCCTTCTCTATAATTTTTTTAAACGGAAAAAAAAAATAGCAGAATTAGAATTCGAAACCTGTTAGTAAATTGAAATCAACATCAAGAGTTAAAATGTTTACCTTCTCCATAATTAAAAGAACACTCTTAACCCTTTGTACATTTGCCCTACATTATCTTATACGTTACATCATTTTTATTTTGAAGAAAAAAACCTCTAGTTTTCATTTTTATGATATTTTAATATATAATAATTGTTATATCTTTTTTTTCTATAATATATCTTTAAGAGCGGAGAGAATGAAATAAAAGCAGAACCTAAAATATTTGTATATATCCAGCAACAGTTATGGATTCCACGTTCAAAAGTAAAGAAAGGTGCCTTTCTTTGCGACCAATAAGGTGAGATTGACAAGAAAATTGTTACTATTTTATTTTATCACTAACAGCATATATTTTACATAATAATGTTTAATAATAAAGGTAAGAAAATACTAAAAATGAGAAATAAATGTTCTACTGCAACTTGTTGGGCAATTACAATAACAATTTTTTTTTTCTTTTTTGCCTTCTCTAACGAAAGATAGGATAAGTTCAATTCTTGATCAACACAGCGAAATTGAGATGGTGAAGAATTCGGATGATGGTTATGATCAGAATGATAATCATGTGACGCAACAGTCAACATTTTTCAAATGCCACGTTAGTTTTGAAGGTTGAAATATATATATATATATAAAAGAAGACTCGTATTTTTAATTTCTTATGTATCGAAATAATGCAATATGTAATGTATATTTACAACTCCAAATGCCTAAAAAGGTCTTTTGATAAAAACTTGGACAGTCAGCAAGTACACAAACATCGAGTACACCAAGCTTTGATATTCCTTGTTTGAAGCCTGTTCCACAGTAAATTCCATTTAAGGAGAAAAGAAAAAAAAAATAAGAAGAAAAGAAAATTAGACCATCTCTTATAGAAAGCAAGAATTTTATTTATTTATTATTAGAATTGAACAACAGCAAATATATACAAGTTGTTATTTCATAGTGATATATACACTTTTGCCCCCCTTTATAGGCCCCACAAAATGTATACATTTTTTTTTGTAATCTAAATTTAATTTAACCTAAAAAAAACTAATATTGACCAAAGTTTAGAAAAAAGAATTATATAGAAAAAAAAAACCTATGGCTTTACCTTAGTAGCAGAATTAGTGAGAGAAATGGAAGCAGATGATGTTGATGAGGTAGAAGATGATGTAGTTGAAAGGGTAGATAATCCAACATTGTAAGCCATGGTACAATCAGGTTGATAAAGACCATAATTTCTCTCTGATGTTGGTCCAGGCTTCATATCTTCATTAAATAAAGCAAATAAATAAACTTCTAATCTCATATTAGGCCTTAATGGAGTTCCTTCATTCTCTAATTGCCTTCTTAACAAGTTTCTATTATAAGCAGCTGCATTTTGAACTGTTGCACCAATTTCATCTGTGTCTCCTTTTGATGGCCACCCAGTTTCTGAGACCCTAACTTCAATTCCACTATAACCCAATCTTGCCATGGCAAAAATAATAGCATCAACTTGGGCATACAACATATTGTCATAGTGTAACTTAGTGTTGGGATCAACCATGCCTGAATTAGGGTTAAAAAGCACATAATCTAAAGGTACGCTATTAGGGTCACCTTTGTAAGCAAAATAAGGGTATGCATTGATCCAAAATGGGGATTTCGTGGCTGATAAGAATTGCAAATATTGTGACATGACACTTGAAACTTCAGCTTTAAAGGTGGCAGCTGAAGGAGGGAAAGATTGGGCAAGAACAGCTAGAGAATTAGGGGTTGAGATTTCAATGTTATTAGCTACGCCTAATTGTACTAATGCCCCATGAATGTTGACCATGGCTGGAACTAAGTAAGCCAATAATGTTGTATCATCATCGGTGAAGATCTCGTTTCCAACCGCAATTCCGGTGATTTTAGTTGCCGGGAAGTATGGCTTGATTTGGGCATTGACCCATTGGAAAGCTTGTTGGGGATCCATTAAAGTAGCTAGCATTTCATTTGGTACGGTGACAATAAGTTCAACACTTGAGTTTGCAAATGCTGTTAGGACTTGAGGATTGGTGTCATAGATTCTTGCTTTTGTTAATCTTAGAGAGGTTAACAGATCAAGAACTCTCTCTGGTGGTGGCAAATTGTTCGCCACTTGCCCATAATTGATTCCAAGAGATGTAACTCCTTGTAGAACTCCATAATCTGCAAAACAAAATTAAATTAAACAAACAATGCTTAAAGAAAGAAAGAAAGAAACGCAAAGAAAAGGGTACCTGAGAAAGAAAGAGAAAAGAGAAGAAAAATGGCAATCTTGTTAAAAAATGATGCCATGATTTGAAAGAAACAGAGGACAGAGAGGTTCTAAGGTGAGAGGGAGAAAAACATATATAAGATTGAAGAGAAAGTGTGGAATTCTTTTCTTTGCTTGTATGAATATATTGTGTATGTTTTTGGAGTGAAGAGGGTTTTCAGTTTTCTTGCTAATTCTGCTTTGGGATGTTACCTCTAAATTGATTCTTAAATGGATTTTTGATATGGTTTTTCTTTCATTTTTCTTCCCCATGATGCCTTTTTATTCTTCTATTTGGCTTGTAGTTGTCTCTTTTCAACTCCCATATTACTTTTACGACCATAAGACGCCGGCCTCTTTCTTCAAGTAAAAGCAAAGTCTAAAGGGAAATAAATATATAAAGTCTTTAATTAATTAATACAATTCCATTTAATATTTATGTATAAGGAAGGATGGAGAGGCGAAGCACTTTGCCAGATCCAACAAATTTGGGTGGTGAAAATTTTTTACCAATAATAATTACCATAGATTCTACTTTTAAGTATTAATTATCTATAATATACGATTCTTATACTTTAAGTCAGAAAATCTTGAATAATATTGGTACCCTGCTTTTTGTGTGGAAGGATAACACGGCTATTGTTAATGACTTTTCTTTAAATTGTATTTACCTATCTTGGAGCAGCTGAAAAGATTTGAGGCTGAAGATTTTTCAGAGCGTGACCTTCTGACACCTGCAGCAACAAAAGAGTGGCTATTCAAGATAAAGAGGCTATTTGAGATTAGCCACAGTCCCCTGGAAGAGAAATTTGATGGCATAGTTGCTTTACTTCAGGGACCTGCATTTATTTGGTGGGACTCAGTTAGGAGGCATACTCCAGCAAGCCATTTGAATTGGGAGTTCTTTGTTGAACAGTTTAAGAAGAAATACATTGGGTCTAAGTATAAGATTGCTATGCACGATGCCTTCTGGAGATTGAGACAAGGAAATCGCACAATGGCAGAGTACGACAGAGAGTTTGAGCGTCTAAGCGTCTGAGCGCCTATCTTGATGAGAGCCAGGCCACAGAGGAGAGATTATGTCAACGGTTTGAGAGAGGGTTGCACACTAAGCTGAGGTAGATTATTGGGGCTCAAAAATACCCAGATCTGCGATCCATGATTGAAGCGGCCATTAAATTAGAAGACACTCAAGCCGAGCAAGCTGAGAGACAGTCCCGATTCCAACAAAAGAGGAAGCAAGGACAGAGCATTGGAAAAACAGGGTAGGGTAAGAAGCAGAAAGGTCAACAAGCACCTCAGGGCCACCCACCAGCAGGTCGGGGATAGGGTACCATAGCTTCTAGTGCACCCCGAGACAGAGACAGTGAGTCAGCAGTACAATATAAGCATTGTGGCAGGACACACCCTGAGGAGTGCAGGTTTTTGATAGGAGCTTGCTTTAAATGTGGGTCTAGAGATCATCGGATCAGAGATCGCCCTATGATACAGACTGCTTTTGCCGCCTCACCAGCTTCTGGTACCAGATCATCTGCACCACGAGGGCAAGGTAGGGGAGCCGCCCCTAATCCTTCAGCTTTTAAACCAGCTGGTCAGTCATCACAGGAGCAGAGATGAGCAGTAGGACAAACTTATGCTGTCAGAGCTCGAGAAAAAGGAGATGCTCCCGATGTGATAGTGGGTAAGTTTGTTATGTTATCTGATTCTGTATATGCAGTGATTGATCCCGGTTCCACATACTCCTATATTAGCACAGAACTGGCATAGGGTAAAGGGATGAAAGAGGCATGCTTGGATTAAGATATCTTGGTGAGTAATCCTATAGGGCATAGTGTGGTAGTAAACAAGATTTATAGATAGTGTCCTATCGGTGTCCAAGGATATGTGTTCCTGGCAAATCTTATCGAGTTGCCCTTTCCTGAGTTTGACTTGATTCTGGGGATGGATTGGTTATCCACCCATCAAGCAACTGTTGACTATAGAAAGAAGAGGGTTACCTTACAGCTTCAGAATGGTGATGACATAATTGTTGTGGGTGTGAGATTCGATTTTCTGTCTGATGTGATATCAGCTACTACAGCAAAAAGATTGATCAAAAAAGGATGGAAGTGTATATGTGTTATGCAGTACAAGCAAAGAAAGATAGCTTAAAGGTTTCAGATGTACCTACTGTTAGGGAGTTCCTGGATGTATTTCCTGATGAGCTTCCAGGCTTACCACCTAACAAAGAGGTGGAATTTTTCATTGATGTCGCTCCTGGTAATGCTTCCATTTCTATTGCTCCATATAGAATGGCACCTGCAGAATTAAAAGAGTTAAAAATTCAGCTTTAGGAGTTGCTCGACAAGGGATTTATCAGATCCAGCACTTCTCCTTGGGGAGCACCTGTCCTATTTGTAAAGAAAAAGGATGGGACTCTCCGATTGTGCATTGATTATAGACAGCTAAATAAAGTGACTATAAAAAATAGATATCATCTCCCTCGCATTGAAGATCTGTTTGACCAGATTAAAGGAACGGGTGTTTTCTCCAAAATAGATCTAAGATCAGGCTATTATCAGATGAGGGTAAAGGAAGTTGATGTGTCTAAGACTGCTTTTTACATCAGATATGGCCATTATGAATTTTTGGTCATGCCATTTGGGCTTACAAATACACCAACAGCCTTCATGGATCTAATGAACAGGGTTTTCCACCCCTACCTAAATCAATTTATGGTGGTCTTTATCGATGACATCCTGATGTATTCCAAGACACCGGAAGATCATGACAGACATTTAAGGATTATTCTGCAGAATTTGAGAGAAAAGCAGTTGTAAGCCAAATTCAGCAAATGTGACTTTTGGCTGAATGAGGTATCCTTTTTGGGCCATGTTATTTCTGCAGAGGGCATTAAAGTAGATCTTTTAAAGATTGATGCAATCCTTTAGTGAAAGCCACCCAAGAATATGACTGAAGTGCGAAGTTTTCTGGGATTGGCTGGGTATTATAGGAATTCATTAAGGGCTTCTCCACCATTGCAGCTCCTATGACATGACTGCTATAGAAGAATGTTAAATTTGTGTGGACTGACAAATGCCAAGAATGTTTTGAGAAGCTTAAAACCATGTTGACAAAAGCTCTTATCATTACTCAACCCAAATTAGGCAAGGATTTTATGATCTATAGTGATGCCTCCAGGAATGGTTTAGGTTGCGTTCTGATGCAGAAAGGCAAGGTGATTTCTTATGCCTCCCGACAACTTAAAACTCATGAGAAAAACTATCCTACTAATGATTTAGAGTTGGCAGCTATTGTTTTTGCATTAAAGATTTGGAGGCATTATTTGTATGGAGAAAAATGCTACATCTATTCAGATCACAAGAGTTTGAAGTATCTGCTTACCCAGAAAGAACTCAACCTTAGACAAAGATGCTGGTTGAAGTTAATTAAAGACTATGATTGCTATATCGACTACCATCCAGGAAAAGCGAATGTAGTAGCTGATGCGTTTAGCAAAAAATTCATGTCAGGTAATGTTAAAGCTTTTGATTGAACTTGTATAAGATATTGATAAGTGTAAATAATTAATAGTGATCTTTGCAGCCCTTCGAGCAATGAATACCAGTTTAAAACTATAGCTGATGGAGCTATAGTAGCTGAACTACGAGTTAAACCAGGCTTTGTGCATCAAGTAAAAATGGCTCAGAAAGAAGACAACCAACTAATGGTTATTGTAAACAAGCTTCAACACAGCAGTGAAAGTAATTACTCATTGACTAGTGATGGAAGTCTCTGTTATAAAGGAAGACTTTATGTGCCTGCCCGGGAAGAACTGAAGAAGAATATTTTGATAGAAGCAAACAATAATAGCTATGCCATGCACCATGGAAGTAATAAGATGTACCAGGACTTGAAAGCCTATTATTGGTGGCCAGGCATGAAGCGTGATGTGACTGAATTTGTGAGTAAGTGTTTGACATGTCAACAGGTGAAAGCAAAGCATCAGGTTCCTTCGAGATTATTGCAACCACTTGTTGTTCCATAATAGAAATGGGATGAGGTGACCATGGCCTTTGTTACTTGTTTACCTATGACTCAGAGGAAGCATGATGCTATCTGGGTAATCATTGACCACCTCACCAAATTAGCTCATTTCTTGCCAGTACGGATGGATTTCTTTTTGACCAAGCTGGCAGAACTCTATATAAGTGAGGTGGTTAGATTACATTGAGTGCCCACATCTATTGTGTCTGACAGGGATCCTAGATTTACTTTTCATTTCTGGAAGAGTTTTCATGATGCTCTGGGTATTAGACTTCGCCTTAGCACAACATTTCACCCTCAGACTGATGGCCAGTCAGAGCGGGTGATTCAGATATTGGAAGATATGCTTAGATGTTGTGTTCTTGAGTTTGGCACTAATTGGAAAAAAATATTTGCCTTTAGCTGAGTTTGCCTACAATAATAGCTATCAATCCAGTCTAAAAATGGCCCTTTTTGAAGTATTATATGGTAGAAAGTGTAGGACTCCTTTATGCTGGATTGAACTAAGTTGGAGAAAGCTTTTGGATTCAGACTTGATTTGCGAATCTGAAGAAAAGGTCCAGATCATTAAAAGTAGATTGAAAGAAGCTATGGATCGTCAGAAGTCGTATGTAGATCTGAAGAGGAGAGATATCGAGTTCCAGGTTGGTGACAAGATTTTTATGAAGGTATCTCCATGGAAGAAAGTTTTGAGATTTGGAAAGAAGGGCAAGTTAAGCCCTAGGTTCATTGGTCCATACGAGGTACTTCAGCGAGTTGGACTCGTAGCCTACAGATTAAAGTTGCTATCTGCTTTGGAGAAGATATATGATATCTTTCATGTGTCTATGCTCCGCAGATACAGGTATGATCCGAGTCATATGATAGCACCAGAAGAGATACAAGTCCAGATTGACATGAGCTATGAGGAAAGACCAGTAAAGATTTTGGCTAAGGAAGTCCAACAATTCAGAAATAAGCAGATACCATTGGTGAAGTTCATGTGGCATCACCATAATATCGAGGAAGCAACATGGGAACCTGAAGCAACAATGAGACAGCATTATCCTCTATTTTTCAATTCAAGTAAATTTTGATGACGAAATTTCTTTTAGTAGGGGAGAAATGTAATGACCTCAACACCGGATTAGCTGTAAATAGTACTTTCCGATGGTGAATAGTATTTCCCGAACCCGAAAGGACATCCGAAAGTCAAAAATATTTCATTAGACCATCGAAACGCATTGGTTATGGTGAGTCCAGGGTTGAAATTTGAAGTGAAATTGAGATCAAATGGGCCTCAAAAGGTCAAAAATACGAAAAGGTAGCGAGTCAATTTCCCTGATAGGAAATGTGACTTGATTTTGTATAAATTATTAAAAAAAAAGTAAACGAACTCCAAAAATTGCCAGATTTTGAATGTCTACATTAATTTTTATGTAGAATATTTTAGTAATGAAAATTGAATTTTTTGGTGATATCGGTAGTTATCGAATAGGATCGATAAATTTGAATCGGACCAATAACAAACTCCGATTGAGCTGAAAATTTGTGTGCTAGCTATTTTTGATATGATAAGAGTGATAAAATTATTTTTGGAGTGATTTGGAAGCTGGAAGTGGGAGGATTTTGAGTGGGTTTTAAATGGCCTAAAATGGGCCTTTAAGTGAACTTGGGCTAAGCCCACTTATTAGGCCCATATGAGAGGTATTTAAGTGATAAAAAATCTGGAAAAACTCCAGATTTTTCACAGCCCTCTCTCTTTTCTTTTCTTTAGGTAGACGAACCACTCCTCTTAACTCTCTCCCTTTTGATTTTTCTTCATCCACTCTAAATTTTATTTGTTTCATAACATAAGAGTTAAAGTTTCATCTCTTTAGATCACCCTAATGGCCTCAATCAAGTGATTTGAGCAAAAAAAAGGCAAGAAATCAAGTTGACAAAGAAAAATGGGTAAGATAGAGTTTAAGAAATTAATTGGTTTAAATTTATTCTTTAGTGTTTTCTTATAGATTTTGAGGTGTAGATCATGATTATGAGCTTGAATTTTTCATTTGAGAATAAAAAAAAAAGGAAAACTAAGTTTATATGGCCGACAATGGTAGGTGAGGAAGAAGAAGGAAGCTTAGCAAGGAATAAAGGCAAGAAAAATGAGGTTTAGGCTTCCTAAATCAAGTGAAAAATGTAAGTAGCTAGTAAATCTTTACATTTTCTATGTTTATGAATTTATTTCTTTTATGTAATTAGGGTAAAAATTGTTAAATTTGTTAAATGATGAAATTAGTTTGGGAAAAATGAAATTTAATCATAGAAGAGACTAATTGAATGTTAAAATGGAAGAAAGAAAATTTTTAGGAAGGTATACTATAGGTGGCCGAATTATCCACTAAGGGAAAAATATGAAATTTTGCATGTAATTAATATATAATAGCCTAAATTAATTATAGAGATAATATTTAGTGCCTATGGATTTGTTAAAGAATATTCAGAATTAATTTCATAATTTTTAAGCTTATTTAATGTATATGTATAGAGTAAAATTTGTGAATTATTGTGAAATAATTGGTGATATAAGTAAAAAAATGGTAGTAAATATTAAATAAGGCATATATGAATTTTATTGAAATTTATTAGAATTATTAGAATATTATTGAAAATTAAATGTGAATATATATAATAGAAAATATTGAATTATTAATGAATAAATTGCATAAAAATGTAAAAGGAAGTAAATTAATATGCAATTAATTTACAGTCAATAAAAAAGAAATAAAAAGTCAATCAATAAATTTTTCTGAAATTAAAAAAAGGTTAATAAAGTAACTATTATTGTGCCCTTAGAAATAGTCAGACAGTAAAAATTAGTTCAGAATATAATTGGCTAGTCATAGGAACACCTTTACCGTGGTGCAAGTCATGGCGACTTGCTTTGCTATGGGTAGAATCTCTGATCTCCATAGCTTTAGTGTAAAGTGCAGTGTTATATGGAAAATAGTTCCTTGGAGATCATTTTTCTATTAGTGGTGGTCCATGGGGTCCACGTTCCGTGTATCCGATCTGAAGTTTTTTGCTGGATCTGTAATAAGGGCATAATGAAAGTAAATTGCTAAAAATGTGAAAAGATAATGAAAAATGATATTTAAAAGTAAAAAAGGACTAAAGTGAAATAAAATAAAAGTTTAGGGGCAAAATAGTAATTTTTTTCAAAAGTGTAAAAGTTAAGTAAATTAAGTAAGAATTGCTTAAATAAGGATAAAATAGTCAGTTAATATTTAAATTGCTTAAAAATAAAATTTTATAGTCAACAGGGATTAAATTGTAATTTTGCACAAAAGTGTCAAAAGAAATGTATTTTAATGAAAAATAACCTAATTATTAGCTTAAAGATCACAAATAAGCTTAACAAAGGCAAATTTATAATTATGCGATAAAAATGGTAAAGTAAGGGAAGTTCAAAAATAAAATGAACAATATTATAGAAAAATTAAAATTGGTGTTGTAGTAAGTAAATAAATGATTTTCTAAGTATTTGTGTAAAAATGTATTGATTAAGAATGTTTAAGTATAATTTTAGGAAATATATAGATTTCTAGTCACCACTAAGCATGTTTAGTGCTCAGCGCATAGTTGTTACTGCGTGCAGGTACTCGGGAGCAGGAGCAAGAATACACCCTGCATGACTTCTTTTAGATATTTTTGTTATTTAAAGCTGGCATGTATATAAAGTTATATTTTGGATATGAAATTGGTAAACAGGAGTTGTAATAGTGAATAATTTTGATGGACGACTTTTATTTTGATATATATATATATATATATATATATATATATGTATGTATGTATGTATGTATGTATGTATATGATATGGGAAATGAATGGATATGATTGAGATAATATTGTTGTTGTGCCTCTGATAGGCTGTGTGAATTGTCTGCATTTTAGGGGGCTAGTATCATGTACAACCGTTATATTGTAAAAATTTTATTAAATGCATAGTGACTTGGACAATTATAGGTCATCATTGAACCTTTATCAAATTTCTGAACCAAGGTTATACCTAAGAGTTTAAAGTAAGAATAACAAGTTATAAGAAAAAGAGTAAAAAAAAATTTTTGGCCTATGACATATCGAAATAGTGATGAGTGTGTTAAGGGTGTTACACGAGACCCAATCTAGCATATGCCTTGAGTATTGTTAGTCAATTCACGCACAATCCTGGAGAGAAGCATATGAAAGCAGTTATGAGGATACTGAGGTATTTAAAATTCACACCGGGAAAAGGTATTTTGTTTAAGAAAAGGGCAAATGTTCAAGATATTGTTGTATATACTGACACTGACTGGGCTAGAGCATTGGTTAACCGAAGGTCTACATCTAGCTACTTCACTTTTGTAGGAGGTAATATTGTTACTTGGAGAAGTAAAAAACATAATATGGTCACTCGTTCAAGTGCAGAGGCTGAGTGCAAAGGAATTGCACTTTGATTATGTGAAGCTTTATGGTTGCGATTGTTACTACAAGACATAGGTTATTCACAACAACAACCAATTCGGTTGTATTGTGATAGTAAAGTTGCTTGTGATATAACTCACAACCCAATCCAACATGCTAGAACTAAATATGTTGAAGTTGACAAGTTCTTTATCAAAGAGAAGTTAGAAAGTAGATTTTGGAATTGCCTCAAATTCGATCCAAAGATCATGTAGCAGATATTCTAATTAAGGCAGTTTCAAGTCATGATTTCTTGAGATGGATTGACAAGTTTGACATACATGATATCTATGCACCAACTTAAAAGGAAGTATTGAAATATGATTGGTATAGGATAGTGTGTAAATAGCAAGGTTTAGCCTTTTTCATGTAGCCCACTTTTTAGTATAGCCTTTTATCCCCAATATATAGCCTTTTTCTTTCTAGCATAGATATACTTTTTACTTTTTTTTTCTTGGATATATCAATAGTGTTCTTATCTTCACCTTTTAAGTAAGATATAGTTAAATCTCTTCTTCTCATTGTATGATGAAATGAATAAGAAATACAACACCAAAATTCTCTCCATTTGTTTCAAGTAAATTTAATACTACAAGATCTTACAGCAAGGAAAAAAGTGTGTTTATTTAATATTTTATCTTCACAATTCGAGGTTTAATTAACAAAATATAACCAAATTAAACCTTGGGATCTAATCAAACATCACATTGCCGCCCCTCTTCCCTTTATTATTTACATATATTTGTCGAATGTTCATAGGCTATTAACTACATACAAATAATGGGTGAATTTTTCTTCTACCCTTTTTATTTTTTGTGGATAAAAGATTTAAAAAAAAGTTATTATAGTGGTGGGTGCAGTACAACATTTTTTCGAAAGAAAAAAAACAATTACAATATGTAATAAAGTTATACGTAAGAATAATCATGTAGAGAAGATACAAATTTCACCAATGGGGTGGTAAAGGTCTTAATCTGGCTAATTAATTAATAGAAGAACAAAATAAGTACGAAGAGGAATGATATCGGTGAAAGTTTAATAAAGTTGGAAGAATACTTTTGAGGAAGAGACAAACTAATTAACAAGGTGATATTGAATTAATTTTGGTGCAAGCCAGCCAAGAAGAGAAAATAAAATTAAATGATGATAAGTTACGTACGGAGCATGGCTAATTTGAAAATTAAAAAAGTTAAACATATAGTTTGGTAAGTGGATAAGGAATAGGTGATGGAATGAAATTTGTATTTTTCAAGAGACATTTAAAAGTAAGTATCCTTATCTTGTACACTCAACAGCTCTGTCCTTTTCTCTTAATTTGGTGATGCAACATACCACCTTAATCTACAACTTGTTTTTCAACAGGATTTACTGGGACCCATTACTTTTTTTTTTTACAGTCAACTTTCATTTTTTCATTTTCCGAAAAATTAAAAAAACTTTAATTCTTATTTATATATAAAAAAATAGAAACTCGAATATGAAATATACTAATTAATATATCAAAACTAGATAAAAAGTAGATTTTATTAACGTCATTAAAGTAAAAAAAAAAAAATTAATTGGTAATGAGTTGAATCTATCTATATATCATATATACATCAAAATTTCACTATAATAACAATAAAAAAATGAGTACATTAAAATTTTTATTTTATATTTAGCGATGCTTTTTAAGGTAACTAAGCATGTCTATCAAGTCTTTAAAAATAAAAAGTGTCGGTTGAATCGTGGTTAAATTCAGCATTAAGAAGTTCTGCTATAAAATCAATAATATATTGTTAATTGGCATGCTGCATAGGTGGCACCACGGTGTATAACTATTTATCTTGAAAGTTTGGGAAATGAAGACTATTGTTTATCAAATAGGATGAAATTGGTCAAAATAAATGGATTTCGTCCAGGATTATAATTAAGAAACTTAATGGGTAGTTAACGTTTCTAGTACTTAGCTTTTTAGGGGAGTTGAAATTTCAGAATCTTGAAAATCTTTGTGTTGTCTACGTTGGAAAGAATATTATAGTAAGACTTAGATTGGCAATTAAGCTGGCCTTTCTTTTTATATATAAAGATAAAAATGATTTCACACATAAAGGAGAAATGGTGAAGGCTAAAGTGAGGTGTAAATTTTTAATCTTTCAGTAGAATGGCTGGTTGGAAACAAATTGAATTATTACTAAAAATAGTATTTTTAATTAGAAGAGATTGTCCCTAGTATTAGTAGCACCTTGAATTAGAAAAAAAATCAAGTAAGATTTATTTCATTGAATATAATTGATTATCACTTTTCAGGGCTTAAATGAGATGATACGGTTTTAAACTCTAGTTAATTAGTATGGATCAATTTTAGAAAAAAAAAATGTTTTTGGTTAGTTTCACCCATTATCATTGAATTTGTAGCCAAATTACGCAAAAATAATGAATTTTTTTTTCATAAAAATTACTGAATTTTACAAATTTATACAACAAAATTACTTTTTTGACCGATTTTCGACAAAGGGCATACCGAAGAGTCTAATTGGTATGTCCAGTCAGCATATCATGCACACATGGCATGCTAACGTGATATGGGTTAAATTCACTTATGGTCACTCAATTTATGTTAAATTAAGCAAAAATAACAAATATTTTTTTCAAAAAAATCACTGAACTTAAAATTTTTATACACAAAAATAATTATGACTGATTTTCGGTGATGACACTTGCAGAAAAATCCAGTTGGCATGCCATTTCTGCAATATGTGCACTCGTGAACACACTGTCAGATCTACATCATTGCTGACATGTTAATTTTGACACATGTCAAAATATTATTGGACGTTGAAGTGTACACATGTAAAAAAAATGACATGTCAGCATATGATGTGGATTTAATAGTATGTCCACATGTGCATAGATTTTTGACATGCCGTAGTTGAATTTTTCGGCAAGTATCATTACCGAAAATCAGTCATAATTATTTTTGTGTATAGAAGTTTAAAATTCAGTTACTTTTTTGAAAGAAAAAATTCTTTTATTATTTTTGCATAATTTTAGCATAAGTTGAATGACCATAAGTAAAATTAATCTTTGTTCACGTGTTATGTTGATGTGGCAAACATGACACATGTTATGCTGACGTGGACTTTCCAGCATGTTCCTTACCGAAAATTAGTCAAAATTATTTTGTTGTATAAATTTGTAAAGTTCGGTAATTTTTATTTTTACGTAATTTGATCACAAGTTCAGTGATTATGAATGAAACTAACCCAAATATTTTCTTTTGTTGCTCTTTCTGACGGATGGCTGCAATAAAAAAATTATTATCAAATATAGTAAAAATATTAGAATTATTCTATCGCAACGGTTTTACAAATTTATATCCGTTTTCGTTATTTTAAATTATTACAACAATTTGAATATTCAGATACACTATATTCTTTTATGCTACAATATATATATATATATATATATATATGAAGTAGCGAATGGTTGCGAAGAATTGAGATAATAGTATGATGATTGAGTATTTGTCTTGTAATGCAAAAGGTTAAAAATTCAATTTCTCTTTATGTTATAAAAAAAGTTATCATCTTTATGTTTGCTCTTAAATTATTTAATTCAGGCATGTTTTTGAAGTAAAACAATTTTGCAATATAAAACTTGAAAATAAAATTTATTTAAAATTTAATTATTATTGAATCTTCAACATTCCATCTGCATTCAATCGCAAGTTTGAGAAATTTGTAGTTAAGTCTCATCTCCATGCATCGTAGACTTTAAAACAGATGAAAATCCTATTGTTATTGTTGTATTTATGTTTATCAGCTCTTGTCTTGCTTATATTTATTTCTATTATTGCATCATGTTACTCTGTTTTATCTAGCATAAACATGTATTACGAAACTATTGAATAAGTCTATAACAAAACAGATATCTGAAAAGCCATTATATATTAAATAAGGTATTTTATACATTAGAAAAAAAAAAAAAAAGCAAAATAACACTAACTTGTAGACCACTTAAAATTTGACATTATTCGTATGAATCGTATAGAAACTGAATTCGATTCGTAAAATTTAAACATAACTCTGTCCGTATTACTCATTCATTTCTTAAATGGTACGGCACAGTGAGGATGGATTGTCCAAGAAAATCATTTCTTTTTTTGTCAATATTTTGTGGACAATCATGGACACTGATGACACTTTGCTAATCATGGGACAAATATTTTTTTTTTTAATTTGATAAAATGATCTGTCCGACAGATCTGGGACATTTATATGCATATATGATATGCAAATAATAGTATGCATATGTGTATTTTGATAAAATATATTTTTCTAGATTTTGAAAAAAAATAAATGGATCGATCTGTGATCTGTTTTGATCTGTATGTAAGTCATCCATTTCGATATAATCCAGCCCAAACTATTTAGTAGGTGTATAACTTATATAATTTTTCTAAAATTCATCATTTTCTATCATTTATTTATGATTGGTATTTCTTTATGTGTATTGGAGAGGGTCGCACATCCCTAGTATTTGATAAGTCACGAGAGTTTATAATTTTGTGTCGAATAATTTTATATTGGTTTAGATCTTTTTGGACTTTAAGTAACATTGGAGTAATTATAAAGCCCAAACCTAATTTCCAAGCAGTAGCACACGTATTTAACATGCATGATTAATTTAGTTCTTAAATAATTAACATATATAGACTGCTCTAAACGATATAATTATTTTGAGAAATTATTTTCAGGGGAGCCCAAAAATAATGTTACAGAACTGTGTCAAAATCCCACAGTGAAAGCATGAAAACCGACACTTTACTTATTCTTCAGCAGTCTACTGTAGCAAACTTATCCTAAAATGGAGTCCTTTATATGAATTAAAAAGTAGAGATAGTACTAATAATAGTAATTCATAGTATATAAATATATAAATTAAAAAAAATTAGTTGAAATTAATAATTGAGAAAAAAAAATTATTTTATCTTTCACCTTTTCTTTTTTTTAATATTGAAGTTGTTGAGATTTGACTTCTTGAGTTGCTGCACTATGAGGCAGAAATCTCATCAAACTTCAAAGTTCTAATCCAATAACATCTTTCTGCTTTGTTACAAATTAATTCATGATTTTTTTTAATTTATTTTTACCTAAATTTAGTGAATGAAAATAAGCTGTCTAAATTCAATTTTCTTTTTCTTTTAAAAAAAAAACAAATTCAATTATCAATAAATTTCAATTTAATTTAGCAGTTAATAAGAAATCTCATATTCCTCGTAGAGTACATTAAAATATTTATAAAAAAGGATTTTTCGATCATTTAAAGGGTATAATTTTGCAGAATTTTCCTTAAATAATAACCTATTAAAATTTCCTCATCAAATTTGAATTTTAAAGGCTTTTTGCAACAAAAGAAAACAAAAAAAAAATTGATCTTTTTGTACGTTCAGATAGTGAATCTTTTGAAATGGGGTTTGGGAAAATTAAACGTACATAAAAATCAACGGTAAGGGTTGAAGATGGCAAGAGCTTCTTGTACTTAACTTGATCAATGCCCCGAAATCTCTCACCACTGCTAAAAAGATATCCAAAGGAACACAGATTATAAAAGCATCCTCAACTTATTGAAGAAGAAACAAATCCAAGTTGCTCTATCATGGACACATTCATGTCATCATCAGTACTGTGTTGATAGTAACCCAGCTCTTAGACCCTTTTTTGTGTTAAAAAAACCCTAAATATCATAAAGGAAATAAATAGTCATAATTATTTTTATTTTTATATAATACATTCAATATTCAAAAATTAAAAACATAACGAGTTGGTTTTGTTGTCAATTTCAATGAATGTTGATTTTGGAATTGTGTGCTGCTACAATAATACGGTCAAATTTCACATATTCTAATTTTCAAACACGGTGTGAATTTGTATTTATTATTTATAAAATTGATAAATACATATCATTATTAATGTTAAAATTTAAGTGTTCAAATAAATTTTATATATATATATATATATATATATATATATATATATATATATATATATATATATATATATATATATATATATATATATATATATATATATATATATATAAGGTAATTTGAGATGCATTATTATGTATTAAGCCATAATTAAATGAAATTCTTTATTTTTCAATTCACTAGGAAAAGAAAAGGCATATAAAAGGTTTAGGGGAAAAAAAAAGAAATAAAGGGATCTTGGTTATCTTCATTCCGCTTGACGAATCAGAAGAAATGGAATGAGTATGCCTCTTGTAGGTTGGTCAATGTTATATCTACAAAGATATATATATATATATATATATATATTTTAATTTTCTTTAAACATTACAGAGAGAGATTCCCCAAAAGAAGTTTTTATAAAAGAGGATGCTTTTGTTAAAGAGAAGCATTTTTAGTGTCAAAAAAGAGGAAGCATATGCGTATAATGGAATAGAAAAAGGGTACGCATAGGGATGATGGTGGATATGTGGGCAATGTGTGGGTGCAAATGCAATGCATGCTAAGTGTTTGTTTTAATGACAATGCATGTGGATATTTTTTGCTTCTTTCCAAGGTTTCTTAGCCTTTGCTTTGCTTTGGTTTTCTAAGATTAATGTATGAATCATTACCTTATAATTATTTTTCACAAAAGGGGGGATTCCCATGTTGGGAACCATTTCAAAATTTCCTTATGTTATTTTAGGAATAAAAAGGGAGTAAAGGGGTTGCCTTTGAAACAAATGCTAGCTAGCTAGATAGATAGATAGCTGTCAGATAAAATGTGATAAGCCATTTGATGAGAAACGAAAAGCCAAATTGGCTATTGGCTGTTTTTTGTATAGGAATTTCAATTTATGCAATCAGCCGTAAGTGTTTTGCCCAATTTGGAATTGCCTTTAAAGCAATTTGTTAAAAGATGGTGATCCATTTTTATCGCAACTACGAAAAACATTTTTTCCTTTCTCCCCAATCTCAAATTTATGCTAATTAATTGACAAAGTATAGTCAATATTTAGTTGCAATCAGAATACTTAATTGTTTATGCTAATTAATTGACAAAGTATAGTCAATATTTAGTTGCAATCAGAATACTTAATTGTTAAGTGTGTTTGCTACTCACTTTATTGAATAGGATTCCAATTTATAGTACAAATTATATATATATATATATATATATATATATATATATATATATATATAGTTAATTATCCCACTTTGATTAGTTCTTCTAACTATAATGGCTTAAACTAAATTATTTTTATGATTTAGCTTTTAAAGTTGAGTTAAAATATAATCCATTTTCTTTCAAATCATATTAAAGCTGCTAGTCTACTACGCCACTTTCATATGAACCACAATTGTAAATTTTTGAAATTTAGATATAAATTTACTTTGTAAAGACTCTATTTGGGTGGAGGTTTAATAAAGTAAGGTAAGACTAAAATAACTAAATTAATAATACAAACACATGAAGTTGAGTTAATAATTCATTTGAATATTTAAATTTTAACAATAACATATTAAGCACTAGTCAATTTTAATTTTACAAATAATTTACAGTATTTTTAAAAAAATTACAAAGCATGTCACTCAATTGTAGTTTACCAAAAAATCTACTAAAATTAATAAAAAAAATAAATTCGTTCCATTTTTAATTATAGATAGTCTGACTGTAAACATGTGTTTTCATCAAAACAATTCAAACATTATGTTAGCGGAATAAAAAATCATACGCTCTGAATTTTCAAAAGTAATATGAATAATTATATTTATTATTTATAAATTTTACAATTATAACTATTTAATAAAATCATTTATGTTCAAATGAATTATGAAGATAAAATCCAACTGTCTTCATCTATCAAGAAAAACAAATCTAAATGAAGATAAAATTTAACTGTCTTCATCTGTCAAGAAAAACAAATCTAATAACATCAACTTGTGGCATGATTGGTGGCAATAAGGGGTGAGAAGCAGTTGCAGTGGCGTAGAGAAGCGGTTTCGCTACGCAATCCTTCTGAACTCAAAACAAAAAACAAAAATAATAGAGGAAATTACCTCAAATGCCAGATTTTTTTCCCTTTTTTCAAAAAATACAACCCACTCCTCTAATTTTTCCTAAATCTTACCTTTTAAATTTTTGTTTTAAAAAATATAACTTTTTTTCACTTAAACGAAAACTCTTCAGTCCAAGCAGCAATGGATTCATAGCTCACATCATCTTCGCTCAACTGCAATATGAACTTGGTAGCTTAAGGATTGGATTGTGCATTCGCAATTATTTATAAAACTATTGTCCCTGCCAATATCGTCTTGGACATCAGCAATAATTACCTTGGCTCCATTTTTAACGAATAATTTTGCGGTACATGCTCCTACACCACTAGCTCCTCCAGTTATCATTGCCACTTTTCCTTCTAGCCTGTTAAAAGTTCGGGAAAATATTGAATTGAAATTGTAGATTTTTGTTAATTGAATTTATATTAAAATTTACTCTTGCTTGTTGTATCTTCTGAAGAATTTCTACTCATCTTTGGTTCCGATCTCCTATAATATGGACAGAAAAAATTTTGAGAGAAGCCTACTCTTGAAAGAATATTGCTTCAGATATTTGAATAATTGATTTCAATAAATAAAGTTTAAGTTGTTTGTCTGTCTCTGTCAGGAATACTATGCATTTGTTGTTATTTGTGCGAAGTGATCGGATTGTGTTTGATTTTTCTTTCTTTTATTATTACACTTATTTTTCTTTCTTTGAAGGTAGAGCAACGTTTTGATAAACTAGAAGATGCGAGCATTTTTAATATACAATTTTCTCTTAATCTGTTTAACGCTGACAGATTCTCTATTGTTGATTTTGTTCCCGATTTAAATATAGATTTTCATTTTTTTCCTATATATATTATCTTTCTATGTATGCATCATTTTTCATTTTTTCCAAGTATTTTTCCCTAATATCTAATTCGGTTGCCATTTATTCAGAAAGTACTTCAAGAGCCATTTTCCACAACTGACATGCTATACAAGCTTGTGAAAGAATGCGAGACCATGCCCGATTGCCTTTTCCCCACGATCGATCCTCCATCTTCTTCGGTTGATGAATGTAGCAGCCCTTCGACTTCTGCTACCACCGATGGGATTCTGAGAGTCCCGAAAGAGCTGCCCGAAATCGAACATATGGAGAGCTCTTATATGACGAGCACAATATCAACATTGAGAGTTTTGAAGAAAATAAGGAGTGGAAGCTCTGCTATTAGTGTGTTTTCATTGCCTCCATTGCAGATTAGTGGGCTGGATGATACTTGGAAAAAGATTCCTATACTGGAACTGGTAGCCAAGTAACAGGTCTCGGATACTAACATAGACGTAAATTTTTTATTTTTGATTTTTTGATAAACATAGATGTAAAATGTTTAATCAAACAATTATAAACAATATAATATTGGATATCATTTTTATAAATATATTTTTTTCTTATTACCATAAAAGTTATAAACAATATAATATTGGATATCATTTTTACAGATATATATATATTTTTCTTATTACCATAAAAGATTTTACAATACCGGGTATTGAACAACCTAGCAGCTGTTATTTGATGCCATTCTGGCACTGGTTATGCAGAGAACAAACTTCAGATAATCGCATCAGTCTGTACGAAAATTCTTCTTTTATTAATTTTCGTCAATTTATTTATACACATTTTGCCCTTTCTCTGTTTTGTCTTTTCTGATCTGAGATGATGCGAAAAATAGAATGAAGAGAGAAACTATTTATTCAATTTATAAATAAAATGGTTTACATTTACCTCGTCATGTCGTTGTGGAAAATTCATAATTTGAATATTGTTTGCTTTTGCATGTGCTATTCTCTTTCATTTGCTTAATAAAACATAATTTGAAATATTAATTTTACATGTAGATTAAAAGATATGTAGAAATGGCTCGTAAGTTACGATTTTTTAAGCAACACATAACAAAGGCTGGCTTGTTAACATCTACTAGGTCTGCAACAGTCAATGATATTGATTTGGACACTTTGGAGGTATTATTGATTATCTTATTTTATCACACTACTAAAAATGTTACTATGTTATATTTTTTATGTGATTTTGTTCATGGTAATGTTAGGTTAAGCTGGGTAAATTCGAAGCTGATGTACACACTATGCATACAATTAGTATACATTGTATATATAACATGTATACATTGTGTATACAGTTAGTACACATTGCGTATACATGATGTACACACGGTGTATATAGCATTTACACACGATTAAAATCATAATTCGCAATAAATTAATAGAAAGTATATACACTGTATATAGCTAGTACACACTATGCATACAACATGTACACACTGTGTATATATGATGTACACACTGTGTATACAACTAATACACACGATGTATACACTAAGTACATAATGTGTACATCAAGTATACACATTGTGTATATTAAGTATAATCGGTGTGTACACCGTATGTACATCATGTACACATAGTGTATATACCAAGTACACAGATTGTGTACATTAAGTACACACTGTGTGTATATCATGTACACACGATATATACACCATATACACATATTGTACATGTACATCAAGTACACACTGTGTATACACCAAGTACACACGGTGTATACACCATGTACACATATTGTCTACATCAAGTACACATTGTGTATACGTAATATACAAACATGTAAAAGACTAAACAATCCACAGTATCCAAGTAATGATATTACAACCTCATTTTTTTAAATTTTATCCACTTAATGTTTATGTTTGCTTAGTCAAGCGATAAAATCATTTTTAGTTTAAAAATAATATGTATTATTGTAATGCACAACAAAAAGTAGGAAAATCATATTGTTTAATTTTATCCGTGTAAAGATATATGCTGGAACTGCCTTCACCCTAATCTGAAAACTACATGAGGAGGTGATTTATTGAAAAAACATATGTTTTGCAACAGAGCATTTGTGCCAGTATGCATAGATGAATAAAATTTATACAATTGTGAACACTAGCATGACATGACTCATCAATGCTGTGCCATTGTCTTGTTGTCATCTCTGTAGTAGATCATCATCACTAGAAAATCTTTCAGCTTTATGCCATCTATGAGCATGATGTTTTTTTCCAGAATTATCACATGTATTCTTATTAATTATTTTTTAATATTTAGTTGTTTGTATGTCCATTACGAGTAAAACGAAAAGGTATCTGATTCCATGCTTGTAAATACCATACTAATGTCAGTGTATGTTACAAAGTTTTTTTCGGTGGGAAGCTAGGTATTGGAGCACAATGGACATAGCACATGATCGAGGTCATCTTCTATTCTGCTGTCATTTATTCATAAGATTTTTACTTCTACCAATTTTATTTTGGTGCATTAAATAGAAAGCACTTTTACAACTTAGAATAATGAGCAAACATTTGTATCTAGATGTTGATTTTTGCTGGATGGCAAGGAAATAAATTTGTTTTCAGTAATATTGCCTCAAGATGGAATTCTAATTAGCAATTACTGTTTTAGGTTTGAGCCTGCTCCTCCTCAAGTGCTTTTGTCTGAAGAAATTACTGGTTCTCTTCGCAAATTGAAGGTGGATGCTAGAATCTTTTTATTATTGAAATTTATCCATTTAACTGTCATCAGTTTCTACTCTATTTAAGCATAGGAGCTGAAGTTTGTTGTCCTCTTGTTTTCGATTGAATCATGTAAAGGGTTGTTGCACCCTTCTAAGGGATCAATTTAAATGTCTGGAGAAGAGAGGATTGATTGCCCCATGTGCCGAAAACTGAAGGTCGGTCAAATTTCATATTTTATGCCATTCTACTTTTAGCCAGAGGTAGGAGTCACTTCAAAATGATAGGAACAGCTATTACTCTCAATAGCCTAAAGTTTTGCGTTTTGTACTCCCAAGGCATGGAGTCTTATTAGTGTGAAGCATTCCGTATTATGTTATCCATGGACATGGAAGATTCTGCTTGTATTCATAAAAACAAAATGTTGAGATAATAATGAAATTATATGGTGGATGGATGTAATGTTGAATGTGTCTGGAAGCATAATAAATATTGACATTTTCAATACTTGTGTGTTCTTCTAATTGTTTGACAGGAGGTAAAAAAATGAATGAACTCAAGGAGACCCGAGCGTTGGCAGTAAGTTGGAGAGATAAAGGCAACCTGGTTAGGGATATGAAGATGATTTTGACTGTCTTGATGTGAATGACATTTATTTATGCTGCAAAAATTTATTGCTGCAGGGAATTTTGCTTAAATGCCTTGCATGGTTGGCTATGTCCCATTTGCTAATAGCCTAGTTTTTTATTTTATTTTATTGTTAAGTTACAGTAACTTATATTTGAAGAGTTCCGACAAAATAATAATAATAATAATAATAATAATAATAATAATAATAACAACAACAATAACAACAACTTATGTCTGAAGATTTTATAATCAAAATTTTCTCATTAATCAATAGGTGATTTGCACTTGCTATTCTGTTTTGTAATATAATTATTTGAATGTACTACATCCAAAGTTTAATTGCAGGGTCTTCAACTTCTAATATTTTTCTACAGATGCATGAATGCGAAAGATGGAGTTTAATTAGCCATCCTTCAATAATTGGGAAACAAGAAAGGATAGCTGGGTCCAAAAGTTCTAACAACCATAAGGTTCTTTTTCCATCATAATTCATAAGGACTTCAAAAGTTTATCTGAGTGATATATTGCTATACATATGGTAAAACCCATTTTTCTTGTATGCAGTAAGAGGTAATTTTTTAGCTTTATTTAGACTTTGAAATTACAAAATTATTAAAACAAATAAAAATTTAACTTTTGCGATCTTTTTCAGTTTAAAACATAAATTATATCAAATGCATCCTCTTCATAGGCAATATCTTTGCGCTTTGGAATTGCTAATATATATATATATATATATATATACACTTTTTTATTTTGTATCCTTAACTATTTGATTGTTAAATAAATTGTCTCTTGTTGCTCAATTTGAAGTGATGCTAATTTATTTTTGTTATGAAGTGGGCAACTTTTTAGATTATGCTTTTTCTACATTAGGTGAAACACATGATACATATTTTGGAACAAGTGAGATGGTTACGTATTTTTTGAAAACTATAAGTTGTATTTTTGTTATTAAAAATTTAAAAAGTTGTATTTTTGAAAAAAATATAGAAGTATTGTATTTTTTGTTATTTTTAATTTTTTTCTTTATATTTTTGTAAAAACCCCAAAATAATAAGCAATTTTAGTGCTTCATACATACGGCTGAATCAATGTTAATTAGTCGAAGTTGGATCCCAAAATTAGGTGCTGAACCAGAGAATTCAACAATTACTAGGCATATCTCCCTACCGTTTGGGCCCTAATTACAAAACTCCTATCTCTTTCTTGTGGGCCGAGGTTTCGGTTATTTGTTTGTCTTTCATAGACCCACAACTCTGATTGCTGGTTTATCCATACATCCTCAAGAAAAATAAAGTCAACCACTTCTAAAGTTGAGAATATTCTTTCTATTCTTAAGTATATCAATTGAAATTGTATGTAGTTGATCTTCATTGGAAAATATTCTATTAATCAATTAAAGATTTAATCAACTCTTATAAATGCTTAATTTTTATACTAAAGGGTCGAGCTCACAAAAATATTATTTGATATTATTTTGATGTACAAGGAACATATGTTTATATGCAATATAGTGGAAAAAAGGAGTGGAGAATCAAACCTGAAACCTATAACGGTATTAGAATTAGTTTTTAACTTTTGATACATAATAAATGAGAGTTTGAATTGTGTTGAATAAGTATATACATTGAAATTTATATCCCTTAACAACTGGTTAATTTTGTGTTAAAATTGTCCACATTTTTCTTCTTCTTTTTTTTTTCTTTTAAAGCATTTTCTATATATTAGTATTAGTTAGTGATTCTAACTCAACGAGTCCTTTATTTCTTGATGAACTGTTAGTACCAGTTTTACATTTCATCTCTGTATAGTGTAGACCGAGGAGGAAAGGATAAGAGGATTATACCATGAGAGAAGCAAGGAGGCTAATCTCTTTCAAATATACAACATAAATTCTAGCAATAGAATTTTTAATAAATTTTAAAAATTTGAGCATACATAAAAAAATCTTGATACATAAATTTTTTTAACAAAGTATATTTTGCACATATAGATATTAATATTCGTCTTTGAAAAATTTTATGACTAGTTAGATATTATAGTTTTTGGTGGCAGTCGAGGAGAGCCTTTGATATATATATATATATATATATATATATATATATATATAAGCCTACTAGAATTGTCTGATCTATTCTAGTCTTTTAGATTTATTTCGAATTTTATTACAACTTGTAATATGATTTGATTTGATAAGTCAGTGATTAAATTTGATTATAATCAGTAGGGTAGTTAAAAAGTAAATCAGTTGGAGTCATAAGAAAATTTTTTGCCATTAATAAAAAAAAATCATTACCATAATAAAACAAAAAAATAACTCTATAATATTATAACTAGAGATGATAAAATTGATCCAAACCTAAAATTCAATCCAAATCCGTCCAAAAATAATCCAAACCCAATTCAACCCAAATAAATACTCACTTGATCAATTTAAAATTGACCAATTTTATTTTTTAATCTAACTCAACCCAACTCAATACCTATTGAGTCAATTCAAAACCGACTCATTTTATTTTTCAATTCATTGAACCTGTAATTAATTGATTTTTTTCAAAATTTCTTTTTCTACCTCCTTTTTGTTCTTCCCAAAACTCTAACCTCTTTTCCTCTTCTTTGCCTCTCTTCTCCACAGGCAAGAAATATCTAAAATTGCAAAATTAGTGAAAAACTGTCCGCAAGCAAGAAATATATAAATTGGCTCCTGTGATTTCAAACCCGCTGAGTCTCCATAGATTCCGGCCATATAGAGGAAGCACAACCCAATCTGCAGAAGAACTGGGTTTGTGCAGTCTTATCTAAAGGCCGTCTGCACTCCTTGAAGCACTGAATTGCACATTTAAACAGGTGGCTAGGTTATAACACATGGAATAATGCAGGCTTTGCAGCATTCTGCAAACGACGCTGTTACAAACTACCTTTCTTTGTATATAGGGATCGTGTGAATTTTACTAAACTTTTAACTATTTATATTAATTTATTATTTATATTATATTTTTAATTGAATCTTATTATTATCTGATTTATTAATTAATTAATAAAAAAATTTTATAATAATTTACATTAAACCCATGAATCGATCTAAATTCGTTCAATTAATTTGGATATTGATCTATATTTTTTATCCATTTATGATCCAACCTATTAGTAATCAAACTCAAACCCGCTTAACATATCCATTTACCATCTCTAATTATAACAATATTTATAAATTTTTTCATAATATTCATATTTTGGAAGCATTGAATTCTTACCCCATTGTTAATATTTTTCAATATAAATAACTAACCCATCACTGAATGACTGATCTTTTTATTTTGCATATGATTGTTTACTCTCTTTTTTTTTTCCGTTGTTAAATAAACAAACCATGCAGTAGCTATCTGAACCCAACCCCTTTAGCTACGGATTTTATTTGTCGCTGGCAGAAATATCCATTAATGCAGTAGCTAATTCAACATTAAATACCACCAGAAAATAACACTAGGATATTATAATCCCACGTTACCAGGTAAACAGCCATAGATTACAAACCCCGACCGGCAATACCTGGACGCAACGCTGACTCAACTCACGAGTTCACCAGATTCTTAGTACCCCTCCAATCATGCGCATAATCTCTTCATTCCATTAAATTTTTTAATTCAAAACTCTTTCAACTTGCCTACATCTCAAAATTCATTGACACCAATTTTTGCCCATTAATTGCGAATAATTCTCAAATGTTGGTCTTTTATTTTTCACATCCGTAACTTATGCGTTGCTACTTCTAATTACCTACGCTGACAGATGAAAAAAAAAACAAACAAAAACACATAATTACCTATGCCCATAACTGATACAACTCCCCCATTGGAGGCATCTCCAAAATCATTCTATCCAAATCTTTAAAGGATAACCCTTTCGTTAGCTTCCAATCACCACCGTGACTGCCACCTCGGCCGCTGCCTCCGCCACCAAAATCTTTTTTAGGAGCAGAAGTTACAAGTAATCCACCATTATTTTCGGGTTGCCTTTTCCTCTTTGTACCAGAAAAAGAAGCCTCTTCTATCCAAGAAACACAAGAATCTTTACCAGTAAGTCTCTGGACCACGGACTTGAAGCTCATAGGATCTGTTTCAACATACTGAGTATCGATTAGCACCACTTTCACCTCTTCAGGGAATGCAGTTCTGGCCATTTATTTTGCTATTAAAACTTTACGTATGTACGTACGTATTTCCACTAAACGTAATCAAGAATTCAAAAAGCAAGAAAAAGGAGATTTGAACAATCTTGATGATTTCTTGCTGCGGATGTAGTGAGCTCTGGATTGAAAGTTGTAATGGTGAAATGGTGATGTATGGTTTGATGGGTTGGTGGTTATTTTTATAGAGGAACGAATGGGTCAGGTTTTGAAATACAAGTTGACCGTTTAATAAGATGACAGGCAGACTTGACGGACCAAAGAGAAGAGGTCTGAGTCAAAGCACGCAATTTGGAATTGGGGACCGGTGAAAGTAATTTTTGGGGCCATCGTGTCGTGCTAATGATACAGTAAATGTCCTCTTGGAAACATCCAATAAAATAGATTTCAATTAAATAAAATATTTTAAATTCAAGTCTTCAATTTCTATTGTTTTTAAATAATTTTTTTAACAGTTAATCAATTTTTTATAAAAGAGGTTGACTAATTTAGGTTTAGATTCTATATAGCTTGTTGCTTAGTCTTAGTCATGGGCCATGCCTGGTCACATCTTTTTGTTTGTCTGGATTTTTTGGGCACACTATCATTTATCTTCGTTTTCTTTGTTTTCGTATTTTCCAAGTTCCAGAAAATCCATTTAAATTTAATCCATTTGTACATTATACAGCTATTTAGCTCTTAAATAAGACAAAAATATATTTCAATCATTGTACTATAAAATGTTTTATTTGACTAAGTTTTCTTTTTTTTTTTAACCTTTTCATTTTTTTTTGTCTTGTTATATTTTCAAATATTTATTTTAATGCGTATGGAATTTTAATATTAAACTTAATCTTTTCATCTCATTTTAACCCATCCATGTCAATTTAACATAAAAATTAAAAAAATATTGAAAATTTTTAATTTTGTAAAAATGGATTGACAATCATGGCCATTTTCTAATTTCAAGTATTCCATCTAATTCATTAAATGTAATGCTGCATGATAGTGGATATACGTACAACTTTTATTTTTAAATTTTTAAAAAAGATACTTAAAATTAAAGTAAATGATATTATTTGATCATTTAAAATAAGATGGAATGAGTAAGTGATAAAAATGTTATTAACTTAGTGACTGAAAAAACATTTGTCTTATAAATAACGAGGATAATTGCAATTTTCAATGTCAAGTTTTTGGTCATTATTATTATTATTATTATTATTATTATTATTATTATTATTATTATTATTATTATTATTAATTTTGTAAGCAAGTTTTAATGAAATTTATTTTCAAGTTCATAATATAATGCTTAGATATTAACAACTTATTTCAAAGTTATCATATAATTTATATAGATTGTTAAAAATTTAGAATTTTGTCCATGATTTATTTAATATTTTTAAGTAAATCTGCATCATTGGACTTTTTTAGGTTTTTACATTTTCTTTTAAAATTTTTGAAAGAAAACGTGGATATGTGCTACATGAACTTCAAGTGCTTTGGTTGGAAAAATGTGACAGCTTAAACGTAATATGAAAAACAGCAGAAAGGTAAATGTTGGCTATATAGTCACGTATCGGGATTGGGAAAAAAAATAAAAAAAAGACTGTGTTCAAATCAATTTTAATGATTAATTTAAAAGTAAAATTAAATTTGTAAAATTATGATTAATGATTTTGAAATTTAACTTAGGTATCTGATTAATCGATCGGTTAACTGTTAATCGGTTGACTAACAGTAAATCGGTATATATATATATATATATATGAGATTTATTTTCACATGTATCCATATTATGTCCTGTATTAGAAAGTAAATGAATGATAATTTAATATTTATAAAATTTTATTTTAGTTTATTGTTATTAAATTTGAATAACTTGTATTTTATATTTAAAATTTTAAAAATTTATATTTTAAATTGACAGATGGATTAAATTTTTTGATACAAAGTTTATGTTTAATTTTTTTTAACTGTTAATCAATGGTTAATGATTAATTGATTGTATTTAATGATTAATCGGTTATTAATAGACTGAATTTAATCGGTTATTAATAGACTGAATTTAAATTTAACTTTTGAAAAACGATTTTAGTGAACTGAATTTGAAAAATAAACTATGAACTGGATAAGTAATCTATGTCCACCCCTGATTAAGCATGCAGAGAGTACATATTCTTAATTAATATCTTCAATTATTAAATATTAGGGATTCTTTGTCAGAGAGAAAGGAGAGGAGGGATTTAGCCCAAAATTTTCTAATACATTAAAACCGGTATATATTGCTGAACTGTTCCATTAAAAATCAGAAAATTTAATTTTAATAATGGGATTTGGAGTAGTTGTTATTGTGTGTTTGATTTTTGAAAGAGTAGAAGAATTCTTTTCCCTTGTAATTAAATTGGAATTATTTGAATCAGGAGTTATTAGTTGTGATTTTGTGTTTCCCTTTGACAGTTAGAACCTCTGAATTCAATGGAAGATGATTGAAAAGTTCACATGTTTCAACTCCTAGCCCTAGGAAAACGACACCGTTTTTCTGGTCAGCGCTCGGCCGCCAATTTTATCAATCCCTTGTAACTCTTTCCGGTAGGAATAAAAAGCTGTGTAGTGTTGACTGTATCAATGCACGTGCCAAATATGACATCATAATTGATTTTCGGTTTCTAGTTTTGCAAATTTACAAGAATATCCCTTCTCTTGCCTCTTGGTTCTTCATATAACATCATCATCATCATCATCATAATTATTATTATTATTTTCCCCGTAACTGCGAATTGAATTAAATATGTTGATTTCAAATTTCTAATATTTATTTTATTTGGAAAATATTGTAAACAGTTTATTCAATTTTGAGATATAAAGGGATCTCTCTAGAATACAAAAGACTCATTCAATATATTATATATGTCTTCGTCTAAGTATAATAGATAATTCTATAAATAGAAAAATGTAACAATATATTTGACTCCAAAACACATTTGGTGGTTTTATTTTATTTTATTTTTCTTTTTAAGGTAGTAATCGGTCGAATGGAATTTGGATCGAATTATAAAAGAATTGAGTTATAAATAAATTAAATTTATAATATTATTTTTTAAATATTTTCATTAGAAATAAAAAAAATACAGATTTCTAACCATTATTTTATATTTACCTTATATAAAAAAATGTAAAATTACAATAATATAAATGGGTTTCAAATGATTACACAATTCATTGAATCACTTTGCAACTCAAATATATGATAAACGGATTAAATCAAATTTTAATGACATTAAATGTACAAATTAGGTCGAATTTGTTGGCCAGTCAAAAATTTCTCCCTCTAGCATGATATGTTGCGTTATGAAGATTCTTGTCAATTTCCTGTCAATCGTATTCTTAAGTCATGACTAATCTGATTAATTTATGTTCTTCTTCTTTTTTTTTTTTTTGGGTCAAAACTAAAGATTTGGCTAATACTATATTCCCCGCATGATGATTATGTACGCGTATCTTAGTTTGGGTGATGATCAACTCCATCCTTTTATAACTTGAAAATAATACTCTATCCTTATGTGGGTTAAGAGCCTCGCTGATCACGTTTCTAAGACATGGAAAAAAGATTTTGTCAACCGTTTAATTTATTCTCCCACGTAGAGAGCAGAGCCATTTTGGAGATTACGTGGAAGCTAGAGCCTAGAGGAGACCAGAAGAAAGAATTGCGATGGAAATCAGCCTTAAAGGAGAAATGTTGAGATATGGACTTATTGGTGGGCCAGATCCAGATATGTCCAGGCTATCTCAGCCCATTTTATATCCTTACTATTAGAATAATGCCCGGCGTGAATCCAATTATGCACAATTAAGGCCCAATGGACTTACCAAACCCAACATTTATAACAGCCCACACTATCCATATCTCCTTTTCAGGCCTACAATACGACACCACTCATATATATAACTCTAACTTCCGGCCAAAATGTGGAGGAAGAAGAGGCTGAGCTCCACTGGGGCTAAAAAATCGAATTAAATACCCAAAATGTTTAAGAAATACTCTAATTAAATCCCTAAAATAATATTTCTTTCGTTGTTTTTTATCTGTAATTTTTAAATTTTTAATTTAATTTTTTTTTCAATAAAATTAAAATTAATTAAATTTGATAATTTAATTTTAATTATGTAATTTAATATTAAATTTAAATCTATTTATTATTTTTAATTTTAATAAAAATAATAAAAATAATTGATAAAAAAATAGAGAAAGTAATTAATAAGAGAAGTATCTTGTGATTTTAATGTGCTGTACACCAGGTTTTATAGATATAATAGAATATAATTTAATTTGTTTATAAATATTGTGTTGGGCAGTAAAACAAAAAAATATATATACGTAGAAAAAGAAAAGAAAAGAAGAAAAAAAGGAACTCTCATCCATTTCAATTTCTTCTCAAATCTTCATATGGAATTAGGCTATTAGCTCTCTTTTTATTAGCAAAGCATACAATGCCCTCTTAAGAGATCACCTTTGTGGTTAATGTCTCTCCCCACCAAACGCTCTGCCACCGCCACCGCCTCCAGCTCCTCCGACAATTTCACTCCGATGAAGAAGGTCAAGTCTCAGGCCGTCTCCGCTTGCTCTCCTCTTGACTCCTCCAATAAAAACGGTCTACACCACTTCAATCCAGCTTCCACTTCTGAGAACGATGTCGTTTTCGATCCCTCTTCCATGTCTCTCGATGACGATCCCAAGCTCGACGACCGCTCTCCTCCTCCTGCCGCTAATTTGTCTCGCAAAAAGGCCACGCCACCTCATCCTGCTAAGAAACTCGTTATTAAGCTCCTGAAAGGTATAATTAATTTTTTAATTTTTTATTTTTTTTAATTGCTGCCCATTTTGATAATTTCTTTCTCTTCCTGTGACTTTTACGTGATAAATCAATTAAAGATTTTGCTCCTTTTTATAATAAAAAATTGGTTTTAAATTTGGGCATCAAAAGGTTTTATACTCGACTGAATTAATGTGTTTTGTTTGTGGAGCATAGAACTTGAATTTTGGGATCTGGTGCTTGTTGAATAGGCTGGTTGATTTAGTTTTTCACTTTGAATTAGGCTTTAACTTAGTATTTAGAGCTTAAATATTTGCACTTGTTGTCATTTTATTGGATCTGAGTCTGGGTGCTTGTAATGTTAATGGCTTTCCTTTGGCTTGGCTTCTCAGCTCTGTTTTCGTTTGGCAATGATCTTAGTTGCAGTCTTGCTAAGTTAGGGCTTTTTAGTTGCTATGTTTCTTCTGTTCCTCTTACAAATATTTAGGAGGGTTTTGGCATTTTGCTTCTACGCGGCTAGAAAAGTGCTGGTATAGCAACGCACAATAATCTACACGCTCCTACCGAGTTGTTTTAATCTCTTTCTTTAAGTGATTGCTGTTCTGCAGCTCGGTCTTAGCATTAATCTTTGTGGTCCTATTCCAAAAGGGACAAACCTGGACCTGAAATGTCAAATATGTATTTCTATTCTCATTTTCTGTTATATTTAGTTATTGGATGTGCACATAGCAAGTGTAGCACCGTCAAGTATGCAATTTAATTTTGGATTTTGAACAATTGTTTATATACAAAAGACAGAAAAGTTGAATCGATCAATGGCATTTTAGTAGGCCCTTTTTTTTTTGCTGTTGTAAGATTTGCTCTTCTTGCTGTTGTAAGATTTGCTGTTCTTGCTTTTGTAAGAGTCTCTCTTGCTGTGTTTCAGTTGCAATTTCGAATAACTTTATTAATAATAGTATTGACTAGTTGGAGAGTGGTGGGTTAGATGTGAATGTGTTGTTGCGACATCTACCATATTATTCTCCCATTTTTACATTAATTTTTCAAGTGAATGGATAGAGTGGCATGCATATACCTTCTTGGAACTTGAGAATTGGATTCTGAAGTTTCAGTGTATACTGGGATATGTATTGCATATGATTAACTTTTAATATGTATGAAGCTAAACCAACGCTGCCTACAAATTTTGAGGAGGTTACATGGGCAAAGCTGCAGTCAGCAATTAAAGCTATATTTTTGAAACAACCAGATTCTTGTGACTTGGAGAAGCTTTATCAGGTAGATCTTTCTGCATTCTGCCTTTTGTTCAGGAAAAATCAATTAACTGGATACCCTTTTATATGAATGCTTTCGATAGGCTGTCAATGATCTTTGTCTACACAAGATGGGTGGAAATCTGTATCAAAGAATTGAAAAAGAATGTGAGGCGCACATTTCTGCAGCATTACAATCCTTAGTTGGTCAGAGCCCAGATTTAGTTGTCTTCTTATCACTTGTCGAGAGATGCTGGCAGGATCTTTGTGACCAGATGTTGATGATCCGTGGTATAGCCTTATATTTAGACAGAACTTATGTGAAACAAACCCCAAATGTGCGTTCTTTGTGGGACATGGGTTTGCAGCTTTTTCGCAAACATCTTTCTTTATCTCCTGAAGTAGAGCACAAAACTGTCACAGGCCTTCTGCGAATGATTGAGAAGGAAAGGTACTAATAAATATATGAAAATCTAGATTAGGTTTTCTTTATTTCTTTTTCTGCTGATAATGACTTCTTCCCATCTTTCTATTGAGTCTGAAATCTTCTCCATGTATATGCATTTTGATATCAGGTTAGTCGCTTTATGAATATTTATATCACAAATGAAGCTATCTTAGTGTGTGATTCTGATGGAGATATTTGACATTTTAGTGGGCATTAGATGCTTAGATGTGCTTATAAATTTGATTGAATTAAGGTGGAAAAAAGAAGAAGAAAAAGAAGAGAAGAGAGTTCCTTGGTTTTTTAATTCTCAATGGCATATGGGGAGACATATTTGTCTCAGGATCAAATCATTGAAATAGATTGTGAAAAGCAATGTTTAGTCAACTTTCGTAGTTGGCTATAGGTTATGTCATAAACGGTAAACACGTAGAACTTGCAAGATTATTCTACCTGTTCTTTTTCATTTTTTTTTTTCGATTTGCTGTGTTGATTCTGTAGTTGCAATGGCTCATTGCAGCAATAAGGTTACTGCAGTATGGCTTAGAGCCACAAGGTAGAATTCCTACCAAATCTAAAGGAAGTCTGGACATATGAATCTCTCCTAAGACTTTAAGACATTATGTGCATTTTGACACCCTTGTATTCATTTACACTCTGGGATTTATCAGATTTCTCTTGTTGAAGAGTGATACTAAATGTTTATATATATGTGTGTGTGTGTGTGTTCTCATGCACTTTATTCACAACAAAAGTTGAATAGTTATTAACTGCGTATATAAGAAAATGCGAATTGTTTCAAGATCCGTAGATTCATGTATGGAAATACTCCCCCCTGATGTTTCTTTTGGATCTCTTCCTGTTTCCTATCTTTAATTGAACTCATTATTGGTGTTTTTGGTACTTTGTGCAAGAAAGTTAAAAAACATTTTTTTGTTCTGATTTTGAGGGGATTATGTTGGAATATATTGTAGAACATGACATTGTTGTAGAGGAAACTTAGGGTACAATATTTGCTACAGGGAAAAATTAATTGGCATCCTTAGATTTTTGGAGCTGGGAGTAACACAGTTGATTTAAGTTGTATAGGTGCTATGTCACATATACATAGAAAAGGGTAGAAACAAAAAAAAAACAATGTAGCACATATTTACGTGGTTCGGCATGTTCTTACAACCATGGACAGTCTCTTGCTTGTTCACTATATTGAAAAAAGAGTATTTCAGCCCTATTTATAGAAGCACTTGTGATTATTCCTTATGCAATTAAGAGGAGAGAATCTCTACATGATTGCCTCTTCATGATCTTAGCCACCCTAGACTGTCAAGCTGTACCGTTGTGGGGACTCTGCCTCATCTCGTGAAACCTGTCCCCTTTCTAAGAGTTTTAGTGAATAGTATAGTTTTCAATGATACAAGTCGCAACTCAGCAGATTCTGCATAGTTACAGAGGTATGATTTTGCCATTGCAGATTGGGTGAAGCAGTTGATAGAACACTGCTTAACCATCTTTTGAAGATGTTTACTGCTTTAGGAATTTATGCTGAAAGCTTTGAGAGACCATTCCTTGACCGCACTTCTGAATTTTATGCTGCTGAGGGCATGAAATACATGCAGCAATCAGATGTTCCAGATTACTTGAAGCATGTGGAGGTACATTTAATTTCTCTTTTGACATTACAAGCAATTTTAACTATGCTAAAACGACCACTTTGTACGTAGTCTATTTCTTTTAGATCAAGACCTTGATGCTCAGTTTAGGTATGGTCCTTAAAATTCATGGCTATTTATTCTTTCAGATGAGATTGCATGAAGAACATGAAAGATGCTTGCTTTACCTTGATGCAAGTACTAGAAAGCCACTTATTGCAACAGCAGAAAGGCAGCTCCTCGAACGCCATATGTCTGCAATTTTGGATAAGGTATGCATACCCTTTTGTTTACTTTATCTTCTCTAATTAGGCAATTCTTCAGCATAGTTTTTAAAGTTTATTGTTTTTTTATTCAATTTAGGGATTCATGATGCTAATGGATGGGCATCGAATTGAGGACCTTAAGAGGATGTATTCATTATTCTCTAGGGTCAATGCCCTTGAATCACTAAGACAGGCTCTCAGCTCATACATAAGAAGAACTGGGCAAGGTATTGTCATGGATGAGGAAAAGGACAAAGATATGGTTTACTCTTTGTTAGAATTTAAGGCTTCCCTAGACACAATATGGGAAGAAAGCTTTTTTAAGAATGAAGCATTTTGCAATACAATAAAGGATGCATTTGAGCATCTAATTAATCTACGTCAGGTTAGTGTTCCTTTCTCTTGGTTTTTAGCTTTAATGCTTTCAATATTTTATTTGGAAATGTGGATTTCTGAAAAGTTGAATTGTAGAATGTGACACATAAATGGTATAATTGCATTGTAAGCACATTGTAGTGGGGAAAAGTTGTTAAGTTAAAATCTGTTTTGAATTGTTTAGATTATCATTTTTTTATTCTTTTTTACTGTTATTGAGCTTGATGCAGTCTCCATTTTCTGATGACTTGAATCATTAATATGATTGAGCTAATGTACACCTCTGATTTTCAAAGTTGTATAGTACAAGTTTAGTTGTAATTTCTTCCATGAGAGTTTCATTATGGGTATTTTCATGGCAATGCAATGTAGGATAAGAAGAAAGTAGTTGTCTATAAGGATTTGAAAAAGCTAAGTAATAAGGCCAAAGTTCTCGAGCCTATGGAAATAGGTTGCTATTAACCCGTAAATTTTGCAAGAACTGGAGATAATCATTTTGACTTTAGTTGATTGTGAACATCAGAGGATGATGGAAATGCGATGGTTTGAAAATGGAGCTTCTAGAGTTTTCAAACTTCTGAGAAAATCAAGGCTGCATAGGTTTAAAAGCTGTTGCAGCTTTCGTTCCTATGGCATTATGGTAAAATATGAAAGAAAATTACTTGCTTCAGGTGTACAGTGTACCAATGAAAATCTTTTATGATTCATTGCTTAGTATTTTCATATGCTTGGCAAGTTACGTGGTGGTTGCTCTAAATGAGGCTGGTTCATTATTTTTCCCGTGCTGATGTGGTCATAACTATAGTTTAGTATTTTGAGAAGGGTTTTATTTTCTAATATCAGGATAATATGGGTAGATATTACATGATATGCATTGCTATGTAATGATCATACCCCATTAAGTATTGTTGGTGGAGCAACATTGAATTACTTCGATCATATTTTGTTTACTTAGAGCAAAGTTGGTACCTGGCTATTCTATAGCAATTCACTTCTAATGTGATCCCTTTTGTGTCTTCTGAAGGAATGTAGAAAATTTTTCTTAGTGTGCTTGGATGTTTGAATTGAGCCTTGCTTTTGATTTTGCTAATGAAAAGAAGTGTGCTTTTCTGTCATGGAATCTCTGCTTATTTTTCCTTGTGGAGAAGTTTGGTCTTTTCATGCAGAAAGTTCTTGCAGCTTGTAGCCTTGTACCGCCTTAAATTTAGAGCCATATTTTGAACCTTGCACTGTATTAGTTTTTATTTTTTTATTAACAAAACGGTCACTAGTTCAAAAATATATTTTGTGCCTGCATTTTTGCTGACAACTGATTTCCCCAGTGGGATTTTGTTTTCCTTAAAAAGTTCCTCTAGCCAAATTGTTTGTCTTTTTTTTTTTTTTTTTTTTTGGGCGTACACTCATTTACCTTGTTTATTGGTTTTTGCCTGATGTCTGTTAGTGATTTTATATTGGCAGATCCTAAGATATTTATTTCATTTCTTCTGACTAAGAAATTAGTTTTTTTTTTCTTCCTTTAACAGAACCGACCTGCTGAATTGATAGCAAAGTTTCTGGATGAGAAGCTTCGTGCTGGAAATAAGGGTACTTCTGAAGAAGAGTTGGAGGGTACACTTGATAAAGTTTTAGTTTTATTCAGGTTTATTCAGGTAATTCCAATCTAGTAGGCCAGATGCTATGTTGACGAACTTTCACACACGTACAAGCACACATACATGTTTGCTTACGTGCACGAATAAAATTATATCTTTGCTTGGGTTACCAAATCATCTGAGGTATCTGCATGAATTTTTTTTTTTTGTTTATAAGGGCAAGGATGTATTCGAAGCATTTTATAAGAAGGATCTTGCAAAAAGACTACTGTTGGGTAAAAGTGCTTCTATTGATGCGGAGAAATCAATGATATCAAAGGTTAAGATGGAATGCTTTTTTACATATTTTGCCAAAATGCTGTTCTTTTATTTATGATATTAACAGGCTTATGTTGCTATTGGCATTGCAGCTGAAGACTGAGTGTGGGAGCCAGTTTACAAATAAACTTGAAGGAATGTTTAAGGTGTGTATATGAATATGAAATTCTTTATATTCTGGAATCACAATGTTTAAATATTGCCATGAGGCCTAAAATCCATAGATGGTAATTATTGCTAGAAGAGTGTAAATCTATTGCCATCCTGAAGGGTGAGCCATTGTGACTAGGGTCTGACAACCACAAACCTTTTTGCAATGCACGGGGAAGGCAGCTTATAGCCGTTCCTCGCCAAAGGCCACAATGTGGTTGCCCTTCCACATGGAGAATGCCTTTCCGGACATTACCCAGTGTAGCATATAGTTGATGTACCTTAGAGCTAAGTTTTTCCTTATCACCACTTATGATCCTGGGTTAGACAAGCTTTCGTATGTTGAGAAATCAACTTTTGGGAATCACAAGCTTTGTTTCCCGTATTTGATTGACCTATTGGCAACTGCTGCCTATGGGGTATTGGCATTGTGTTCACTTCCAGTAAATTTGATAGATAATTGATCCTTACCAACTCAACCAAGCAGTTCTATAGCTGGGTTCTTCCAGTTAATTCGATAAATAACTGATGTTTACCAACTCAACCAAGCAGTTCTATAGCTGGGTTAGAAAATCTTGGTAATGCTCATCTATAATTTCTGGCTTGGCCTTTTGCAATTGAGTTGGACTTTGGAGCAATACATTAAAATGGTGATTACACCATACCGTCGGCAGGTATTACATAAGAGCATTAGCCTGCAAGGGGCATCAGGATGCGTGCCTTGGTTTCAAGTTCACATAGAGCTGTATGGTAACTGCATTTTAGATGTACTTGCATGACAAGAAGACTCTTACAGGAAAGAAGCATCGCAGTACAGCAACAACAATGACAACAGCAACTAAGTCTTAATCTCATGCTAGAAATATGAACTCTCTATTTCCAAGTCACTATGTCCAAGACTAAATACTTCTCAATTCTAACAATTGTAGATCCTTAGAAAGTGTTTTTCTTCGCATGATTCCGGGCCTACCTTTTAATCTTTCTTACCTTCTATACTGAACTTTAACATGAAGGTCTACGTAGAATGTGTTTATACCATCTTAAGTGTTCTCTCATTTTATCTTCAATATGTTATACATGCACCTTTTGTTTGATTTTTTTTTTCATTTCCGATCTTTTCTAAATTTATATATATTTCTCCTACATTCAATTTGTGAATATGTTAAGATTTTCCAAGTACTCACTCTTTCGTACCATGGCTAGTCTAATTGTGGTCCTGAGAACTTTTCCTTCGCTTTTTTAGGCATCTTCTTGTTACATAATATACCCACAGCAGTCCTCTAACAGCATCCATGGCACTTCTCTAGCACACCCATGTAATTCAAAATATCGACTGGGTATGTTAGAAGCATCATACCTGGTTGATAATTCAAATTACATCGCTAATGTTCTTTGCAATTTAGGCTTTCATCGTTTAAAGAATCAAACTTTGTTATGCACTTATTACATAGGGAATTAGAGTTTACGTTCTCCATGTTGTTAGAAGCCTTCATTAGTCTCTCTCTCACGCGAACGAGAGAGGGGGAGAGAGAGAGACACTGCACATTAGAAACATACGCACATCATACGGCTTCATATGGATACAGTGGTATAATGAATCTTCTGGGCAACAATTCTTCAGGATATTGAACTGTCAAAGGAGATAAATGAGTCGTTCAAACAATCATCTCAGGCCAGGACAAAACTGCCTTCAGGGATTGAGATGAGTGTACATGTATTAACAACAGGGTAAGTTAAGATGCAGCTTCCTAGATTCCAAATAATAATTGTATGTTTAGCCAATAAGTGGTCTCACAAACTTAATTCCTATTTGGTTGGCTGAATGCAGTTACTGGCCTACATATCCACCAATGGATGTTAGGCTTCCTCATGAACTGAATGTCTATCAGGTTGTGTGCAAGTTCCCTGGTGACCTTTCTTTAGTATCAATGATCTCTGTAAATGAATATCCGGTGCTAACTTTTTCAGTGGAACAGGATATTTTTAAAGAGTTCTATTTAAGTAAGTATAGTGGGAGGCGCTTAATGTGGCAAAACTCATTGGGTCATTGTGTGTTGAAAGCTGAATTCCCAAAAGGTAAAAAGGAGCTGGCGGTTTCTCTCTTTCAGGTTGGTTTCACAGTTATCTTCACCTCTCTCTCTCTCTCTCTCTCTCTCTCTCTCTCTAACTGCTACTTGCATAATTGTGAAGACTAATCGTCTAGTGGCTTGATGTGCTATGCCGCAGACTGTCGTGCTGATGTTGTTTAATGATGCCCAAAAACTTAGCTTCCAAGATATAAAAGATTCCACTAGCATAGAGGACAAGGAACTGAGACGGACTTTGCAGTCTCTTGCGTGTGGTAAAGTTCGAGTCCTACAAAAGGTAATTGGTGGTCTTTTGCAGTGAAACAGTTTTGTGTATTTTGGGTCTTAATATTTGTCATGATAAAATTGGTGTATATCAGAATTTCCCTTTTCCTTTTTCGGGCTTCTTCATTTTTTTTTCTCATTAAATTTATATTAATGCAGCAACCAAAAGGGAGGGATGTCGAAGATGATGATTCATTTGTATTCAATGAGGGATTTACTGCTCCTTTATACCGTATAAAGGTACATCTGTTTGTTATTTTGGTATCCTTTGGTGGCCATCAGAAGGCATTAAGTTTGCTTGAACTTGCTAGTGTGGAAATTGACATTGAAGGCAAAAACTCAACTTTAATATCCCGTCTCTTCATATAATACTTGGCAATTTTGTTGTTTACCTTCATGCATTTTGCTTATCGATTGTTTCAGAGCTTGATGCAAACATTCACTTGAGGATGCAGGTTAATGCGATCCAGATGAAGGAAACTGTTGAGGAGAACACAAGCACCACCGAGAGAGTATTTCAAGATCGTCAATACCAGGTTCACCTTTGCAATATGATTGTATTATATTCTGACAAGTTCTTTTTTTGGAATCTGAGAACTAGTTAGGTAAACTGTGTGTGGTGTTGCTTAAAATGTCGCAGGTTGATGCAGCCATTGTTCGCATAATGAAGACAAGGAAAGTCCTAAGTCACACACTTCTGATTACTGAACTCTTTCAACAGGTGATGTCCCGTTATTTTTCTTAACCATATAAATGCAAACCCATGACATGTGTTATCACAGGGCAGAGTACACTGTAATGTCTGATTAAAGCATATACTGTCCATTCAATTCTACAAGCCAAGTTTTTTAAATTATACTTGTGTGAATCTAGTACTCATTCAAATTCATGAAATTTTTAATTTCCTATCCCATTGTATCATTAACTCCTTTATTGGGGCACGGAAAAAATCCAATTGCTTAACTACAATTTCACATCAGAATGGATTTGAGATATTGATGATAACTGTGTTTCTTATAATGAACAGCTCAAGTTTCCCATCAAGCCAACTGATTTGAAGAAAAGAATAGAGAGCCTTATCGACAGAGAGTACCTCGAGCGAGATAAGAACAATCCTCAGATATACAATTACCTGGCGTAGTGCATTTGGCGCACCAAAAATCTCTTTGTAAATGACATGGAAGAGGTGTGAGTTGTTAAATGGTTGAATCCATGTCATATTAATGTACAGTATCTTGTAGGTTTTTTATTTTTGTTGAAGTCAACACTATAATTGTAAAGCATAGTTAGCCTTGCTTTTCACTCCTCTTGGGGTCTGTAGTTTTCGAGTTGCTTACAATAAGCGACAATTTATAAAGGGGGAAATTGAAAATTTTTTATAGGAAAAAGAACTATGAGAAAGTTCAATCCAGGACAGGAGTTGGGAGGGAAATATGAGGAGAGACGGGCTTTCACATGTTTATATGGAATAGGAAGAAAAATGCCATGGAACTTGAGAATGTCCCAATACACTGTACTATGCCCAGCGTTTAAAATCATGCTTATACATTTTCTTTTTCCTCTTCAGTCTCGAAACAGAGTTGGTTGGCTGGCTTTTGTGTATGAAAATATCCAAGACCTTTTTGACCTCCAATGTTTCTCTTGAAGTCTTACATGCATATAACCTATTTTTTTAAGATCTAATTAGTCATGGCTTGCCACTTCTTGCTTTTTGAGTTCAGGTATTTGCGATAGTTTACAAGTGCGTTAAATTAAATGTTTTTTTTTTAATTATTCACGAATTTTGGTCGTGTATATGAATAGAATAATTGGGAAACAACTGGAGCACTGGAACTCCTAATGTGGTGGAATTTTATCATCTTATTTGATTGCTTACATTGGCTGTAGTTAGTTAATTTCCAACCAAAGTGACAAAATTATATACCATTAACAGATTAACATATGTTTTAATATTGATTAAAAAAACATATGTTTATAAATGTATATTCAAATTGAAATTGTCCAAAAACTGGTTTGCCTGTTCCTGGTGAGATATGCCTTGCTCGGAATTTTATCCAAATGAAATCTTTTTACTTGTTTAGATTTCTTGGAATCTATGGCACCAATTGCCAATCAACATACGGTCTAAAATTTTTCTGATGGAAAAGGAAAAAAATTTCCAGCTGAATCAGCAGTCCCACGACCTAAGCATTCATAAACAATACATTTAAAATCAATGTAAAATCTCTAGGCAGAAAATCACAATTTTCATGTAAAACACCACTACACTGTTGATATTATTTTCTGTTCCAATCGCTTTAAACAAAATGCTTCTTTCGTTTTCCTTGATTTTCATTTTACAGCCCAAAAAAACAAAAATCTCAGTTACAATCGCAATGATTTAGAGTCCAATTCAGCATATTTAGAAAAATAACAACACAATATCCTCGCCCACATCTCACACCCAAATTCGAATTTAAGTTCAAAAGAAAGAAACATTGGTAAAATCATATTATATTTCTTAATAACAAAGGATTATAGTTTACCGAGAAACAGGCAGGTGGTTATTAAACGGCCTTGATCGGAGCAGAAGAAGCAGACGAATCCGGATTAGGATTGAGAGGGGCGTGGATGCTGGAGGAAACGACGTCGTTGTCGGGATCGTAATCGGGATTAAGAGATCGATCGATGGCTTGACGGCCTTTTTCTAGGCAAGGTTTGCAAGCTAGCTCAATGGATATCCACCCAAGTATTACTCCTGCAACTGCTATCAATGCGCTTGTAATCGCCACCATCGTCTTCTTTCCCTGCCAATTGTGTTTTATTGGGGGGAATTTCCTTCAAAGTCCTGCTTCCTTGCCAAAGATGGAGAGCTTTTATAATTTTTTTTTTCTTAAATGTATTTTAGTTTAAAAATGAGATCCAGGCCCAAACCCACACTGTTCACCCACAAAATTTATTATTATTATTATTTTTTGAAATAAAAGGAGTATATAAAATTGAATCAGCTGAGAGGACATAGTTCAAAAAGTTTGATGGATAATCCATCCAAACATGAAGATCAGATATAGAAATCGAAGCTCTACTTAGTCTATGAGCTACAGAATTCGCTGATCTTTTAACAAAAACAAACTTAGAGTTTATGAAACTAGAACATAAGCTAATACAGTCTTCAACCAAAAGATCTACAATAGAATCTGAGTGAGAACAAGAATTAAGCGCTTGAATAATTACTTGGGCATCTAATTCGATAATCACACGATCTAGGCTACAAGTTTTTAACCACATAAGAGCCTCTCTAATAGCTAGACCCTCAGCCAAAGTAGGCGAAGAAGTACCCAGCAAAGGTCCACTCCCAACAGCTAAGAACAAACCCCACTCCAGCTTTAGCTTGATTTGGGAATATGGCTGCATCAACATTGAGCTTTACCTATCCCGACGGCGGTTTCTGCCAGCCACTACCTGAAGTTGGGACCCTTCGATCTTCCTAATGAGCAACTGATCCTGCAGAATTATGACAACTTCTTTTGGCAAACTTATAGCTCTGAAGCAGAGGAGAAGCTTCAGCAAAAATGGTTATAGTTCTGGTAGCACGATCCTTCCAGACCAGCTGGTTCCTATATTTCCATAGACTCCAACACAGCATAGCAGCCTCTAGACATTTATCCAAGGGAAAATTGTTAAAGATGAAATCAAGCCAACCATGGAAGCTCGTAAAAGAACCTCAGAAAAAACCGAGAGAAGATAGTGACCAACACTCTCTTGCCCGAGGACAATCCAGCAGCACATGCATTGTTGATTCAACAAGTCCACAAGCTTTACACAAAGGACTGATGTTCACCTTTATGGCACAAAGAGCATCATTTGAGCGCAGACAGTTGGTACACGTTTTCCATAACATATTGCACACCTTAGGAGGTACCTGCAAGTTCCAAAGCTTATTCCATAAAGAAACATTTGCAACCACAGAGCCTTGATTACTACTAAGCAGCTTATAAGCACTATTTACAGTGTAAACACCTTTATTATCAACATGCCACCACCAAGCATCATAAGGGCGCCGTATGCTTAGAGGAATTTGACGAATCAACTTCCTGTCTCTCTCCTCAAACATCAGATCAATGAGTCTACTGTTCCAAGAAAACCCACTCTCATCTATCGACTCAGAGACCCGCACATTGCTTCTTCTATCATCATCTGCAATACTAGTAGAAATAAAAGGGTTGTTATCATCAGGTAACCACGGAGCTTTCCAAATCAAAGTATCCTTCCCATCCCCAATCCTCCTACGCCCTCCTGCCTTGATCAAACTCTTTGGAGCCCAAATGCTTCGCTACACAAAACTTGGATTATGGCCTATATTTGCTTCCAAGAAGGAACTCCTAGGGAAATAACGAGCTTCAAAAATGTGCGCAACCAATGGGGTAGGATTAGTCATCAACCGCCAAGCTTGTTTACCTATCAAAGCAAAGTTGAAATTGTGTAACCTCCTGAAACCCATGCCACTTTCAGACTTTTGAGCACATAGGGAATTCCAACTCTTACAGTGAATCTTCCTCTCCACTGCCGATTTAGATCCCCACCAAAAAAAGTTCATGATTTTCTCTATCTCATCACACAAAGAGATCGAAAAAAGAAAGATGCTCATCAAGTAATTAGGAACTGATTGAGCAATCATTTTTATCAGAATTTCCTTACCAGCCTAGGACAATAAAGTCCTAGTCCAACCCTGCATCCGTTTTATAATCTTATTTTTTATGTAACCAAAGAGCTGCATTTTATTGCTCCCCACACATAAAGGCATACCCAGGTAGAAGTCCTTCACTGAACCCATTTGAACAAGTAGATAGTTGTGAACTTGGTCCTTCACGCATTGAGTAGTATTTAAGCTGAAGAGTATTGAGGATTTACTGAAGTTGATACATTGTCCAGAAGCCTCTTCATATAATTTAAAGGCTCTATTCAGAGTATTAACTTCCTCCAATCCAGACTTAAAAAAGAAGAAACTGTCATCCGCAAAGAAAAGGTGTGAGACCGATGGGGCACCTCTAGCAACCTTAACAAAATTTATTTTAAATTGCAATAAATACATGTTCGGATTCATGAAATTGGAGAATTTTTTTAAATAATACTTATTTTTTAAAAAAAATTTTAAAAAATGATAGATGTGAGAAATTATTTAGAAAAATGGAGTTTGACTCCAAAATGCAGCAATCTGCTACATTATAGTGTCAGTGCCTGCAGAGTTGTGCTCCCTACGAAGATGCAGCATCAGGTTGCATTATCGATGTCAACGATCTGAAAACATAGTAGCAGGCTGTGTTATCGGTGTTAGTTGACTGCTCCTCCAGGAGAAATGTGCTCTGCCTGAAGACGCAACAAAAAGTTGCATTATCATATGTTAGTGTTGGCACGTGACGCTGGCAAAGTCCAGTTATCCATCAAATCTCATTGACCAATTAGAAAAAAATTTATAATATTATTTTTACTTATATAACTATTCTTCTTCTTCTTAAAAATTCCCTCAAATTTTGCTTCTCCATTCTTTCAATCTTTCTCTCTTGATTCTTTCTCAAACTCTACTCCATATTTTCAAGCTACATATATTGAAATCATTAATTGAGTTAATCTCATAAATTAAAGAAGGTAATTACAAATAATTATAATTTTTTAAATAAAATTGATAAATATTTAATTATATTATTATTTTATAATTTATAGGTATTTTTTGTTAATTAATTTGAAGACGTGAAAAAAAGAGGTAAGTTATCACTTTTAATATTATTTAATGATACACAATATTTTATAGGGGTGAGCAAAAAAAATCGAAAATATGGTTAACCGTAAAATCAATTCAAAATCAAATTGATTTTTACGATTAACCGATTTAATAAATTCGGTTACGATTTTTAATTTTTATATTTTTTATTAATGGTTATAATTTATATTTTTAATTACCGATTAATCATTAATTTACGATTAATCGATTATATATATATATATATATATATATATATATATATATATATATATATATATATATATAATGCAATAGTGATGAAAATTTAAGATGATGGAGTTATAATTGTCGCCATGGTTTATTATCGTCGGTAATTCGGTTAGTGTGCTTTTAATAATTTTTTTTATATTTAATATTAATAAAAAATTTAGGGTTAAAAATACTACAATGTTTACTCTCCCTTTTTAAATGAAGCTCAAGTCTCGATATTTCTCTCGGCTGCTGCAGCATCCCTCCCCGCCATCTTGACGGCGAGGTTTCCCACCGGTGTTTCACCACTGTCGCCATCTCTCCAATTTCACTTCCTTATCAACTTTTCTTCATTTATTCTTTGGTTACTTAACTCAGTCTTTTCACTTTTTTGGGCGGTTTGTATACCAATGGCACTCACTGGTCGCGATATTTGTAGGGGTGCTTGGAGGAAGACCAGACGGCATGGAGAAGGTGAAATCAGAGCAAGTGTTTTGTTAAATCTTAGCGTTGCCCTCTTTTTTCAATGTATACGGTTCCAAATCGGCTAAAAATGAAGGTCTTGATGGGCCCGACTTTCAGCATCGAAGTTTCATCTTCGTCGGCTGGGTCGTTCATCGTTCGTAATTCCTTGCAGGAGATACCTTGCATCTTCTTGAAGGAAGAGGAGGAAGATGAAAGCGAAAGCCTGATCTCGAGCAGGATCGGGTTCAATGAATCCGAGGATTCTTCGGATAGTTCTTCATCTATTGGAGCTCCGTATAATAGCGATAATGAAGAAAGAGATGAAGTCGATAGCGGCGGTTTATCTAAAGGAGCTTTAAGTTCTTTGGATTCCCTGGAAGAGTCTTTCCAATCAAGTGAGTTTCTATACAAAAAAAATTGCCCTTTCTGTTACAAATTTGTTCCAGCAAAACTTTGTTCCTGCATGTAAAGATAAATAAATTCTGTTGTTGATGAGATTCTTAAAATTGGCGATGAGATTGTAGGAGAGGATTATCGAGTAATTTCACAGGAAAATCAAAATCATTTGCGAATCTATCAGATGTGAGTTGTGCAAGTAGAGTGAAGGATCTGGAGAAACCAGAGAATCCATTCACATTTGGAAAATATACATGTCTTGTTTGCTCTCACAATCCAATTCTTAATTCTTCTGTCATGCTCTCTGTAGGTATTTTCTTTTTCTTTCTCTTGTCATTCCGTTCTTCCTTTTTTTTCCCTTTTTTTTATTTATTTCACATTTTGCTATGTGTATTTTTGTCAGCAATTCTTTGTATTGTACTTTAGGTGAAGTGTCATGATTTTGTTTCATTTCCATTTATTGCATAAAGAGCAACGGATATAAATAATCAGTGTAATGGAGATATTATGCTTTTTGTCTGTTTGCATTTATATTGTTTTGTGTCAACAGATGAGCTATTCAATTAAGAAACTATCTAAAAACCTCTATAATTTGTTTAGTACTGAAATAATTAAATAGTTTGGTAGAAGATAAAAAGGGTTGAAATCATTCATACCGTAATTTTATTGGGTTGTCTCTATAAGGAAATTGTTTGGTAAAGATTAAAGTTAATCTCATCTGTTCAAAGATGGATCAAAATTATGAAATTTTGAGATATTCTATGGATTCACAAATATAAAGTGCAAATCTTATGGTAGAGATTGGACTGATGAGCACAGTAAGTTCATAGGAAATTGCATCTTAATTAGTTATAATTTGAGAACAAACTATAGACAAATTTTCATTGGGATGAAAACTTAAGTAGGGATATGAACTTGCTGCATGTAAGATTTGTCCTACGAGATTCAACAATCATAGATTAGTTTGACAAAATCGTATGAATATGGTATTGCTGTTTTGACTGAATTTGAGCTCTATGGTTCAAAAATATCCAATTTGGAATATAAATTTTTGATCTAGAATTTACTAAGAAGAAATATTTTATAATTCATATAACATCTATTTTTATTGGTTAGGCTTTACATGCTGAGGTGACTGCCGAGTGTAAGTTATTATTAACATGGAGTGATGTAATTTATTTAGATCGAGGTATGGATTGCAAACTGCTGAAGACAAATGTATATTGTACCATATATTAATGACATGATATTTAGAAGATAAATTTATCTTCTATCTTCATCGAGGCTTTGCAGCTGTATATTTAAATATTTAAATGTCAATTAGACTGCAACACTTCTTTTCAATGTTTTAAATACTGATCTTTTATGAAGGTGTCAATATATATTGGCATCACACATTATCTTTAACTATAAATGTCATTGAATGCCTTGCCTTTTAATTGCAGCCAAGGATGACTTGGATCCATATCCAATGGCATTACATGATTCGGTAGTGGTAGACACTTATGCTTTTGGCCACCACACCCTTGCATACTTTATCTAACTTACAGATCCATGCGCGATATTACCCTATTTGCATATATGAACTTGTAATAATTGCTCATCGAGGCTTATGTCAAAGTCAAATTCAAATTCCTTATTTAGATTTGTCAAGAACTTGGAATAGAGCTGCCTATTCCTGTCAGCTCCAAATCAGGAGAAATGAATAATGTCTTCAGTAGAATTGTGAGTGCTGCTGAATGCCCTCATCTGAACATTCCTGAAACTGTAGCTGGAAAGAAATGTAAATACTTTCACCAACTTGTGAGTCAGTCTCTTTTGTTTATGTTAGGTTTTTCCCCTCTCTCTCTATTGCATGCAGATAGCTCCATGAAAATGTAGGAAACTAATTACATGTTGGTTGTCTTGATTGAGTTAATTTAATTTGCAGTTGGTGCTGCCTTCGCAGTTGTCGGTTTGGCAGTTATACGTGCTTATTCTGTAAGGAAGAATTCTTCCAGTTAATATTTCTTACATTTTTAATCAATGCTGCTATCTTACCAATGCAATGGAAATGTTTTACCAATTTTACACGCTACAATTAAAGAAGGTTCCTTGTATATATTGTTATAATATGGATTGTAATTAGTTGTAGAATATTCTCTTATCTTATATAGAATATAAAGTTTCCTATTTAGTATTTTTGTTTTTGTATAAATTCTGTAGTAAGCCTCAATTCAATATACCGAAAAATATAATTCTTTCATCTTGTTTTGTATGTTTTATTACATGGTATCAAAGCCTTCTAGGCTTGATTTGAGGATTTATCTTTTTTTTTGGGTTTCATTTGGGTTGGGTAACGTGTTTCAGCCACTGTTTGGGTTGGGTAATTTTTTCGGTGACCATCTTATCTCACCACCGGCATCAGAAGAAGCACAAAGGAATTTTTGGCCTCTATACAAAATTCAGCATCCTTCCGTCTGGTGAATGATCCACACACATCGCCACAAGCTTCTGCCACTTATCTCATATACCGACGAGTGGAGGCACGTGACTTGTCCGCCGGCTCTTCGATCCTATCTCCGGCATCGCTTGGGTATTTCCGATCAGATCTCGGTGTTGTTTTGGCTTGGTTCCCTCTTCTGCTGGTATTTTATTCCAAACAAGGTTGTCTCTTTTTTGCTCTTTGTTCTTTCTTTTGTTAAGTCCCTTATTGGAGGTTTGAGCTTTTTTTTTTCTGGGTATTCTGAGATTGTGTTGCTGCTTTGATTAATTTAATTCTGTGTGGATATTATGGCTGACAGTAAATGAATTGTTAGTGACATGGTTAGTGAGATTATTCCTTTATAGAAGATTACAAAGGTAAAATTAGATGGATCTAATTATCTTGATTGGAGTAGAACGATTAGGATCTATCTTCGTAGTATGGATAAAGATGATCACTTAACTGATGACTCTCCTACTGATAAAATTAAAAAGCAGATCTGAATGATAAATGATTCATGGTTATTTTTACAGATTAGAAACTTAATTGAAAGAACCGTGCTTGGCTTAATTTCTCATTGTGAACGTGTAAAAGAGTTAATAGATTATTTGGCTTTTTTATATTTTGGAAAAAGAAATGAGTTTCGTATTTATTATGTCTGTAAAGCCTTTTATCGTACTGAAAAAGAGGCAAAATCACTCACCACTTATTTTATGTAATTTAAGAAAATTTATGAAGAATTGAACATACTTCTACCTTTTAGTACGGATATTAGAGAGCAATAGGCTCAGAGAAAAAATAACAATAATGAGTTTTTCTGGCTGGTTTGCCATCAGAATTTGAGATAGTTAAATCTCAAATTCTCTCTGAATCTAAAATTTTTACTCTTGAAGATGTGTTTAGTAGGTTATTGCGTGCTGATAATGCCTATTTCAGTCAGTAAAATAGTGTTTTTGTTGCCAAAAAAAGTGGAGGTAATAATGGAAAGAAGATTATACTGAAGGGAAAATAGATTCAATGATAATCGAAATACTGATATTGTTTGCTACTATTGTAAAGAACCAAGTTATACAAAGCGCTACTATAAGAAATTGCAGAATCGCAATCAGAGGGTACAAGTTGCTAATGTTGCTACTTCTGGTTCATCATCCGAGCATAATGTCACTATTTTTGCCGAAAAGTATGCTAAACTTTGGTCACTACTGAGGCAGGTAACACATGTCTTATCTTCTCTAGCAATAATTGGGTTATTAATTCTGGTGCCACGAATCACATGACAAGTAATCTTGATACTTTTTATGATTTTCGATCTCATAAAGCTCCTTTACCTTTTACTATTGCTAATATGACATCATACAACATTGTGGGATCCGGAACTGTCAAACAGACTTCTTCTATTACTCTATCTTTTATTTTAAATCTGCTTAACCTAACTTTTAATTTGATATCTGTGAGTAAACTTACCAAAGAACTCAATTCCTGTCTCATTTTTTCCTGATCACTGTTTTTTCAGGATCTTATGATGCAGATTTTTGGTAAAGGACATGTATTTGGTGGTCTATACATCCTGAATTCTTGGGTACCATGATTTGTTGTTTGTTCCAGTGTAATTTCTGCTTGTGAAGCATATTGTCGGATGAGGTATCTCTCTATCAATTTTAAAGAAGTGGTGTCCACAGTTTCATGATATATCTTTTTTGGATTGTGAGTTTTTTCATTTTGCAAAACATTATCGTAGCTCGTCAGGTCTTAGAATTAATAAATGAGCCGAGTTTGCTTTTCAACTTGTTCATTAAGATGATTGGGGTCCTTGTCTTATGTTGAAAACTGGGTATCGATATTTTATTACTTTTATGGATGATTTTTTCCGTATGACTTGGATTTATTTTATGAAAAATCGTTCTGAATTTTTTTTTATTTTTCTGCTTTTTGTGCTAAAGTTAAAACCCAATTTAATGCCTCTGTGAATTTTTTGCGAAGTAATAATGCTAAGTAATATATGTCAGATTCTTTTCAGCAGTATGTGTCTCAACAGGGTATTATTCACCAGTCCTCTTGTGTTGATACCCTTTCTCAAAATGGGGTTGCTGAGAGAGAATAGACATTTGCTTGACATTGCTAGAGTTTTATTATTTTAGATGAATGTTCCTAAGTATTTTTGGATTGATACTATTTCTATAACTTGTTTTCTGATTAACCTGATGCCTTCTACGGTATTAAATGGTGATGTACCTTATAGTGTTTTGTTTCCAAATAAAATACTATTTCCAATGGAACCACAAATATTTGACAATACTTGTTATGTATGAGATGTACGTCCTCATGTTACCAAACTTGATCCTAAGGCATTTAAGTGTGTTTTCTTGGGATACTTGCATCTTCAAAAGGGATATAAATGTTATTCATCTGATTTGCAGCGACATTTAATTTCAGCTGATGTGGTATTCTTAAACCTTTCTTTTCATCTGCACCCACTCTTAAAAGTTAAGGGGAGGAAGATGAGTGGCTCATTTATACGATGACATCTTCTCGAGAGTCTGTTGATGTGTCTACTGCATCTTCTGGTACTGAGCAAATAGTAAGTGATGATACTTCAATACCAGCAAGACCATCAATTGTTCAGGTTTACTCTAGAAGAAGAGACCTATGATACATATTCTGCACCAGCACCGGCATCGGCACCGGCACCTTCGTCATCTGATCCGACTTCTACTGATCTCAATCTTCCCATTGCTCTTTGTAAAGGTATACGTAATTGTAAATCCACTTATTCCATTGCTAATTTTTTTCCTATGATCACATGTTTCCCTCGATATGCTCTTTAATTGTATTTTTAGATTTTATATCTATCCTTAAGACAATTAAAGAAGCCTTGCGTCACCCTAGATGGTATGATGCTATGATTGAGGAGATGAATGCCTTTGATACAAATCACACTTGGGAGTTGGTGAATTTACCAGAAGGAAGGAAGGCTGGGGGTTGCAAATGTGTCTTTACAGTCAAAGTTAATCCACATGGCTCTGTAGCTTGGCTGAAAGCTCGACTTGTTGCTAAAGGTTATGCCCAGATTTATAGGGTGAATTATTTTGATACTTTCTCTCCAATTGCCAAATTGAGTTCTGTTCACATCTTTGGCAGCTTCCCACCATTAGCCCTTACATCAACTTCACATAAAAAATGCTTTCTTTCATGGTGATCTTTAGAAATAAAAATTTATATGGAGCAACCACCTAGTTTTGTTGCTCATGGGGAGTATGAGAAAGTTTGCCATTTGAAGAAGTCTTTGTACAGATTGAAGCAGGGTCCTCGTGCCTAGTTTGATAAATTCAGTGAGGTTGTCCAAGAGTTTGGACTAAAGAAGAGTCAGTGCAACAACTATGTCTTCTAAAGATAATCAAAAGATGATATTATTCTTCTTATGGTTTATGTTGATGATATTGTGATTACATGAAGTGATTCTGCAGGTATTTTTTCACTTAAGTCTTTTTTTCATGGTAGATTTCACACTAAAGACTTGGGCCAGTTGAAATATTTCTTGAAAAGTGGAAGTGATGAGAAGTAAGAAAGGAATTCTTCTATTCCAATGAAAATATGTTCTTGACTTGCTTGTAGAAATTGAAAAATTAGGAGCTAAGCCTTGCACTACTTCTATGGTTCCCAGTGTACAACTTACAAAAGATGATGGTGATCCTTTTGACGATCCAGAGAGATGCCGAAGGTTAGTTGAAAAATTAAATTATCTCACAATAACTCGTCCAGATATCGCATTTGTAGTGAGCATTGTCAGCCAATTTATTTTTGCTCCTACGATCAAGCATTGGGAAGCTTTCGAACAGATTTTATGTTATCTGAAAGGTGCTATTGAATTAGGTATATTATACAGTGATCATGAGTATACTCACATTGAGTGTTTTACAGATGTTGATTGGGTATGTTCTAAGATTGATAGGAGGTCAACAACAGGCTATTATATTTTTGTTGAGGAAATTTAGTGTATTGGAAAAGTAAAAATCAAACTGTAGTATCCGAATCTAGTGCAGAATCTGAATACAGAGCTATGTCACAGTCCGCATGTGAGATTTGTGGATTCATCATTTGCTTGCTGAAATTGGTATAAATCCCTCGACTCCAGCAAAACTTTGGTGTGATAATCAAACTGCTCTTTATATTGCTTCAAATTCAGTGTATCATGAATGGACCAAGTATATTGAAGTCGATTATCACTTTATTCGTGAAAAGATTTAAGATAATATCATCTCAACAGAATATGTGAAAATAGGAGAACAGTTGGGCGATTTGTTTACAAAAGCCTTAAATGGCTCTTGAGTTGACTATTTGTGTAACAAGATAGGCATGATTAATATCTATACTCCAGCTTAAGGAGGAGTGTTATAATATGAATTGTAATTAACTGTAGAATATTCTCTTACCTTGTACAGAATAAAAAGTTTCCTATTTAGTATTTTTGCTTTTGTATAAATTCTGTAGTAAGTCTCAATTCAATATACAAAAAATATAATTCTCCCATCTTGTCTTGTGTGTTTTATTACATATATATAAGAAGCTAGCTTCCCTTCCAACTCATGTATCCATTCTTTTAATTGTTTTCGTTTAATGTTTGGTAAACCAATATTGCCTCAATGCTTTTGTGAAAAGTTTTAAGGATGCTGCACTTTGTCACCATTTGTTAGATGTACAATTTCTTTCGAGGTTGTAGTTTAAAATTTTGCAATGGGAATGCAAATTTTGGTAGTTAAATGGATGGTACGAGTAACTTTTTCTTTTGGCAATATACATATTACGAAATACATGAACTTTGATTTAAATTTTAATAGAAACTTAGTTAACAGTTTAGTCACTTGATAGCTATTTCTTGACCCGACAAATAATTTCGTGTGTTCTTTCCTTGGTGAAACTGGTAACTGATCCTTTGTCGTTGTAATGCTGAATTGATGCAGCTCCAAGATGAAGTAATTGCTTCAGATGCTGAGTGATTGCGAATGACCCAAAGCAATGTGAAGATGGTATTCTTTGTCTATCTTCAGATTATCTTCATGACTAACAGTCTTTGAATATACTTTTTAATTATAAGTGCTTATTGCAGCTTCAATGCCATGTTCAAACACAAACGTCAATTCTAAAAAATTACTATATGTATTAAGGATAACAATCGAATCTTTTTCTCACTTCAATTTTAAAGGACCAAATTAACTAATAGAAGTTAATTTAATAGCCTTATATATATATATATATATATATATATATATATATATATATATATATATGACAATAGTAAACATAAACAAAATCTTATTTACTTATTTTCTCATCATTAGTTCAGATTTTCTACAGTTTTTATACCTAAACCAATCTTTTTTGCTCATCATTACTTGAGATCTTCTATGATTTTTATACCCGTTTTTAGATATTTGAATGTTTTGCATTTGCATCAAAAAATACAATTATAGACAAGTCTTTCGTTTGAATTTATGATCATTTATTTTTGTTCACTATTATTTATTGTAATTAAAAATGGTATTTTTTATTAACCATATTCATGTACTTTAATTTGAATTTCTATTGGCAGTGGGACTAAGCAAGCTGCACATAGGTTGAAGATTTTGTTTGGATTAGCTGGCCTCAAAGCTTCTGAGCTTCATAGAAATCTTACACAAGTCCAGCGTCTTGATGTAAGTAGCATTTTGGAAGATTGGACTGTGCCTTTCTTGGTCATTAAACTAGTTGCACAAATATTGTCCTATGTGGTGGCAAATGTTGTTTACAGCACCTTCATTGTTTATTAAGAGCCTCATTTGTCATTGTTGACTAATGGTGGTAGAAACTTTCTTGCAAGGATACTGATTGAGATATTTGATTTTAGATTCAGATCAATTATATGCCCAACTCCAAAACTAAATTGTTATTTGATTTTTGCTTGATTTTTTGATTTAGAGGATTACTTATCTTCATTAGCAGTTGTGGCAGAATAATATCTCAATCTTAGATAGTTAAGCGTGGTACTGTAGCTTTTGAGCTTGCAATTAGCAATAAGTGTTCTTTATGAGCTATTGCATCTATTTTGGCCATGGGGAGAATGGATTTTCTTTTTAGAATAATAACTACTTTTTCTTGTAGAATTACTGTTACTGGAATAAATTTTAGAAGTCTAATGCAGCTCTTCATTGCTGTATTTCTCCCTTATTCTTGTTGCTGATATCTGTTTTAAATTCTGTTTCAAATAGTTTAGCAAACTTTTGAGTTGCATTAAGATGATGTCTGTGGCCTCTTGCTTAATCTATTGGTTAATTAATGGTTTTCGACTTTATTTTGTGCTATTCTTTTGGCAATATGATTTATACAACCCGTAAATAAATTAATTGTTCAGTTTAATCATAAGTTATTATGTATATATATGATTAATTCACCAATTAAGTGAAGATAAGTAAATAAGATTATGTATATATATGATTAATTCATCATAAAAATCAAGGGAACAACGCAGTATATATTTTTAATTTAAATTTTATATTTTTTGTATTGAATTTATTATATTTTGCAAAAAGAAATATAATTTTTGTAAGGGCCTTTTCCATCGGTAAAATGCAAAATTTCTTTGATAAATTTAACTTTTTAGAGTGATAATGACAGTGAAGAAACTAAAATTTATAATTAAAAGAGATAAAAATATAAGTTATGCTTAAATTAAAAAATAAGTTAAGAAAAATAGGGTCAAAATAAAATTTTAGGAGTGCAAAACTGTCTATATATATATATATATATATATAATAAAAAATTTTCAAAAAATAAAGTGGGCAATTTGCCCCCTTCCTCGCTACGTGGCTGTGCCACTGCATAATGGTTGCATTCATCCTGGCTGGCTGTAGGGTGGCAGCATGACTATCATTTTTGCAAGGCTGAGCTGCGACAATGGATGCCATTTTCGCAATGGTCCTCTGTAGGAATGATGGTTCTCCCTCACACTGCAAGCCGCTTCTGCCTTCTCTGCATGCATGGGTGAATATGCAACAAACTTTTCCATTTCAACAGGTATAGTTTGCATAAATGAGAAAAAACACCACTTTCCTAATTAATTTTCAAATCACACCAAATCTCAAAATTTTAACCCAAAACACATTATTTAAAAAAAAAGTCCAGTAAAGATGCCAAAATTAACTTCAAATTTTAACTGGAAATTTGCCCAAATCATGTACCCGCCAAATATGATTTTAAGCTTTCGGCCTCTTTCATACCGAATAGTCAAGTTTTATTGAATGCTAGCAACAATTAGTTTTGAATTCTCATTTGGAAAAATTAAACCATTAAAAGGGATTGTCAAAAAATAAGACAAAATTAAATAGGACTAGAAAAAAAAACTATTTAAATGTTATTAGCAACTATAATAAAAAAGTGTAATATTTTAAGACAGACCAAAATAAAAAGATAGATAAAAATTATGAGACTGAAATAGTATTATTTTATTCAAATTTAATTACAAAGTCAAGTATCCAAAAATGATTTTTGCCTTTAATTTGACTCGTAAACTTTGTCTCATAAAATAAGTAATTCGAGATACTTGGATGATTTTTCTAAGTGATAACTACGGAAAAAATCTCCAAGGCCTAATCAAGTCGGCCCAACGACACTCAGCAAGGCCCAAAGCCCATCAATAAAAAGGACAAAGCATGAGCTGGAAGACAAGATATAAAGGCGCGATGTCCGATCGAACTGATGGGATGTCCTGTCCTGTCTAGTCCACTGACACAAGCAAGTGCCCATATCTTCCACCTGCTCTCTATCACATCACCGCACACCTACTCCAATGCTAGTTATCACGCTTCAAGGTACTCATGTACCCCTCCCAAAGAACTCCTATAAATAGCCTAAAACATAATGGCTCCAGGTATTGATTATCTGAGATTCTCTCTCTAAATGCTCTCTCTCTAAAAGCTACTAACTTAAGCTTCGGAGTGCTAACATCCAGGTCCGACCGGGCACTCCTCCTTGCAGGTCCATTCAGCCGATCAGATCATCAACTACCGACTCTTCTTACAGATAAAGATAAAAACTACTTTATCATTTGGTGCTTTCGTTGAGAGACAATGGTAAGTTCGAGATCCAATGAACATGCAGCTTTTGGAGAGTATAATCACAACAACCAGGGCAGCTCTAGGCCCTCAAAAAGAAGATAGAGGTCTTCCAGATCCCCTACCAGGGATAACCTCCTCCCAGATTTCGACGATATAGCCACGTGGCAATCGGAAGATACCCCTATTATTATCAGGGATATGCACGCCATTCTTAGTGACTTCACTAAGAGCATAGTCCAAACTCTGAAAAAAAGAAAAATGCCCAGGACTTCTGAAAGAGGCCATGAAATGGACTTCATGGCCGAAGACTTCGGAAGATGGAACAGGGGATTTTCATCAACCAGCAAAGGGCTCATGATAATAGGAGGGTGGGGGCCAGAACCCAGGTAGATACGACAAGAGGAAGGGGATAATGTCCTCATATAGAGATTCTCCATACATCCCCAGTAGATATTTCACCTCGTCCATTGGGGACGATTTGTCTTTTATGTGCACACCAAATCGTAGCCGCACGAAGGGACGAAGAGATGAGTTTGCCTCAATAGCCATGAGTAGAGAGGACAAATGGTTCAAGTAAAAGCTTAAGAAGTTCGGCTTGACAGGTTGCAAAAAAGGTGTGTTCGAGGGAAACACCTACGGCGACATAGCCTCCCCATTTTATAGGGAAATCACGAAGTCAGAGCTAGCTCCCAGGTGGAGAGACGTGATAATGAATAGGTATACAGGTAAGAATGACCTTGCCACTCATCTTGTAGAATATCTAACGAAAGTGTAGGTGTACACCTATGACGAAAGGATTGTCTGCAGGATATTCCCTACCACATTGTGAGGAGATGCCCTTACGTGGTTTCACGAGCTGCCGTAGGGGTCGATCATCTCTTTTTAACAACTAAAGAAGCTGTTCATTACACGATTCATTATGCAGATGCGAGCACCAAAATTTGTGAGCGATCTGTGCAATCTCTATCAGAGGACCGATGAAAGTCTTCGAGACTACATCAACAGATTCCAGGCCATAATGTCGGAGGTGAGAAATGTAAGCGTGGAGATGGCATCCACCGCTTTAACCAATGGCACTGTTGATAGGCCGTTATTTGAGTCAATTACAAAAAGGCCGCCAACCAGCTTTTTCGATCTAATGGAAAGAGTTAGGCAACACATTCAGCTGGATGATGCCTTGAGGTCCAGCCGAGGCAGAAAGAGCAACGTTATAGACAGGCTCCAGCACCTAGATGAATGGTCGTTCAACCCTGCTCCAATATCCGAACGGATTGCAAGGAGTATCGAGAGAGCCTCCACTTCGAGAAATTTAGGAAAAACAGGAGGCAGAATGATCCTGGTTCGATCGGGGTATTGGTTAGCAGGCTCAAACTTTCACTTCGCTCAACACCAATCCCGCACAAGTGTTGATGTGGATCAAGGAAAATCACCAAAAGGTGAATTGGCCTAAGAAGATGGACGAGAAGAGCAGATGGACCCAAAACCATAATAAGTACTGCAAGTTCTACAAGGATTTCGGTCACACAATCGATGAATGTCACCAACTGAAAGAAGAAATTGAGCGACTCTTGCAAAGAGGGTACCTCAAAAGGTTTGTAGGTCTGACCAGAGGGGCAAGTCCCTGTAGATAGTTGGATCTTAAGAAAGATGATTCTGACGACGACGACTAGCGGAGAAAACCAAAGAATATGGATCTACGCTGATCGTACGCCGGTGTCATAAACATGATCACTGGTTGGTCATCTTATGGAGAGGATCTCTCCAGAAAAAGAAAGAGGAAGGGTGTCCATATCTCCCAGACATCCGAACGGCCATCCCTAGTCACCATATCCAATGAGGATGCATGAGATGTAATGTTTCCTCACGAAGATGCCCTTGTCGTCAGGGCACGGATCAATAATTTCGATGTAAAGAGGATATTGGTGGACAACGGAAGTGCTATAAATGTGCTTACCCTACAAGCCTACAGAGAAATAGGGTTACTAATAGAAGAGCTTAAGAGAAATGCCACGCCACTGATCGGACTGGGCAATGCCACAGTGGCGGTGGTAGGATCGGTTGATTTGTTCGTCGAGCTCGGTCAAAAAGCCCTCGCCCATGCCTGTAAGGTAACATTCGTGGTTATTGATATGATATTTGCTTATAACACCATTTTTGGTAGGCCTCTACTCTTTCAAACTAGAGCTATCACCAGCATCTGTTACATGGTAATGAAAATCCCGACCTGTAGGGGTGTCACCATCTTAAGAGGTGACCAAAAAGCATCGAGAGAGGCCTATATTTCCATGATCAAACACCATAAAGAAGCCATAATGGTAGAGCTGAGGCTAGAGCGATTTGAGCAGGCAGAGGATCAGAGAATGGATCCTATGGAGAAAGTCAAGACAAGGACACTTGCTAAAGGCAAGTCCATTCAAATTGGTACCAGCATGAATACGAAGGTCGAGGAGGCTGTCATGCAAGTTTTGACAATCAACCAAGCATCCTTCACCTGGAAGCTAGAAGACATCATCGGAATCGATCCCAACGTGATCACCCACAAACTTAATGTTAATCCAGCTTACAAGTCGATCAGGCAGAAGTTGCAAAGGCATGCTCTCAATCGGAGGAAATTTATATTTGAGAAGGTGGACATATTATTGAAAATGGGTACAATTCGAAAGGTTGACTACCCCGAATGGCTCGCCAATGTTGTTCTGGTAAAGAAAAAGTCAGGAAAGCTGCGAATGTGTGTCGACTTCACGGACCTTAACAAAGCATGTCCGAAAGATAGCTACCATTTGCCAAGTATAGACCAACCGGTGGATGTCACTACTGGTCACGCCATCTACTTCCTCCTCGATACGTATGCTGGATACCACCAAATCATGATGTGATTATTGGATCAAGAAAAGACCATCTTCATCACGGATGATGGCACCTTTTGCTACAAAGCCATGCCATTCAGATTGAAAAATGCAGGTGCCACATATTAGCATTTGATGAATAGGATTTTCAAAGATTAGATCGAGCAGAATGTGAAAGTCTACGTGGATGATATGATCGTCAAAAGCAAAAGGTCCGAGGAACATCCTGCCGATTTATCAAATATCTTCAACACACTGAATAAATTTTGGATGAAGCTCAATCCTGAGAAGTGCATTTTTAGGGTACCTTCAGGAAAATTTTTGGGCTTTATGGTCTCCCAAAAGGGCATTAAAGCCAACCCTGACAAAATAAAAGCAATCTTGGAGATGTAACCATCGAGCACTGTGAAGCACGTTCAGAAGCTAAACGGTAGAATAACAGCCCTTAGAAGGTTCATGTCCTTTTCAGCCAAATGGTGCACTCCCTTCTTTAAGAAATTGAGGAAGAATGAAGCTTTCAATTAGGATGCCGACTACCAGCAAGCCTTTGATGAACTTAGGAAATTCCTCACCAATCCGTCTTCAAAAACTTTTACCAAAACCTCAATATCAGCCATTAGTTCACCTCCGTCACCCATCCCTAGAGCAACAGAATGATCAAGGTCTCCAATCAAACACTCTTGGAAGGCCTAAAAAAATGACTGGGCGAGGTAAAAGGTAACTAGACTGAAGAACTACAAAGTTTCTATGGTCTTACAAGACCTCTCTGAGAGCTGGCACTCATCAAACGTCATTCTCTCTTGTTTATGGCTCCAAGACAATGATATCCCTAGAAATCGGTCTCTCATCCTATCGGTCGGCATTCTATTTTTATCGGATGAACATCCTGGATAGATGCCAAGATTTGGACCTGGTTGAGGAAAGGAGAGAAAATGCCTACGCCAAAATCGCTGCCTACAAATAAAGAATCTCTAGATACCACAACACAAAAGTAAGGGCAAGAACCTTCAATGTGGGTGATCTAGTGCTCAGAAAGGCAGATATAAGCTCGAGAAATGCCAAAGTTAGGAAGTTAATGCCAAATTGGGATGGTCCCTATGAAATCTCCAAGGTTCTAAGCTCCAGTACTTATAGACTCAGAACCCTGGTTGGATATTCCCAGAAACTGGAATGTTGAAGTATTGAAGAAATACCATGCATAATAATGTATCAAATTCACATTCAATAAAGAAAATTTCTCCATTATCCTTTATCATAGAAAAAAGGTATGTTTTCATTTATTTGTTTGTTAGTTTTGATGTTTGTTTGTAGGTCATTTGTTTTACTCCATTCTACAAAAAACCCAATTACCGGTCGTAGTTAGTCTGATCGAAATTGAGGAATGATTATTCACTAGGCCCGATGCTTATCCCAAGCCCAAAATATGAAATCTTTTCTCCATTATAATTCCAGCTCCCTCGCTAGGCTCGATGCTTATCCCGAGCCCAAAATGTGAAAGTTTTTCTCCATTATAATTTCAGCTCCCTCACTAGGCTTGATGCTTATCCCGAGCCCAAAATGCAAAAGCTTTTCTCTATTATAATTCCATCTCCCTTGCTAGGCTTGATGCTTATCCCGAGCCCAAGATGCGAAAGTTTTTCTATCATACGTTAATCTACTAGGTTCAACGTTATTCCTGAACCAAAGATGCGAGACGTCTCCATTTAATCTCTACCAACTCGTTCACTAGGTTCGACGTCTATCCTAAACCCAAAATGTGAAGGATGGTGATTTAGTCAGTTATATCTCCTCAGTACTTAATGTACGAAATTGCCAAGTCCTTAAAACAATATATGATTCTCCAACGAATCGCCGATCTTTATATCCGATCGGATAATACTTCGATCAAATGAAAAATTGAAAAGTCACCTATTGCGCTTGATGCGATAAATCTAAGTCACAACTCACGACTAAATGAAAAGTCTTTTTTTTTTAAATTCGATCAGATCAACCGATCGTCAATCATAAAGAGTTGTGTACTACAATGCTTGAAAAACATCTTATGATTCAGGAAGTATTCTACTTAGTCAATTTTTCCATATTCTCCATGTTTGATTTTATATACTCTCCTTGGCAGATTTTGTACATTCTCCATGAAGATTTATATTTATTCCACTTAGTTAATTTAGTAACGAATCTTACTCAAAATGAGAATTGCAGTACGAAGGCACAATTGGAAGGAAAACTAAATTTTATATATTTATGAGAAATCTTTATGATGCCATGTAAAATGTCTACTTTCTAGTATGTATTTTCTTATGTTTAAGTAGTTTAAGTATGTAATATTATGTGAATTTTATGTGTTTATGTTTTTATGTGCGTTTTTAGGTTAAAATTGGTGCAAGTGTGAAGTAAAGTGAAGAAATGGTGAAAATTCGAGGATAAAGATCACGAGTCGTGAAGTGGCTCACGACTCAGACATAATGGCATGAGACGGAGGGCAATTCATGAGTGAGGCAGAGAAGACTTGCTCACGAGTCGGCGACAAGGTAACGAGTCGGCAGAAATGTCACGAGTCGGAGGGAGATGCACGAGTAAAGAGGGCCTGATGGGATTCACGACTCGTGAAGGCATTCACGAGTCGGACAAAATGTCTGTTTCCAAATGCTGCCACCTTTTCGCACCCAATCCTTCAGCCAACCATCAAGACTTTTTAGGGCATCTTTCCATGATTAACAACTCTTCTGAAGGGACATATTTGTAGAGCTAAACTCTATAAATATGGGAGAAAAGCTCTGGAAAGGGATCGGAAGAAAATTTCATTGTTTACTTAAGAACATTTTTAGTTGCTTTTGGACATTTTCTCTACTTAGTTTTTAGAAGATGACCAAAGAATAAAGTCAAAGGAATAAGAGATATATCAGAAGGTCTAAATAGAAAGTAAACCCTGGGGAGTGATGTTGTTCATTGCTCTTATTTCATTTTTATTTCAATTGTGTATTTGACTAGTTCTTTTGGTATATTATGACTACTTAATTCAATTTGTTTTTCATCTACTTATCTTTGCTTTATGAGTGTTTATTTTCTTTATGTATGAACTGTGATTTAAATTTATTTGGGTACTTTGATTTGCTTATTATGCTTGATCACCATAATTAGCATGTTAGTCATTTAATTCACAATGAGAATTGGAATTCTTTGATGGAAAGACAAATAAATTTACTTGAAGCATTGAATTCACTTAGAGATAAGAAATTCACTTTAAGGGATTAAAGAATTGGCATAGAACTTCATAGTTTTTATTTATCTCTATAATGTCATGAGAATGCCTATAGACTCTAAGTAAAAATACCTTTAATGATAATGAGAATTGCTTTAAAGAAACTTGGCTAAATTCTCCAATCATATTATTCATATAATTGATTAACTGGTTTATAGATGAAATTGTTTCACTTAGTTATAATGTATGTTCAAATCATCTTTTAAGTTATCTATTATCCAAAATTAACTCACTATATTTAAAATACTTTAGTCTTTAAATTAAATGCATGATACCTATTTTATTTGATACCTATCCATTTACTTATTGTTATTTCAATACAAAATTTACCCTGTTCCCTTTGGAACGATACCCTACTAATTTTATACGCAGTCTAGTGAGACTAAGTGTTCAATTAAATCCCAATCAGATTTTGGCGCCATTGTCGGGGAACGATTTAAATGAATTTTTATTGATTGATACAAAAAAGTAGATGCTTTAGAATTGTATGTTATAAATTAGTTATTTAGATGTATGAATTTTTATGTGGTGTTTTGTTTTATTCTTTATAATAGTATTAGAGTTTTTTGTATTGATCTTAGACTAAAAGTATTTGTGATTTTTGTGCAGGGAACTTAGAAGGAAGCAACAAGAGGAACTTAGATTGCAATTAGAAGGAGAACAAAGTGCCAAGTTGGAGGAAGGTCATAATATTCCAATTATGGCGGGAGAAGAAAGGAGAACGCTTGGTGATTTTACCATGCCCAATATTTCGGAGAGTTTTAGAGGGATAGTGGCGCGGCTATTGCCAATAACAATTTTGAGATCAAATCGACGGTCATTCAAATGGTGCAAAATAACCAATTTGGAGGTTTGCAAGGGGAAGACCCTTATGCTCATATCCTTTCTTTTCTTAATGTGTGTGCTACATTTAAAATTAATGGAGTGAGTAATGATGCCATTAGAATTAGGTTATTTCCATTTTCTTTAAAAGAAAAGGCCCAAATTTGGCTCGCTAGTATACCTAATGAAACAATCACTACTTGGGACCAATTAAAACAAGCTTTTCTTCATAAGTATTTTCCACCACATTAAACAGTAAAATTTAGAAATCAAATCTCTACTTTTAAACAAATGCCTAATGAAACCATTTATACCTCTTGGGAAAGATTTAAGGAACTCCAACGGCAATGTCCTCACCATGGCTTGCCGGATTGGATGATTCTTCAAATCTTTTACAATGGGTTAATGGAGAAAAATATAAATATTGTTAATGTTGCTTCAAGTGGAAAAAGGTTAGAGAAAACTGCTAAGGAAGCTGAAACTTTGTTTGAAGAATTAGCCTCACAAGGCTACATGGGAGAAAAACCCACTATGGCGAAGGCTAAGGAATTTTTGGAATTGGATTCCATTAATCTCTTGACGGCTAAAGTTGAAGCTTTGACTAAGATGGTAAGTAATTCTCACTCTAATATTGAAAATGTGAATCATGTTTGTGAGAAATGTGGTAGACCTCATATGTATGCTAATTGTAGTGAGGGGTCTAGTGAGGATGTAAGTTTTGTTCAAGGGAATTATAATCAAAGGATAGGCCAAAATTCTAATTATTATAACCCACAATGGAGAAACCATCCCGATTTTTCTTGGTCTAACCAAAGTGCCCAATTGAACCCTTCAAATACTAACCTTATGAACAAATTACCTAACCCTTTAGCTTTTCCAAATAAACCACCTTTTAACCCCCAACAACCTAAATCCCATCTTGAGAGTTTGATGGAGAAATTTATTAGCCATCAAATGACTACTAACAAGAAAAATAAGGAACAATTTAAGCAAATAAATACTAAAATTGACCAACTTGTCACCCATAATAAGATGCTTGAAACCCAATTGGCTCAACAAGCCACTTCTAGTGCTAAACCTTTAGGCAAGCTCCCAAGTCAACCTGAATTTTTACCTCATGAATCGGTTCAATCCATTATGTTAAGAAGTAGGAAAAAGATTGAGAGTAATATTAGAGGTAATGAGGATCTTATTTTGAATGATGATTATGTTTTGGATGCAAGTAAAAATGATGAAGTGATGAATAAGCCTAATGAACCTAAGGAAAAGATAACCTTATCTAGGGAAGATGACCCTAAAGTTAATTTGAATGTTTTGTCATTTCCTCAAAGACTCATTAAAAGAAATCTCGATAAGCAATTTGGCAAGTTTTTGAATTATTTGAAGGAACTTACTATAACTATACCCTTTGTGGATGCAATTAAGGATATGCCTTCATGGGCAAAATTTTTAAAAGAAATTATAAGTCACAAGGGTAAACTTGAAGAACATGGGTATGTTTCTTTGGTAGAAGAGTCTAAGGCTATGTATTCTAAATACCCACCTAAGCTAAAGGATCCGGGTTGTTTTACGGTTCCTTGTGTTATAGGTGGCACACATTTTGATAAAGCCTTATGTGATATGGGTGCAAGTGTTAGTCTTATGCCTTACTCAATTTATAAAAAGCTTGATTTAGGTGACTTAAAGCCTACCAATATGTGCTTATATATGGCAAAAAAGTCTATTCATACCTTATAGGCATACTAGAAAATGTTCCTACCAAAGTGGGTAAATTTGTGATTCTTGTTGATTTTGTTGTGCTAGAAATGGATGAAGATCCTGAAATTCCAATTTTATTTGGTATGCCTTTCTTAATTACTGCTGGGGCTATTTTTTATATGAAAAATAGTAAAATATCTCTTGAAGTTAATGGTGAAACAATTGAGTTTAATGTTTTTGGGATGGTTAAGTCTTCACCAATGGAAGAGGTGAATAGAATTGATGCTTATGATGTTCTTGATGAGTGTATTGATAGTGTTGTTAATGATTGTGTTAGTCAAAACCTTATTGCACCTTATTGTTTAAATGAAAGTTGTGATGAGGTTTTTCAAGTTGCCTCATATCCTTTCCATGGAAGATTCTCGAAGTTTGAGTCTTTGAGAAAGGATGAGGATATGCCATCAAAGACATCTAAGGAGAAAGTTAAACTTGAACTCAAGCCATTACTAACAAGCTTAAGGTATAAATTTTTGGATTCAAAATTTCAATTACCTTTTATTGTTAATTCTTCAATTGATAAGCATAATGTGAGTGCTTTACGTGATATTTTACTTGCTCATCGAAATGCCATGGGATATTCTATTAGTGATTTAAAAGGAATTGCACCTAAAGTTTGCATACATAGGATTTTGTTAGAGGAGGATTCTAAGCCCTCCATTGAAGGTCAAAGAAGGCTTAATCCAACTTTTAAGGAGGTTGTAAGGAAAGAAATAATTAAATTGCTTGATAATGGCATAATTTATTTATAAGTGATAGTAAGTGGGTGAGTCCTATTTAAGTTGTCCCTAAAAAGGTGGCTTAATTATAATTTATAATGATAACAATGATTTAATTCCTACTAGGACTATCACGGGTTGGCATATGTGTGTGGACTATAGGAAATTAAATAAGGCTACAAGAAAAAACCATTTCCCTTTGCCTTTTATTGATCAAGTCATAGAAAGATTGGCTAATTTTTCTTATTTTTGTTACTTAGATGCTCTAAGTGATTTTTATCAAATACCTATACATCTACATGACCAATCTAAGACAAATTTTACATGCCCATATGGAACTTTTGCATTTAGGCGAATTCCTTTTGGTTTGTGTAATGCACCATCCACCTTTCAAAGATGCATGTTCTCTATTTTTAGTGATCTCATTAATCAATGTGTAGAAGTTTTCATGGATGACTTTAATGTATATGGCACTACATATGAGAATTGTTTATCTAATCTTTCTAAGTTGCTTGATAAATGTATGGAGAATGGTTTGATTTTAAATTGGAAAAAGTGTTATTTCATGGCACAAGAGGGTATTGTCTTAGGACATTTAGTCTCTAATAGGGGGATTGAGGTTGATAGAGCTAAAATTGAAAGTATTGCTAATTTGCCTCCTCCTAAAAATGTTAGAGATGTTAGAAGCTTTTTAGGTCATGTTGGATTTTATAGAAGGTTCATAAAAGATTTTTCTAAGATAGCTAAACCGTGTGTACATTACTAGGCAAAGATGTTGATTTTCATTTTGATGAGGCATGTCTTAAATCTTTTGAAAATTTTAAACATGCTCTTGTCACTTCACCAGTATTACAACCACCAAATTGGGAGCAACCATTTGAATTGATGTGTGATGCTAGTAATTATGCGATTGGGGCTGTTTTAGGACAAAGAATAGATGGGAAGCCTTCTGTTATTTATTATGCTAGCAAATTACTAGATGATGCCCAAATTAACTACTCCACAACTGAAAAAGAAATCTTGGCCATTGTATATGCATTTGATAAATTTAGGGCTTATCATGTAGGGCAAAAAGTCATTGTTTATTCTGATCATGCTGCCCTTAAGTACCTCTTGAGTAAAAAAGATGCTAAGCCTAGGTTGTTAAGATGGATTTTAATGTTACAAGAGTTTGATTGGAAAATAAGGGATAAAAAGGGAAAGGAGAACTTAGTTGCTGACCATTTATCTAGGTTAACCCAATGTGTTTTGAAGGATAATGATGATAGGGTACCTATTGATGAAGCTTTTCATGGGGAATATCTTTTTAGTGTAGTTTCCAAGGAAGTTCCATGGTTTGCTGATATAGCAAACTATTTAGTAAGTGGTATGCTTCCATATGGTCTAGATTATAGGCAAAGGAAGAAATTCCTTCATGATGTGAAGTTTTACTATTGGGAATAGCCCTTGTTATATAGGAGATGTGCTGATGGGCTGATTAGGAGGTGTATTCCTCATGAAGAAGTTGGTGAGGTGTTGGCTCATTGTCATTCCTATGTTGTAGTGGGTCACTTTGGGATTTCTAAGACAGCTTTCAAGGTTTTGCAAGCTAGCTTTTGGTGGCCTACATTGTTTAAGGATGTCAAAGACTTTGTACTTAGTTGTGATAAGTGCCAAGGAATGGAAAATTTGTCTAAGAGGAGTGAAATGCCTTTAAATGGTATTTTAGAAGTTAAATTGTTTGATGTTTGGGGTATGGACTTTATGGGGCCATTTCCTAATTCTTTGGGAAATAGGTATATTTTGGTCATGGTTGATTATGTATCTAAATTGATGGAAGCAATTCCAACCATTACTAATGATGCTAAGGTGGTTAAGAAGATGCTTAAGAAAGTTATATTTCCTAGATTTGGAACACCTAGGGTAATTATTAGTGATGGTGGGTCTCATTTTTGTAATAAAGTTATAGAGCAATTATTGAAAAAATATAATGCGACTCATTAAATTGCTACACCTTATCACCCCCAAACAAGTGGACAAGTTGAAATTAGCAATAGAGAGCTTAAGTGGATCTTGGAAAAAACTGTCTCTAGATCAATAAAAGATTGGGCACTTAAGCTAGATGATGCTCTTTGGGCGTATAGAACAACTTTTAAAACTCCTATAGGCCTTACTCCTTATCAATTTGTTTATGGTAAGTCTTGTCATTTGCCTGTTGAAATTGAACATAAAGCTTATTGGGCAACTAGGGTGTTGAATTTTGATATGCAATAAGTTGGTGGGAGGAGATTGCTTCAATTGCAAGAGTTAGAGGAGCTTCGTATGAATGCATATGAAAATGCTAAGCTATATAAGGAACGAACTAAATCATGGCATGATAAGCATGTATTAAAGAAAGAATTTAAAGTTGGTGACATGGTTTTGTTGTATAACTCTAGATTGAAGCTATTTCCTGGAAAATTAAAGTCAAGATGGTCGGGACCTTTCAAAGTAGTTCAATTTTTTCCTTATGGGGCTGTTGATATTGTTAATGAAAAAGGGGAGGTTTTTAAGGTTAATGGACTTCGATTAAAGCCTTATTTCATTGGTGATGCAGTAGTTCCTACTCAAAAAGTTTCTTTATTGAATTCCTCTCTTGCACAATAATATTTTTGTTTAAGATTAGCTCTTTTTGTTTCTATGGTTTGTTTTTGGTTAAGTTTTAAGTATTTTATAGTTTTTATTTTTATTGATTTATTTTCTTTTGTAATCTTTACTTTTAGGTTGAGGATTGGTATGTTTTGCAGGACAAAATTGTAGCACTGTCACATATTCACGAGTGCAGTTCGACTCGTGAAGCTGTTCACAAGTGATCTAGAGGCAGTAGCATACCGAGTCATGCAGGGTTACCGAGTCGTGCATCCCAGGATTGAGTCGTGAAGCAGTTCAAGAGTAACACAGAGAGGAAAGCTTTACGAGTCATGAACTGTTGTCCGACTCGTGAACATTTGTATCCATCTGCCCACATTCAGTTTTTCACGAGTCGTGAACTGATATTTGACTCGTGAACAAATTTATATGTGCCAATTCATTTCATTCTTCACGAGTCGTGAAGTTATGTCCGGCTCATGATGTATTGTTTTCGATTTTACCGAGTCGAGATTTTTACCTCTTCTTTCTTAATTCGTTTTTCTTTCTTTCTTTAATTCTTAATCATTTTACTTCTTCATTCTTTGTGGTTTTAATCTTGATTAACTGCCTTAATTATTTTAAACCTAATGGGGGGAACGGTTATAAATCAAAACTAGGGTTTGTAAAACAACATACCCTTTCACTTTCTCCCTAATTTTTCTTTAAATACTGCAGTTACACTTTTCTTCCTTTTCACAGTTCTTTTCCTTCACTCGTGAACTTACTTTGGTTTTGGTTTTGTCTTTCATTCCTTTTTCCGTGTTTTTCTCTTCACTACGACATACGTTCACGTCATTTACTTGGTGTTTTTTTTCCTTCATCTTCTTCTTCTCTTCTCTTCATTACTTGGTCTTGGTGTCTTTCTTCTTCATCTTTTTCTTCTCTTACTTTTCCATTCCTGCATTTCTTTTCTTTTTGTCTTTCTCTTTTTCCCATTATGGTGAGAACCAAGAATGTTTCAAGGGGCCAACAAGGGGCAGAAGGAGCAGAGCCTGAAAGCCTCTCAACACAGTTTGGTGCTTTATTTCCATTTTCATCCGTGCATGAAGGTAATAGATTCCTTGCTCTCAAGGATAGAGCAATTTCTCAATGTAAGTATTTTTCAAATTCCTTACTTGAACAAGTGGGCTTGCTTGATACAGTAAATGAAATGCTATCTCAATGTGTCTTATTGCATTTTGTTAATATGCATGAACAATTTTATACTGATTTGGTCTTGGAATTTTACACGAATTTGAAAGAGAATGCTGAAAATCCTAGGCTAGTGGACTTTCGTTTGAATGGGATTGATTATACACTAACATATTTCATGATGCATCGCATTTTTGGCTTTAAAAATCTGATTATGTGATCCTCCTAAGACTTATTGGCCTAATGCTTTTTGGAATTTTTTCACTGACTTAACTATACCATATAGGGCTAGAGAGGCTAAATCAATGTTTATTTCAAATTTGAAATATTAGGTTTTGCATAAGATCATTGCCTCTGTTGTCTTTAACAAGCCTGAATTTAATCGAGTCTCTCGTCATGAGCTATTTTTGATGTGGTGTGTGCACAATTGCAAGTCTGTTTGTTGGTCTTTTTAGATTTTCAATCAGTTATTGAATTGTGTTGGTCGTCTGGAGTCTCCTATCACCCATGGACATGTAATTGCTGCTATTGCTAGGAGTCTAGACATTGATTTGCGCACTTATGATCCTGCCCTTCCTTGCTTATATTTTTCCAAACATCTGTTTGTTAGAGGTAAAGTGGTTAATAATTCTTTTCAATTCATACCACCACTTTCACGATCTTGTTGGAAGGATCTTGCAGGAACCTCTACTCCACAAGTGGCTGCTTTGGAAAGTACTTCGGATGAGTCAAGGCCAACGGAGCAGGGACAAAGTGATGATCCTATGGAGGATGTCCCTAGTGATGAGGCTGCTTTTTCACCTACTGCTGGATCTTCTTCAACTATTACCCATTCCATGTTCAATCAATTACTGCAAAACCAGTCACCATCCAACATCAATTCACTTCCTTGGAGCAAGTACCTCCCAATTGGTTCGACGTCAACGCCGCCTTGAGTACAAAGTGGACGCCTTTATTGCCCAATCGGGCTATGTGGTGTCTTCGCCTCTGCCTTCACCATGATCTTTAGGGGAGTTTTCTTTCCTCTATTTTGTTTAGTTGTTTCTTTTTGTTTTTGTTATTGTTGTTTATGTTTTGTTCCTTCACATTGAGGACAATGTGTGTTCTAAGTGTGGGGGAGCATATTAACTATGTTGTGTGTTTTGTTTATGTTTTTCTGGTTGTGTTTTTTTTTTCTTTATTTAGACTAAACTTTTTAGTAAGTTTTATTATAAGTATTGCTCATATTGTATATAATATAGGTTATTATGAAGAGTCATTTGCCTTTTATGCTCATTTGATTAGTTTTTCAAAGCTTTTGGCATGTGTTTTATGTTTTCAAGTTATCTCTTTTTACTTCTTTCAACATTTAGGTTATTTAGTCTCTTTACTAACTATGCTTTAAGGTTAGAGTTTTATCATTTAGCTTAAGATTTTAGTATTTTGTTGCCTTATGGAAACTTTAGCCATAATACTTACCCTTAGACCTTTCAATAATCGATGAGGGCTAAAAAAATGATGAAATAAAATAAACAAAGCAAGATGCATATTTAAAAGTTCAATAAAGTATGGGATGGAGCGTAAAACGCACCCATTACTACATTTTCTTGCTACTCTAATTACATGGGATAAAGTTTAAAAGTATACGCATGCTAAATACAAAAAAAAGAAAAAAATATAGTATAAAAATACCATGAGATTGGTTTAAGGGTATGAGTGCTTACATATTGTCTTAAAAGGCAACTATAGTTTTAGAAACTTAAAATCTATTATCAATATTCTCTCTTAAGCATGGTTAGTTTTGAGACTTTATTTTCTTGATGTTGGATTTAGTAAACTTAGGTGAGTTGGTAATTTAGAATACATGTTTTAAGTTTTGATTTACTGATATTTTGAGTGTTTAAGGTGTTTGACTTCATTTCAATCTTATTTAAAGTAAATATTGAGCAATGCTTTATAGTATAACTTACTTAGTTTAACTTGGAATTAAATTTTCTCATTCTTCTCTTGCTTGAGGACAAGCAAGGTTTAAGTGTGGGGGAATTTGATGCCATATAAAATGTCTACTTTTTAGTATGTATTTTCTTATGTTTAAGTAGTTTAAGTATGTAATATTATGTGTATTTTATGTGTTTATGTTTAGTTTATGTTTTTATGTGTGTTTTTAGGTTAAAGTTGGTGCAAGTGTGAAGTAAAGTGAAGAAATGGTGAAAATTCAAGGATGAAGATCACGAGTCATAAAGTGGCTCACGACTCGGATAGAATGGCACGAGACGAAGGGCAGTTCATGAGTGAGGCAGAGAAGACTTGCTTATGAGTCGACGATAAGGTAACGATTCGACAGAAATGTCACGAGTCGGAGGGAGATGCACGAGTAAAGAGGGCCTAATGGGATTCATGACTCGTAAAGGCATTCACGAGTCAGACAAAACACCTATTTCCAAACGCTGCCACCTTTTCGCACCCGTTCCTTCAGCCAACCATGAAGACTTTTTAGGGCAGCTTTCCATGATTAACAACTCTTCTGAAGGGACATATCTGTAGAGTTAAACTCTATAAATATGGGAGAAAAGCTCTGGAAAAGGATCAGAAGAAAATTTCATTGTTTACTTAAGAACATTTTTAGTTGCTTTTGGACATTTTCTCTACTTAGTTTTTAGACGATGACCAAAGAATAAAGTCAAAGGAATAAGAGATATATCAGAAGGTCTAAATAGAAAGTAAACCCTGGTGAGTGATGTTGTTCTTTGCTCTTATTTTATTTTTATTTCAATTGTGTATTTGACTAGTTTTTTTTGGTTCATTATGACTACTTAATTCAATTTGGTTTTCATCTACTTATCTTTGCTTTATGAGTGTTTATTTTCTTTATGTATGAAGTGTGATTTAAATTTATTAGGGTACTTTGATTTGCTTATTATGCTTGATCACCATAATTAACATGTTAGTCATTTAATTCACAATGAGAATTGGAATTCTTTGATGGAAAGACAAATAAATTTACTTGAAGCATTGAATTCGCTTAGAGATAAGGAATTCACTTTAAGGGATTAAAGAATTGGCATAGAACTTCATAGTTTTTATTTATCTCTATAATATCATGAGAATGCCTATAGACTCTAAGTAAAAACACCTTTAATGACAATGAGAATTGCTTTAAAGAAACTTGGCTAAATTCTCCAATCATATTATTCATATAATTGATTAACTGGTTCATAGATGAAATTGTTTCACTTAGTTATAATGTATGTTCAAATCATCTTTAAGTTATCTATTATCCAAAATTAACTCACTATATTTAAAATACTTTAGTCTTTAAATTAAATGCATGATACCTATTTTATTTGATACCTATCCATTTACTTATTGTTATTTCAATACAAAATTTACCCCGTTCCCTTTGGAACGATACCCTACTCATTCTATATGCAGTCTAGTAAGACTAAGGGTTCAATTAAATCCCCATCACTTTACAAGTTATAAAGATAAAAGAAAGCTATTACAGAGAAAATTTATGAGGAATTAAAAAGCCTAAGCCTCTATGTCTACAATTTCTACTATTGCAACGTTTGGATCGGTAGCAGGCTCTGCAATAGTCTCAGCTGAAATTCAGGCATTTTTAGACTCCGATGGCAGAGAAACGATAGGTTTAGGCTCCACTGGCAAAGGTGCAATGGCTTCAGGATCTGTTGGCGAAGGAGGAACGATTTCGGATTCAGTCGGCAAACTGACATTTGCTTGTGATACTAAAGGCACTTCCTCTGCCGTTTCTTCAGTCCCTCCGATTGGAAAGGCCTCCTCCTCATCATCGCTAGCGAGAGGATCAAGAACAGCCCCTGGATCCTCAATTCAGTCAAGATCAGCTTTAGGGAATCGCTACCTAGCAACATAAATCAACCGAGTTAGCAACCTCCTTTGGGCCTCTCCTAACTGATCAAGGACCTCCTCCCTTTAGGTATCCAGCTCTTTCGCCAATCTCTCGACCCAAGCTACCTCCTTCTCCGCAAGAGCTATTTCCATTGAATTCTTTTTCACCAGGAGAATATCATGTTCTGACAGAGCCTTATCTTTGTCTACGAGTGCCTTGTCTCTATCAGTGTTGGCTTTAAGGCAATCGGTTGTAAGCTGTGAACACTCACCCCTCAGCCTGCCTACCTCTTCCTCGTACCTCTTGCATAGTGCACTATCAGTAGCAAGGCACGCGATATCTCATTTCAAATGGTCCACCTCGCTCTGCCGAGTCTTGAGATCTTGGGCTAATCGGGCTCTTTCCCTCTTCAAGTCCTTTACCTTAGACCTTAAAAGCGCGACATCATTTTTTTGTTGCATCACTGGCGACTTCAGCTTCTCTCCTCTGCCGAACAGCATCCTCGCACTTCGCTCGGGCATAGGCAGTCATGCCGTGCATGCGGAGCCCTCTTTTGATTAGCTATGAAAAGGGGAAATATCATTAAAAAAAGAAAAAAAATAGAGGAAAAGGCAAGTATTACCTCCAGGCTCTGCTGCTGAAACAAACCAAACTCTCAAAAGAGCAGATTGAGCTCCGTTATCGCCTTGAAATCACTCTTTTGAGCAAGGCCTTGGAAAATGAATGATGGGACGCCTCTGTTGGTCTCATACAAGTCGTTACCAAATAGCTCTTTCAAGATATCTTCCAAAGGCAGAGCTCGACCCTCCTAAGCTCTCCCTGAAGGTCGTCGAGTTGGCCCGCTTTGAGCTATCTCCTTACCTTTTAGGGTGATCCGGGCATCGACAACGGCTATAGTTTCAATAGCTTTCTTCTTTGCTTCCTTTTCCATCTTTTTATACGCTGCCTCATCTGTCAACGCCCCCATCTTTTGAGAAGGCGATCAGGGGATGAGGGACGGTTGTGACCCTTCCTCGTCATATTCAACCCTCAGCTGCAATCGCCTGAGAGGATGTTGTTCTGCCACAATCGGAGGGGGTAATGACAGTCTTGAAATGGTTAAGGGAGGATAGGTCATGGTGATAATCGCAGCAACAGCAGGAGCAGGAGCACTCGCTGCACTCTTGTAATCCTGAACCTCAGAAGCAGGCAAGATCTTCCTCCTCTTAGATCTTTTTTCCTCCTTAGCCAAATGGTCGGCCTCCCTTTTGGCTTTGGCCCGATCGGCTAGTTGCTTTGCAGCCTCTTCTCCTCTCGGCATTTTCAGCCTCTTCTCCTCTCGGCATTTTGCTTGCAGTTGCATTACAAAACCAAACAAAGATAAGTACTTCGTTCAAAATTTGATACATGTAATAAATGTGCATGCAATATATCAATTGGAAAAATATATTCCCTTCTCCTTGACTCCAATTATAGTGCTCACATTCTGCACTTTCGCTAGTTTTGAAGCTAGAAGACCCATACAGTGTGCCAAGGAGATAGTTGAAGTCATAGGGTTTTCCATGCCTCATCATCGTGGCCTTCAGTTTTTTGATGTCATTTTCATAAATTGATTGACCAGTACCTTAATCCCTCAAGATGGTTGCTCTTTTCGATCGGATCAGCGATACTCCAAATCCACCAGCCATCACCATTAAAAGGTACCTATACCTGAAGCCATTCATTGAGAAAGGAACTATGAAGAGCTTCCGACGTTGTCGGCTGGTGAGAAAGTACTCCGACCGGATATGTAAAAGAAATGAGTGAAGAGATCCAGAGTTGGAGCCACCGCTTCTATCTTACATAGAATTTTGAAGTAGGCCACGGTCCTTCATCCATTTGGATGTAATTGATAGGGGTAATTCCATAACCCTTAAGAATTGCCACTTCAAATGCACCGAAGGGAAGCCTCATTCCTGCATCCAAACTATACAAATGGCAGATGAACCACTCATTCTTTTCACAACTGAAAGGCCCCTCTGTCACTGCCATAGAATTCGAATAGGCCATCACTGACACTTCTATAGGAAAATTATACTAATAAGGAATTCTCGCCATTTCCTCTTCTGTCAATCACGAGGGATGAGCAAGAGGCTCCCGATTCTTGTAATCCTCAAGGAAACTTCTATCTATTGGCTGACCACTGCTCGAAGCCATTTTTGGTGGAGGGGAGAAATAAAAGAGTATATACGATGAATGAAAAAGAAAATCAAAGGTAGGGATCGTTTACTTTGGTGATCTCACAGACACTCTGAACTTCTCTAGGATTTGAAAAAATTTCCTCAAGAAGTTTTTGGCAAGGGTTTCAAATAGCAAAGTTCACAAAGAAAGTTTGGCAGAGTTTTGCTAAGGATCGCTGAAAAGTGAAGAAAAATCATTTCAAACTTGCCTATTTATAGGCAAAAAGCTTCCAGAATACTCCAAAGCCTCCCCGCTAGATGGACGCCACGTGTTCTTAATTCACTGCTATGATTACGAAGAACAAAGCACCATTCTAGAAACATGCACGATATTAAATGTAAAACAGCTGTCTGAACTGAACTGACGCATCTCTTCAAATGGATGCCTCCCAAAAATTTAAAAAAAAACTCGCCAAAAGGCTTAAATCGCCCGATCGGACCCTTTAGAGGGAGGACAAGTGATAACTACAGAAAAAATATCTCCAAGTCCCAATCAGGTCGACCCAACGACACTCAGTAGGGCCCAAAGCTCATCAATAAAAAGGATAAAGCATGAGTTGAAAGACAAGACATAAAGGTGCGGTGTCCGATTGGACTGATGAGACGTCCTATTCTGTCTAGTCCACTAACACAAGCAAGCGTCCATACCTTCCATCTGCTCCCTGTCACATTGTCGCATACCTATTCCAATGCCAGTTATCATGCCCTAAGGTACTCAAGTACCCCTCCCAAAGAACTCCTATAAATAACCTAAAACATAATAGCTTCAGGTATTGATTATATGAGATTCTCTCTCTAAATACTCTCTCTCTAAAAGCTACTAACTTAAGCTTCGGAGTGCTAACGTTCGGGTCCGACCGGACACTCCTCCTTGAAGGTCCATTCAGCCAACCGGATCATCAGCTGCCGACTCTTCTTCTTACAGATAAAGATAAAAATTGCTTTATCATGTCCCATATACTTTGCACGATTCCTGGTTCACATTCTCACCCCAATACAAGACAGAGTCATTTGGAAATATCAAATTTTTAGTACCCCAACCCTAAATCTTTGATTATTTTCTTGGCCTCATAATAGTAGGATTCCGAAGAAGAGTCAATTGGAAATGCTTCTATCAAAGATAATCCTCTATTAATTAAATATTAGTTTACGTTAATCTCTTTTATTAAATTTTTTATTTAATTATTAGAGAAAACAACACCATCTATTCCTTCAGCATATATATATTTTTTGATAATACAATATTCTCATTTTTTTCTTCTCTTTTTTTCACAGTGTATTCTTTTTTTTTTTGCTTATATTGTCTTTCTAAATTGCATAGTATAATTTCAAGTGAGTCTATATTGGTTGAAAATGATAATATCAAAAATTACTTGAAGCTGCCAATTGACAAAATTTGCTCATGTCCCTTAGTTCATTTAACTCTCTTGTTTTTTAGTTATATTTTCTTCACATATTGACAAAAATGTTGCAAAGAAAAGTCAACAGTTGTAGGAACAAGAATAAGGAAAAAAAAAGAAGTAAAAAATTGGATGTTAGGAAATTAATTGCAACAATAAATACTGCAATTATTTGTTAAAAAATGGCTGGCCAGCTTATTTTTTGCAATGTTTTGAAATTTGATTTGATCTGGATGGTCGAATTGATCGGACCATAACTCGATAAGAAAACTGAATGTCTAACATAAAACTCGAAAAATAAAAAAAACTCGAATTGGATCGGATTGGACCGAAAGAATTCAGATTGGATCGAAACTCGGGTTGAACCAGATTGGATCGAGTTAATCACAAAACACACGTTTCGTGTCAAAAGACTCAAAACTAAAATCCCTAAAATAGTAAAACTAAAATCCCTTACCTTCTCTTCTTTCTGCCTCCATTCTCTTCACGCAGACGGCATCCCATTCTCTTCTCTCTTCACGTACGCAATCTTTTCTCTCTCCATCTCCTGTTATCACCGCCATTAGTTATAGTCTTTGATCGACAAACAACCGAAGCTAGATCGAAGTCTCACTCTCACATAGATATGATTTTTTTTTTGCTTTTCGTTTGTGAATGTTGCTCCTATTTTAATTTTTGTAGGAAGGCTTATGAATGTTGCTCCTATTCATATATGAAATTTTCATTTGTGTTGTGAATGTTGCTCCTATTTTCATCTAAGAAAATCCATATTTACTGACATAAATTAGATAAAAGTATGATTGAATGATATGATCAACTATTTCCATTCGCCACAAGTCCAATTGTTCAGTTATTTAGGACATTTCTTTTGATATTGATAGACATGTTTGGGACATTATTAGTTGGTAATTCCGGGAATACGATGAATATTTTAGGCTTTTGATTCTGCAAGTTTAATTTGATAAGTTTCATTGTTGCTAAATTGACGACTTTTGTTTAGCTCTGATAGCAAATTGAGATTTTTTGTTGAATTCAAGAATGAAGTTTTCATTGGTTTTAAGAATTGTTTGGTCTGTGAGGCTGCACTTAGAGAATGAATTCAATGAATATGTTGTTTCAAAGATTCTGCAGAAACCTACTCCAATTTTATTTATGTATTTGTTGGGTTATTATATGGTTTTTGTTTAGTACGAAGGAATTTGTATTTATATATATTTTTTAATTTAATCGCCCGAAATTAATTTTTGAATTTGGTGAATTGAAAGTGAGGATGTATTTTTGGACTGTTCATGAGAAATAAATTAGTCGAAATGCATATAATTGGGTTTACTTATAATATCATTATTTTTATATAAAAATAAATCAAATAAATAAATTAGAGGAAAGGGATGGCTTAGAATATGGTAGATGGACTAGCATTTTCCAAGATGCCCATGCAGTTCATGCCCTTACCGCTCTACCACTCAGTATTTGACACCCAATCATTTAATTGCTTAATTATTTATATTAATATTCTTAATCGAATTATGAATATTCTTGCCCACTATTTCTTCGTTATTTCATTTTAATTAGACTCATTCTCCTACCAAATAACCAAATATAATTGCCATCCATATATCCTACCAAGATTAGTTGGCCTCCTTACATAACTATGGCCTATATTGATCTACGCAAATATATATATATATATATATATATATATATATATATATATATATATATATATATATATATATATATCCCACTGCTTCTCCATCAGCTAGTTGAAAAGATTTAACAATTGCTTATACTCAACTTGCTAGCTTCCTTCGGCTTCGGATTTGCCTTCATTTGAGTCCCATCTCCTGCTTTTAATCTTTCGTATGGGTACAACTCTTATTTGAATGAAATGAAAAAAATGCAATCTTTGTTGTCTAATAGAACAAACATTAATACCTTAATTGAGTCAGTCAAGATTCAATCTGTTTATCAAAGTGCTTCTCCGATTGCTCAAGACATCTCAACCGAGGAACAAAACAAGATCATTTATATAGGTGAGCATCGACCGATTTACTGACAGAAATTAGATAAAAGTTTGTGTTGTGAATGTTTATCCTATGATTTTGCCCTTACTAATTTTTTTTGCAAACATTGGATGTTTAGGTTGCACATAGCTTATTTATAAATTCCTGTCAAGGATATTATGTGCTTGCTGCTTTGTCTCTATAAAAATTAAGTATTTTTTTTGATAATTTATTAGGAAATTATGGTGGATACACCATCTACAACACCAATATCTGAAACATAATCCACATTTCCTTCGTCAGCACTTTCAATTAGATAAAATATGTCAGCGTTGCAACAAATGCAAATGGTGGAAAAATATTAATATGTGAATTTTGTCAAAAATAGGTTCATGGTGGAGGTATTCATAAAATGAAAGAATACCTTGTTGGATCTAAAGGCAACATTGGTGGGTGCAAAAAGGTTAGTGCGGAGGCTTGGTTTGAAATTAAAAATATATTGGATGCTAATTTGCAAAAGGCGAAGGAAAAGAAAGGGTTAATGCAAGAGGATGATGTAGTTTTGTCTTCTCTTAAAGAGAAATCAAAGGGAAAGAGGAAAACATTATGTGACATCGAAGAGTATTTCAAAAAAGGTGTAAGTGATCCATCTCAACCAACTATTAAAGCAATCTTGCAAAGTAAAGATAAGTGAAATGAGACTTACTTGGCAATTACATTATGGTTTTACGATGCATTTATTCCATTTAATGTTGTGAATTCACCTTATTTTCAAAATGCTATTGATAAAATAGTCAATATGGGTTATGGTTATAAGGTTTCTTCTTATCATTAATTGAGAGTGAATTTGTTGAAATATGCTAAAATGCATGTCAAGTTGATTGTTGATAGTTTTAGAAATACTTAGGCTGATACCGGTTGCACAATAATGGGAGATGGAAGGATAGACAATAAACAGAGGCCTTTAATTTATTCTTTAGTTTATTATCCAAAAGGAATTTCATTTATTAAATCAGTTGATGCTTTTGATATTTACACGAATGCTGAAAATTTGTGTAATCTTTTTTCTGAAATTGTTGAGTGGGTTAGCCCTCAGAATGTAGTTCACATGTTAACAGATAACAGGACCAATTATAAATATGTAGGTTTTAAGCTCATGGAAAAATACCCTTTTTATTTTTTGATCACCATATGCAGCTCATTGTATTAATTTAATATTGAAAGATATTGAACAAATGCCCACTGTTGAACTCTTAACCTCTTTTGCTTCGAAAGTGACTATTTTTGTGCATAACCATAAGATTACTTTGAATTGGTTGAGAAAAAAAGAGGGTTGGCAAGAAATTATTCATCCTGATGCAACTCATTTTGCAACAAATTTTATTGCTTTGCAGAGTTTGCATGAGCATAAGCATAATTTGGAAGCTTTGGTTATTAGTGTTGACTATAAGAAATTTTTGAAATTGCAAAAGAGTAAAGAAGTCAAATAAATTGTGTTGGATGAAAATTTTCTGGAAAATTGTTTGATGATTGTGAGGATTATGACTCCATTAATAAGCTTATTGAGGATATGTGATACCGAAGAAAAGCCATCTCTAAGATATATTTATGAGAGCATGTATAGGGCACATATGGGGATGATCAATGTATTTAAAAATAAGAAAAAATTGTATAAGTCCTATATTGACATTATAGACAGCAGATGGGATCGAATGTTGCGTTAAGATCTCCATACAGCAGCGTATTATTTGAATCCTGCTTTTCAGTATGATCAATCTTCTTGCTGTAAGGAGTCAGAGATTATGCGTGGTATATTAAATGTGATTGATAATTTAGAGCTAGAGCCAGTAGGAATCTATGTAGCTTGTGTAGCAGGCTGCATAATTATTTTGGGATAATCTTGTATTACATGGTCTCGGGATCCGTATCTCAAACATGCCCCTATCATCCTCCAGCACTCGCCTGAATGCCATTTCCCATAATGCTCACAAGTAGGTGCCTCGTATCTAGCAGAATCCTTACACCAAAAAGTATTACCCACTGATGCTACAAATGATGGTGCCCGTGCAGTGGTATGCTGGCTAGCTATTGGGGTAGCTAAGCAATCCTGAGAAGGAACTGTAATAAGACCCGTAGCTCTCTTGCTGGATCCACTGCCTGAAGCTCCTGAAGCTGGCCTTCTCCATTACTGAACCCTAGCTTTCCTGCTCGTTTCCTCTTGTTGAATAGCTTCCATTTCGATAGCTGCATCAGTCAACTCTTTCCTATTCATGTATTCTTTTAGTTCCAATATTTTCCTTAAGTCGTTGTGGAGGCCTCTCTCGAATAGTTGACACATCTTTGCTTGAGGAAATTTATAATCTCTCATATAAAAATTGAGCCTCTCAAATTCTCTGTCATATTCATGTACTGTCTTGTTACCCTGGCGTAGTCGCCAAAAAGCTTCCTCCATCGATCTCAAGTATTCTCTACCCACATACTTCTCCCTGAACTGCTCATAAAAATAATCTTAAGTAACCTGCTCTGGTGGGGTCTGACGTCTGATTGTATCCCACCATATATACATCGGTCCCTAAAACAATGCTACTGATCCCTCGAGCTTCTCTTTAGGTGGACTATGGGTAACTTCATATATTCTCTCTAACTACATAAGCCATTCCTCTGCTTAAGTAACTGTAATTAGCTCTCAGCCATAAAAGTCCTCAGCACCCATTCTTTTTAATTACTCCAATATAGGTCTCCTGGATGACTGAGGTGGTACCTGCTCTGGGGCTGAAACCTCTGGAAAAACTCTGCCATTAGCCGCATCAAATCTGATGAAGTAGGAGGCGAAGAAGTCTTTGCCACTGGAGTAGCTTTAGGTGTAGGAGTGAGCTAAAAGGGTTATTGTGATTAGTACTCGGTAAAGTCTCATGTGTTTCTAGAATTGCAGAAGCCTCACTCTCAGCGTCACTCGCCAGTTCAACAATGCGCCGGGAGCCGAAAGCCATAATCAATACTGAAATATACAAGGGACAGGTAAGTATTAAATCCCAGCATTTAATATCACAATTATGTAGCATGTACTCATGTTATATACATATTCATCCTTCCCTAATCAATTTCACATATGTTGACTTCGATCTTAGGACCGTCTAAACCATGCTCTGATACCATTAATTGTAACACCCTCCATGACTATTTCCAATTATTTAATTAATTTAAGTTATTATCTAATTATTGAAAAATCAGCAATATAACGGCTTAATATTTCTTAGTTCCCAACCTGCAAAAAGAGAAAAATTCACACTCCCAATTATATTTTCTCCGACTCCCAAAATTTCAGGCAACAACTCAGCACTTCTATATTCTCACATTTCCAAGTCATCACACATCATCATTCACATTTATATACAAGACATATATATAATCCATTCACGCACATAGCTATCCAGTGTCCACATTCATACATATCCAAAGTTCCTATAATATTTATATTACAGACCATATAATTAAATATCTCCAACTCATGCTTATAAATTACACAATATTTATACAAGCCAAAATCAGAAACTAGTATTCTTCCTAATATAGTACATTATGTACATGCCACACATTGTTCTTTACTGTTGGGCTCGCACTCCTGTCCCAACTTGTAGTCATAAAACTATATGCTAAGCAAATCAGTTGCTTACTGGTGAATGTAACTACATAAAATTTCACTTACCTAAAATTTCAATTGGATATCTCTTTTCACTAATAAATTAATTAAACTTTTATACTTTAATAAATTCATCATTTATTCTAAATACATAAAAATTATTATCCAATTATTCCGAAATACATTATTCCAATTAAATTTTAATAATTTCTCGGTTTAATTATCAAATTACCACTTTACCCCTTAAGTTTGACTTTTTCTTTTAAATTGACCAATTTTGGCTTTTCATTTAGTTAACCCATTTAATTTCAATTTAAACCCAATTGGCCTTTTCCAACTATTATTTCATTTTAATTACTCGAATTTCAATTTAGTCCTTATAATTTCCTTTTAGGATGGTAAATTATAATTTAGTCCCTAAAATTTAATTTAATTACAGTTTTACTCCTTTTTGTCACAATGACCATTTGACCCCATATTTTTCATCTTAATTGATTGTTTTACCCCCGAGTACCCGCATAATTACAATTTTTTCCTTACATATTTAACATTATTTTTCAATTTTTTCAGATTATGAACATTTTTATCACAATAATGATTCATTTTTACCATATATACATTTAAAATTATCATTTTGCCCCCCTAGTAGATGACAGTGGGTCACCACTAGATTGGATAAATGAAACAGAATATCCCATAAGTTAGAGGGACCATACCACTAAGGTATGATATTATACTCCAATACCATATCAGAATGTGACGGCTAATATCTGTCCTATACAATAATAATACCCATATCCGAATCAATAACATAATCAAAAATTCGAGGGATAAGTGCCCTTATGGCTAGCGATATTATTCTAAAATTCTGGTTACCCGCTGAACACTAAGGGCATTATTAACATTCATCACATTTTTTTTCATTTTGCCTTTACGCAGCTCATTATTAACCCATAATAATCATTCTACATTCACAAATATCTTGTTACAAGCTTGTTACATTTTACATTCTTACCCATGCCTTTAATATCATAATATTTTAGCAAAAACATAAATTTTTCCATACATACCCATTCGGCCACTTAGTACTTTTTTCCTTGCAATTTATATCTTCTTCCTCTTTCACAATATATTTAATTCTTTAGTCATTTTATACCATGATATAGTGACTTACGTTAAATTTAGGTAATAAATTCAAATTTTCCTTAATGTAATACATTATGTAACATTAACACTATCATGTATATTTTCTCAATTTTTAATTTATCACCACCATTAACTTTCTAATGTCTTATAATGTTTAAGTATCATTTATTTTTCAATTAAACATTAAATCACATTAAGGTTACTTAATAATCATCATTCGGCCATCATAATTCTTATTCTTTTTCTTCTACTTTCTTCATTCATTTATGTTTCTAATAGCCAAAATCATCATCCTATCATGTTATATTAAATTAATTCACTATTTGAAACTTTTTTGCATAGTTACATAATAGAAAATTTATAGGAATTCAACCAAAATGGTGAAATTAGATGTAGAGAACATCCACTAACCTCACTAAAGCTTGTTAGGCACCTAGTGCTCCTTTTTCTTGCCCTTTCGCTCTTGCCTTTCCTATTTTTCTCCTTTCTCCCCTTTATAGCCAAATTTTCAAAGAATTAAAACACAACATTAGCTCAACAATTTAAGTAATATAAAATCACTAATACACTCTTCTAGTCCTATTTTACATGCTTATGAAATTTCATCTTCAATTTCTACTTAAATCTCACAAAATCCCAAAATTTTCCTTTAGGATTTTTACCTTAATCACTTGATCTCTTGGCCTCTTCTTAGTGAAAGCTTTATACTAAGTGAAAGAGGATTAAATTTTAAGTCTAGGATTAATTTTTCAAAGGAATATTCAAAGAGATGGAGCTTGGTGAAGCAAAAATGGTGGAGAATGTGTAAAAGATGAAGGTTCGAGTTCTTTGAAGAAAAGAGAAGAAGATGGTCGATTTTTTCATATATTTTCTATGGGTTTTCTCCTTATATAGGGTAATAGAAATCTACAAAAGGAGAGGCTAAGATTCATCTATTTACTATTTAATCCAATGGCTTTAAAATTAGCCACTTGTCACTCATATAGGTATTTAGGCTTATCCTACTTTCCTGAGCTCATACACACATAATTATTACACTAAATTAGCCTCTTATATAAAATAGCATGGTCAAATCTTGTCCTCCAAATGATTCGATTTTGATTTTTCATTCCGAAATATGAATTTTTGATCCCGATGTTGGATTGTCCTAATATTTTATTTCGAGTGTCGCTATATATTATAAAATATGTGGTAAAAATTTCAATCTATTCTAACATCTTTTCAATATACTTTTAGCATCAGCAACCTGTGCTGCCAGTTCGAGACCTGAATTTTTAGAATTTTCAGAATTATTATTTTTCTATTCCCCGCATGTGACTACACTATTCATGGCATATATATGAAATTTGAAGTCAATTGGAGATCCCTAAGGTCTCCAAATAGTCAGTCGAAAACTTAGTTAAACCTCCGTCGAACCATGAAATTTTTTTTCTTTTGCCCTTTTGAAAGTCTATTTGACCTCAATTCTTACCCAGATTGTACCATTAGACTCTATTTAACATGTACCTTCATCTTTTATGTTAAACTCGTAGTGGCCACCGAATCACCCCTCATCAAGTTTCCTAGCTTGGCACGTTTAACGGTGCATTTTTTTCAAATTTTTCAGTCCTAGTCAACTCCAATTACTTTGGATTTTGATCAAGGATAACTATTCATATTTTACAACATGTCATGCAATGCAAATGAAAAATTTGGGGGTATTACACTTTTCCTTTCAATCATACACAAAATATTTTTAATTACATAAGTTTATAATTATATACATATCGAATCCACTATGTACGCATAGATTCTTGAATACATTTACATTCCATATACTACTATAAAATTTCTTTTTCTAAGCATTAAGGCTTCACATTCTTCATATAGTCCTATCCCTTTTTCTATGCTCATATTGGCACCAATGAAATCTACGCACAACAAACGTTTCGTGGTAAAAATAAAATATCTAGTGATGTGTACCTAACTAATACATTTCAACTATGCACACACAGAAGCATGCTTGTTATCATATTGTTTGACTAATATTACATAAAATTATTTATTTAATTCCATACATATTTCTTTTTTTTTTCTCATAATGTCACTAAATGACTTGTAGACTGTGATTGGTCTATAAATGATATTTGCCATGACTCGATACCATGGTGTATTCCTATGACTAGCCAATTACATATTATACTTTTGGTTTAACCATTATTCACTAAAGGCAAAATAATTCCATCATTTTTTTTATTTAAGTCATATACGGATTTTCTCTATAATTTCCTCATTATGCATATAGCAATTTTCATGCAACATGATAATAACCATCATTTCTCACTTTTCATAATTTACTACCATTTTCACCATTATGTATATGTGATTTCCATACATACATCAATTCGACCATGATATATGTTCATCCATAATCTTTATTTTTCTTCCATTATCTATGTCATATATGTTCATCCATAATCTTTATTTTTCTTTTATTATCTATGTCATCTATGTTCTTAAATCATCAATTACACATTTTCATTGTTAGTTCATCCAAATCTTGTTTGTAGTCTTCAACTTGTGCTCTAGGACATTCACGCTAAGTTCATCAATAACCTCAACCCTAAAAAATTTAAGCTTGTATGGTTGCTTATTTTGAACCCTCATCTTAAAATAATCAATAAGCAACCTTGAGTTTGTTTTTGAGTTGAAATAGTCTCTCATACAATTATGTTCAGTATTTAAAGTCTTCACCCTAAATTCCTCACCCTTGCTATCCCTTAAAATTAAGCAAACAAATAGGCAATCCATATCACATTTATACCTTACCCTTGTCTTATCATATTTAACAATCTTCATACATAACCATTTGACACAACATACATGTCTATTACATTTCTTACCTCAATCAAATCCTTGAACATTATGTTACCTATATGTTACCTATGTTTACTTTAAAATTCTTTGATTTGTTATTTATTACCATTTCCCTAGTTTCCCCTAGTATTTCTCCATCACTCTCACTTTCATAGCACGAGTTACAATCCTTCCTTGAGTCTATATCCTTATAATCAAAATCATCATAAAAATTATCACATATATTTGCATGGATATCTTTATTACCATTTACATGCATCCTGATTTGTATCCATATAATCACTTAACACATCATTATTTTTGTGAAGCATTTGCATCATTAAACTCATTAATTACTTCATTAACATGATCACCAGCTATATTTTCACAATCCACATGGTTATCCTCAACATTAGATCCATTATCTAGAGTTCTATCAAATGAGACACTATTTATAACACGTTTTAGCTTTCTTGGCTTATTTTTAGGATATGATGATAGAAGTGGGAATGCAACATCTTTTAACTCCCTTACATCAACATGGTATAACTCTATAATATTGAAATCATTAGACAAAATCTTCTAGAAACTTCTAATGCCTTCATTATCATATATTACATAAAATCTTTCATGTTCTCTTCCATAGGGCAAACATGCCACTATCTTATAGACCTTCAAAATTTCTTTTTCTTTTTTCTTCAAATGTTACAACAATATCAAAATAACACAAAGGGGTTTTGGTCTAGTTTGTGCTGTTGATGAATTTTACATTCAAAGTAATCAAAATGAGGACTTGTTGCCTAATTGCTTCCATAATTATTCCATAGGCCAACGGATTCTGCCATCCTTCCAAGTCAAAAACATAAAATAAGAGATTTTTTTTTTTACAATTAGATTCATCTATGTAATGAAAATGAAAATTGAAAAAATAATCCCTAAAATGGTAATAGATTTATCAATACTAATCTAAGCTACTTCATATTTACGTACCTTAAAATGCAAAGAGATTATTTTACACACCTTTAAAGTTTTGCCAATTAAAAGATGACAAATCTCACCAATAATAGATTGTAAAAGACCCTAAGACCTATCGTCAACAATAGATTTCAACAGATATGCATTTCCAATTTTCTTATGCTTTCTTGAAGAGAAAAGAGTTTAGTGAGAGCATTAAATGAATCAGTGTTTTTAAGGGAGTGTATTTAGTGTAATTTGGATATTTTATTTACTCTATAAGCTTTTTTTTATTGTTTATTAATGTTGACTAATAGAAAGATGATCACATGGGTGCTTTTTCGTTTTACTATTAAGCCCATTTGCTAACTGCATATTTCATCCAAAATGAGGGGATTCTCCATCTATTTTCTTTATTTGAGGGGGTATAAAATACTAAAAAAAAGTTTAAAGATATTTTCACCCAATTTAAACTAGTTCAAATGCAAAAACCCTCTTATCCCTATTTTTTCTTTTTGACTAGCTGTCACATCTCTCTCCTCTATTGCTTTTTTACCTTTTGTGTCATCCTATGCAAGTTGATTTCCAAATATATGATTTTCGGGCGAGAAACTCATAGAAAGACTTAATTCATACTCTATGAGGAGATCCGAGAAGGTGATGGGTAGAAAATTGGGGTGAGTGAAAAAAAAAATCAAAATTTTAGAGAACTGTAAAATTGGTTTGAAATTAAATCGATTTTTTCGATTAATTAATTTAATATATTCAATTTTGATTTTGATTTTTTATATTTTTAATTTTTAATTTCAATTTTTGGCTCTCTATTAATTGTGAATTAACGGATAACCATTGTGTGTATATATATTAGGGATGAGCATGACAGGTTAACCGATCTATGAGCAAAAAAATTAACTAGTTCATTAATATCGACTTTTTAAAATTACTAATCATTAACCAATTCGTTATATTCGATTAACTAGTCCATCGATTTCGATTTTTCAATTTGATTAACCAATATTTTTCGATTAACCATTAAAATTTATAACATAAAATTATATAAAAAAATTAAACAAAGTTTAATTCAATTTTCAATGTGTAAAGTAATTTAATATAAAAATTATGAAACAAGCATAATTTACTAGCCAAAATTCATGTTTTATAAATTAATAGCTAATATTATAAAATAAATTTAATATTTATTAAAAATTACTATATTTGATTCTAAGTCAAATAAAATTTTGGATAATAATGTAATTAAATGCTATTAAGTAAAATATGAACACCAATATATGATAAAAAATATATATAAAAGTTAATTGTATACTATATATAAATATTGTTATATAATTAAAGAGAATGATATAATATAAATTTAGTTTAAAGTATTATATAAATTTTATAGAAAAATATAAAAAATTAAGGCATAAAAATAAAAATATAATTTAAATGTATTTAAAATTATTATTTTATGTAAATTTTATTTTCAATAAAAAAATGAAGATATATATATATATATATATATATATATATATATATATATATATATATATATATATATATATATATATATATATATATATATATATATATATATATATATATATAAACGGATTAACCGTAGACTAACAGTTAATTGGTATTTAAAAATTTAAACCGTAATTATTAATAAAAAATGTAAAAATTAAAAATTATAACCGAATTTATCGAATCCGTTAACCATAAATATTGGTTCGGTTTTGAATCGATTTTATGGTTAATCATATTTTAGATTTTTTTCTTATCTCTAATATATATTGAATATAATTTTTAGTTAATATATTATATTTGTTTTATAATTTTTATTTTAAATTATTTTGTATATTTAAAATTAAATTGAATTTTAGTTAAATTTTTTTACTAATAAATATATTAACCGATCCGCATTCATGATTCATCAGTAAACGGGAGAAGTCGGTCCTAAAAAACAAGTGGAATGGGAGAACAAAAGAGCAAAAATGTGCTTTGAAAAAATAATAATTTTTCTTGCCTATTGTGATATGAAAGTTAACTAGTCGGCGTTCATTCATTATGTCTTTATTTCTGTACGGCCGGCTACAGGATGGGATATGCTGAACCAGTTGGTACGCCCCAGACGTACCGAAATATGACCCGTCAATGAATTACGCTCCTACACTTAGAAAAGAAAATTGTAGTTTTCATTTAAAAGCTGACTTTTGAGACCAATATCTAAGATCCATTAATTACTACCAACGTTTCAGCTTTTCAACAATCTCAGTGTTTGAAAACCCGTTAATTACCAGCCGCGTCATCTGGTGCTTTGTTTATACTTCCTTCATTTTTTTTTTAATTTTAAATAAAATTTAAATTTTATATATTTAATATTTTTAAATTTTTAATATAATTTAATTTATTTTTTTAATTTATTTTTTTAATAAAATAAAAATCGATCAAATTTAATAATTTAATATTAATCACGTAATTTAATACTAAATTTAAATTTATTTATTATTTTTTAATTCTAATAAAAATAATAAAAATAACTGATAAAAAAATAAAAAAATACTTTATAACAGGAATATTTTTTAATAATATATTTTTAAAAATTAATTATAAAAATAGAATATATTAAAAATTATTTACAAAATTAATTTTTTTAAATCGCTGCTATTTGTAACGATTTTAAATATCGAATTCAAAATTAAAATCTGATATTTTATTTTCTAAAATTGCTGCATCTTATAACGATTTTGGAGTCTAAAACCATTATACTATGCAATGATTTCAGATATGTCAAATTTTATCATTTTTATTATTAAATTAATAAAAAAATATTGATATTTATTATAAGCTGTTATTTGTAATTTTGTTGGTTTGCATCTCTTATAAATTTTTATGTGGTTTTGAGTTCAATTTTTACCACTAATATTTATTTTATTAATTTTAATATATTTTTGATATTATTAAATATTGACAATAAATATCAAATTATACGTATTAGTTACAACGGAAAAAAAGGTGGGAGGCTTCGTATTCATATCCATGCCAATGTAAACTCGAATTTCCTTTTTCTATTTTTTTTAATTTATAAAAAAAAAGAAAAAAGTAAAAGAAAATTATTGAAAATGGAACCATATTTTGGGGAGCAAATACTGTCCGGTTAGAACCCAAAATTTGTTTGCATGCCTTTGTCTTTTTCTGGCATAGCCAATAATAATTAATAAGATAAAAATTAATAGACGCATTAATTAATAGTAAAATAACTCAAAATTTCCTGCAAATTAAGAAAAATAAATAAATAAAAAGAATCCAAGAAATAGCCGTAAATTAATTATAATATTCTTATCTAAAATAATTCTTATCTCCCCCGATGACTTAAATTATAACTATAAAATAATTCCATTTACCTTGATATAAAAAAGAAAAAATTCAATTGTTAGCATAGTTTTAACGTTTACTGAGTTTCAAAATTATTAATTGGTTAGCACTATTTTTATTTACTTTTTATCAAATTTAACTCAGACTTTGAGAGCAAATACTTCTGTCATGTTCTCTATCCAGTAAGAGTAATCCACGTGGTTGCATTTTTGACCAAAGCAAAACGCTCCTCCCTTGTTTTTTTTTTCATGCAACTGTAAACCATTCCAGAAAAATTGTACCCAGAACCAGAACACAAATAAAAAATAATTCTAATATTTTAAATTTCTATTTTTTATATTCAATATTTACTATTTGATTAATGTAAATTTACAATTAATTAATTAAATATCATTATTATTTTTTTGCCTAGAATTTGGTTACCATAATATGGGTATTATCACTTCTCATATCAAAATTGAACAATCTCTTAGTTTCTTGAGATTTATGAGCAATGTGAAGGGAAATGGGTAATTGGAGATGGAAACTTAGATTAAATTTTATAAGAGAAAATACATTAAAAAAGAAATTATTTAAATGAAAATTTATAAAAAAAATTTACGAACTAATCTAATTTTAAATCAAGCAACCCTTAGCCATAATGACAAAATTCTCAAAAAAATAAACTTCAACTGACATTTATGATTCCCAGTCATCATTAATATTTATTTTTAATGTTTATTGTAGTAAATTTACCCAAAAAAAAATTTATTAAAGTAAAGAAAAAATAGACTAGGATAAAGGATTTGAACCCATAACTTCTTTATATTTTTAACTTACTTTTGCCATTGGAATAATATATATATAATTTAATATTTATTTTTAATATTTAATAATATCTAAAATTTACTAAAATGAATAAATAAATGCTGATGGTGGGATTTGATCTCACAACTTCCTACAAATTTAAAAAGGGTGCATATCAATTAGACTACAAGTGATAGTTGGTATTTATTTTCATTATTATTTATTAATTTAATAATAAAAATCATAAAAAAATTTTCTTTTGAGACCAATATCTAAGATCCATTAATTACCAACGTTTTACCTTCTCAATAACCTCGGTGAAGAGTTGAAATTTAGGATTAATTTCATTGGTGGTCATTAAAGTTTAGCAATTATAACGTTATGGTCACTTAAGTTTAATTTACAACGAAAAAATTATCTATCTTTTATTTTGTAACTTAAAAGTCAGTTTAACAGGAATATATATATATATATATATATATAAACGGGTTAACCGTAGATTAAAGGTTAACCGGTATTTAAAAACTTAAACTATAACCATTAACAAAAAAATATAAAAATTAAAAACTGTAATCGAGTTTATCGAATTCGTTAACCGTAAATATTGGTTCGGTTTCGAATCGATTTTATGGTTAATCATATTTTCGATTTTTTTTTCATTTCTAATATATATTGAATAAAATTTTTAGTTAATATATTATATGTGTTTTATAATTTTTATTTTAAATTAATTTGTATATTTAAAATTAAATTGAATTTTAGTTAAATTTTTTATTATAAAAATATTAACCGATCCACATTCATGATTCATCAGTAAACGGGAGAAGTCGGTCCTAAAAAACAAGTGGAATGGGAGAACAAAAGAATAAAAATGTGCTTTGAAAAAATAATAATTTTTCTTGCCTATTATGATATGAAAGTTAACTAGTCGGCGTTCATTCATTATGTCTTTATTTCTGTACGGCCAGCTACAGGATGGGATATGCTGAACCATGCCCTAGACGTACCGAAATATGACCCGTCAATGAACTACGCTCCTACACTTAGAAAATAAAATTATAGTTTTCATTTTAAAAGTTGACTTTGAAACAAATATCTAAGATCCATTAATTATCAACGTTTCAGAAGAGAGAAAACCCATTAATTACGAGCCGCGTCATCTGGTGCGTTGGGTATAGTACGTTAGTATGAATTTCTACTTTTCAAGAGCATGCACGTTGCTCTTCAGTTTTCTTGCTTTGTAATTGGGCAGTGTATATAATTGTTGACAAAGGTTTCAGGTTTTAAGAATTCAGGTATATTCATCTCGTAATGGAGGTAAAATATATGCAAATATTCTTAAAACACAAAAGAAAGAATCCTATTCTAGAAAGAATTCTATTATAGGAACAATTAGTTGCATAATTTACATGGTTAACAATATCTCTAAAGTACCAACTCGCGTCCACACTGCTCCTCAATTTGGGATATACACATCCACCATACCCAACTTGCCAATTACATCATGAAACACCTTCTTTGAAATTGTTTTTGTAAGAACATTAGCAAGCTGTTCTTCAGACTTCACAAATGAAAATTGTATAATTTTCTTATCTATCATCTTTTTGATGAAATGCCTATCAATTTCAACATGTTTAGTTCGATCACGTGTACAAGATTTTCTACAATCTTAATGGAAGCTTTATTACCACAATAAAGATTCATAGGACTTACATTCTCAATTCTCAAATTTGATAGAAAACGTTGAATCCATATTAATTCGCAAATTTCATAGGCCATTCTTCTAAACTCAGCTTTTGCACTCGACCTTCCTACAATCACCACAAAAAAAAATGTAAATTAGCGACGGCATTGTTTCGTCGCAAACTTTGCGATTGTTTTACAGTTCTGTCGTGGGAAGGTAATTTTTCATTTTTCTGCGACGAAATAACGACGGAATAAATAAACAGTCGCTAATTAAGCGGCAAATATAAGTGCCATGTTTTGCGACGGAATAGCGACAACAGTACCGTCGCTAAATGTTTTTAATATGTAATTCGAAAAATTAGTTTAAAATAATTTAGCGACGAAAATTTTAGTCGCTAAGTTTGGAGGGAAAATTTAGCGCTACTTTTTGCGACGATTTAGCGACGAAATTTATTGTCGCTAATATTATTATATTTCGCTAAGTCGTCACAAATAAAATAAAAAATAATTTTTTATTCCAGTTGCTTGAATTTTAATATAAATAATATGAAATGAATATTCTATTTTGGAATAGAAATTTATAAATTATATTATGAGGCGATAATAATTTTTTTAATCAATTATCCCAAAATTTAAATTTATTTATTTAGAAAATTTACATTTTTAATAATAATAATATACTATTTGTTACAATTATTATATAATTACATTATGAAGATTAATAAAAATAAATATTTGTAAAATAGTAATATAAAATTTATTATCTCATTTAAAATAATTATGAAAAATTTTTTAGTTTATTTATATTTTGTAAAATTTTGATCAAATATTAAATTATTAGAAATTCTAATTATATATATTTACCGAACCATTCTTGAATATAAAGATAAAATAACGAAAATTGGTAGGGACATTATAATTTTTTAATTTTATTTTTTCTCTTACAATTGTGTTATATTATAATTGTATTTTTTACATGTGATCTTATTATACCATATATTTAACTACTTTTAAAAATAATGAAATTGATATTTTTCTTCATATATCTTAATTAATTATGTGTGATCATATAATTATCTATAATCAAATGAAAATTAGCATCCTAATAAATAGAACTAGTTGTTCAATAAATTTCAACTTATTCTAGAAATAAATAAATCTAAACTTATCATAATAAATATAATTATATTTTTAATAATAATAATAAACTTTAATTTAATACTTTAATTCTACTACAATAGGGTAAATGGAATACTAGAGTGCTATATATGTCAATATGAATAAATTAAAAAAATAAGTGGAATTGTATTCAAGATATGTAATTTAATAATTTCTAATGCAAATTATACTTAAAGAAACTATAAGATGGAAACTAAGATTTAGGAAAAATGGGTTTTTATGGATAAGTGCAAAAAACAGGGAAGGTCATCATAATAGATATAGTTCTGAAACGAGAAGGCAATGGTGTATTTGATGAGCTTGGTTTGCTATTCGATCTGCTAATGATTGCGCATTCTTCTGGTGGAAAAGAAAGGACTGAACTTTAATGGAACAAAATCTTGGAGGAAGGTGGCTTCTCTCGCTACAATATTGTTAACATTCCCGCTTTGCCTTCTATTATTGAAGCATTTGCTGATTGATGCCATCTTTTTAAATTTGATTCATAATATATATCAAATCAATCAAATGAATTCTAGACCCATCAAATGAATTATAGATAACAATTTTTATAGTTATATTTCAGTTTCAGATAAACCCATAAAATTAGTGAAGTAATAAGTATTTCAAATAAACTTATAAGATTAGTGAATTAATAAGTATTTGGACCACTTCTCAATTACAACTTACCTCAATTATGATTAACAAATAGCAACACATTTAAAAGCTTAATTAATTTCTTGCAATCCCATGTTCATATAACTCATTAGGATTTTTTTCTTTAATTATTATTCTTTCACATCTAAAATTCAATAAATGTGTTACTCATAGAAAGTAAAAAGAAATTGCATGCACAACCTCACTATGTTTACAATCAATTGCAGCCGTCCATCCACATGGCTTTTCATCATACGTTGATCTCCATTCCAAGGAAAAAAAAACCACATAGGAGATGAAAAGTTCAAGGGCATTAATGTCATTTTAAACCAACCCTAACATGCACCACTATAATACTTTATCCTCACGAACCAATAAAAAAACACCTCTCTATGACACAACCCAATCAAAGCCGTCTGTTACATTAAGGATCATAACTTTGCAGTGAATTTATCAGACCCATAAAGATTATTGTGAAAAAAATAAATAAAAACACATAAACAAACAAAACAAAGAGCATTATTGAGAGAGAAGCTGACGCAAAGGGAGAGACTTGAGAGGAGTAAAAGGAAAGGGAAGGTAAAAGAAAAAAAAGGAGGTAGAGAGAGATCGGGACAAGGATACCTTGCCGACACCGACGATCGACGTCGCAAGCCTCCTCTGCTGCAACATCCGACCAGCGCTCCCTCTCCTCTATCGTCTGATCGGCACAACGCAGAAACGGAGCTGCCGATTTCGGGATCTCTTCACCGAACACTTTTCTCCTTTCCTCCGGTGACCTGCGACGGCAAGCACGGACGGGTGAGTTCCTTAAACCGAGGAGTTCACTCCAATACCCTTTGTCAGACTTCAAGTGCCAACGATGAGCTGATCGGAAATGGGTGTGGCAAGTTGCTCCGATGTAGATCCCGGCCACACCGTAGCTCCTTACAGTGCGTGATCATTGGTAATGGGTCTTTGACGATCCTGGCTTCGCGATGGCAGTGTTGGTGTAGCTCCGACGAGGCTCCGGCGAAGTTCCAGCGAGCCTCCGGCGAGCATACCAGTGGAACAAGGTGAGGATCCTAGAAGAAGATCAACAATTTTCTCCTCCAAACAAATCCTTTGAAGGTACATTCTTTTGTCTTGAATTTTCACCAGATTTCAATTATGATTTACTTGATTTTTTTGTTGCAGAAAAGAAAAATAAAACTGAATATTCACCACCACCTTTGATTGCCAGAATTATCACTAAACCAGAACCGCCAGCTTCTGCTTCTAAAGGTAATTATAACTGTTTTAATTTTTCTAATTATTCTGCAATTTACCATTAATCTGATTAAATTTCTTGATGACCCACAGTGCTGAAGAACAACCACAAATTCCATGTTCAAGCTTCTTTGATTCTTCGACCTCGAGCAGTTTTATCTAGTCCTGGTATTTCATTCTTTAAGGTTTTCCACCAGAATTATTATTTATCAAGGAATTATTTCATATCCATATCATGTAAATTTATTAAATGATTTCGTCTATAAATTATTATAAAGCGAAAATGATCAATTATTATTCAGATTATATTTCCTACCGATAATAATAACAATTTTTGACATGTTAGAATTCTAAATATTCTAATTTAAAAACCTGTAAATAGTTTTTAACATGTCTAATTTATTGACTGATTTTATATAATTTTCAATCAGAAAATACTTGTACATATATTTCAAAAAGAATTCTTTTATTATTATTATTATTATTATTATTTTTCAATTTTGTCCTTCTATTTTAACTCCATTTTATTATGCTTGCTAAATAGAGTTTGATTCTTACTAGGCTACTGCAAAATTTATTCAACATTAAAGGAGGAAATTTTGAAAGCGTACACTTTAGTTTAGTGGTATTGATTCAATTGTCCAATTCCTTCAATGTAATAGGGGAAAGAAAAATTTTTAAGGTAATAAGGTACTTTTTGCATTGAGTAATAACTTTCCCTTGCTTGAATTGATGGCATGTATTAATAATTTAATATGATGATGTAACAAAGGGTTAATTATAAAATAACTCTCAACATTTCATTCACCTTTCAATTTAGTTTCTAAACTAAAAAAAAAGGTTACAATTTGATACACATGCTTTAATTGTATTTCAAATTAGAAAGGCTATTGAAATTTTCATTTAAAATTAATGAAATATTATAAATTATTATGCAGATCTCATGAGATATTTTATTAGTTTTAGATGGAATTTTAATTTTAAATATATATAACTAAAGTTGAATGTCAAATTGTAATTTTTTTTTAATTTGAGAATTAATTTTATAAAGCGAATGAAAATTTAGGTCTAAATTTGTAATTAACCTTAAAGCATCACGAATATAAACTTGAGTTGACTTTTGAATTTTAAAATGTATAGTTTAGGTAGCATAAAGATAGCCTTCATTCTACATTTAAATTGAGTTGGAATGTTACAAGGGAAAATCCTATTCAATATTTAATGGAAAAATAAAACAAAGATATAATCTTTGTATAATTCTAAAATTAAATCGAAGATTGTATGTTGTTATAAAAATATAATCAGCCTTTTGATACATAATTGTAACATCCTATATCCGGTTTGGTAAACAAATCGGATACGGATGTCACAATCCGGTTTTTGATCTGTATACCACTAAATCAATATAATTTATGCTTACATCATCAAATTTTTAGATTCTTTACTCTTAAATTTTTTTAAAAAAATTTCGGCAGAATTTTTTTTAAATATTGATAGCTTCCTGTAGAAAAAGAAATAAAAAAAATTTCTAATATCATTTAACTATGTCACCACACACCAAACAAATTCTAACACAAATCTTTTCTTCCTCAGTAAATAATTAAGCTGTCAATTTGTCACTGTATCACTATTTCAATACTCAAATATTTTGTTCTCTATAATGATTATACAAAATGTCTTTACATATCCATAGTATTTGTACTGCTCGCATAATATTGAACCTCAACTAGACATTTACAAGATTACACTTAAATTATATCAATGTTAATACCTGAGTACATGCCAAATAATAAAATACATAAATAGCGTAATCAACTTTCTTTGTAATCATGGTCGCCCATAACTCCCGTTGCAGCAACTTATGAAGGTTCCATCATTTGCGTCGATGATACTGAATATTGGTTTAACCTACGCGCGGAGAAAATCACGCGCTAAGCTATATGCTTAGTGGTGATTATCAAATTTACCTCTCGAATAATATATATATATATATATATATATATATATATATATATATATATATATATATATATATATATATATATATATATATTGTTAAACATGAATAAATCCATTTACTTGACTTACACATGTTTCTCATGTCCCATAGATTCTGATATATATATATATATAACTGATTTAAGTATTAAAACTCATGCTGACATATCAATCACTTCGAGTACTGTGAAATATCAATTAACTATTTGTGATCAACTTTTTAGCATTCAATTAATCGTTATGTTACATAAGTCATTTTCTGATTAACCATAAAATTCATGTTGTAATCCCATCATTTTCTGATAGCAAGAAATGTATAACTATGTTTATCCTACTTTGTTATTAATTTATATTTTGGTGTTTAAATTCAGCTCCCACTTAAATTGTTTACCTCATTTTTCACTTTGTTTACTGGTTGTTGACCGTTATGATTACTTTAATGTTATAATTGCCTCTTTTATCACAGCTCACATGTGAAATTACGATTTTGCTCCTAGTCGTGGACAACCACGGACTGGATAAACAAGACGTAAATACGGTGTATTGGAGGGATCCCACATCTAGGTGCGACACCAAAATTCCTGTATTGATACATATAATAAGCTGGCTATCCATTCTCATATATCATAGCCATTTCTGACGACAATTATCATATAAACTCATGGTATCCTGCGGAATAAATTCCTATGGCTAGCCATACTATCTAAAGAATTGGATTTTTCACTGACACTAAAGGCAACGTATTTCAATTTCACCTTTATTCTCAATTTCTCAAACATACCCAAGTATACCACTTTTACAAATATGCAGTTATACCAAATATATTTACATATGTGTTAAGTGTCTTCAATTTAGCATTTGTATAATATATTCCATCACTATTTAACAATTCCATTTCTTCATGATTACTTCTTTATTTCACTTCAATTTCGGTTGCTGTCATAGCCTCATAATGCTCCACTTACTATTTTCTAACTCAATTTATCATTCAATTTATGGATTTCTCATTTGTCATATTGTCTAAGTCATGCATGAAGTAGAAATTCTTAATCATTGATTCTTAATCATTGTCTAAGTCATGCATTTGTATAATATATTCCATCACTATTTAACAATTCCATTTCTTCATGATTACTTCTTTATTTCACTTCAATTTCGGTTGCTGTCATAGCCTTATAATGCTCCACTTACTATTTTCTAACTCAATTTATCATTAAATTTATGGATTTCTCATTTGTCATATTGTCTAAGTCATGCATGAAGTAGAAATTCTTAATCATTGATTATACAATCATTCTGGTTCACATAGTTATATCTTAGCATCAAGAGATCACTCAATTCAAATTCTACTTCTATATATATATATATATACACTTTATACAATACGTTTATTTATTATATTTATAAGTTTAACAATAATAACACAACACAAAACAACAAAGTATAAACAATCAAGAAGAATCACATCCTTATAATTAAAATAATAAGGTTATTTAGACTTCATAATTTAAGTAAGTATTTTCATGGTTCTGAATCTCGATTGGCTTTTTACTTGACTCAAACATATCAAGCATATAGTTCACAGCGAAGATATCGAAGTTCGTACACCTGTATATGTATCTATATACATATATATGGCAACTCATTTATCCGCTTGCCGCAAGTTTTAATTCTAATTAGGTTCCGAATGTAGATGCTGATATATTTATTAGTATAAAAATAAGTCCTAAATCATACATGATACTAGCCACAGCTTTACTACAGTTCACATTGTGTATATCAAAATTTTAGAAACATAATTAAGCAAATATTTAGGTTCCTAAAGTCAGGCCATAACTGACAAAGCTAAAATCAATAGCATTCAATTCCAGACACAAATGCATTTTGATAACTTCATTAAGTAGAAAGTTTACTCTTATGTCTGTACAACCAACTTAGCTTAAATGACTTCCTGTAATAATTTAAATTAGATATTACAAATTCTCATTTATATTTGACCAATTAAAGCAACTCATAGCAATTAATTACCCAACATTATAGCTATAAAAATTTATCATTACAAAAATAAAGCTTATGCATAATTCACACCGTAACAAGTTTAACATGCTTAAATGTTCAATTTTATTTTATTAAAAATCATTAGGGTCTTCTAATGCATCTAAAACATCCACATCTCTATGCCTTTATTTCTAGTTAAATAAAAACACAGATATAGTTGACAATAAACCCTACAAGTGACTCTCAACCAACAAAGATCAACAGTAAGCACAATCATCATATATCAGTATTTAAGCAACAATTCTATCACCTTTATGTGTCAATGGATACCCCATACAATTTAAAACGCATAAAATCAATCATTTAATTCTAATGAAAATTTCTAAAAAAAATTCAAGATTTATCTAACCGAGTTAATTGGAAATAAATTTTGTAGTCACATACCTATTAAGATAAAATTCTATGTTTTTCCTCATTTTTGTTAACTTGGGTGCTCGTCGGAGTCTGACCAGAGGCTCGTTAGAGCTTGATCGGAGCTTTATCGGAGGGACACGGCTGCTGACGCCGTGGAGGTCAGAGCCTCAAGACCCTTCTGCCGGTGACCATGCGCCTTAACTCCTCACCGTTAGATCAAAAATTGCCACTAAACCATTGCCTGCCTCCTTCTCCAATCCATGCATTATCGGCGAGTGAGGAGAGGCGAAAGGTACCGAGAGGACCATCTCGCTGTTGGAAGTTCACCGGAACTACTTGTGTCATCAGCTGCCGCCGTTAATCACCAAAAAAGGAGAAGAAACGTCTAGCCAAAAGAGGAAAAAAATGAGGAAGGAGGAGAAGAAAAATACCCGGCATTGCTAGTGATGGAGGGATAACGACACTATAGTGGTCGGCAATGGAGGGCTCCGTCGGCATACCGGTGGTGACGTCGTTGATTGCCCCTCTTTCCTTTCCCGATCTCCCCTGTTTCCCCTTCCTTTTCTTTCTTGTTCTTTTGTTCTTTTTTTTTTAAAAAAAAATTCTTTATTTAATGCTCCTTTATTCATTTTTTTTATTTTCTTTTAAAAAACAATTTTTATGGTCATGATAATTTGTCTAGAAGTTTCTAGAGCTCTAGGGAAAAAATATTTCTTATCATTAACATTATTATTATTATAAAATCTTTGAAATTACACAAACTTAATTATACCTTTAATAAATCGACCCTTGTAACCAGTATTAAAATACTATTCATCGATATGTAAGTCATTATTAATCGACTTGGGTTTTGGGGCGTTAAAATAATAGTTAACTATAGATTACAATATGTTACTGCAGTCTCTTGCTGGTACAGTTTCTTGCTGATTATAGAGTTGCTGCCAGCGGTTCAATTTTAAAGCTGAATGGTTTATTCTTTCTGATTCTATTATTTCTTTTAATACCATATTATCTTGTCTTTGTTGGAATTTGTAATCACTTCTTTAATTACTTTAGCAATACCAATGTGCAGTGTTGCATGGTTGATAGGCGGGGCTTTAATATTAGAATATTGCAGTTCATGATGGTCATTGTTAATAACATTGTCTTTTAGAGTTTATGGATTATTATTAGAACAGTTTAATTTTTTGAAGTCTACACTCTTTCTGTGCTCTGAAGACCTTTTGTTTATTTGATAAAGTGTGGCCTATAAATTTATTACTTCAAATTTTATTTCTTTTTAGCTTGACTTCTCTCAGGAATATAGGCTCCAACACTCCTTTGCTTGTGTAATATACAAGAACCTGAATGGTTTGGAATTTCATTTGTTTGTTGCCATTTTGATTTACTGCTTTGGTATATAGACTTACTCAGGAATACAGTTTGACATAGGATTTCTTAAAATTAATTTGCTTGTTTGCAATCTTAGGGGACTTGGTGTGGTTGTGTTGGTTCTGTCATGGATCATTACGCTATACACACTATGACAAATGGTGGAGATGCATAACATGGTACCAGGCAAAAGATTTGATGGATAGCATGATGAACTTGGGCAGCATGCATTTGGTGAAAAACTCCGGCTTTATATAGTTGTTCCTCAAGAACTCATAGTTGAAGTTAGCGCATGCATTGTGTATATGGTTACAGAAGGCCAATCTCTTAGAAAATTCCATGATGTTTGTAGTACTTTTAAAGTACTTAGATATTTAATGTATTTTTATGATATATTTTTTTAATTAATAGTATTGGACAATTTATATATATAAAAAATTAAATTATGATTTGTTTACATAAAAAGTAATAAATTAATTTAAGTGTTGATTTTATATATCATAAATTAATTAATTAATTTTATTAATTTATTGATTATAAAGGACGTAATTAATGAATTTAAAAAAATTAAATTACATTTAGTGACAGATTTGCGACAACAAATCTGTCGCTAATATATGTAATTAATTAGAATTTAACACCATCCACATTAGTGACGGAATTAGTGACGAAATGATAGTCGCTAAAAATTATTATTATAATTGTCACGACTAATTTTGAAAATAAATTAGCGACGGATGTCGTCGCTAAATTAGTGGCTGATTTTGTATTTCGTCGCTAATATATTCACGATTACTGTCCATCACTAATTTATATTAGCGACGAAAATTTTCGTCGCTAATTAGCATTTTTTTTTTGTAATGAACCTTTTGTTTTTTGCTTTTCCAAGTTACAAGATTTCCTTCCACAAATGTAAAATAACCAGATGTGGATTTTTTGGTTGTTTGATTACCTGCCCAATCTGCATCCGTATATCTTTCGATATTAGAAACATTATTCTTTGAGAAGAACAAGCCTTTTCCTGGATAGCCTTTTAAGTACCTCAAAATTTGATACACTGTATCCATGTATTCTTCACTTGGTTGATGCATAAATTGGTTAACAACATTCACTACATAAGCTATATCTGGTTTAATGTGAGATAAATAAATTAACTTCTCCACTAGCCGTTGGTAGTGTTATTTGTCTGTTGGAACTTGATTAAGAAAAACTCCAAGCTTATGATTCATTTCTATAAGAGTTTCAGCTGGTTTGCATGCTAGCATTCCAGTTTTAGTCAATAGATCAAGTGCATATTTTCTTTGAGAAAACACAATTCCTTGATTAGTAGGGGTATTCAAAATCCGACCTTACCCGAACAACCCGCATCGAACAAGGGATTCGGGTAGGGTTATTAAGGTTGTTAGGGTAGGGTTGGGAATTTAGGGTTTGTTCGAGTTCGAATTGGGTTAAACCCTTATTAACCCAAAAAAGCAAATAATTCCCTCTAAAATAGATTGTTTTACCAATTGAAAATTTTGGGTTGGGTAACTGACCCGGACCTCCTTTTTAATAATTTAAAATAAAAGGAAAAAATAGTTTTAAATTTTAAAAAATAAATTTGGATTGTTCGGGTTATTCGGACGGGGTTCAAAAGTTTACGAATTATTCAGATAGGGACCTGAATTATTCGTAGGGTAGGATAGGGTTGGGATATATGGAAAAGTTCAGGTTTCGGGTCGGGTTGACCCGAACCCGCTCGATGAATACCCCTATTGATTAGTCCTTACTACTTCAATATCTAGAAACTATTTAAGTTGTCCCAAGTCCTTCATTTCAAATTCAGCTGCCAAATGATCATGTAGAAGTTTCATTTTTTCATGATCATCCCCAGTCAAAACCATATCATTTACATATACAATTAAAGTTACTTTCCCTCTGTGTTTTATAAACAAGGTATGATCTGCACTACTTTATTTATAACCAAAAAAATTCATTGCTGTAGAAAACCTTCCAAACCAAGCTCTAGGTGACTACTTAAGCCCATATAATGATTTTCTCAATTTGCAAACTCTATCTCCTTATAACGAATCAAGTTTTACAACCAGTGGTAGCTCCATATACATCTCTTCCTCTAGCTCCCCATTGAGGAAGGCATTTTTAACATCAAATTGTTTTAAAGGTCATCCCCAATTTGTTGCTATCAAAATAAGAATGCGAATTGTATCCAGTTTGGCTATTGGTCCAAAGGTTTTTTGACAATCAACACCATATTTTTGTATATAACCCTTTGCAATTGGTCTCGCCTTATACTTGTCAATACTCCCATCATATTTAAATTTCACAGTGTAAACCCATATATTCTTAAAAATGTGTAGGAAGCATTAGACGTTTTCCATTCCTAAAAAATGTAGAGAAAGCATTCGCCTTACCTACAAAACCTGAATAGGCAATATTTGCCATAGGTAATGTTTTTCCTTTCCCATCACATTCTGCTTCATTCATGGTTGTAACCATTGGCTTTTCAACAGTCTTCTTTTGTGTTTTTTTTTTTGAAAAATCCCACTAATCAGGATAGCCAATGATCTTTTAATAGTGTTGCTTTGAGTGACTTGATTCACCATAATGATTATGCACAAGATTATTATTCTTAATAGAAGATTAATTTTTGAGATTTTTGCTAGGACCAGATGATGATCGTGGATAGATTTGGTTAGTCACCATAGCTAAGTGTTCGAAAAGCAATCAGGAGCCTCTTATCGCTTATCTTTGTTGATACTCCCACCTTACATACGCATATGTGCTTTCTAAATCTAGATTTGGATCTTTGAGTGAAATTTCTCCCCTAACCTGATCTTCAAAGTCAAGTCCACTTAGAAAAATATGAACTCAAAGTCTAGCCATTGCAAAATTTAACTGGACCCTCTTTCAATAGTTCCTTTTTGAGAGGTGAACTTATGATCAATTTCCTAAAAAATGGCCACAAGGTTATTATAATAGGTAAACAATGGTCTACCATCTTGTCAGATGGAGAAAGATTTTTTATTCAATTTAAAAATATGACTCTCATCATATCTATCATAGAAGGTCTTTAAAATATCTTCCCATACTTCTTTGGCTATAGAAAGATAAATAAAATGCTGCATTAGCGATGAACTCATTGTGTCAATGAGCTAACTTTTCACCTTTTAAAGGTTATGGTCGTCAAGCTCTCTATTTTGGATTTAGGTTACCCAGAGGAGGTACTGATGCCAGACTTGCTGGTCATCAAAGCTAAAGGGAAAAGAGAATATTGAGTATGAGTCTATATCACCCGAGGAAGAGGCATCAATATCGGTTATCACAATAGAGGAGGAGAGGCATTCGCCACTGCATCAACTATCCATGATTTAAAGGATGATTCTTTTGCTAATGTAATTTATATTCCTGAATTGTTTTGTGATGATGTACATTTTTTTGCTCAAGTTAATAAGATAAATAACTTTGCTTATTTGTGCAATGTCTAATATGATTGCATCATGCATAATCATAATCATAATCATGAGTCACTCATATTTGACATTAATTCAACAAACACTACTTCATTTAATCTTGAAATCCTAGATAACCCTAAAGAAATCTTAATTGCATCTGATGTAACTCCTGAAGAAAGGATAACATTCGAGAGAATATTAAGAAAATGTGAAATATTCTTTGCTTGAACCTACAAAGAAATGCTCAAAATTGACAGAGAAGTTGTAGAGCATGCCATTCCAACATATCCGAAAAGTAAGCTAGTAAAGAAGAAGTTTTAGAGACTCAAGCAAGAATGGGTAAAAAAGGTAAAAGAAGCAAATTGAGGCAAATTTCTTGGTCGAGGTTCAGTATCCTACCTGGTTAGCCAATGTCATTCCTATTGCCAAGAAATATGGAAAGGTACTGGTGTGTATGGATTACTAGTGTAATGCCCCTCATAATACCCTAGGAGAATCTTTCATTATTTAATAATTAGGGTCTATGTTAAATTAAACGTAAATGAATAGATAAGGACCTAATTGAAAGATTAAAGGGTTCGTTTTGGGGCATACTTAGAAATAAAGGAAAGTTGAGGACCAAAAAGCAATTTTGCCATATAATTGACAAATAACCCAATAGAAAAAGAAGAGAAATAGAGATATTTTGAGAGCTGGCTGGCCAAAGCAAGGTGGATTTCTTCATTCATCTTCATCCTCTCTTAACCTTAAAGTCTTTCTCTAGATCTCTTGGGTTTTTACAAGAAGAAAGAAGATTTAGTTAGTTTTGATTATAAGGTATTGTAGTCTTTTTATTTTGTGTGTGTTTTTTTTATTAGATAGAGTTATGGGTGTTCATGGTGATGTTTTTATTTTATAGAAGGAGAAGCTAGAAAGAAGAAAGGAAGGGAAGCAATTCAAGGGTGAAGAGATTTGGAGCCTTAAAAAGGTATGGGAACTTGCATGGTCACATATGTGTGTGCTTGAGTTTTTTTTGACATGAGGGATGTCTTTATTGTTGCTATTATATGTTCTATGGGTTGATCTTAAGCTTGTAAATGGTTTAGAGATGAAATATGCAAGTTGTGTTGAAAGATACAAAAATCTATTTTAAGACTCAATGGATCAGTCTGTACTATTTTGGCTATATCTTGGGCTATAGTTATGAAAATTGAGAAATTATTGTTGTTATAGAAACTGGACTCATATATCTTGATATTTTTAGAAGAAACCAAAAACTGATTTTCAATATATGATAGTGAAATTTTGTGTTGAATTTTTGTTGTGACTGTTGCCCTATTTTTAGGAGCAGTCTGTGGTTTTCTTTGTATATATGAAGATTTACAAGTATGATTGAGATGATTTTTGGTGTTTTGGAAACTAAAGACATAGGCCTATAACTTTATGGAAGGGCATATTTGCTAGAAACACTGTTTAATAGATCAAATTTGGCTTAGAACTTGAGACTGGAAATCTACCGTTGGGCAGATTAGGGCATCACGGTTACTAGGTTTTTGATAGTAATCATGAGGCAGTCTAGTTTTCAGTCCAGACCTAAAATTTATCCTATCTCATGGTTACTATGGTATTTATAGTAACCGTGACTCCTTTCTCGTAGCTTTACTTCATGGTTACCATCCAAGGACTAGTAACCGTAAAGTAGTTGGCATTTAGTCCAGAACTAAAGTGCTATAGTCTGACCCATATGAGTATATAGTATGTCTCTAAATGAGATCACAGTTTTGATCCCAGTTGGATCCACATATTTAATACCTTAAGGTATTTATATGTTTGATATCTTTAGATATCCACAACACCCGTTATCCACACCCATAGGATTTTAAGCAAGAAGTTCCCAAGAATAATTAACATGCATACATACTAATGTTAAAGAAGAAATGAGTTATATTCTTTTATTATACTTAGATGATTCAGATATTGTTGCTATAATTGCTTTCAATAATATATTTAATATTGTTAATTGTTAAAATAAATGCATTTCCTTTGATACTATTATTGTATGCTTGGTGATAACCACTGTGAGTGGTTATTAACATATTGTTTTGTTTCCCACTAAGCTTTATAGCTTAGCACGGGTGTTTATCCGTGTAGGTTCGCAGGTTAGACCTTTTCTTCAAGGACAAAGTCAACAACCTCAGAAGCCAACATCAGATTAGGAAGAATTATTTTGATGTATGAGATTCAATTTTATATCTTTTTTATTAGATCATGATGTATCTTGTATTAAAGTAGTGTGAGTATCAAGTTTTGTAATTAATAACCCAGTACAATTTTAATGTACCAGATTTAATCTTATATGACTTGTACAATGTATATATATCTATATACCTTTTTAACAGATAATTCACATGTTATGATACAGGATAGTTGAATAAATTGCTATAATTTCATGTATTATAGATTAATGAAATGTAATTAGTAACAGAAATCAGGTTAATCTAGTATAGTCATCACATTTTTGGTATAAATGTAATGCCAACTACTCATGGTTACTAATTCTTAGATGGTAACCGTGAAGTAAAGCTACGAGAAAAGGGTTACGGTTACTATGAATACCATAGTAACCATGAGCTAGGATGGATTTTGGGTTTGGACTGAAAACTGGATTGCCTCACGATTACTATCAAAAACCTAGTAATTGTGATGCCCTAATCTGCCTAACGGCAGATTTTCAGTCCTGGGCTCTAAGCCAATTTGACCTATTAAACAACATTTCTAGCAAATATGCCTTTCCACAAAGTTATAGGCCTATGTCTCTAGTTTCCAAAACACCAAAAATTATCTCAATTGGACCTGTAAATCTTCAGATATTCAAAGAAAAATATAAACTACTCCTAAAAATGGGGCAACAGTCTCAACATAATTCAACACAAAATTTCACTATCATATATTGAAAATCAGTTATTGGTTTCTTCTAACAAAATCAAGATATATGTGTCTAGTTTCTATAACAACTAGAATTTCTCTATTTTCATAACTATAGCCCAAGATATAGCCAAAATAGTATAGACTGGTCCATTGAGTCTTAAAACAGATTTTTGTATCTTTCAAGACAACTTGCATATTTCATCTCTCATAGAACATATAATAGTAGCAATAAAGACATCCCTCATGTAAAAAAAAAAGCACACACACACATAACCATGCAAGTTCTCATACCTTTTTAAGGCTCCAAATCTCTTCACCCTTGAATTGCTTCCTTTCCCCTTCTTCTTGCTAGCTTCTCCTTCTATAAAATAAGAACACCACCATGGACACCCATAACTCTATCTAATGAACAACACACAAAAAATAAAAGACTACAATACCTTATAATCAAAACTAACTAAATCTTCTTTCTTCTTGCAAAAACCCAAAAGATCTAGAGAGAGAATTTGAGAGAGATACTTTAGGGTTAAGAGAGGATGAAGATGAATGAAGAAATCCACCTTGCTTTGGCCGGAAACCTCTCAAAATATCTTCCTTTCTCTCATTTTCTATTGGGCCATTTGTTAATTATATGGAAAAATTGCTTTTTGGTCCTCAACTTTTCTTTATTTCTAATTATGCCCCAAAACTAACCCTTTCATTTTTCAATTAGGTCTTTATATATTTATTTACATTTAATTTAACATAGATTCTAATTATTAATTAATGAAAGATTCTCCTAGGGAATTATGAGGGGCATTACAATTAGGATTTGAATAAAGCATGCCCAAAAGATGACATTCCACACCCATATATAAATCTGTTAGTCAACAAATCAGTGAAGTGCATGATGTACAATTTTGTTAATGGATATATGGATATATGGGGTACAATTAGATCTTGAACAAGATTGTAGATCGGGTAAAGATAACCTTTATTATTGAATGGGTAACTTATGCATACAAAGTCATCTCGTTCGGATTGAAGAATGTAGGAGCTACCTATCAACTAATGGCTGTTAAGATCCTCGGTGACTTGATCTACAAGGAGGTTAAAGTATATGTTGATTACATTGTGATCAAGTCAGTTACAAAGGAATGAGATTTTGAGACTCTAGAAAAGTTTTTCCTGCAAATCGATAAGTTCAACCTTCATCTCAATCTGAAGAATGTGTGTGTTTGAAGTTACCTTGGCTAAACTACTAGGGCATATCATCAGCTAGAAGAGAATAGAGGTGGACCCGAATAAGGTTAAGGCCATCCGAGAAATGCCTATACTGAAGAAGGAAAAAGAGATCGAAGGGTTCTTAGCATGGATTCAGTACATCAGCTGGTTTATCGCTAAGCTTGCCTCTATATATGAGCTAATTTTTAAGTTTTTGAAAAAGGATCAGCCAGTCAAGTGGAATAAGGACTATTATAAGGCCTTTGATATGATCAAGGAATACTTATTGCATCCTCTAGTTCTTCAGCCAATCAAACCATCAAAGCTTTTAATTTTGTATATAATAGTGGAGTAGGGTTCAAAAGGGCCCATGTTGGCCCAAGAGGATGGCATCGAAGCAGAGTTCACCTGTAATGGCCCGAACATCGGGTTAGCAGTGAATAATATTTTTCTATAGTGAATAATACTTTCGGGCTGAAAAGTACATCGGGAGGTAAAAAATATTTTATTTGACTATCAGAAAATATTGGTTGCAAAAATATTTTATTTAACTATCAGAAAATTTAAAGTGAAATTGAGGTCAAATAGGCCTTAAAAAATAAAAAATACAAAAAACGGAGCAGTTCAGTTTAAATAGTAACTAGGTTGATCTAGGTTTGACTGAGTTGTTAAAATTAGCAAATGAAGTCTAAAAATTTTCAAAAATTGCATATATGCCTAAAATGGTATGTAGAATATTTTGGTTACAAAAAGTAAATTTTTTGGTAATACCGATAGTGGTTTAACCGAATCAATCTAATTGAATTAGACTGAAAACTAACTCCGATTGGGCTAAAATTTTATGTACAGCCTTTTTTTTGATGTGATAAGAGTAATAACATCAAATTTAGGGTGATTTGGATTTAGAAAGTGGGAAAAATTAATTAGATTAAGCCCATTAATTGGCCTAGCCCAAGCCCACTCAAGACTCACTTAAGGGACAAAAAAATCTGTGGAAGACTAAATTTTTCTACAGCCTTTGTCCCCCCTCTTCCGTGGTCGAACCCTTCTTCTCCATTTCTCTCTCAATTTCTTCCATTTTACTCTTAAATTCTCACCAAATCCAATCATAAGAATTATAGTTCTGCCTCTCTAAATGTGTATCTAAGCCTCTATTCTTTGATTAGAGGAAGATAAACAAGAGAAATCAAGTAGTAAAGCTTTATGTGTCAAAGTGAGTTAAGTGAAATTCATGGATTTAATTTGGTTTTAAGGTACCTATAAGTATTTTAGGGTGCTTAGAGTACATTTATGGTATTATTTTAAGCATTCGAGATCAAAACATTAAGGTTTTTATGGCTTGAAATTTTGGCCATGGTAGGTTCACAAGAAGAAATACAAGCTTCCAAGGAAAAAGGAAAGGAAAAGGAAGCCTAAGGAGGAAAAAGCAAGTGAAAAAGGTTAGTGGCTAATAAATTCTCTTATTTTCCTTAATTTTACATGATTTTTCTTTATGTAACTTAGGAAAAATTTAGGAAAAATATGTATAATTAAAATTAACATTAGAATATTGAAATAGGACTTGGAATAAGTCTATTAGAAAGCTTAATTTGATTTAAAAGCATATGTAAGATTGAACTCCTTTGATGGTCGAATGGTATTCCAAAGAGAATTAATATGTATTTTGTGTATTTGTGATAAATTAAGCCATAAAATAATTATAAAAATGAAATAATTTGTCCAAAAATTTTTGTAGAATTTATGGAAATTAATTGAATATTTTTTAGAAGAAATTTGATTATGTACTAAATAAAATTGCTGAATTATTGTGAAATAATTCATAATTTAATGAGAAAATGGTGAATTATTGTAAAATAATTCACAAACTATGTAAAAGTATTGACAAAGTTAACTAACAAATGTACTGCATTGAAAAAGTAAATAAAATTATCAAAAATCTGAAAAATGATTTGAAAATATGTGGATTTTTGCCATTTACAATAATTAGGTAGTTAAAATCTAGATTAGGATATAATTGGCTAGCCATAGGGATACTTATACCATGTTGCAAGTCATGGCGACTTGCTTTGCTGCAGTAAGATCACTAATCTTCCATAGTATTTGTCTGTTTTGCGAAAAATTATCCTTTAGGGTTATTTCGCTGTTTATATATAGCCCTGTGGGGTTTACATCTCATATATCAGGTCTGAGAATTTCTGTTGGGATTGTATTAGGGGCATGATGATAAAAATAGGCTAAAAGTGTAAAAAGAAAGCTAAAAGTAAAGTTAAAAGTGAAAAAGAACCTAATTGAAAAGAAATAAAAAGTTTAGGGGTAAAACGGTAATTTTTTCAAAAATTGTATTTAATGAATAAAAGTGTTTAATAAATGATTATAAAGGTAAAATGGTAATTTAATAAACAAACAATCCAAAATTAAGCTTTTACGAAGAAAAATGACTAAATTATAATTTTGCATAAAAAGTTAAAACAACGACCAATTGGTAGTTTTGAATGTCAAAACTTAAATGTGAAGTGAAAATAAGAAAGCTAATGGCAGTTTTGTAATTAAAGTGTAAAAATGGTATTTTTGTAATAAAATAAAAAATTAAGGACTAAAGTGAAAAGTTTACCAAAGTATTTGTATTGAATTGAAAAGACAGTTAAAAATATTAAAAACTACATTTTGATAAGAAAAATTGATAATTTTGCATAATTAATACAATTATGTATGTTGGGAAATATTACAATTTTTAGTCACCACTAGGCATGTTTAATGCTCAGCACGTAAAATTTACTGTACAGATAATGAAGAGAATCTAGAGCAATAGTACACCGGGATGAGGAATTTTGAAGGAATTGTATTGGCATGTATATATTTGTAAATGTGTGAAGTTAATGAATTGGGTTGTAATGGTACAATTTTTATATATATGTAATTATGTGATTGGCTAGTAGTAGTTGGACTGTGTACGCTTGAAATGAAATTGAGTATATATGGATGTGATATATATTATATTATTTAAACTGTTGTGTCCCTGGGGGGCTGTGGAAATTATTTGCGTTTCAAGGAGCTAGTCAACTTTATAGCCGATATATTACCGAATTTTTGGAAAATGAATAATAAAATTAGACAATTATAGGTCAGCGACAAGTTGGACTTATAAAATGAATAATGGATAAGCATTTATAATTAAGAAATTATTATGGCTAAGAATATGATTTTTAAGATAAGAAAAGAAAAAAAAATTTCGGCCAATCGCTTAAATCTGTAGGTCTGTAATAGCAAGGGTGTTATATTTTATGGTATTAGAGCAATGGTTTAAGCAGTTCTAAGATCAGAATGGAAATAAGTGAATGATTTATCTGTATATAGATGCCAATTATCAGTAAAGAGGTGTTTTGGAATCTAATGTGTACTTGCTCCTTTTTATTTTATAGTAAAAAGATATCCTCCGATAGAGACAAATAGGTGGGGGATGGTGAGAGTGAGGCTTTTATTAGCACTGGATAGTAGGAGACCCCACAGTAGAAGGCTTCTTTGCCAGCAATGCCACCTCCACCCCCACAGTTGGACTTTCTTAATCTAATGGCATATTATATTCAACAGAGGCTACAGGCAGGACAGGCACAACTATCTCAAGCCACAATACAGGTTCAACCAGCTCCACCCAGAAAAAACCTATTCTGAAGTAGTTAAAAAGGTTAGGAGTTGAGGACTTTCATAGGCGTGACCCATTGACACCAGCCCAGGAAGAGGAATGGTTGTTCAAGATAAAAAGACTATTTGAAATCACAAATAGCCCACTGGAAGAAACATTTGAAGGCATTGTGGCTTTACTTCAGGGGCCAGGTTTCATCTTGTGAGATTCAGTTTTGAGGCACACCTCGATAAATTCGTTGAGTTAGGGATTCGTTATGTCCCAATTTAAAAAGAATTATATTGGCTCAGAGTATAAAGTGGCAATGCATGATGCCTTTTGGAGGCTTAAACAGGGAAATAAATCCATGGCAGAGTATGAGAGCGAGTTTGAGCGCCTTAGTGCTTATATAAATGAGAGCCAATCCACAGAATAAAAGTTATGTCAGAGGTTTGAAAAGGGACTACAAACAGAGCTTAGATAGGTCATTAGGACTAAGAAGTACCTAGATTTGAGGTCCATGGTCGAGGCTGCAATTAATTAGAAGCAATCCAGACAAAAGAGATTGACAGAAAGTCCAGGTTTCAGCAGATAAGGAAACAAGGACAGTCCAGTGGTAAGAGAGGTAGAGTAAGAAGTTTAAAGAATCTCCAGCATCTTAGGGCCGTCCACCAGTTGTTGTAGACTGAGGTTAGGGTAGTGCACCCCATGGTAGAGCGCCAATCCTATTTGTGAAAAAGAAAGACGGGACACTTAAGTTGTGCATTGGCTGCAAACAGTTGAATAAAGTTACTATAAAGAACAAATTGATGGAATATAACATGGCATTTATATGATGATCATGCAGCGAAAAAATAATAAAATTCGATCATATATGCCATACAATTCCTTAACAAGAATCGAAACATGCAATTTTAGGGTTTTAAATCTTACAAATTTAGATGCACTTCAAGATTTGATTTTGATAATGACTAGCAACCAAGAAGATATGTCAGCCTTAGATCTTCACCACCAATGCCAAAGGAACAGCCTTTACGCCACTCCTCTCTATGTTCACACACACAATTGCAATGACGGTTTAAAATCGAGATTGCTAGCTCTCAATTTAAATATTATGTAATGGCAAATGATTGAAGCTACAAGATTTGATCTTGCACTTCTTTAGGTTGCTATTGCTGCCTAAGAACACAAGAGAATGAGGAAGAATCCTTTCTCCTTGTGAATTCGGCCAAGAGAATTTTGTGAGAGAGAGAGAGAGTTTTCATGCCACCACCACTAGGGTTTTATTTTTTTGTATACAATATATATATGTCATTTATTTTTAAGTGTTAATTCTAAAATTCACTACCTCAAGATAGTTAATTTAGCCTTAATCACTTCCTAAAATCAAGTGACATATATAAATTCAAACTCTTTTGAATTAATTTGAAATAAATCTAGGACATTTTAATCTAATAAATCACTTAATTTAAAACTTATACATGTGCCGAAATTCTTTATCTTGGAATTTCGGTCACTTCAATTTTTATTTAAGTGATTTAATTTGATTAAAATTCTTTTAGGCTTTAATACTCAATTAATTAAATTAATACAAGATAATTAATTAATTGAAATTAAATCTTGTGAGCTGAATTTCTCTCTCATGGACCAAGGTCCAATAGCAATTTTAATACCCATTACATACATTAATTTGACTTTAATTAAAAGCCCAATGCTTTGTGTGCGATCCTATAGGTTCATTTAATGTTGGCAATGAATTAATGAATTAATTCAAAGGCTATATATATTCTCTAGCAAGATATTATAGCATTCCAAATTAAATGAAAATGCATATGGCATTTAGTGACCTAATGCAATTTTGCATAGTCCCTTACCCATAAATATCAGAATTAATATAAGGCATGGAACTAGTCATCCTTATATATATTAATTCCTTTCTTGATATTCCAGTGACACTGAACTCTCAGATAAATAATGATTACTCATTATTTCATCTCGGTATGGCCATACACTTCTCAGTTCACTAATCAAGTGGTCGATGATATTTTCTCTCTTATTGAGAGGGGTAATCCCTTCATTTCTCCCATGCTCTCTAATATGAATCAATGCATACCCAAGCATACCCATACTTGTCACTCTGTTACGAACACGTTAGATGTATGTCAAAATAGACAATAATTCATAAAGAGTTTCATAGAGATTTTAGGTCTAAGAACTTCGATGCAAAACTTGCATATAAGAAATACTTATGACTTGTACCATTTAGTTTTCTCATGAACGGATCGAATCTAGATACCATGTTATAAACATGTATCTATGATCTCTGATTGACACTCTTGTCCTTATGATTCGTAAGACAACACTCAACTTATCAGAGAGAGCATACTAGTCTTAATTCATTGTTATTCCTATAACAATGACTGACTAGGGATATTTAGAATGAAGTCTCTATTATTTCAAGGTCTTACAACCATGAGCCTCACACATGATAACTTAAACTGAAACAACATTCTTGGATAGTTCTATCAATTGATATGCACATGAATACAATAGATAAAACAAATGCCTCATTTATTAACTAAAGTATTTTATTACAATGTATTGGGGCTAGGGCTTACACTAACACAAATATCCCCTTCCTTGCACTGAAGACTTATTTGATGAGCTGAGGAAAGCGGGAGTATTTTTGAAGATTAACCTGAGATCAGGCTATTATCAAATGCTAGTGAAAGAGATAGATGTGTCCAAGACTACTTTCCACACTAGATATGGCCATTATGAGTTTTTGATCATACCATTTGGACTTACAAATACATGATAGGGATTTAATTGAACCCTTAGTCTCACTAGACTACGTATAGTATGAGTAGGGTATCGTTTCAAAGGGAACGGGGTAAATTTTGTATTGAAATAACAATAAGTAAATGGATAGGTATCAAATAAAATAGGTATCATGCATTTAATTTAAAGACTAAACTATTTTAAATATAGTGAGTTAATTTTGGATAATAGATAACTTAAAAGATGATTTGAACATACATTATGACTAAGTGAAACAATTACATCTATGAACCAGTTAATCAATTATATGAATAATATGATTGGAGAATTTAGCCAAGTTTCTTTAAAGCAATTCTCATTGTCATTAAAGATGTTTTTACTTAGAGTCTATAAGCATTCTCATGACATTATAGAGATAAATAAAAACTATGAAGTTCTATGCCAATTCTTTAACCCCTTAAAGTGAATTCCTTATCTCTAAGTGAATTCAATGCTTCAAGCAAATTTATTTGTCTTTCCATCAAAGAATTCCAATTCTCATTGTGAATTAAATGACTAACATGCTAATTATGGTGATCAAGCATACTAAGCAAATCAAAGTACCCAAATAAATTTAAATCACACTTCATACATAAAGAAAATAAATATTCATAAAGCAAAGATAAGTTTGAATTAAGTAGTCATAATGTACCAAAAGAACTAGTCAAATACACAATTGAAATAAAAATGAAATAAAAGAAAAGAACAACATCACTCCCCAGGGTTTACTTTATATTTAGACCTTCTAATATATCTCTTATTCCTTTGACTTTGTTCTTTGGTCATCGTCTAAAAACTAAGTAGAGAAATGTCCAAAAGCAACTAAAATGTTCTTAAGTAAACAATGAAATTTTTCTTTCGATCCCCTTTCCAGAGCTTTTCTCCCATATTTATAGAGTTTAACTCTACAGATATGTCCCTTCAGAAGAGTTGTTAATCATGAAAAGCTGCCCTGAAAAGTCTTGATGGTTGGCTGAAGGATCGGGTGCGAAAAGGTGGCAGCATTTGGAAACATGCGTTTTGTCTGACACGTGAATGCCTTCACGAGTCGTGAATCCCATTAGGCCCTCTTTACTCGTGCATCTCCCTTTGACTCGTGACATTTCTGCCGACTCGTGAGCAAGTCTTATCTGCCTCACTCATGAACTGCCCTCTGTCCAGTGCCATTTTGTTTGAGTCGTGAGCCACTTCACGACTCGTGATCTTCATCCTCAAATTTTCACCATTTCTTCACTTTACTTCACACTTGCATCAATTTTAACCTAAAAACACATAAAAACATAAATTAAACATAAACACATAAAATACACATAATATTACATACTTAAACTACTTAAACATAAGAAAATACATACTAAAAAGCATACATTTTACTTGGCATCAAATTTCCCCACACTTAAACCTTGCTTGTCCTCAAGTAAGAAAAGAATGAGAAAATTTAATTTCAAGTTAAAATAAGTAAGTTATACTATAAAGCATTGCTCAATATTCACTTTAAATAAGATTGAAATGAAGTCAAACACCTTAAACACTCAAAATATTAGTAAATCATAACTTAAAACATGTATTCTAAATTACCAAGTCACCTAAGTTTACTAAATCCAACATCAAGATAATAAAGTCTCAAAACTAACCATGCTCAAGAGAGAATATTGATCATAGAACTTAAGATTCTAAAACTGTAGTTGCCTATTAGGACAATGTGTAAGCACTCATACCCTTAAACCAATCTCATGACATTTTTAGACTACATTTTTTTCTTTTTCTTTTTTTTTTGTAATTAGCATGGGTATACTTTTAAACTTTATCCCATGTAATTAGAGTAGCAAGAAAATATAGTAATGGGTGCATTTTACGCTCCATCCCATACTCTATTGAAATTTTTGGATATGCATCTTGCTTTTATTTTATTTTAGCATTTATTTTCTTTTGCTAGTCCTCATCCATTATTAAAAGGTAAAGGTAAGTATTATGGCTATAGTTTCCATAAGGCAACAAAATACTAAAATCTTAAGCTAAATGATAAAACTCTAACCTTAAAGCATAGTTAGTAAGGAGACTAAATAACCTAAAATGTTGAAAGAAGTAAAAAGAGATAACTTAAAAACATAAAACACATGCCAAAAGCTTTGAAAAACTAATAAAGTGAGCATAAAAGGCAAATGACTCTTCATAACAACCTATATTATATACAATATGAGCAATACTTATAATAAAACTTACTAAAAAGTTTAGTCTAGATAAAGAAAGAAGAAACACACAACCAAACAAACATAAACAAAACACATAACATAGTTAATATGCTCCCCCACACTTAGAACACACATTGTCCTCAATGTGAAGGAACAAAACATAAACAACAACAACAAAAACAAAAAGAAACAACTAAACAAAATAGAGGAAAGAAAACTCCCCTAAAGATCATGGTGAAGGCGGAGGCGAAGACACCACATAGCCCAATTGGGCAATGAAGGCGTCCACCTTGTGCTCAAGGCAGCATTGATGTCGAACTAATTAGGATGTAAATTGCTCCAAGGATGTGAGTTGATGTTGTATGGTGGACTGGTTTTGCAGTAATTGATTGAACATGGAATGGGTAACATTTGAAGAAGATCCAGCAGTAGGTGAAAAAGCAGCCTCATCACTAGGGACATCCTCCATAGGATCATCACTTTGTCCCTACTCCGTTGGCCTTGACTCATCCGAAGTACTCTCCAAAGCAGCCACTTGTGGAGTAGAGGTTCCTGCAAGATCCTTCCAACAAGATCATGAAAGTGGGGGTATGAATTGATAAGAATTATTAACCACTTCACCTCTAACAAACAAATGTTTGGAAAAATATAAGCAAGGAAGTGCAGGATCATAAGTGCGCAAATCAATGTCTAGACTCCTAGCAATAGCAGCGATTACATGTCCATGGGTAATAGGAGACTCCAGACGACCAACACAATTCAATAACTGATTGAAAATCCAAAAAGACCAATAAACAGACTTGCGATTATGAACACACCACATCAAAAATAGCTTATGACGAGAGACTTGATTAAATTCAGGCTTGTTAAAGACAACAGAGGCAAGGATCTTATGCAAAACCCAATATTTCAAATCTGAAATAAACATTGATTTAGCCTCTCTAGCCCTATATGGTGTAGTTAAGCCAGTGAGAAAATTCCAAAAAGCATTAGGCCTATAAGTCTTAGGAGGATCACATAATCCAGATTGTTTAAAGCCAAAAATGTGATGCATCATGAAATATGTTAGTGTATAATCAATCCCATTCAAACGAAAGTCCACTAGCCTAGGATTTTTAGCATTCGCTTTCAAATTGGTGTAAAATTCCAAGACCAAATCAGTATAAAATTGTTCATGCATATTAACAAAACACAATAAGCCACATTGAGATAGCATTTCATTTACTGCATCAAGCAAGCCCACTTGTTCAAGTAAGGAATCTGGAAAATACTTACATTGAGAAATTGCTCTATCCTTGAGAGCAAGGAATCTATTACCTTTATGCACGGATGAAAGTGGAAATGGAGCACCAAACTGTGTTGAGAGGCTTTCAGGCTCTGCTCCTTTTGCCCCTTGCTGGCCACTTGAAATATTCTTGGTTCTCACCATAATGGGAAAAAGAGAAAGAAAAAAAGAAAATAAATGCAGGAATGGAAAAGTAAGAGAAGAAGAAGATGAAGAAGAAAGACACCAGAACCAAGTAATGAAGAGAAAAGAAGAAGATGATGAAGGAAAAAAACACCAAGTAAATGACGTGAATGTATGTCGTAGTGAAGAGAAAAACACGCAAAAAGGAATGTATGTTGTAGTGAAGAGAAAAACCAAAGTAAGTGCACGAGTGAAGGAAAAGAACTGTGAAAAGGAAGAAAAGTGTAACTACAGTATTTAAAGAAAAATTAGGGAGAAAGTGAAAGGGTATGTTGTTTCACAAACCCTAGTTTGATTTATAACCGTTCCCCCTATTAGGTTTAAAAGAATTAAGGTAGTTAATCAAGATTAAAACCACAAAGAATGAATTTTAAATCTCGACGCAGATTTAAGAAAGAAAGAAAACCAAATTAAGAAAGAAGAAGAGGTAAAAATCTCGACTCGGTAAATTCGAAAACAGTACATCACGAGTCGGACATAACTTCACGACTCGTGAAGAATGAAATGAATTGGCACATATATAAATATGTTCATGAGTCGGATATAAGTTCACGACTCGTGAAAACTGAATGTGGGCAGATGGATACAAATGTTCACGAGTCGGACAAAAGTTCACGACTCGTGAAGCATTCCTCTCTGTGTTACTCGTGACCTTCTTCACGACTCGATCCTGGGATGCACGACTCGGTATCCCTGCACGACTCAATATGCTGCTGACTCTGGATCACTCGTGAATAGCTTCACGAGTCGAACGACACTCATGAATATGTGACAGTGCTACAATTTTTTCCTGCAAAATATACCAATCCTCGACCCAAAAGTAAAGATTACAAAAGAAAATAAATCAATAAAAATAAAAACTATAAAATACTTAAAACTTAACCAAAAAAAACCATAGAAACTAAAAGAGCTAATCTTAAACAAAATCTATTATTGTGCAAGAGAGGAATTCAATAAAAAAACTTTTTGAGTAGGAAATACTGCATCACATATGAAATAAGGCTTTAATCGATGTCCACTAACCTTAAAAACCTCCCTTTTTCATTAGCAATATCAATAGCCCCATAAGGAAAAGCTTGAACTACTTTGAAAGTTTCCGACCATCTTAACTTTAATTTTCCAGGAAATAGCTTCAATCTAGAGTTATACAACAAAACCATGTCACCAACTTTAAATTCTTTCTTTAATACATGCTTATCATGCCATGATTTAGTTCGTTCCTTATATAGCTTAGCATTTTCATATGCATTCATACGAAGCTCCTCTAACTCTTCCAATTGAAGCAATCTCCTCCTACCAACTTGTTGCATATCAAAATTCAACACCATAGTTGCCCAATAAGCTTTATGTTCAATTTCAACAGGCAAATGATAAGACTTACCATAAACGAATTGATAAAGAGTAAGGCCTATAGGAGTTTTAAAAGCTGTTTTATACGCCCAAAGAGCATCATCTAGCTTAAGTGCCCAATCTTTTCTTGATCTAGAGACAGTTTTCTCCAAGTTCCACCTAAGCTCTCTATTGCTAATTTCAACTTGTCCACTTGTTTGGTGGTGATAAGGTGTAGCAATTTTATGAGTCACATTATATTTTTTCAATAATTGCTCTGTAACTTTATTACAAAAATGAGACCCATCATCACTAATAATTGCCCTAGGTGTTCCAAATCGAGGAAAAATAACTTTCTTAAGCATCTTCTTGACCACCTTAGCATCATTAGTAATGGTTGGAATTGCTTCCACCCATTTAGCTACATAATCAACCATGACCAAAATATACCTATTTTCCAAAGAAATAGGAAATGGCCCCATAAAGTCCATACCCCAAACATCAAACAATTCAACTTCTAAAATGCCATGTAAAGGCATTTCATTCCTCCTAGACAAATTTCCCATTCTTTGGCACTTATCACAACTAAGTACAAAGTCTTTGACATCCTTAAACAAAGTAGGCCACAAAAAACCAGCTTGCAAAACCTTGGAAGTTGTCTTAGAAACCCCAAAGTGATCCCCTACAGCATAGGAATGACAATGAGCCAACGCCTCACTAACTTCTTCATGAGGAATACACCTCCTAATCAGCCCATCAGCACATCTCCTATATAACAAGGGCTCTTCCCAATAGTAAAACTTCACATCATGAAGGAATTTCTTCTTTTGCCTATAATCTAAACCATATGGAAGCATACCACTTACTAAATAGTTTGCTATATTAGCAAACCATGGAACTTCCTTGGAAACTACACTAAAAAGGTGTTTCCCATGAAAAGCTTCATCAATAGGCACCCCATCATCATTATCCTTCAAAACATATTGGGTTAACCTAGATAAATGATCAGCAACTAAGTTCTCCTTTCCCTTTTTATCCTTTATTTCCCAATCAAACTCTTGTAACATTAAAATCCATTTTAACAACCTAGGCTTAGCATCTTTTTTACTCAAGAGGTACTTAAGGGCAGTATGATCAGAATAAATAATGACTTTTTGCCCTACAAGATAAGCCCTAAATTTATCAAATACATATACAATGGCCAAGAGTTCTTTTTCAGTTGTGGAGTAGTTAATTTGGGCATCATCTAGTAATTTGCTAGCATAATAAATAACAAAAGGCTTCCCATCTATTATTTGTCCTAAAATAGCCCCAACCGCATAATTACTAGCATCACACATCAATTCAAATGGTTACTCTCAATTTGGTGGTTGCAACATTGGTGAAGTGACAAAAACATGTTTAAGAGTTTCAAAAGATTTAAGACATGTCTCATCAAAATGAAAATCAACATCTTTGCTTAGTAATGTGCACAAAGGTTTAGCTATCTTAGAAAAATCTTTTATGAACCTTCTATAAAATCCAGCAAGACCTAAAAAGCTTCTAACATCTCTAACATTTTAAGGAGGAGGAAAATTAGCAATAAATTCAATTTTAGCTCTATCAACCTCAACCCCCCTATTTGAGACTAAATGTCCTAAAACAATACCCTCTTGTGCCATGAAATGACACGTTTCCCAATTTAAAACCAAACCATTCTCTATACATCTATCAAGCACCTTAGAAAGATTAGATAAATAATTCTCATATGTAGTGCCATACACACTAAAGTCATCCATGAAAACTTCTACACATTGATCAATGAAATCATTAAAAATAGAGAACATGCATCTTTGAAAGGTGGCTGGTGCATTACACAAACCAAAAGGCATTCGCCTAAATGCAAAAGTTCCATATGGGCATATAAAAGTTGTCTTAGATTGGTCATGTTGATGTATAAGTATTTGATAAAAACCACTTAGACCATCTAAGTAACAAAAATAAGAAAAATTAGCCAATCTTTCTATGACTTGATTAATAAAAGGCAAAGGGAAATGGTCCTTTCTTATAGCCTTATTTAATTTCCTATAGTCCACACACATACGCCAACCCGTGATAATCCTAGTAGGAATTAAATCATTGTTATCATTACGAATTACAATTAAGCCACCCTTTTTAGGGACAACTTGTATAGGACTCACCCCACTTACTATCACTTATAGAATAAATTATGCCATTATCAAGCAATTTAATTATTTCTTTCCTCACAACCTCCTTAAGAGTTGGATTAAGCCTTCTTTGACCTTCAATGGAGGGCTTAGAATCCTCCTCTAACAAAATCCTATGCATGCAAACTTTAGGTGTAATTCCTTTTAAATCACTAATAGAATATCCCATGGCATTTCGATGAGCAAGTAAAATATCACGTAAGGCACTCACATTATGCTTATCAATGGAAGAATTAACAATAAAAGGTAATTGAAATTTTGAATCCAAAAATTCATACCTTAAGCTTGTTGGTAATGGCTTGAGTTCAAGTTTAACTTCCTCTTTATATGTCTTTGATGGCATATCCTCATCCTTTCTCAAAGACTCAAACTTTGAGAATCTTCCATGGAAAGGATATGAGGCAACTTGAAAGACCTCATCACAACTTTCATTTAAACAATAAGGTGCAATAGGGTTTTGACTAACACAATTATTAACAACATTATCAACACACTCATCAAGAACATCATAAGCATCAATTCTATTCACCTCTTCCACTAGTGAAGACTTAACCATCCCAAAAACATTAAACTCAATTGTTTCACCATTAACTTCAAGAGATATTTTACCATTTTTCATATCAAAAACAACCCCAGCAGTAATTAAGAAAGGCCTACCAAACAAAATGGGAATTTCAGGATCTTCATCCATTTCTAGCACAACAAAATCAGCAAGAATCACAAATTTACCCACTTTGGTAGGAACATTTTCTAGTATGCCTATAGGGTGTGAAATAGACTTATTTACCATAGATAAGCACATATTGGTAGGATTTAAGTCACCTAAATGAAGCTTTTTTTAAATTGAGTAAGGCATAAGACTAATACTTGCACCCATATCACATAAGGTTTTATCAAAATGTGTGCCACCTATAACACAAGGAATCGTAAAACAACCCGGATCCTTTAGCTTAGGTGGGTATTTAGAATACATAGCCTTAGACTCTTCTACCAAAGAAACATACCTATGTTCTTCAAGTTTACCCTTGTGACTCATAATTTCTTTTAAAAATTTTGCCCATGAAGGCATATCCTTAATTGCATCCACAAAGGGTATAGTTATAGTAAGTTCCTTTAAATAATTCAAAAACTTGCCAAATTACTTATCAAGATTTCTTCTAATGAGTCTTTGAGGGAATGGCAAAACATTCAAATTAACTTTAGGGTCATCTTCCCTAAATAAGGTTATCTTTTCCTTAGGTTTATTAGGCTTATTCATCACTTCATCATTTTTACTTGCATCCAAAACATGATCATCATTCACAATAAGATCCTTATTACCTCTAATATTATTCTCAATCTTTTTCCCACTTCTTAACATAATGGATTGGAATGATTCATGAGACAAAAATTCAAGTTGACTTAGGAGCTTACCTAAAGGTTTAGCACTAGAAGTGGCTTGTTGAACTATTTGGGTTTCAAGCATCTTATTGTGGGTGAAAAGTTGGTCAATTTTAGTATTTATTTGCTTAAATTATTCCTCATTTTTCTCGTTAGTGGTCATTTGGTGGCTAACAAATTGCTCCATCAAACTCTCAAGATGGGATTTAGGTTGTTGGGGGTTAAAAGGGTTGTTTATTTGGAAAAGTTGAAGGGTTAGGTAATTTGTTCATAAGGTTAGTATTTAAAGGTTTCAATTGGGCACTTTGGTTAGACCAAGAAAAATCGGGATGGTTTCTCCATTGAGGGTTATAATAATTAGAATTTTGGCCCATCCTTTGATTATAATTCCCTTAAACAAAACTTACATCCTCACTAGACCCCTCACTATAATTAGCATAAATATGGGGTCCACCACATTTCTCACAAACATGATTCACATTTTCAATATTAGAGTGAGAATTACTTACCATCTTAGTCAAAGCTTCAACTTTAGCTGTCAAGAGATTAATGGAATCCAATTCCAAAAATCCCTTATCCTTTGCCATAGTGGGTTCTTCTCCCATGTAGCCCTGTGAGGCTAATTCTTCCAACAAAGTTTCAGCTTCCTTAGTAGTTTTCTCTAACTATTTTCCACTTGAAGTAGCATTAATAATATTTATATTTTCCTCCATTAACCCATTGTAAAAGATTTAAGGAATCATCCAATCCGGCAAGCCATGGTGAGGACATTGCCGTTGGAGTTCCTTAAATCTTTTCCAAGAGGTATAAATGGTTTCATTAGGTATTTGTTTAAAAGTAGAGATTTGATTTCAAAATTTTGCTGTTTTATATGGTGGAAAATACTTATGAAGAAAAGCTTGTTTTAATTGGTCCCAAGTAGTGATTGTCTCACTAGGTATACTAGCGAGCCAAATTTGGGCCTTTTCTTTTAAAGAAAATGGAAATAACCTAAGTCTAATGGCATCACTACTCACTCCATTAATTTTATATGTTGCACACACATTAAGAAAAGCAAGGATATGAGCATAAGGGTCTTCCCCTTGCAAACCTCCAAATTGGTTATTTTGCACCATTTGAATGACCGCCGGTTTGATCTCAAAATTGTTATTGGCAATAGCCGGCGCCACTATCCCTCCAAAACTCTCCGAAATATTGGGCATGGCAAAATCACCAAGCGTTCTCCTTTCTTTTCCCGCCATAATTGGAATATTATGACCTTCCTCCAACTTAGCACTTTGTTCTCCTTTTAATTGCAATCTAAGTTCCTCTTGTTGCTTCCTTCTAAGTTCCCTGCACAAAAATCACAAATACTTTTAGTCTAAGATCAATACAAAAAAAACTCTAATACTATGATAAAGAAAAAAACAAAACACCATAGAAATATTCATACACCTAAATAACTAATGTATAACATACAATCCTAAAGCATCTACTCTTTTGTATCAATTAATAAAAATTCATTTAAACTATTTCCTGGCAATGGCACCAAAATTTGATGGGTATTTAATTGAACCCTTAGTCTTACTAGACTGTGTATAGTATGAGTAGGGTATCGTTCCAAAGGGAACAGGGTAAATTTTATATTGAAATAACAATAAGTAAATGGATAGGTATCAAATAAAATATGTATCATGCATTTAATTTAAAGACTAAACTATTTTAAATATAGTGAGTTAATTTTGGATAATAGATAACTTAAAAGATGATTTGAACATACATTATAACTAAGTGAAACAATTTCATCTATGAACCAGTTAATCAATTATATGAATAATATGATTGGACAATTTAGCCAAGTTTCTTTAAAGCAATTCTCATTGTCATTAAAGATGTTTTTACTTAGAGTCTATAAGCATTCTCATGACATTATAGAGATAAATAAAAACTATAAAGTTCTATGCCAATTCTTTAACACCTTAAAGTGAATTCCTTATCTCTAAGTGAATTCAATGCTTTAAGTAAATTTATTTGTCTTTCCATCAAAGAATTCCAATTCTCATTGTGAATTAAATGACTAACATGCTAATTATGGTGATCAAGCATAATAAGCAAATCAAAGTACCCAAATAAATTTAAATCACACTTCATACATAAAGAAAATAAACATTCATAAAGCAAAGATAAGTTTGAATTAAGTAGTCATAATGTACCAAAAGAACTAGTCAAATACACAACTGAAATAAAAATGAAATAAGAGAAAAGAACAACATCACTCCCCAGGGTTTACTTTATATTTAGACCTTATAATATATCTCTTATTCCTTTAACTTTGTTCTTTGGTCATCGTCTAAAAACTAAGTAGAGAAATGTCCAAAAGCAACTAAAATGTTCTTAAGTAAACAATGAAAATTTTCTTTGGATCCCCTTTCTCTTTTCTCCCATATTTATAGAATTTAACTCTACAGATATGTCCCTTCAGAAGAGTTGTTAATCATGGAAAGCTGCCCTTAAAAGTCTTGATGGTTGGCTGAAGGATCGGGTGCGAAAAGGTGGCAGCGTTTGGAAACAGGCATTTTGTCCGACTCGTGAATGCCTTCACGAGTCGTGAATCCCATCAGGCCCTCTTTACACATGCATCTCCCTTAGACTCGTGACATTTTTGCAGACTCATGACATTTTTTCCGACTCGTGAGCAAGTTTTCTCCGCCTCACTCGTGAATTGCCCTCCGTCCCGTGCCATTTTGTCCGAGTCGTGAGCCACTTCACGACTCGTGATCTTCATCCTCGAATTTTCACCATTTCTTCACTTTACTTCACACTTGCATCAACTTTAACCTAAAAACACACATAAAAACATAAACTAAACATAAACACATAAAATACGCATAATATTACATACTTAAACTACTTAAACATAAGAAAATACATACTAAAAAGCAGACATTTTACATGGCATCAATACACCAGCCGTTTTTATGAATAAGGTTTTCCACCCTTATCTGGATTAGTTTTTGGTGGTATTTATTGATGACATCTTGGTGCATTCCAAGACACAAGAAGAACATGACAAGCATTTAAGAATTGTTCTGTAGACTCTGAAGGAAAATCAATTGTATGCCAAGTTTAGCAAATATGACTTCTTGTTGAATAAAGTATCCTTTCTAGGGCATGTGGTATTTGTAGAAGGTATAAAGGTGGATCATTCAAAGATTGATGCGATTCTTCAGTGGAAGCCACCTAAAATTTTTACAGAAGTGAGGAGCTTTTTGGGTTTAGCCGGGTACTATAGGAGATTTATAAAGGGTTTCTCCACCATTGCAGTTCCTATGACTTGACTGGTACAGAAGCATACTAAGTTTGTATGGACTAACAAATGCCAAGAATATTTTGAAAAGCTTAAAGGTATGTAGGCAAAAGCTCTTATTATTACTCAACCTGAGTCAGACAAAGACTTTGTGATCTACAATGATGCCTCTAGAAATGGCTTAGGCTGTGTACTAATGCAGAAAGACAAGGTGATTGCTTATGTCTCCTGATAGCTTAAGACTCATGAGAAGAACTATCCTACTCATGATTTTGAGCTAGCAGCTATTATTTTTGCATTGAAGATTTAGAGGTAATATCTGTATAGAGAAAGATACTACATTTATTTAGAGGGAACTCAACCTTAGATAGAGATGTTGGCTGGAGTTGATTAAAGATTATGATTGCTTTATCTACTACCATCCAGGGAAAGATAATGTAGTGGCTGACGCACTTTGCAAAAAATTCATGTCAGGTAATGTAAATGCTTTTCAAATGCATATGTATAAGTGATTGATAAGTGTAATTAACTGATAGTAATGTTTGCAATTTTTCAAGCTATGAATGTCAATTTGAGTTTGGCATCAGATGGAGCATTATTAGCTGAAAAGCAAGTGAAGCCTGACTTTGTGCATCAGGTGAAAGTATCCTAGAAGGAAGATGATCGATTGATGGCTATTATGAATAAGTTAAAAGATGCTAGTGAAGGAGACTAATCCTTAAGTGATGATGGTAGCCTTTGCTACAAGAAAAAACTCTATGTTCCGGATTAGGAAGAACTGAAGAAAAGCATCCTTACCGAAGCTTACCGTAGCAGTTATGCCATGCATACTGGAGGTAATAAGATGTACCAGGACTTAAAAGTTTATTATTGGTGGCTAGGTATGAAGCGGGATGTGACAGAGTTTGTAAGAAAATGTCTTATATGTCAGCAAGTAAAGGTAGAGCACCAGATTCCTTTAGGATTGCTTCATCCCATTTTGATACCAGAGTGAAAATATGAAAAGATAACTATGGATTTTGTAATAAGATTGCCTGTCACTCAAAGGAAGCATGATGCCATATGGGTGATCATTGATAGACTTACCAAATTTGCACATTTCTTTCCAGTACGAATGGATTATCCTCTGACCAAGTTGGCAAAAATCTACATCAATGAGATTGTGAGATTGCATGGAGTGCCATCATCCATTATTTATGCCAGGGATCCTAGATTTACTTCCCGTTTTTGAAAAAGTCTGCAAGAACCTCTGGGTACAAGGCTCTATTTTAGCCCAACATTCCACCCTCAAACAGATGGCCAGTCCGAGCGATTTAGATTTTGAAAGACATTACGATGCTATGTGTTAGAGTTTGGTAGCAATTGAAAAAAGTATTTATCTTTAACAGAGTTTGCCTATAACAACATCTATCAGTCTAATATAAAGATGGTTCCTTTTGAAGCTTTATATGGAAGAAAATGTAGATTCCCTTGTGTTGGACAGAAATGAACGAAAAGAAACTGGTAGGATCTGACTTGATCTGTGATTCGGAAGAAAAAGTTTGAATCATCAAAGATAGATTGAAAGAATCCATGGATCTCCAGAAATTCTATGTAGATTTAAAGAGAAAAGATATAGAGTTCCAGGTCGAAGATAGAGTTTTCCTGAAGGTATCTCCATGGAAAAAGATTCTGAGATTTGGCAAGAAAGGCGAATTAAGTCCTAGATTCATTGGTCCTTACAAGATACTTCAACGAGTGGGTCCAATAGCTTAACAGTAGAAGCTACCATCAGAGTTAGAGAGGATGCATGATATTTTTCACGTGTCCATGCTCCGAAGGTGCATGTCTGATCCTAGCCATGTGATCACACCAGAGAATATACAAGTGCAGGTTGATTTGACCTACGAAAAAAGATTGATATGGATCTTAGCTAGAGAGATTAGATAGCTCAGTAATAAGCAGGTTCCACTAGTAAAGATTTTATGGCACCATCATAATGTGGAAGAACCTACATGGGAACCAAAAGCTGCTATGAGACAACAGTATCATCTGCTCTTTGATACAGATAAATTTTGAGGACAAATTTTCTTTTAGTAAGGGAGAATTGTAATGGAGTGAATGCCGGATTAGCCATGAATAGTATTTTCTGATAGTGAATAGTGCTTTCGAACTTAAAAGTACATCTGGAGGTGAAAAATATTTTATTTGACTATCAAAAAATATTGGTCATGGATAGTTCGGGATTAAAATTTGAAGTGAAATTAAGGTCAAATAGGCTCCAAAAATAAAAAATACAAAAAACGGAGCGATTCGATTTAAATAGTAATTAAGTTGACCTAGGTTTGACTAAGCTGTTAAAAATAGTAAATGAAGTCTAAAAATTGCCAAAAATTACATATGTACCTAAAATGATATACATAATATTTTGGTTGCAAAAAATAAAATTTTCGGTAATAGCGGTAGTGGTTAAACTAGACTGATCTGATTGAACCGAACTAATAATTAACTCAGATTGGGATGAAATTTTGTGTACAGCCTATTTTTGATGTGATAAGAGTGATGGAATCAAATTTAAGGTGATTTGGATTTGGAAATTAGAAGAAATTAATTTGAGTCTCCTATTGAATCATTAGTGGGCTTTGGTTAAATTAGATTAAGCCCATTAATTGGCCCAAGCCCAAATCCACTCAAGACTCACTTAAGTGGCAGAAAAATCTATGGGAGACCAGATTTTTCTATAGCCTTCTTCCCCCTCTTCCTTAGACCCTTCTCCTCTATTTCTCTCTCAATTTCTTCCATTTTACTCTTAAATTCTTACTAAATCCAAGCATAAGAATTATATGTTTGCCTATTTAGATGTATATCTAAGCCTATATCCTTTGATTAGAGGAAGAAATGCAAGAGAAATCAAGTTGTAAAGCTTTAGGTATCAAAGTGAGGTAAGTGAAATTCACGGGTTTAATTTTGTTTTAAGGTGCCTACAAGTATTTTAGGGTGCCTATAGTTCATTTATGGTGTTATTTTAAGCATTTGAGATCAAAAAATTAAGGTTTTAATGGCTTGAAATTTTGACCATGGTAGGTTCACAAGAAGAAAGACAAGCTTACAAGGCAAAAGGAAAGGAAAAGGAAGCCTAAGGAGGATAAATCAAGTGACAAAGGTTAGAGGCTAATAAATCCTCCTATTTTCCTTAATTTTGCATGATTTTCCTTTATGTAACTTTGGGAAAATTTAAGAAAAATGTGTATAATTGAAATTAACATTAGAGTATTGAAATAGGACTTTGAATAAGTCTATTAGAAAGCTTAAATTAATTTAAAAGCATGTGTAAGGTTGAACTCCTTTGATGGCCGAATGGTATTCCAAAGAGAATTAATGTGTATTTTGTGTATTTGTGATGAATTAAGCCATAAAATGACTATAGAAATGAAATAATGTGTCCATGAATTTTTGTGAAATTTGTGAAAATTAATTGAATATTTTTTAGAAGAAATTTGATTATGTACTAAATGAAATTGTTGAATTATTGTGAAATAATTCATAATTTGATGAGAAAAAGGTAAATTATTATGAAATAATTCACAAACTATGTAAAAGTATTGAAAAATTAATTGAAAAATGTACTGTATTGAAAAAGTAAATAAAATTATCAAAAATCTGAAAAAAAACTTGAAAATATGTGAAGTTTTTCCCTTAGCAATAGTCAACCAGTCAAATTCTTACACTACAAGAAAATATGAAAATAGCAACGGAAAATATTTTCCGTTGCTAAAATTGGTTAAACTTTACAAATTTAGCAACGAAAAAATATTTGGTAGTCTTCCGTCGCTAATAATGGAGGAAATTTTTAGCGCCAAAATTTAGCAACGGAATCCATATACCGTTGCTAAAATAGGCGCCAATAGATGACAAAAAACTTTTGGAACGAAAAATAGCAACGGAATATGACTTCCATTGCTAAATTAGCAACGAAATATAATATCCATTGCTAATTTAGCAACGGAATTAGTTTCGGTTGCAATTTTAGCAATGAAAAATAAATTCCTTTGGTATTTTTGCTCCCAAAGGAGAAAAAATTTGTGTCTAAAAATAGCAACAAAATTAGATTTTCGTTGCTAAATTTGCAACTGAAAATAATTCGATTGCAAATTTAGCAACGAAATTTACATTCCATTGCTATTTTTAATCCCAAAGGAGAAAAAATTTGTGTCTAACAATAGCAACGAAATTAGATTTTCATTGCTAAATTTGCAATCGAAAACAATCGGTTGCAATTTTAGGAACAGAATTTGCTTTCTGTTGGTATTTTTGGTTGTAAAAAGATGGAAAAATTTTGGCTCCAAAAATAGCAACGAAATTTGGTTCCGTTGCTAAAATTGCAACCGAATATTTATTCCGTTGGTATTTTCTAATTACCCTAGGTATAAATACTCACTTTTTCCTCCTCCCTAATCTAGCTCGACCACAAAAGCCTGCTAGTCTCTCTCAAAAATCAACTCTCTTTACTCTCTTATAGCAAAAGTTATGGCAAGCACTGAGCCTAATCACGATCACCGTGACGACGAGGGAGCACTTACTGCCAAGGACGAGGATACTGGAGCTTAGATCGCTCCGATTGTCAAACTTGAGGAGGTCGTCATCACCATCAGTGAAGAGGACGAAGATGCAATTCTCGACTAGAATGGCATCGCTCTGCCTCCAGGTATTTCAGGTATTTATTCAATCAACATTTTCACTCTTGTTTTTCAGAGATCCAACTTCCTATTTCACTTTCTAGCTTCTAATTTGAAGCTTGTTTTATTGGTTCATTAGGGGGTTTTTTATTCATTATTTGCTTAATTTTTTCAGTTAAAGTTTGCTTAAAATCCTCCAGCACTGCTCGTGTTGAAGATGTCTATTGTTCCATTGAAAGGTACTCCACATTTATGTGTAGGTTTCATTAATTCGATGTGAGAATGTCTATTTGTTGGTTATCGTTCTTAGGCAAATGAGGTAAATTTTACATTTTGGTGTGTAGTGCCGATGATTAGTTTGTCTGATTTTGTTAGATTTTAGCGTATTCGTTGGTTTCACTGCCAAAATCTTGGCTATTAATGGTTTGCTGTAATCAGAATGCTTGAAAAGAGGAGTTTAATATTGAATTTTCTGAACTTTAAATATTTCTATCAACCTAGTGAAGAAGGACCATGTGAGGATCCTTCATGTAAAGGAATTTGATGGCATGTGGGAAAGGTTTTCATTCCTGCAAAATATCCCTTTTGTGTTTTGCTCATTTGGAGCTCTTCATTCATGTTTGGGATAATTGTTACCAAAAAAATAAAAAGTACTACATTGAATTATCCCTTTTTTATTTTATATTTTCAACTTTAGATTATTATTTTGCTGTTCTCTTATTATCTCTCTCAAATAGTTATTTTTTCCCGGTGCAGTGCCTTAACAGAGAGAGCAGCGGTCTCCACTTAATGAGGCGAAATAAAGAAAGCTCTAATCATCTTCAGTGGCTATTTAGTGACCTAATTAAATCAAGTTCTCAGTGTAAGGTATATATGGCCTACATAGGGCAGTTGATAGGCATTAAAAAATACTGGTAAGGTAGATGGTTTGATGTTTTCACCTTTAGTTGGAACTATAACATTTGTTGGGAAATTTCAGGCTTGGAATCATGCATGTGAAGCAATGTATTAAAGGTACTGGGCGTTGGTTGTAGGCTCCCCCAAGGAAAAGGAAGGCTAAATTCGGGTTTCTCTATCAAAGGTTCTGCATGTGATTTTTAATGGTTTCTTATGTCAAGTGTACTTTTGGTATTTTCAATTAAAGAAAGTCGTCTTGTTTTTTTCCTTTTTTTGGTTTAGTGAATACTCTTGCTAAATTCTGCCCTATTGTCTTGTTGCTGAACTTCTTATTACATTATTGCCTTTCTTCTCTCTCTCTCTCTTGGTTAGGTTGCGATCTTATATGGACAGCCTACGAAATTTGTAATAATCAGTTCGAGTAATGTCCAGCATGTCTTATGAGCTAATGAGTTAATGGATGGTAGCAAGTGATTTTTAATGGTTTCTTATGTCTTCTTAACTTTTCTTCTCCCCAAACAAAATATTGTTATTTAATTGATTGGTGATTATTCCTTAAATCCCATAAAGCATTTAGAGTGTAACCCACTTGCAAATATAATTTAGTCATTTTTCTTTGAAAAAGAAATATATTTGCATCTTGGGAGGCTTTTTAGAGTGCATAAAAAAGGTTATAATATTATTTGTTCACCTTGCTTCTTTGATTTTTTCTATCTGTAGATTGGTTGTGTCATTGTAATTGCCTTTTTGCTGTATTTTCCCTCTTCATTTTTTGGTCTATGCTAATGCTCTCTCATTTTGGCACTTTTTACGGTTCAAGAGATGCAATTGTGCTTGTGTTAAGAATATTCATCTTACAGGTATTAAATTTCACATTCTTACATTTTGGTTTACCTCTCTTCATTTGTCTGAATGACCTGGAATTCTGTGACCTATATATATACATTCACACACACACACACACATACATGCACATACACATATATGTACATAAACAAGTGCACACATACACATGTACATGCTTGCTCACACGTGTGTTTGCCAAGTGGCATTTGAATTGTACTGTCATGCTGCATTTAGGAAAATAACCTTTAATCTCACTGCTATCTTCTTTCACTGGAACCCAGTAGTTTCAATGACTGTTCATTGATGCATGTAGCTAGAGCTCATGCATGATGGTTCTTATTTTGATAACTCTCTCTCTGACTTAGGATATGGACTAGCATAGAAAAATCAAAGTTTGCAAATAGGGTAACATTATTTTGGAATTAGGGTTGTCTATAGGTGGATCCAAAATGGAAAGCCCAGAACTGCTAGCCCTCTTTTTTATATTCTTCTGAATCCAGCAGAAAGAGAAATGGCCATTTATTATACAAGGTCTGGTTACAATAGATAGAGACTTGAGAATCTTGCTTAGAATGGTTGGACTTGGTTGGCAGGGGGCTATACCTCCTACTGTTGAGCTAGGTGGTTGGAACTTCTTTACATCTTCAATCTTGTAGAGGCACTCTAGATTATTATGTGATGAACAAAAAATACTAGTCTTGTACCTTTCTGCAATAATACATGCATTTTTATGGTTATCATATATTTTTAGTTCTGTTATTTATACATGCGAATTGAGATGAGGATCAAACTTGTGAACTGGATATGTGAATTGGCGGCATCTGAGATATCCAAGGTTTACACTTACAATTTAGCTTAAAGAACTCTCCTCAGGTTTTCCTTTTCTCCTTTTTTAAACCTAATTTTTCTGTTTTATGATAATAGGTTATAGTGAAAGTTGAGAAAAGAAAGAAAAACAAAAAAATATTAAGTATCCAGTGATATTGGTCTTCAAGAAAAACTGGTATGTTTGTATTCTCTTCCGAAGGATTAGTCTTAATTTAAAGTAGGTTCTGATTCTATCAGCTCAAGCTCTAATTCAATAAGTACATTTTCACAATCAGCTCAAGTTCCAATAAATTATTCAAAATAAATGCAAACAACATTGCAGGTGCAATAAGTAATGCCTTTTCTCTTAGTGCAGATGATTCAGCAGAACCTAGAGTAGGTGGTGTTCCCAATCGCTTTTGTTGCATTTTCAGGTTCACAAAAGTTATGTTCCAAATATGATTAATGGGGCATCTCAAGCTGATATTGGTTTACTGGTAAGTTTATACTGCCTTTTTTTTCTATTTATTCTTTTCGGGTTCTTGCATATGGATTTTGATGATCTTCTCTTTTTCTCATAGGTTTTTATGTTTTTATGTACTTTGTGCTATATAAATGTTCAAAATTCTTTGTTTGACTTTGATGGATGCACATGAAACTGTGTGTTATAACTTATGGTCATGAGATATAATGTGCATGAAGATATATTCTTTGTTAGTTCTTTTTTGCTTTTTGTTTCTGTCCTCTCTTTACAGGTATGATGAAATTGAATCTAAAAGGTCAAAGTAGTGGGAAATATTAAATTTAAATCCATAATTTATTTAAATACCTAAATTTTGAACAATAACATATTGATGATTTGTATTTATTAATTTTACAAAAAATGAAACATAAATTTATTTTATATTTAAAAAATTAGAGCATATAATACTCAAATGTACTAATATGATATTTAAACTGTTAAGATGAATACATGTACAGTCACATACACAATAAAAATACAATTAATTTATTTTTTCATTGATTTTAATAGTTTTTTTTATTACATTCAATGTTGAGTGATGTCACATCATCTCAATTCAGTGTCTAATATCCTTTTTTTTCAAAACAAAAATTTATAAAATTGATAGTTACATGTCCTAAATATGTTATTATTAAAATTTGTTCATAACGGTATAAATTTTTATTTATTATTTATAAAATTAATATATACTAATGACAAATAAATTATTATTCAAATTTAAGTATCGACATTAACCAAATCATAAACATTAATTAATGTATATTTATTAAGTTAGGATAAATAATTAAATAAATAACTCAAAATTCGTCTCAGGCAACAATAGTTAAAAATAAAATCTATTTTACTGTACATGTGCTTGCTAGTTGTCATCTATAATGATCTACAGCTTATATTTAATGATTTCTTATAGATAATTTGATTAGACCTCTTTAACTTGTAATAAATAAATAAAAGCTTAGACAACTTTAATGAGTTGAATAAACTAAATCAAGTTGTATTCATTGTACTTTTTCTTTGAAAAAGAAATTAGATAGAGAAGTAAATTAATGGACATTAATATTGATGGTAGCCTAACAACTCCAATCACTCGAAAAGAAAAAATATCAATGAATTTTCATTCAAATAAATTTTGACGATAAAATCAAAGAGAGAGTTTTTTGACTTGAAATTGTTTAGGCTAGCATATTTGGTGGAGTTGAGTTTTTATACAACATTCAGCCATGATGTATTAAGTGAATTAAGTTAGTAATGCTAATTAAGAGTTTGTAGTGACCAACCATTAATAAAGTAATGTCTAACAATTACAAATGAATCTTTAATGTTATTAATATTTAGAAACAAGTCCAAACCTTATTAGACTTAAGAAATACGTGATTTTGATTAATTTCAAGGTTGATTTTAAAAGAAAAAAAGAGATTTTCATCTAATAGTTATGTTATCAACTCAAGACCTTGCATAAATTATGAGGATTTATAACATTTTAATGATTTTCGAGTGATACAAATCATAATTAAGAAAGAAATTGCATGCATAAATAATAAATTGGGTGGATAGTGATTCTATTTACTTGTCCAAAAGATAAATCAAGCCCATTAAAATTTGATGATCTACTAATTTACTAAATCGGGTTCTGTTTTTAATTGGTGCTATGCTTGTTTACCACGGGTTGTTCAAAAGGAAAGAGAGGAAGAGCTTGCACAGATATTGAAAGATCGACTAAACCTATACGTGAGAGACAAGGATGAATTTATAAGAAATGCTGAAGCTGAAGTTACTAGTCTCTCGAATGCAGGTAAACTTAGTGTGTAATTAGTGGTGGCTCATTTTCTTTGAAGATGTGCTTAAGGTGAATGATTTGCATATGGAATTTCTGTCAACCTCAGAATTCCTAGTGGAATTATCATATAGATTCACCAGGAATAAATTGTTCTAAGTAACTTGTTAATCAATACAAGTTAGTTCTAAAAATATAGAAATTGCAGTTGATAATGTAGAACATCATCAAAAGAAATTTGTGGAACGCATTGAAGGTACCATTGTGAAGACATCTTGCTGCACATTTTCTAATTTCGTGAACATTTATTTTTAAATCTAACAGGAACTATTTAATATGTTTGCCTTCTGCATATTAAGTTTCCTTCAACTGTTTTTTTGTCATTTGCTTCTTTTGCTGCTCCCTTTTCTCCCTCTTATGTGAGGATGAGGGATGAACTTTAATCATGTTACCTGTAGGTTTTTGCATTAATTTTGTGTGAAAAATCAACAATAATTTAGTGATTGAATAGCGACAATAATTATGCCGCAATTTTTTTATAATATTGGCTGAATTTAGCAATGAAAACTTTAATTTGGTTGCTAGAAATAACAACGAAAATTGATTTCGGTTGCTGTAAATAGCAACGATATTTCTATTCAGTTGCTAAATATAGCAACGAAAATGGATTTTGGTTGGTAAATATAGCAACGAAAATTATAATTCTGTTGGTAAAAATAGCAATGGAAAATAAAATCCATTGCTAAATTTAGCAACAGAAAAAAATTTCTGTTGCAAAAAATACCAACCGTCAAATTTGCAACCGAATGTTCCTTTGATAATTTTTAATAGCAACAGAAATTCAACAAATTCGGTTGCTAATTTTCGTTGCTATTTGTTTATTTTCTTGTAGTGTTGTTTAGGATATAATTGGGGCACTGGCATTTCTCTAATGGATTTTACCTTATCAAGATCTACTCTTATAACTCTCTAGCTCACCATATGGCCCAAAAGCTTACTTGAAGTGACCCCAAAGATGCACTTCTTTGGGATGAGATAAAGGTTATACTGTTGATTCTCTGGAAAAACTTCTCTAATACCTTAAAATGACCTTTTCAGATAACTGACTTGATTATCATATTGTCAATGTACACCTTCATTTCTTTATGAATCAAGTCATCCAGTATCTTAGTTACCATCTTCTAATTAGTGGTACTTACATTTTTTAGTCCAAAAGGCATATAAACCCCATTAAGTTATGAAGGCTATCTTGATTCGATCCACTATCTTGTTCAGAATTTGATTATACCTGGCATATCCATCCACAAAATTGTACATGGCATAACTGGCTGCTCTATCGACCAGAACAACTATATGAGGCAGGAAAAAATCATCCTTAGGATAAGCTTTATTTAGATCCCTATAATCTACATAGATCCTGACTCCTCCATCCTTTTTTACTATAGGGAATTCGTTTTGTAACCATGTTGGGTACTAGATTTTCACTAAGAACTTAGCCTTTAGTTGCTTTCTGACCTCATCTTTAACCTTCTTAACCCCTTCCAGCCTAAGCCTCCTAAGTTTCTACTTAACTAGTTTATACCTCAGATATGTTGGGATGGCATGTTCAACTACTTCTCGATCTATTCCTGGCATGTCTTCATAGATCCAGGTAAAGGCTTTTTCATATTTATTCAATATTCTCTCAAATTTTCCTCTCTTCAGGAGTTATATCATATGCCAATAAAATTTCTTTTGGATTTTCTTTTGTTCCAAGATTAATGAGCATGTGTTTGTTAAGTTAATGTCAAATATAAATGGGTCATAATCATGATCATTACCATGCATATTGAAATCAGAAAAAACATCACATAAGTAAACAAAATTGTTCATCTCATTAATGTAATAAAAAAAGTACATTATTCTCATAAAAAAGTTTAGGAACATAAATAATATCTATAAAAGTGTCTTCTCCAATCCTATTAGCATCAGATGCTCTCCAGCCTCTAGGTCAGCCTTGGATGGCTCTTTAACTTCTGCCTTCTCTTTGTCTTTTCATAGGTAGCAAGCAACTTCTCTGTCATAATCTCCTCTGATATTTTTTTATCCTAAGTAGACTGATGTAAGAGAATCTCCTCATCTTATAAACCTTCAACTAGCTTGATAGTCTTTTATTCCTAATCAAAGACATCATGGAATAGCTCATATCCCGGTACTAGTTCACCTCTTATCATTTGAAGCTCATTCTCTCCACAATAAAGCTAATGACCTAAAGCTGGCACAAAACTCTGAGAAATATGAGGAACCCCTTTCATCACTTCTTTCTCTTACCTTTCTTATCGAAACTTGTAAATCTTGACCCCTTCTTGTCCTTCTGATCCTTAGCAGCTATAGTGGTGTGAGGTCCTTCGAAATTTATTACCTAAACCAGCACTAGGTAGAAAATTCATCTTTTTAAGCATATTAATCACCTGAGGGCTGTCAGGAAAATTACTCTTATTCTTTTCATCATTGATAATTGACATATGAAACCTGGTGAACGATTGTTTGGCTATCTCAAGCACAGATACTTAGTTCTCCCTTGTAGCTTAGATAGTGACCACCTAACCACCATAAGGGATCTTAATCATCTAATACAGTGTGGATGTCACTACTTTTAACTTATGAAACCATGGTCTTTTAAGAAGCACAAATAAATTTATTGGAATAGGGAGCACTATGATCTTCACTTTAGTTTCAATAGGCTTTATCTTTACTATAGCTTTGAATGTCCAGCAACTTGCCTTTTAGAATTATTATAGGCAGAAATAGCCAGATCATACTTACTTAGCATACCTTCATTTAACCTAAAAGCTAGAATCACCACCAAGGGATAGACATTAATTAAGGACCTATCATCTACCATCACACAAGTGGTATGATTATTAATAACTTGAGCTTTGATGTAAAGAGGATGATTGTGACTCCTTCCTTCTGTAGGCAAGTCAGCATCATAGTACACCACATTCTCATTGGTTCCTCCTCAAACCAAATCCAACAACTTGGAAGGTGAGATTGTAGTAGCCACAGTGAACTCACTCAGGGATTTAACAAGCTTATGTCTGTGCGAGGTAGATTGGCTTAACAAGTCCCTAATGGATATTTGTGCATTTATCTTTTTCAGTTGCTTTATTATTTGATCATCCACAATCTCCTTTATTTATAGGCACTACAGTAGGAGCCAGCTGCCTTTCGATCTCTAAGGATACCTTTCCACTCCTTGTGATCGCCTTGACTTTTTTCTTTTCCTCTACTTCTTAACATTCACTAGTCAAACTCCATATAAAGCTCACTCATATTCACTCTCTGTAAGAGTATTCCAACAATCAATGATATAAATTGACCATTTTTCTTCAATTGACTTTGTTACTTTAGGGATGGAGTAAGTAAAGGCTAAGTACTCATTCCCATATAGGTTCTTTATCACATACCACTTGGGTAAGCTAGATCCAATCATAAACACTAGAGGCGAAATAACATTGTAACCTCCTTCTTTTTATCTCTCTTCTCAGGATTTGAAATCTACTTGTTGTCTAGCAAATTCTAAATCTTATCCCTCAGGTTATGACAAAAATTGATTAGATGCCCAGTTTGCTAATGGTATGCATGGTATTGATCCTTCTTATGATGGGGCAACCCTTGACTTTTTTTTGACCTTAGGGCCAATGGCTAAAGCTTTTCTTCCTTGTTTAGTCTATCCAAAATAGTGACTTTCCTAGATTGGAATATTTTTAGTTCTATTTGACCCACTACTATTCCTTATTGTCTTATTATTATTGAGATTCCTTTTAGCATTCTCACTGCTTGCCCTTCTAGCTAAATAATCTCCTTTAGCCTCTATAGCAATATACTTCATTGACTCCTAGCCCTTTGGACCTTTCATTTTCAAACCATCCCTCGGGTACGGGCTGGCATGCTAAATGAATAACCTGATATGATCAGCTATATCTAGTTTTTTTAACCCCATCACCCTATTCCTCCACCTGGTAAGGTACTCATGAAAATATTTGTCATGCTTTTATTTAAGTAGCTCAATATCCTTTAAGGTCATCCTAGTGTTGTAGTCATACTACTTATGGAATTCCTCAATCAACATATCTCAATCTTCTTTGGTTCGCCTATCCAATTTGTGATACCAATTTATTATAGGCCCAGTCAAGCTCAAGCAAAAGTATTCTACTTTCTATTTCTTAAATAAAATAGTTTCCTTTACGATTAATGTATACTATTTGATATGTGTTGAAGGGTCTGAGGTACTATTAAACCTTGGCATATCAGGCATATTAAAGTTTTGAGGCAACAACTTATCTATATCCAAATCTTTTTCTTCAGGGTTCATCCCCCTACCTACAAAGTGTAACCTAGACATGGCATCAATCTTTTCCTCTATTTCCATGAAAGCAGGATCCTCAGCACTAGGACCCTTAACCTTCATGTTTATCACTGGATGGCAGTATCAGCTGTAGCAACATTCCTAATATACATTAGCTCTGCCATCTCATGAGTGGGTGTTACGGGCTGAGTTCTGATATTAGATGCTACGAAAGCCACCATCCCACCAATCATAGCCATGAGCCTTTCCTTAAAATCTTGGAACCTCTTATCCAACCTTCCATCTAAGTCATCTGGCACTATTGAAGGCCCAATTGGAGTAACATTCGACCTTTCCCTCAGGAAGGAAAACCTTACGGTAGTGTCATCAGCCACTCTCCCAATCTCATTTCCCTTTCCAGTCTTATTCAATCCCTCATTCTCCATGTCTAAATATATTTCTTAACTATTTTTTGATAACTGGCTTAAACCCTACTCAGAACTAACCTTTGAACCTAAATCTCAATTTGAGTCTGATTTTGGTAATCTAGATACAGATCTTTGGATTAGGTGCCCGTTTGACCCTCTGAACCACCTAGCTAAGTCTATAATGGCTAGAAAAGTTAGGTGTTATGAGTGATGTATGATGAATGATGCATGAACATGGTATATACATGATGCATGAATGCAATGCATGGTTTTATTAGAAATCAATCACAACCACACACAAGTATAACAATAACCTTCCAACCTTATTAATCCTACATACGAGATCATGGGGTCTCTTTCCTAGGTAGGCTTAGCCCATGGATTAATATGATACCCAATGGACGCGTATAGTGCTCGGTGAAAAATCGATAGCATAACCTCTCTAATTGAAAGCGCATGTATATGGGTATTTTGACTAACTCAAATAGATCGGGTTGGGCCCGTCAAGGTATGGTAGCCTTTGACAAATACTATCCTAATATATTTGAGTTTGATCAATATATAAAGGTCCATATAGCAAGTAAAAGATTATTATGATTATACAACCTAGGAAAAATTGCTATTATCATTACATGGGCTTGAGTCAAGGTGATGAAACTTTAGGGCTGGCTAAGAATGGTCCCTGCCAATAGGTCTAGATCATTATGAGCATAACAACCGATGGATCACCATTTCATATATCATTTGGTACTAAACTTAAGCTAGTGGGTCTCTTTGACACCTCCCTACATTAAGTGAATGTAGGGCATACTTCAGGATAGCACCGAGGATAAAAAAAGGATGACTAGCTTAATTTAAAGGCTCTAAGATGTATGCAAGGAATGCAATTTAAAAAAAGAGATAGAACCAAAATGTAGAAAATCATGGTAAAAATTCCAAAAATCATGTAAGATGAATTCTAATCCTAAACATGCAATCATCAAGTGATAAATCATGTTAAAAGCACATTAAAACATTTAATCATACATAAACTACACTAAAATTATATATTTACAACATTGAAAAGAGTGAGAGAAAGCTTCAAGTAACACAACAATGGAGGAATCCAAGAATCTATCATGCCTCTCACTTGTTTAGAAATCCAGAATCATATCTTATCTTAATCAAACATGTGTATCATTCAAATATAGTAGATAAAATATATTAATCCACATCAAGCAACTATATGATCATGTAAAATAAATTATAGAGAGAGAAAGTGGGAATGAGCCTAAAATATTACCCTAAGAAGATATTCTAATTTTGCGATTCATGTAGTCTAGATCTCCACTTAAATTTATGCTTTGGCTTATCAAAAGTATCCAATGAAATTTGTTTTTGTGGGTGTGTTTCAATTAAAGATTGCTAAAGCAAAAGTTTAGAGAGAGAAAGAAATTAAGTTTTCTTTTTCTCTAAAGTGGCTCCTCAAAGAAAGTGATTCCCCCCATTTCAAACCCTAGATTTGAGTTTTTATACCCAGGCAAGAGTTTGAGTTGAATTCCAACTCAAAACTCCCAAATTTGGAGATAATTTCTACAAATAAAAAAAAATTAGATAAAAATATGCCATTTTGAGTTTCAAAAATGTGGGAATTCTGAATTTTAAACCATGGATGGGCAGTCATCGCTCAGTACTAATCTTAAATTTCCTAAAATATACCTTTGTTTGGCCTGTACAGGTGAGAAGGCCCTTGAGCAGGCACCTCTTAGGTGACAGACAACCGTCTGACACTACTAAATGCCAAAGTCAAGGTTTTTATGCACACTTTGTTAAAACATTTGGAAACATTTGTAAACACTTGGAAAATCATTAAGAAAATATTAAAAGTTTATGATCAAAGCTTCGAGATCCGAACCTGCTATTATAATACATTATTTCCTCATCATCAGGTAACCCTGATCTAGGGTTTCCCATGTCATGGTGTCTACAGCCATCATGTCACATTTATCAAAGGTAAAAATAAGAGCGAAGTTTTGAACCATCTCTAGATTTTTTGGCCTCACAAGATCGAACATTCTTTTTCCCAATGTTCTATTAGGTGGTGACTTTTTATTGTCAGTCTTATGGTGCCCAATGAGACATTTCCCAGCTATCGATTATGAGTGATTAGATAGGGACACCTTGAGATGCCATCTTATACCTCTCAAGGCTTAAGATTTAGCAAGCTAATTTTATTCTCTTTCCTATCATGAAATGACTGATCAGTTTGGACAGGGAAGCCTTAACTTGGTCGGACCTTAAAAGTGGGATCGAACCATTAAAGGTCAGAGATTTTCTTTTGTAACGCTCAATGATCATCTAGTTTTGAGGGAGAAATTTGGCCTCAAGAATGAGTGCGCATCACAGTGGTGACTCTACTGGGAATTGATTTGAAACTTTTCTCTAAACTACTTTTGAAAGAAAAGGCTTTTTGGTTAAGAAATTTTAACTTTTTTTGAAACTACACTAGAATTGACCAGTGTCTAACAAGTGTACTAGATCTGCTAGTAATATAGGAAAATAAGATTAAGACCCTAAATATCGTACCTAAGGGAACATCAATTGTTAAGTAAAATATCTTTAAGTGTGTTGAATTAATCTAAGATTATTTTCCAAGTTTTTGAATTGAAAGCAAGAACTAAACTAAATTAACAATAAAGAAAAACTAAACTTATATAAATTAAACACAGAACAATAACCAAAACACTTCTACTAAAGGAGCTATCCACTTTGACTTCCATTGCAATGACTCAAATCGAAAGTAATACAAGTGATTATGGAAAAAACCAGTTAAATAAAAACAAATATCTTATTCAAACTATCATTTTAAGCATTAAATTTTCTTATTAGGAATAATCCAACACCTAGCATAAAGATCTAACTTTAAACTCCTAAATATTCATTAAACTCTTTTTTAAGAAAACTTAATTTTAATCTATTCTTAGTTCGACTTTTCTTAGTTTCCATCCACTCTCACCAACATAAAATTACCTCAAATTCAAAATATAATCATGCATCTATACTAATGAATTAGTTTAAGAACATAAATATCAAAGATCATACTTGAAATCAATCATCAACCATTTATCAAATGAGTTAATTATCAACTCAATAACAATCAAAGATAAGAATTTGCTCAATAACTAAGAAAGAATCAAACTTGCATTGAATTAAAGCTTAAACTAAGTCATTACAATAAAAGGATGAGAGTTCTAGTTTCCCTTAGCAAAAGTGAAGAAAACTACTTACCAAACATGATTAAAATGAAAGAAAAACTAAAACAAAGAGATACGATACTCATGAAGCTTCAAACTGACTTTTCATGAATTCTTGGAACACCAGTAGAAAGCTTAAGTCTTTAGAGAATTGAAAACTAAGCTAAAATGAGAAAACTAAAATAAAAACTATTGTATAATTAACTAAAGAAAACTAGGCTAAAACTAAGTGAAAATTTGTAATTATTGAATCCCCTTTGTTCTGGTGCCTTAAGCATGTTTTTATAGCCTTCAAAGGAGAATTTTTGATGCCTTGATACTTTATAAACCAAATCATAATAAATTTTTAATAGAATAAGAATTCTTTAATCGACATAGGCATAATAAAACTCAGGTGAGTGGTTTTTAGCTCGGGTGAGTGATTTTAGTACTTAAAAGAGTGCTTTTGCTTACTCTGGTGAGTAGTTTTAATGCTTTCCCAAGTATTTATTCTCTACTCTCCATGAGACTCTTGCTTTAAAATTACACAATTACAAAATTTCCCCAAATCTTCTCATTTTTTTAGTTAACTCATTTTCTTTAATTTAGCACTGAAAAATACAAAAACTTACAATTAAACATATAAACACACAAATGAACTAATTAAACGTGAAATCAATCAAATTAATACTAAATTAAATAATTTAAACATATAAAAGCGTACTAAAAATATAGTATAATTCACAATTATCAAGAATTATGCCAATACCCTAGAATAAGTTAGACATCCTAGTTTTTTGACCTTGGTGCATTCCCAAAGCATTCCCTTATCATTCACTCAACCGAGGGTAGTGTTAGGGATAATCACCATCCCAATTCTAGTACCTTTAGGTATATCAAATGGTAATTCGATCGGTTATTATGCTTGTGATGAATTAGACCCATTGGTAGAAATCATGCTTGGGTAGTCTTATAATCAAGTATTTAGACAAAAGCCCATGTAATGACATAGCAATCTCCGATAGGATGTCCATAATAATCTTGCATTACTTGTGAAGTGGATCCTTGTGTATTAAGTATGCCTAGTCTAGATAGTCACTTATCAAAGACTGCTATACCTCGGTAAGCCCATTTTGATTTGCATGGGTCGTTTAAATACACACTTATCAAAGCATTTTTTATGTGATTTCCTTAAGAGGCATTGTACTATTACATTTTTATTGTGCACCACTCATATTTATTAGGGTCCCCTGTTGATCCATGAATTTAGCCCACCTAGGAAGAGGACTTTGGCCACATATGTGCAAAAAATAAGGTGAAGAGGATTTTTGCATGTGGTTATCGATTCTGTATTTCAAAATCATGTATTTTTATCTACATCTGCTCATGCATTATGCTAACAACCCCTATTTTGGTAGCCATAATAAAGCCATCATTTCCCAGGTGGTTTTGGGGTTCAAACGGTCATTTGGTTAAGAAGTGGTTTGCTGAATAAACAAAAAAATGGTATTAGGATAGAGTTTAAAACTAGGATATGAGTTGGGTATATATGGTGTTTTAAAAAAAATTAAAAGGGTATTTAAAATAATCAAAAAGGGGAATTATGTATGAGCTCACTCTTTCTGTTGGTTTCTTCGGTTCCTAAGATACTGATAAAAGGATGGATTATCTTGAGAGAAAATGATGTCAATGTTTGCTAGTCTCATGCCAATTTGGTCTTAATTTTAGCTGCTCAGCCTATTACACTAGCTATTGCTCAAGTCAAATTAACTTTTGTCAAGGAGATCCAGCAGTATCCGTTGTGACACCCCCACCAATAGCGAATTTTAGAAACATGGCCTATAAGGAATGGGAATAGATGTTGCTCGAGGTGTTCCCAACTGTGATTTTATAACTGATGAGGAAGATGAACTGTAGGCCCCTTAAGTATCGAAGAGCCTTGACCCCAAGGAGGAGAATCCTACTACAAAGAAGATGGAAGAGAAGTTAAAGGCTTTGATTAGGATGTTATCAGCTGGAAAAGGGGTTAGTCCTAAGGATATTAATTTAGATGGTGAAGATTTTTTTCCTAGCCAATTCAAGATGCCTGACCTGATGAAGTTTGATGGTATATCTGACCCACTAGCTCATATTAAGCAATATATTTTGCTTATGAAAAGAACTACCCTTACTAAGAGATAAAAGGTGAATCTTTTTAACCTCAATCTTATTGAACTTGCTATTGATTAGTATGATAGCTTGGACAAAAAGACCAGAGAAGATTGGGAAAAGATGATGGAAGAGTTCTTTAGGTAGTATGATTGTAGTACACGTATGGAGGTCACTTTAAAAGATTTGGAATTGCTACAGTAGAAACCCGAGGAATCCTTTCATGAGTACCTTACTCACTAGAGTAATAGAGATGAAAATAAAGCCCGATATGCAAGATTAAATTTATTCATTCATTCAAAATGCTAGTCCTTACCTGAAGAAGGGTCTGAAGATGAAAGAATTGAAGGACTGGGAATACTTAAAAGACATAGCAATTGAAGTAGAGGGGGAATATCTGACAAAGAAAGCTAGTTCTATGAGTTTGAATAGTGGAGGTTATAATAACAACAAGTAGGGGTTCGGGAGTTTAAGTTTTGGTAAAAGTGTTAATAACGGTAGTGGTAGTGGAGCTAACAATGGAAGAACTGCTGAAGTATCGACAACAGAGGTCAACTAACATCGTTACTCTAAGTTAGGCAAGTCACTATCCTAGTGCCTTAGTTGATTGATGAAAGAAAGAAACTTACAATCCATGCCACCTAAGCTTACGAAAAGTTAGGGGTAGTTGGGACACAGGTCTGATTGGTATTGTGCCTTTCATCAGCACACAGGTCATGAGATAGATTACTATCATACTTTAAGTGACCATATTCAAAACTTAATTGATTTCTGATAGATTCTTGATTCAAAAAAGAGAGCCAAAAAGAATGAAGCTTACAATGTTATGCCATGCCAGTGTTTATGTTAAGGTCAGGGTTACCAAAATGGTATGTTCTAAAAGATTTGTACGGTAATGAGTATTTGGCTATCACCCATAAGGCTAAGAAGAGTAGTAACAATTCAAATACAAGTGCAGTAGGGTCAGCTGAAGCAGGGGAATCAGTCTGGCTAGTAGATATATGGGATACAAATAGTGAAGTGGGCTCAGTTAAAGCTGAAGAAGAACCAAAGGACCTGTAGGAAATTGATGAAGATAAGAAGGAAGCGATAGATGGGAAGATGGTCTAGGCCATCACTAGGAGTGGTAGAGTTATACATGAGGCTGAAAGGCCACAAAAACTTGCTGCACCAGTAGAAGAAAGAGACATAGAGGATAACCTAGTTCTGAAGCAACTTAAAAAGACATTTGCTTAGATTTTAATCTGGGATTTATTGAGGCAGTCACCTTCCAATGGGTAAAAGTTGGTAGAAGCTTTGTGTGAGTCGATAGTTGCTAACACCATGCCTCATTCCAAGTTGCTAGAGATGGTAAAAGGGGATTTTAAGGAAAAGATTATGTTCACTAATGAGGACCTCCCCTTGGAAGGGTGCGAGCATAACCATCTTTTATACATTAGGGTTGAAGTGAATGGTAAGTACACTGCATGTATAATGGTGGATGATGGCTCCTCTATCAATGTGTATCCCTTTACAGCAATTGCAACTTATGGCATTGATGGGACTATGCTCACTAAGTCTCAACTGACTATAATAGCTTATGACAACTCAAAGAGGCAAGTTGCTGGTACTTTCAAGGCAGTAGTGAAAACCAAGCCTCTAGAGACTGAGGTATAGTTTGCAGTGTTACAAATACCAGCTAATTTCTCTCTGTTACTAGGGTGACCTTGGTTCCACAAGCTAGGAGGGGCTCCTTCCACCCTGCACTAGATGATTCAAATTCCTTATGAAGGTGGTATGGTCACTATCAAGGTAGCAATAGAGAATTTAGTTTCCACTTTGAGCATAACTAATCAGCCATTTAATGGGTTTCACATAGTCGGGATTGATGCTAAGGAAGAAGAAATAAATTTTGCAAGTCCTTAGGCTATTAACATGATGAAAAAAATGAGTTATTTGCTAGGCACTAGATTAGGAAAGAGTTCTCAAGGAATATCTGTACCTATTACTTTGATAGGCTAGAGAGACAGGAAGGGTTTAGGCTACTATAAGAATGATGCCAAGAAGCAATATGACCTTCATCCAGGAAAAGTTTCTCATATCTTAGAGAGTTTTATACCAACGTTAAAAAAATGAAAATACTATGGGTAAGTTGAGCTTATGGTGATTTAAGGAAAGATTTTCCTCGGATTTAAAATATTTGATGATGTCTTTGATTGGTCAATTGGATTTATCAGGCCTATGTTAGGGTTTCGGGATGAAAAAGTTATGGCTAAGCTTGCTTATTTGGATTTGGGTCACCCTGAGGAGGTGCTGATGCTAGAGTCACTAACCACCGGGCCCAAAGGAGATGAGCATATTGAGTGTGGGGTTGTGATGCTAGAGAATAAGACACCATAAAAATAACATGTTTAAACCAGGATATCTTGATGAGTAATCCTCTGGGTATAGTGTAGTGGTGAACAAAGTATACAGATAGTGTCCTATTAGTGCCAGGGTCATGTATTCCTGAAAAATTTGATTGAATTGCCATTTCACTATTTTGATGTGATTTTGGGGATGGATTGGTTATTGGCCTACCAAGCTACAGTTGACTGCAAAAGAAATAGGTTTACTTTTAGGCTTAAAGAGGGTTGGGAAATCATAATTGTAGGTGTGAGAATCGACTTCTTATCTGATGTGATATCTGCTACAGCTGCTAAAAGACTGATTGGAAAAGGGTGTAGCTTATTTGTGTTATGCAGTGGAGGAAAAAAGAGATAGTCCAAAGGTGTGGTGTCATAAGTGCCTACTGTTAGAGATTTCCCTGATGAGTTACTAGGCTTACCACCTGATAGGGAAGTGGAATTCTCCATTGATGTTGTTGCAGGCACTGCTCCAATCTCCATTGCTTTTTACAGAATGGCACCTGCAGAATTAAAAGAATTGAAGATTCAGCTGCAAGAATTACTTAATAAGGGGTTTATTAGACCTAGTGTATCTTCTTGGGGATCACCAGTCATGTTTATGAAGAAAAAGGATAGGATACTCCGATTGTGCATTGATTACAAACAGCTAAATAAGGTGACCATCAAGAGCAAATACCCCCCTTCTTGGCATTAAAGATTTGTTTGATAAGCTAAAGGGAATGGGTGTATTTTTAAAGATTAATCTGAGATCGGGCTATTACCAGATAGCATTGAAAGAAATAGATGTGGTCAAGACTACTTTTCGCACTAGATATGACCATTATGAGTTTTTGGTCATGCCATTTGAGCTTACAAATGCACCAACTGCCTTCATGCATTTGATAAACAGGGTCTTCCACCCTTATTTGGATTAATTTGTGGTGGTCTTCATTAATGATATCCTAGTGTAGTCCAAGACATCAAAAGAGCATGATAAGCATCTGAGAATTATTCTGCAGACCTTGAGGGAAAAGCAATTGTATGCCAAGTTCAGCAAATATGATTTTTGGCTAAATGAAGTATCCTTTCTAGGTCATGTAGTATTCGCAAAAGGCATGAAGGTGGATCCTTCAAAGATTGAAATGATTCTTCAGTGGAAGCCACCTAAAAATGTTACTGAAGTAAGGAGTTTCCTTTATTTAGTTGGGTACTACAGGAGATTTATTAAGGGCTTATTCACTACTGCAGTTCCTTTGACTTGACTGCTGCAGAAGCATACTAAGTTTTTATAGACTTATAGATGCCAATAATGTTTTGAGAAGCTTAAAAGTATGATAACTAAAGCTCCTATTCTCATTCAACTCGAGTCAGACAAAGATTTTGTTATCTACAGTGATGCCTCCAAAAATAGTTTAAGCTGCGTATTGATGCAGAAAAGCCAGGTGATTGCTTATGACTCCCAACAGCTTAAGACTCATGAGAATAATTATCCTACTCATGATTTGGAGCTAGCAGCCATTGTTTTTGCTCTGAAGATTTGAAGGCAATATCGACTACCATCCAGGAAAAGCTAATGTAGTAGCTGATGCACTTAGCAAAAAATTCATGTCAAGTAATGTGAATTCTTTCAAATGAATATGTATAATTGATTGATTAGTGTTATTAGTTGAAATGCAAGTGAAGCATGACTTTGTGTATCATGTGAAAGTAGTTCAAAAATAAGATGATCGACTGATAGCTATTATGTACAAGCTTAAGGATAGTAGAGATGGAGACTATTCTTTAAATAATGATAGAAGCCTCTGCTATAAGAAAAGACTCTGTGTTCCAGATTAGGAGGAATTGAAGAAAATCATCCTTATAGAAGCTCACCATAGTAGCTATGCCATGCATCCTGGAGATAACAAGGTGTATCAGGACTTGAAAGTTCACTATTGGTGGCCAGGTATGAAGCATGATGTAACAAAGTTTGTCGGAAGTGCTTAATATATCAGGAATTGAAAGTAGAGCATCAAGTTCCTTCAGAATTGCTTCATCCCATTTTGATACTAGAGTGGAAATGGGACAGAGTGACTATGGATTTTGTAACTAGATTGCTTGTAACTCAAAGGAAGCATGATGCCATATGGGTGATTATTGATAGAATCACCAAATCTGCTAATTTCTTACCAGTGCAGATGGATTATCCTTTGACCAAGCTGGCAAAAATCTAAATTAATAAAGTGGTGAGGTTGCATGGAGTGCCATCATCCATTATTTTTGATAAGGATCCTAGATTTACTTTCAATTTTTGGAAAAGTCTGCAATAAGCTCTGGGTACGAGGCTCCACTTCAGCATAACAATTCACCCTCAGATAGATGGTCAGTCAAAGCGGGTGAATCATATATTAGAAGATACGTTACGATGCTATGTGCTAGAGTTTGGTAGCAGATGGGAGAAATATGTGCCTTTAGCAGAGTTTGTCTATAATAAAAACTACCAGTCTAGCATAAAAATGGCTCCTTTTGAAGCTTTGTATGTTGTTGGACTAAATTGAGTGAAAAAAAAGCTGGTAGGGTCTGACTTGATCCGTGACTAGGAAGAAAAGGTGTGGTTCATTAAAGGAAGGTTAAAAGAAACCATGGATCATCAAAAATCCTATGCTGACCCGGGGAGAAAAGACAGAGTTTTGGGTCTGAGATAGAGTTTTCCTGAAGGTATCTCCATGGAAAAAGGTTATGAGATTTAGTAAGAAGGGCAAGCTAAGTCCAAGATTCATTGGCCCTTATGAGATACTTCAACGAGTGGGTCCTATAGCTTATCCATTGAAGCTACCATTGGAGTTAGAGAATATGCATGATGTGTTTCATGTATCCATGCTCCGAAGGTATAGATCTGATCCTAGCCATGTGATCACACCAGAAGAAATCCAAGTGAAAGTCGATATGACCTATGAAGAAAGGCCAGTGAAGATCCTAGCTAAAGAGATCAAACAACCCAGGAATAAGCATATTCTGCTAGTGAAGGTACTCTGGCACCATCACAATATGGAAGAAGCTACATGAGAACCTGAGGCTACTATGAGACAACAGTATCCTCTGCTCTTCAATACTGGTAAATTTCGAGGATGAGATTTCTTTGAGTAGGGGAGAATTGCAATAGCTTAAATGCCGAGTCAGCCGTGAAATAGTATTTTTGATAGTGAACAGTGCTTTCGGGCTAAAAAGACATCCGGAGGTGAAAAATATTTTATTTGACCATCAGAAAATATTGATCACAGTTAGTCCGGGATTAAAATTTGAAATAAAATCAAGATCAAATAGGCTTTCAAAAGTCAAAAATACGAAAAATGAAGTGGTTCTATTTAACTAGTAACTAGGTTGATATAGGTTTGACCGAACCTTTAAAAATAACAAATGAGGTCTAAAAATTTTCAAAAATTGCAGACTTGCATAAAATGATGTGTAAAATCTTTTGACTATAAAAAGTTAATTTTTCGACGACACCGATAATTATTAAATCAAATCCATCTGATTGAATCTAACCAGTAACGAACTCTGATTGGACTGAAATTTTATGTACAACCTATTTTAAATATAATAAGAATGATGGAATCAAAATTGGATTGATTTGAATTTGAAAAGTGAAAGAGTTATAGAAAATTGCATGTTGGGCTTGATTTTGGGCTTTAGGTTGAACTAAAGCCCAACCCATTCAACCACTATAAAAGCCAAGTGGGAGATGATATTTTGAGCAGCCATCTTTATCTCTTTAACCTTCATCTCCTTCTTCATTTGGCCAAACCACTATAGCTCACTTTCTCTCCATTTTTTCAAGCTTTCTCTCTCGTTCTCACCCAAATCCAAGCATCTTAGGTAGATTTTTACCTCCTCAAATGATTATTTTAGCCTCTATTCCTTGATTATAGGAAGAAAAGTAAGAGAAATCAAGTGAGAAAGTTTAGGGTATCAAATTGAGATAAGTGTAAATCATGATTTTAAATTGGTTTAAGGGTACCTATAAGTATTTTAGGGTGCCTAGAGTTCATTTATGTGGTTGATTTAAGTATTTGAGATCAAAAAAGTAGTGTTTCTTATGATGGAATATTCGGCCATGGTAGATTCTCCAAGTGAGGGACACCTATCCAAGGCCAAAGGCAAGAAAAATGAAGCTTAGAAGGCCTAAAGTTTGTGAGAAAGGTTAGTGGCTATTAAATCCTTCTATTTCCCTTTAATTGGCATGATTTTTCTTTATGTAACTTAGAGAAAACTAAGAAAAATACATGTATAATTGAAATTGACCTTAGAATAATGATTTAGGACCTTGAATATGCCTAATGGAAAGCTTAATTTGATTTAAAAGAATGTGTAAGGTGAACATACTTTTATGGCCGAATGGTTTCCTAAAGAAAAATAAAGTATACTTTGTGTATTTTTTTATGAATTAAGCCATAAAATGAATTATTATATCCATAAATTTTTATAAAATTTATGAAAATTATTTAAGCATTTTTCAGAAGAGAATTTGATTATGTACATAGTGTATTTGTAGAATTATTGTGAAATAATTCATTAATTAAGTGAAAAATGGTGAATTATTGTGAAATAATTCACAAATTGTGCAAAAGAAATAAAAATGTTAACTGACATATTGACTTTAATGAAAAGCTATTGAAACTGTCAAAAATCTGAAAATTGATATTGAAATGTAGTAAATATTGCCCTTAGTAATAGTCAGGCGGTCAAAATCTAGCTCAGGATATAATTGACTAGCCATAGAGACACCTATACCGCAATGCAAGTCATGATAACTTGCTTTGCTATGGTAGGATCAAATTGATCTCGCATAGTATCTGCTCTATTATGTTCTATGGAAAATGTTCTTTTAATATCATTTCTCAATTTGTATTATGGTCCTGTGGGATTCACATCCTTTATATCATATCTGAGAATTTTCTGGCGGGATTGTATTAGGAGCATAATGATAACAATAAGATAAAAGTGCAAAAAGAAAGTTAAAAATGAAGTTTAGAATGAAAAAAAGGGCTTAATTGAAAAGAAATGAAAAATTTAGAGGTAAAACGGTAATTTTCTCAAATGTTAAGATTAATGAGTAATTGTGTTAAAGAAGTGAATGAAAAGGGTAAAATGGTAATTTAGTGAACAAACAGTCCAAAAATGAACTTTTAAATAGTGAAAGGACTAAAATGTAAGTTTTCATGAAAAGTTAAAATAAGGACCAATTGGTAATTTTGCATGCCAAAAAGTGAATGTGAAGTGAAAATAACTAAACTAGTGGTAATTTTATAATTAAAGTGTAAAAAGGGTAATTTTATAATAAAATGAAAAATTAAGGACTAAATCAAAAAGGTTACCAAAGTATTGGTATTAATTTGAAATGACTGTTAAGTACATTGAAAATTGTATTTTTGATAGAAAATTAATATAATTTTTGCATAATTAATGTAATTATAATTGTATGGGAAATACCTTAATTTTTAATCACCATTGAGCATATTTAATGCTTATCACTATAGGTACTGAAGAAAGGCTGAAGCTATTGTACACAAAGGAAACATTTTTGAAGGAAAAATGAGATATTTAGGAGTTATTTTTGGTATCGGCATGAATATATTTAGTTAAACTTGAAGTAAAGAAGTGGTTTATATTTAACAGCGCTGTGTATATACGTGTAAATAAGCATTTTGATAGAAAGTGATTTGAATGATGTGTATGGATAAAAATGAACAGTGGTGTGATGTGATGTATATGTATTTAAGTTTTTTTTACAAACTATTGTATCCTTGAGGGACTGTGAAATTGTCTGTTTTTCAAAGGGGGTTAGACAAGTTTATAACTGTTATATTACCAAATTTTGGTAAAATAAATTGTAAAATTGGACAGTTATAAATCAGTGACAAGTTGGATTTGTAAATATAAATAATAGATAAGAATTGGTAATTAAATTAATGAATTAATTGGTTAAGCATATGATTTTTAAGATAAGGAAATGAATTAATTGGTTTAATATATGATTTCAAGAAAAAAATTGGCTTAATCGCCTAAATTCGTAGGGCTGTAATAGAAAAGGTGTTACACAACACTACAAAAAAAATGCATTTTACCGACGGAATAAATCTGTCCCTAGAACGTGCGTAGGTACCAATTTACTGACGGAAAAATCCGTCAGTAATATTGCTGACATATTTATTAAAAATTCCGTTGGTTTGACTTTTTCCCGACGAAGTTTCCGTCGGTAAAGTTAATTAATAAAAAACATTCATTTAATTTAGAAAAAACCGCGACGGAAGTATACGTCGGTATTTCGTCGGTAAAATTAAATATTTTAAATTTTTTAGAAAAAATTATATATTTCCTTTTTCAAATCACCATAAATTCAATACAAAAAAATCTAAAATTTAAATTGAAGATATATATTAATTAATTTTATTATATAATAAAATCAATATATATATTATAACTGTTATATATATGTATCTGTATTATACACAATATTTTGCATTTGTACAAAAAATTATCTAACTCCTATGATATAAAAAGTAATACAAAAAATTATCCAACTCCTATGATATAAAAAGCAACACCAAATGCTTCTAAGATATACCAGATGAGGAAGGGTCAAGAAACTCCATATTGGCCACAAGACAGCAAAATCTGCATGGAAAGATATACACAATGGTCTCAAAAAATGCAACGTGCTTGTAGAGATTTACTGCACTCATTCTTGGGTATTGGAACAATGTGCTTGTAGATCAACTCAACAATGGTCTCAAAAGATGCAAACTTCAGCATTCTACCTGAAATGAAAAATTACATCTTAGAAACAGTCAACAACCACAGCTGCTATCATGGCAGAGAAAGACAAACCACAGCAAAATTAACTATTTGCACATAGATTGCATCCAATATAGCAAATTATCTGTGAACCAACCCATTTTCCAATCAATGACAATTTAAGAACGGCAAACTGCTAATTGACTAATTACCATTTCCAAAGGCCAAATAATCTAAAAACACTGAAAAATCAAATTAATGCATTGTTCTATAAATAGTATGCTAGAAAGTCATTCTTTTTTTAAAAAAATGTGCACCTCAGCCTGAAGTACAAGGGAGAACAAGAAACAGAGAGCACTAAGTTAACTTTTGCTCAATTGCTCACGTGTAAGATATAAACACCATCTCTCCGAATAACACAATCAAATCAATAAGTCTCAATTTTAAACAATTTTTCATATGACTATATTCTTTTAAATTATATAAAAAAAAATTCATTATTCTCTTACAAATATTAACAATTAAGTATTTAGCTACATACAAGGCAAACATAATATCCATTTCAAATTTTAAGTGTTTAACTATATACAAATTAATCAGATTTAATATCTCAAGTAATTTTAAAAACCATGAACCCAAGTTTTATTTTAGTTTTGTATAAATTCAATATAAAGTAAAAGAAATGTAATAGTAGAAATAAAATAAAATATTTTAATTCAAATATTAATAGCCATTTTTATTTTCAAACCATTTGCCAACTTTCTTTTTTTTTTTTTTTGGATAAACAGCAACTTCATTAACTTACAAAAACAATCATCAAGCAATTGATAAATCTTTTTCTAATCCAACGTTTGCTAATTTGCTCCCAAAGTGTGGGCAGCTATAGAAGACCTTCAATCAGAGCAAAAATATAAAATTAAACAATCTAACAATACAAAACAACCTAGAAAGAGACAGAAATATATTAGTGTACTATTCTTTGATATATTTGTGCTAGCCATCTTCAATGAACTAAACATTTATAACCAGATAGAAGAATCTAATGGTAGGAAAACTATAAACTCTACCACTTTGTAACAAAAGCAGTGTTCAAATCAGTGGTCCTGATTAATCAATCAATTTTGTAATATTTTTTTATTCTTGTCAGTATAGCTGAATCTTTCAAGTATCATTATGAAAAAAATAAAAAATGTATTTGTTTTAAAATTTTGATGGTTGGTGAATAAATTGGGAAAAGAAATTCAGTTTAAAACTTGAATTTTAATCCAAATTATAAGAAATATGAGAGCTGCCCCACGTACCAACCAAAATGTTACGCGAGCTTTTATCAATTGAATGATTTGTTAGATAAAATGGTCATCTAAGCACTGATTTAGTGCACGACCCGACAATTCAATTAATAGCTTATAACAACTTATTAAACACATAAAGGTTTCCTATTTTTGGTTCCTCTTTTTAATGATTTATAGCAACAAATAATATTAATAATAAGAAGATATAATAAAGTTGAATTCCAACTAAAATGATTTTATTAGTTATTAGTGAAGTATTAATGGTCTATAACTTATGACAATTTATTAAACACATAATAAAATTTTTTGGTTTCTCTTTTTAATGATTTATAGCTTATAACAACTGATTAAACACATAAAGGTTTTCCTAATTTTGGTTCCTCTTTTTAATGATTTATAGCAACAAATAATATTAGTGATAAGAAGATATAATAAAGTTGAATTCCAACTATAATAACGTAATGAGCTAATAAATGACAAATATGTAATTTGGTTTTACCATGATAACAAGAAAAGTGGCAAATTTATTAGCTAGCCCATCTTCAAAGAAAATATAAATACATAGGCAGAAATGGAATAGGAAGAAACTTACAGTGGAATGAGCTTGCATCCAAATTCCTAGAAGGGCAACGAGATCTCAAATCCCCACATCTAGCATCCACCCATCTTCTATATTATTGGAGAAGTCGTAAAATGATGCTGCTGAGAATTTGCAAGTTAAAGTAGTAGTGAATTTAGAAATATTTCTTTTCCATTTTAAAACTTTACTGAAGCAGTACAACGAAAATTCATTAACTTTATATGTAGCATTTCAAGTGCTGAAAATGTGAGATGAAGTAGACAATTATTTCCTACTAGACAACTACTCATCCTACTTTTTTTTTATAAGCTGCTGGTAATATTGATAGAAAAACAAGACCCAGAAAATACTGCCAACAGACCCAGAAAATCCTGCCAACAGCAAAACCAGACAAATATTCCCCAAAGCATAACCATTAAAGACAACCCGAGCAAACCCTCAACCAGAGGTAAAACTGATTTCAGCAGAAATAGTCCCTTAACCAGGAACTAAAGGAGGCTTGTACGGAACAGATGCCAATCAAAAAAATTGAGGGTTTGATGGACACTAAAATTGGGATCTGATAACAAAGTTTCAAGGTATAACGGGAGCTTCTAGCCATGATCAGCAAGAGATGATTAACATGATTGAAAACATAGACATCTGCCATCATCCAGACATCCAGAAAGAGATCTCAAAGCATGTGAGAGCAAAAGATGCCGAACTTCCACTGGACAGACTAGCCAGAAAAAACTCCAAGAAATAACCAAGCTGGGCACCAAAGACTCAAAATGCACACCACAGAGGCTTATCAAAAAAGTGCAGACCTCATCCACATCTATATTAAAATCAACTAAAAATTCCATATTGTTGTGTAAATCACCAAAAGCAAGCATCTAGTAAGAGTATGCATATAAATAAGTGCATGTTATTAATAAAAAAGCAACAGCAGGATACCAACCTCCTTAAAAACTAAAAAAGCATATTATAAACAAATTCAAAATGGCGAGAAGATTGATTAAGAATCACCTTTGACCAAAATAGTGAAGATTGCTTTCAGTTTCCACACTCACCGAATTCTTTATCTCTTCTTTTTTATTAAATGTTTCTTTTTTAATATCATTTTAAGTTTGATTTCACATCATTGACCTAATATGATATTAACAAAACATGTATTTTAATTCTTACCGATATCGATTTATATAAGTGCAAAAATCAGCATCCTATATTGTGATTTTTCTTATTTTTTTTTAAAAAAGGAAAAGCACAATCATTATCCTTAATTATAGGACAAAAACAAAATATTATACCTAATTAAAGCCAAAAATCATTCAAGAATCTCTCTCCGTCTTCCAGCTAATATCCAATCCAATAACAACTAAGGCCATCGACATCTCTGTTCTAATCAACCACATCATTATGGATTTCAAAACTCAAATCCAACATTCTTACTCCTACTACTGCCACTTTGTCAGCAATCCTCCCTGCTTAACTGAAAGCTCCATTCCAAAAATAAGATAATGGAATCCCAGATCTACCAGCTAACAATCCCAAATGCAAAAATAAACCAAATGAAACACTAGTAAAGTGAAAAATCCATATCCCAAGATTTTCCCAGGAACCATATACATAACCAAATGTAAAATGAAGCCAAATCGCAAACCCATGCCAAATAAACAAGCGCAGAAAAGATAAATTAGTACAGAGAGAGGGAGGGAGAGGAGAAGGGACCTAGTCAGCATCAAATTAGCTATTCAAGAACTCTGAACCGCCAATGCTACAGATTATTAGAGGTCTGCAACCAGAAAAATAAATAAAAAAAGATTTACATGAATCGAAATCCACCCATAGATCAAAAATAGTATCAGAAAATATGAGAAATTAAAGGAAATAGAGGATATGGAGCACGAGCCTTCGGTGAATCGAGAAGGGTACCTCAACTCCGATCTCCCATTTACCGGCAATTGACAACTGGACAAAGGTACCTAGTACTCGTCTCAGCGGCGTAAGTTGGCCGATGCAAGTCGTGTTGCTGTTTATCGACGCGATCGCCGGAGGTAGAAGAAGAAGCTTTGGTTTCTGAGAGGAGGGAAATGAAGAATGGACGAGGCAAAGAGATGGTAGCTCCAACTTAGAAAAGAAAAGAAGGATGAGGCAAGGAGAGAAGCAGGGGTGCTCGCGGGGCAGGGCGGGGTGGAGCCGGGGATTGCATACTCACTCACTGCCCCACCGAGGTCGAGGATTTCCCGTCCCCACCCCCGACTCTAGAACGGGGAGAAAATACCACCCATTCCCTGCCTCACGGGGATCCCTGTCCCTCGAATTTTTTTTTAATTTTAAAATATAATATTTTATAAATAATTAAAATTAAAATATAATATTTAATAAATAAAAAATTTAAAATCAATCATAATTTAAATTAATATAAATTTTAACCATTCATAAATTTAAAATTAAGTATAATTTAAAACTAAATAGTTATAAAATTAAGTTATATTTTAATTATTTATAAAATATTATATTTTAAAATTAAAAAATATATATATTTTTTATGACGTGGGGATCCCCGCGGGGCGGATACCCCATTCCCCGTCGATTTTATAACCGAAATTTTTTCCTCCATCCCCGTCCATGTGGGGGGAAAATTCAGGAATTCCCCGCCCCATGATCATCCCTAGAGAGAAGGGCTAATTAGGATTTCTAAAAGACAAAAAAGATCCCACTTTATTTTTTCAACATTAGTTAAATAACAGATAATTTCATAAATACATTTATCTAAAGTTTATATATATATATATATATTGGATACATTAATGATAAAAATTATTTTTATAATTAATATCTATTCAATATTATTAAAATCTTAAAAGTGGTTATGCACTCTAAGTCAATATGATTTAATCAAAATTATACTAAGAGATTTTGAACTCCACGAAAAATAATTAAAAAACTATTTTTATTAGTAATGAAATAATAAATTTAATTTTTTAATCATATAATTTCGAATTTAAATATTAATTTTAGCGAGATTAGAAAAAGAATTGAATGCAATATAAATTTATGTGTATAGCAAAAATATTAAAAATAATTACTAAACATATATATATATATATATATATATATATATATATTAATAATATTATCATACTTAGTAAAACCAATAATCATAATTAAAAATTTTAAAAAATAAATGCACAATAAAAAATATAGATAATATAAAACTTTCTAATTTAGCGACGGTTTACCGACGGAAAATATGTCGCAAAATGCTGGGCAAAATGCTCCATTATTTACCAACATAGCAAAATTACCGTCGCTAATCTATCGCAAACACATCTAAATTAAAACAGCATTTTATATTACCGACGGAAATTCCATCGGTACATAGCTAAATGTTTGAAACTTTTACCGACGTTTTTCATCACTACAAAATGGCGCCACTGCTCGCTGCCAATTTTACCTACCATTTTTCATTTTCATAGCTAAAAATGTCGCCATTCCACAACTTCTTCATTTTTACTGACGTATTCGTCATTCCGTAGCTAATCTATCGGTATTATCTTGTTTTTAGTTATGGATTATGCATCCGTCAGTAAAATAATTTTTTTGTAATGCAAAATGGCAACAAACTCTTCACAAAGGGGATAAATCTCCATATTATTGAAGTGAAACACATGAAAATAGGGATTCCAGTAGCGTGTCTAAGCCACCAACAGATATTTATCTAGTTCTACCCTTCAAAAAAACCTTAAGTTGGAATAGAAGGACAAGATGGGAAAATCCTAGGTAAAGTAGCCATCTAATAATAAGGCAAGGCACTCAGAAAAAGAGATCATGTTGGCTAAAATAAAAAGCGAAGCAACACAGTGAGAGGTACGGCTATGAGAGATGGAAAAGGACAAGGGAAGTTCGAGTAGAGGGAAAAGGCCAGTTGAAAATTTTAAGCCCCCTATTTATTAGTCGACCTATACGACCGTGCATTTAGAGTGTACACCCGTACATTAATCCTAGTTACCATCTGGTGAAAATGAACAGTAAAAACTAACCTTGCATGTCATATACCTTATCCAGCATAATTTAACAAAGCCATACACACTTCCAACATAATTTTTTTGCAGGTTTCATTTCAAATTTGACAATTCAAGGCCATCTTACAATTCAAATTTATATCTTCTATTAAATAACTCAAGTAATTGGGGAGTGTATTTTGCACACATGCATAAGAACGAAGACACTGAAAAAATGATAGCAAAATGTAATAATAATTAATGAAAAAAGAGAAAAAGATGTGCATAGCAAATGATAATAACAAGTTAAGTATGTAATGAACAACACAAATAGTCATAAATACATGATAAATATGGTGGTAATGGAGAATATTTTGTTAATATTATTTTGGTACCAAAATAGCTTCTCGTAAATAAGTTGTAAATAAAATAATTTTACTTGGTTAGATCAATAAATTGAGAGATTGTAAATTTTTATAGTTATTTTTGAAAAAATTGGTGCTATTTTGTATAAGTTTGGGTTAAAATCCATGCATGCATGGAAATGTTTCATGTTCAAAACTTTTCAAATTTTAAATTTTTATGCCTTGCATGCCCTTGCATCTTCAGTATATGGCTTTGCATGGGAGGGTACGATCGTACACTCCCTTGTACGCCCGTGCATTCCCCTAAAACTTAAATGTTATCGACTTTTTCCTTCTTTTTTCTTTCTTTCTTTTTTCTTCTTCTTTGCCTATTTCAAGTGGTAGCCCTCAGTTTTTTGCTCTTTTCTCGTCCTATAAGCGATATTTCTCGATTCCAATCTGGTACATTGTTGGGTTTTCGTATTGTGCACATTTTGACACCAATTTTACGAGTTTTTGTCCAGTTTTGCTTGCCATCCAAAAAAGGTATGTTCATGTTTTTATACCTTATTTCTATAGTTCAAATGGGTATGAAATTAGGTAAGATTGATAATATGAGTGATTGTAAGTGTGGGTGATGAACTGTTGATGATTGTTTCTGATTTTTGTTTTAGAAGAATCTAGTAAATGTCTATAGTTGATTTACTGCACCTTGGTTTTTTGTTATGAATATTGTTATATTGTGCAATTGATTAATTTGCTTAATGAGAAATGCATATAGACTGTATATATATTATGTGTAAAATCATAGTTTGGCAAAGAAAAAGATAAGCGAATATGCATATGTAGAATAAGGTATGTTCATAGTAGAGTAATAATAAAGATAAAAATAATGCTAATGGGTGCATGTTGTTTGTATATAACATGACAAAATAAAACATGTAGGGAATGCAAAATAATAGGAAATATATGTGGAATTGTGTCATATTTATGTGATAGCAAGTAAATAGGTGAAAATGTTAGCAATAAGGTTAAGTATATAATTTGTAAATGAGCAAAGAGGTAGAAGAAAAAAAATAGGGGACAAATTTTTTATTTTTACTTGCTTTAAAAGTAGACTAGTGTAATACCCTTACTATAACGGTCTTACTAATTTGAGCGATTGACCGAAACATTTTTTTTCTTAGCTTAAACATCATATTCTTAACCACACAAATCCTTACTTATTAATGCTTATTTATTATTTATGACATAAGTTCGGCTTGCTGATTACCTATAACTATCAAATTTTACTATTCATTTTACAAAAATTCAGCAATATAACAGCTATAAACTTGACTAGCCCTCTGAGATGCAAGCAATTTTCAGTCCCTTAGGGGCACAACAGTTAAAAAAATAATATATACATCTCATCCATATACTCAATTTCATTTCAATCATACACAGAACATCCACACTAGCCAACCACATATTTACATATATACAGAAGCTGTACCAATACAAATCAATTCATTTACTTCAACTTTTACAACTATATACATGCTAATACAAAATTAACTCATATTCCTTAAAAATTCTTCACCCACGTGTACTATTGCCCTAGCTTATCTTCTATACTTGAACGCAGTAAATTTTACGTGCTGAGCATTAAACATGCTCAGTGATGACTAAAAATTATAATATTTTTTAATACGTATAATTACATTAATTATGCAAAATTATCAATTTTTCTTATCAAAACGTACTTTTTTACATTTTTAACAGTCTTTTCAATTCAATACTAAAATTTTGGTATCTTTTCAATTTAATCCTTAAATTTTTATTTTATTGCAAAAATACCCTTTTTACACTTTAATTACAAAATTACCACTAGTTTTTTTGTTTTCACTTTTCATTACTTTTTGGCATACAAAGTTACTAATTGATCCTTGTTTTAACTTTTTATGTAAAATTATATTTTAGTCCCTGAACTTCACAAAGTTCATTTTTGGACTGTTTGTTCATTAATTTACCATTTTATCATTTTTAATCATTTTATAATCACTTTTACTATTAACTATAACTTTCAAAAAAATTATCGTTTTGCCCCTAAACTTTTTATTTCATTTTAATTAGGTCCTTTTTCACTTTAAACTTCACTTTTAGCTTTCTTTTTGTACTTTTAACTTATTCTTATCACAATACCCGTAATATAATCTTGGTAGAAATTTTCAGACCGGATATATGGGATGTAGATCCCACAGGACCATATATAGACTGAGAAATGCCTCTAAGGATTATTTTTCACAGAAAAGATATCATAACAGACAGATACTATAAAAGATCAATGATCCTACCATAGCAAAGCAAGTCGCCATGACTTATACTGCGGTATATGTATCTTTATGGATAACCAATTGTATCCTGAGTGATTTTGACTATTTGACTATTGCTAATGGCAAAAATTTACTTAATTTCAAATCACTGTTCAAATTTTTAACAATTTCAATTACTTTTTCACTTCAGTACATTTTCAGTTAACTTTTTCAGTACTTTTTGCACAGTTTGTGAATTATTTCACTATTTTTCACTTATTTAATGAATTATTTCACAATAATTCACCAATTTTATTTTGTACATAACCAAATTTCATTTCTATAAGTAGGGGTAAGCATTCGATTGGTTCGGTTCGATTTTGGACCGAATCGATTGAATCGAAAATTGAAATTTAGAAAATATAAAAATCGAACCGAAATTGAACTTTTTAAAATCGAGAACTGAACAAGCTGAAATAATTTCGATCGGTTTGGTTTGGTTCAATCGATTCTGGGTCATTATGGACTTATTTGTTATTAGGATTTTAACCTATATGGGTCCATAAATTAAATTAATTTACATTCAACAAAATAAATTCATTTAAAATAACTAAAATTAAAATAATATACATAAATTTATTATATTATGTCTATAATAAATACTAATCAAAATATTTTATTGGATTTATTAAGAATTAATTAGTTGAGAATTAATTGATTAATCCAGTTAATTTCCTAGTGAAGGAGATTAACAAGAATTTTGACTAGCTGATTGTTTATGTCAACTTAACCATACACAACAATTGAAAATGTCAGAAATCTTAAATATGGAGTTGATAATAATTTCAACTTTGAAAAACTGAGAACTCCTCAAAATTCAAATTGATTTGAAATTAGTAATTAACATAGGAAATTGATGGATTTTTTCTTTTAATTTCTGAATTTGAGTGATGATTTTATTATTTTTCATAGTTTTAGTGTGTGTTTATTTAAAAAAATGGATATAATAATATCAACGTTTGACAAATTCCGGATAATGTGCAGGGATTTATTTATATTAAATTGAGATTAGATTAGTAATAATTAAACCATTATTTTAATAATATGAGGTTTACCCAATTCGATTTTGAATTCTCCCTCATTTCAAAAAAGAACTATACAATATATCCACTCTAGGTATATGTTGTCATCATAATCCTTTTATTTTTCAATTTATTTTTTAACTTATTATCTTGAACATAATGGGATAAATAATTTTACTATGGTTATTTTTCATTATTTTAATCATCATAGAAAAATGAAAATCATCTTCAAATTATTCTGAGATTAATTTAAAAATTAGAATAATTTATAATTAAAAATTAATGAGGTAGCTAACGCTCAATTAAAATTACAGAAAATTTTCAAATTTGATTATTTATAATAGTATTTACAATTATAATTAAATAACAAGGAAAATATTTTTCTTTTATAAAAAAAGAGACAATGCATGTGAAATCTATTATTATGTGAGTGATTGGATACATATTGATAACAAAAAAAAATTAAAGTAAAAAAATTAAAAGTAAAAAAAAAAGATTAGTGAATTAAATTTTTGTAGAACAAAAAAATATTAAAACAAAACTTTTAAAGTAAAAAAATTGAAAAAATAAAAAACAAAAAAGATTAAAGTAAAAAAAATTAATGAATTAGACTTTTGTAGATTAAAAAAATATTAAAACAAAACTTTTAAAGTTAAAAAAATTAAAGTGAAAAAGATAGAAAAATTCAATTGCCTTCACTGGGATTTGAACACAGGACCTGCAGCATTTTTCCTGTGTTCCACGCCATCCAGCTACATTGTATTCTTTGAAATCTTAATACTATATTTATATATATATAAACTTTGGTTGGTTCGGTTCCTTCGGTTTTTCAATTTCAAGAATCAAACCGAACCGATAAAACCGAATTTTTATTTCGATTTAGAACCGAACGAACAGAAAACCAAAAAAATCGAACCAAATAGACCAAAATCAGTTTGGTTTGATTTTCGATTTCGGTTCGATTCTGCACACCCCTATCTATAAGCATTTTATGGCTTAATTTCATCAAAATACACATTATACACATTAATTTCTTTTGGAACATCATTCGGCCAACAAAGAAATTCAACCTTACACATGCTTTTAAATTCAATTAAGCTTCCTAATAGGCTTATTTAAGGTCCTATTTCAATATTCTCATGTCAATTTCAATTATACACATTTTTCCTAAATTTTTCCTAAGCTACATAAAGGAAAATCTTGCACAATTAAGGGAAATAGAAGGATTTATTAGTCACTAATCTCTTTTCTTGTCTCAAGCTTGCCTAGAATTCCTTTGCTTTAATTAGAAGCTTATCCCTCACCTATGGAACCTACCATGGCCGAAATTCCCATCATAAGAAACAATAATTGTTTGATCTCAAATACTCAAAATAACACCATAAATGAACTCTAGGCACCTAAAAACACTTGTAAGCGCCTTAAAATCAAATTAAACCCATGTATTTTACTTCTCTTACTTTAACACCTAAACCTTTCCCACTTGATTTTTCTAGCTTATCTTCCTCTAATCAAAGGATAGAGGCTTGAATGAAAAACTAGAGATGTAGTATATCAGATAGGATGCTTGGTTTTAGAAAGAAAGAGAGAGGATTGAAGAAATTTTGAGAGAGAGAAAAGCATAAAGGGTTCGCCAATAGAGAAGAGGAAATGGGCTAATGAAGATGAAGATGACTCACCAAAATATTTGCCTCCTTCCTTTTATATGTGGGCCAAAGTGGGTTGGGCTTTGGTTCAACCAAGGCCCACTCACTTAAGGCCCAAAAGCCAAAATTAAGTCCATTATGTCATTCTCCTGTAATTCTCTCACTTTCCAACTCGAAAATACTTCAAAATTGATTCCATCATTCTTATCATATCAAAAATAGGATGTACACATAATTTTAGCCCAATCGGACTCAATTTTCGATTCAGTTCAATCAGATCGGTCCGATTCAACCATTACCGGTGTTACCAAAAAATTTACTTTTTGCAACCAAAATATTCTACATATCATTTTAGGCACAACTGTAATTTTTGATAATTTTTAGACTTCATTTGCTATTTTAAAGGCTTGGTCAAATTTAGGTCAATCTAGTTACTATTCAAACTGAACCACTCTGTTTTTTGTATTTTTGACTTTTGGAGGCCTATTTGACCTCAAATTCACTTCAAATTTTAACCCTGGACTACCTGTGACCAATATTTTTCTATAGTTAAATAAAATATTATTCAACTCCGATTGTACTTTTCAGTCCGAAAATACTAATCACTATCGAAAAAATACTATTTACGGCTAATCCGACGTTGAAGCCATTACAACTAGGCCAATTCTTTGAGAAGAATGCATGTAGTGGCAATGATTGTGTCATGTGTAAAATAAGAGAAGTAATGATAATAATGGCAAATGAGGATATACATAATATTAATTAATATGATAATGATAAATGCCTTGACTTAGCATTCTCTTTATGCATATTGCTCTTATGAATTTTGGCATGATTACTAGATGCCCGATGGCGGGTTAGGAAAAAAATAGGTGTTGCTTAGTTACTATAGCTTCTTGTGGATAAGTTTCATGTAGGATTGGGCCTAGATTTCTAAGTCGTTATGCTATTGAAATTTAGGTATGAAAAGCAATAATGTCTAAATAACACCATTGAATACTATACTATGATTAATTGTAAAATTTTGAATTTTATAGGACATGGATCCCTATTATCCTGTTTGGATAACACTGGAGCAGGTTGGTCGATATAGGATATTGTCAGAGGTCCGTATGCTACCTAGTCAGTTCATATCTAGAGGTGTACTAATCAGCTGGGGTTGTTGGAGGGTGCTGACAACATGATAACACAGGTAGGATGGACACATTTATATGCAGGGGCTTATAGGACTTATCCCTAGATGACCAAGCAGTTTTTGGCCACATTCCATTATTTAGGAAATTAGTGGCCAAATGACAAGGAAGGTGTCATTTCATACCACATCAACGGTCACCTTGTCTCCATGTCACATAGGCACTTTGCTTAAATTTTAGGGTTACCTATGGGAAAAGATGTGATCAGACTTGAGAGATCTACTTCAACCAAAATATGGGTAGTTACTGTACAATCAGGTGCCTTATATGTGTAAAGGATAGAAAAGTCTACCATGTTGAAATCTTAATTACTACGCTACTTACATAAAGTTCTCTCTTATTCCTATTTAGGAAGGATAAGCAATCCTGGTTCTATTGTGGTGGCAGAGACTTATAGTTTACAGGCATAGTGAACGGTAGGCAAATAGACCTGAGTCATACCATTTTGGAGCACTTACAGAAGATGCAGCACAACTAAGATGAGGTGACAATTATAGAAGGGTTGGTCACTATACTGCTCTTAGTTGAGGGTATGCCAGAGGCCATGATGGGTCCGATTGCAGGAGAGGGTGTAACACCATACATTCATTCATAATTTCCATATACTATACAGAATCAATATACAGTCATCCACATAATATTCCCATGCACATATGCTAGTACTCATAATGTTAATTACTTATACAATAATAACCATAATTATTACCTATTAGATACCAAATACAAATTGAATTGCCTCAACTTATATGGTCCCAACAATTTTTATTTACATGCCTTATCGTTCTTCCTTCTTCACGTTTCCAATTCTTGTTCCTGCACGCAGTTAACAAACTGCACGCTAAGCAACATTGTTGCCTAGTGGTGGATACAACTACACAAAATTTCATCCAAATAAATTTATTTATTTTTTTCTTTTTATATTCTAGTTGTATTCATTTCCTTATTTAACTCATTATATATTTATATAGCTATATTATTTGTAATATCACTTTATCCATGTTACTTATATACCCGTAATATTTTTTTCAGTCAACTTAATTCTTTTGTTGTCTTCTCTCTCATATTTACTATTTCAATTCAGGATCTTACTTTCTTAATAATTCTTACCATGAAATTTCATTTCATTTTATTCCTCAACAAATTTCAATTTTACTCTTAATTTTCTTAACTTTTGACCAATTTACAAATTTATTTTATGTGTACTCAATTTACCCAAATTCCTCTTTTGATCCAAATTCTAATTTTAATTTTCATCAACCAATTTATCGGTAATCTCTTTATTATATTTTATACCTTATTTTATAATCAAGTTCTTCCCATTATTCTTTTATAAAAAATAAATTATGAATTATTTTCTCATTTTGATCTTATTTTCTTAATTTTACTATTTGGCTCCTGAATTTGTGATTTATTTCGAATCATCGTTATTTAAATTTTGGCCCCTTTTCTTTATTGAATTTCATATTCACTTTTTTTGCCTTACTAACTTTCATATAATTTATACTTGAATGACAATTTTCAATTAAGCCCTTAAAGTTTTATTCGTCTTGTTTGACTTTAATTTATTTTTTCTTTTGATTTGTTTGACTTTTCTTGCTTTTACTTTCCTTAATGCACCTTTCCTTATTAAATTACGCTTATTTCTGTATTTCGATAGAAAATTTGCAACTTGATCCCTAAAACTTCTTTTTATTTTAATTTAACTTATTTAACTTTGATTTTGACCGTTCAAATTTTCTTTGACCTTTCATTTTCTTAAGTTGACAAATTTATCTTTTGGTCCTCATACATGTTTCTAAGAGTGCAATTTTTATTTTTGTCCTCATGACTCTCATTATTTATGATTTTACCCTTTCGAAATATTAAATCCAATTAATTTCCCAAATCATTATTTTAAATATAAAAATTTCTTCTAATTACTTTAATAATTATTTTTCTTGCTAAATTTCACTTATTTCCAAAATTAGGTGTAAAATTTCAGTTAAGTCCCGAAAGTTTGACTTTTACTGTATTTTGACCACACTGACCTCAATTTTGATCAATTTGACTTCTTTTGACTTTTAATTTAATTTAAGGGTATAAATTATATTTTGGTCCCTTAAAATTTTTCTCAGGACAGCAAATTACAGTTTGGTTCTTGAACTTATATTTATTTACGATTTTATCCTTTTCATCCATTTACTCAATTTAATTTCTTTAACAACTATATTAGTGAAAAAATTATAGTTTTGCCCCGACTCTATCACGTAATCAGCTTTTTATCCTTTTTAGGCCTATTAATCATATTTTTCACTTTAAAGGAATGCTCCTTTAATTTCATGCAAAACTTTCTTTATACACAATTTACCTTTTGGTCCTTACGTTCTTACATACTTACAACTTTATCCCCGTTTGACTTATTAATCTTATTTTTCACCTTATTAAATTCTTATTGATATTTTTAATATAAGTACTGCCATAATTAATTTTCTTTTCCAGTTTTCATGGAAAATTATAATTTTGTCCCTAATTATCACAAGTAAAAATCCTCAAACCGGATAAGCAGGACGAGGACTTCAGTGAAGCCAATGTGCTGGGAGGACCGTACAACACATGATACGATATCAGATTTCCCAATGTACCATATAATCTCAATGCACTGGAGGGACCGAACAACCAGGGTACGATACCGATTCTTCGATATACTCATATAATAAGCCGACTATACTGTCATAAATATCATAATCATATCTCATGGTAACAATCTTAATAAGCTCATGGTATCCCATGGAACATATATCCCTATGACTAGTCATACTATCCTAGGGTCTTGGATTACCCGCTGAACACTAAGGGCAGTATCCAATCTTATATCATAGTACATTTTTAATACATTATTTATTCTTATCATATTATATTAATCACCTTATGCTTTCATTTGCATTCGTATAAATGTATTAATCATGAATTCCTCACATATATGTTTATTGCCATAAAAATATAGGTAAATCATGCCATTCATCATATGCATACCATACAGCCTCATGGTACTTTCACATATACATCATATTTTATTTTTTGTATCCATGTCATACATTTTCCTACATTCACTTTAATCACTAATATGATAAAATATATTTAATTTACATCAAAATTCTTAAGTTACTCATACTTTCATCATTATATACAATTGATCATAACTATGTACTCTTGTTATTTTTCATTCTAATCCATTCTAATGTATTCCTTATGCATTTTATTGTCTAATTACCACTAAATACTTTATTAAATATCAAATTTCTTTGAATTCATTTATGGTACATAATTCGGCCACCTAATGTCCCATCATTTCCAACTCGATTTTGTTACTAATTTATGTTGATATTAGATTCATTTATCATTCTCCTAAGTTATATTAATTTATTTCACAATTTCATTACATTATACATATTCTTTCATAATATTACATTATTATGTATTCATGATAAGTGTTATCTTCATACATTTATTCATACTCAATTTATTCTAATTATGTTCCTCTAAATTAATATAGCATATTTTAAGCTTAACTTACTAATTAACATCATTTAATTATTTGGTTCTCCATTATGTGCAATTTGGCTCCTACTCCTTTCCTCACTTATTTATCAATTTCTTCTTAATTTTATGATTATTTCATACCAATTCATCATCTAATTACATAGTCTTAAATTATTTCATACTATTCTTTATATTTACTTAATTACATAATATAAATCTCATTTCAAAATTCATAATTTAAATGAAATAAGGTGTAGTTTGTATCCACTTACCTCTTAGTGGCCTATAACCTTCTATTCCTCCTTCCTCCTTCCTCTCTCTTCCAAGCTTTCTTTTTTTGCCTTTGATTTCTTCTTTGGTTGAATTCTTCATGGTGAATTTTCACCAAATTCTTCCTTCCTTTATACAAAATAACTACATAAACACACCATTCATACCCTTCTTTACCTATTAGAAGCCTTGAATCAATTTAAAAATATTAAATACGCATACCTAAATTTTTATACATAACCTTTGTTTCTTAGTTTATACCACTTTCTCCACCTCAATTGAGCTCTTGACAGCATCATCAATGGAAAGAGAGGTGGTTGGATTTTACTTAAAGAGGTTAAATTTAGGGAGAATCATGGAGGAAGATGTGAGAATATAGAATTTGGTGGGGAAGGCCAATTTTACCAAGAAGAAAAGTGGAGAGGGCTGTGGAATTTTTTGGTCCTCTTCATATTTTTCTACCTTTTTATAGTTCTCCTAATGGGTTGGGCTTGGTCCAACCAAGTGGTTCAACCAAAGCCCAAGCCCAATTTCATTATTTAGCCTATTTATGCCCCAAAATTAATTCTCTCCCTTCCCATGATCAATTCCACACCTGATCAATTCCATCATTCTTAACATAATAAATTATGCCTCCACATAAATTTTAACCCAAATTGGAGTCTATTTTCAGTCCGATTTACCTAAGGTAGTTCGATGAACAAAATCTTGACGTCACCGAAAATTTTATTTTTTTGTACCAATATATTTTACATAACATTTCATGTAAAACTAGAATTTTTGGTGATTTTTATAAGTCATTTGCTAGTTTTAAATTTCCATCAAAACCTTAATCAACCCTTTTCCTCAATTTCTTATCTATTTTTCTGAAACTAGTGTTCTCGTTGTCAGAACGCTTCAAAATTTTACCCTACTTCCATTAGAGTATTCAAAAACACATGATTAAAATTTCATCTCATTCCAATATCGTTTTGGTATACTTTTAATTTCAGCGGTCTAGGCAGTCGGTCTAAAATCCAAAATTCTGAAACTGTTCAAAATTTTATTTTTTGCTTCTAAGACTTTATTTAGGTTATTAGTAATATATTCATGAAATCGGAATAATTTTTGGAGGTTAGTACACAAAATTTGAGTTCGATCAAACCTTTGGTTAATCCTTTTTACGGTATCAAGTAACAACTTCTCTATCCTATTTAAGGGTCTATCTAAACTTATTTTCTTCTCAAATTGTACTACTAAACTCCGTTTAACATCTATTTTCATAAACTATTCTTAGGTTAAACAGCCTGTTGGATCACCCATACTCGGATTATCCTAGCCTGAGCTCGTTTAACCTATACACATTTTCAAATTTTCCTATCCTATGGCTACTTTTTGTGCTCTAGAATATACCAGACATATCAAATGCCAATTTTGAAACATTATAGTACTCCCCCTCTAACAAAAGTTTCGTCCTTGAAATTTACTCAAATAATAAATCAATACACATTGTTAGCTTATAATTCCCTTAAATTTTCATGAAAATAAAAAACTGCAAGTTAGCGACGGACAATTTCGTCGCTAATTACCTATTTTCTGTCGCTAATGTAAATTAGCGACGCTGCGACGAACAGTCGCTAAAAGGCCAGTCGCGAATATATTAGCGACAAAATTCAAAATCAGTCGCTAATTTAGCGACGAAAAATTTCGTGGCTAATTTTTTTCCGTCGCTAATTTATATTCCTAATTAGTCGCCAAATTATAATAATAATAATATTTAGCGACTACATTTTCCGTCGCTAATTATTTTTATAATTATTGCATAATTATAAAAATTTACTATAAAATTTAGCGACGAATATTTGTCGCCAAATGGTCGCTAATAACGTTTGCCCAGTAGCGACAGTTGCTATCGCGAATCCGTCACTAAATTATTGCATAATTTAATTTTTTCCTTTTATTGTTTTTTTAAATTTGCATCCTGTACACAATATAAATAATAATCTTATATTATAAAATTCATATATAATAGATACAAATAAAAATAATATATATATATATATATATATATATATATATATATATATATATATATATATATATATATATATATATATATATATAATTTATAATGAATTCATTACAAATATAGTCAACACATAAAAAATAATATATAAAACAAAGTGCAGTTAAATCAAGCCATTTATTTTTTTAACCTAATTTCTAACAAAAATGGAGCAGGACAGCATCCCTGCAATAGCAAGGACTACTTTAACTACAATCTCAGCTAAGTTGCACTTGCATTGATTCACACTGCAAAACAAAGAAGAAAAATCAACACAAGACACAAATTGAAAAATATACAGCAGCCAAACCATTTTTGAAAGTCAGCATATTTCCTCAAATATGTAAAAGTATATAGGCTTTTGGGACATCTAGCTTCCCATATACAAACCTAATGGTGACATAAAAGAGATGACTGAAAATTTGCCACACAAACACCTTTTTTCCTAGTTCTATATGTTATTCCCGAAATATATTAAAACTCAATGTCTTATGCAATGCCTTGATAATCATTCCATGCAAAAGCACGCATAACATGACACCAGGATTTCATGACAAGAACAAGTGATAATTTTTCTTCAAATTACGACCTAAAAATAAAATCAATTCAGCAGTAATAGAAGTTATAATGAAAGAATTCTACCTAGTAGATGTTTAACCATAACTGCTAGTTTCCGACATTATACACAAAAGGATTTCTGCTAACTAAGCAGATTCTTAGTTACACAGGCTAGTCCTCAACATTTTCTTCCATAGAATAATTTTTTTTAATTTCCATTTTCGGTTTTTTTTAAACAAAAGTGGAACATTTAGAAAATTTGAAATGTGTTCAATTTTTGAAATGAAACACTTTTCAGTGCGTTCACTTGAGAAAAAAAATGAAATAATTCCTCATTTATTTACAAGAAAAGAAAATATTTTCTACGTATTTGAAATCTAAAACACACATATATATAGTAAAAGATAATTCATTTTAATTAAATATTCATGAAAAAAATAAATCAAAGAAATAATAAAAAAATACAATGAACAAATTATTAAGTAATTAAATAAAAAAATCATATTTCTAATTTCTCTTATTGTTATAATAGTTCTACAATCGATCAACAACGACATCTCTAACTATTCACAAAGTTTTTTTCATTTAGCTTTTTAAAAATCATAATCCACTGTTTAATGGCAATAGCAATCCAGCATCCATGGAACTCTACAAAAATCACAATTATAAAATGGTTCTAGTCTAGTTTGTAAATGATTAAGGGGTCAATTTTAAAATTATGAGTGAGGCAGGCAGTCCACAACAAGCAAGGAGAAGAATTTAATGGATAGCTTAGGTAACGGATGTCCCATGTATGAGATGAATCCAAGCTCAGGTAACGGACAGCTAAAACAGATTTAGAAAAGTATGCAAGGTGAATTTAAGAATCTTAGGATGTCTGAAACCTTTTGTACCACACTAGCACTTTCTCACGTCTCCTTGTGCTCTGCATTATCTGGCCTTAAGAGCCCTGTCCTCACATTTAAGCTTCAAAACTCATCCCAAAGTTGTTTGTATATCTTTAAGTATATAAATATATGCATTTATGTTATATCTAACGCATTTCATTCGAATATGGAGTCTATTTGTTTCATAGTAAAATCAATTGAAACTCAAACTGCTTGCATAAACATTATGAACTAATTGTACATGTGAAATAATTTCTGAAATTGCCAGCTATGAAATTTTTCAGAACAAAATGCTCCTTGGAAAGTTTCACATGCCAAAAATATGTTTTATATTTCAAGTTTCACAAATTTATATTTCTAATCGTGTCTTCAACTTAGAAGGCATGGATATAGGCAACAAGAACTAAAGGGGTAGTGGTTATAACTAGAAATCACTATCTATTGAAGTTGCTGTGTGGAATCCAAAAGTATTTTTGCTTACCTCAATAGTAAATCCAAAATTATCACTTATTCTTGTCAATAGTTAAAAGCCAAAGTAGCCAATTAATAGAAGCTGGAAGACCTATCACTAGGTCTTGTATTTAGTAAATAAGGAATGTCATGAGTCTAGGCATGAAATCTGAAACATAACAAAAGGTATCCAATCAGCTTGTCAATTACTAAGAACTAGTGCTTGTCATATAATTTAGTAACAAGTAAAAGTAGAACTAGTGCTTGTCAACCATGTAATTTGAGGGTTTCTCCTGCAAAATTAACGTAAGACAATGAACTCCAATTCAAAATGAACCCTATTCCTGCATCCATAATAATGGCCCACATATTTACAGCTGAAGCCACACAGTCGATATACAAACCATCTTCCTTCCCTTTCTCTACATGCTGATCAAATCTTGAACCCATAACATTTTTGTAGTGTCAAGTTGTCATTTTCATGTCATGACATGTTTCAAATTACTTGATAAATAATATATGTCTATGATATATGGCATCCTTGCTACTATAAGCGGTTATTTCGCATAACAGAAGATTTACCATCATTTCCCAATTATAATCAAGAAATAAGGAGAGTCAAATATTCTTTATGTCCTTATGTGTATTTTGCTTGCTACAACTGGCTAAACCCAGACTGTATGTCAATTTTTAATTAGTATATCCCGAACTGTAATCAGCCTTGCACTTATTGGCACTAGGGTCCTTAATCTTGATCCTCTTTTGTCTTTTTATGACCTTTACTCACTGTATATGTTTGAAGTCTAAATCATGTTTCAATTACGAATGCTATTTCATGAGTTGTAGTTATTACTATACCTATAAGAAAGTTGGGCCTAAAATCACTGGTATAGCAAACTTGCCACCATCCAAAAAATACAGAATGTGCAACCGTATGACTATATAAATAGTCAATGCATATATGTATTGTATCATATATATATGTATAAATATACTATATAAATATCTGACTGACTGCATGTATACACGATATATATGTGTGTATTACCATGAGATGCAAATGCATATGCAAGCAATCTAAATATCGAGTTGGCGGTAATGTATGCTAACGGAATGAACAAGATTAACCAATGAGAGTCATCTAGTTAACTGTCGAACTGGTTGGGCCCCGCTTCTACTATTATTATTTTGCATTTCTTTTTGTTCTCACCTAATTCAAAAGCCATAACATAACTGTCAATTGAAATATTGGAAGGGGACAGGTAACATCAAATCTTAAGTTCACTTTTTCGTATGGCATGTACATAAGTTATTTTTTAACAATCATTTACTCCTATACACCCACTTCGATCTTAGAAGCACCTAAACCTTGCTCTGATACCATTAAATGTAACACCCTACATTCATTCATAATTTCCATATACTATATAGAATTAATATACAGTCATCCACATAATATTCCCATGCACAGATGCTAGTACACATAATATTAATTACTTATACAATAATAACCATAATTATTACATATCAGATGCCAAATACAAATCAAATTGCCTCAACTTATGTGGTCCCAAAAGTCTTTATGTACATGCCTTATCATTCTTTCTTCTTCATGTTCCCAATTTCTATTCCTATGCACAGTCAACAAATAGCATGCTAAGCAATATTATTGCCTAGTGATGGATACAACTACACAAAATTTCATCCAAATAAATTTATTTATTTTTTATTTTTATATTCTAGTTGTATTCATTTCCTTATTTAACTCATTATATATTTATATAGCTATATTATTTGTAATATCACTTTTATCCATGTTACTTATATACCCATAAATTTTTTTCAGTCAACTTAATTCTTTTTTTATATGAAGATGAAAAAAGAATGCAAATTACAATCTAATAACTCTAGGTGTCAGAGCACCCATACTATCATTGAATAAGATCTCCCTCAAACCAGCTAGATAGTTGAGGTGCCAAATAAACGGGTTATCCGAGGTTTAAGTCCAAAAAGCAAGATAGTCAACTGCCTTGTTGGCTTCTCTAAAGATATGGGAGACCTTTAGGTGCCAATCATGACAGAGAAGGTTCTTGATACACGAGATAATGTTACTATAAGAAGGGAGAGGCTGAAGCTCTTTAGTGATGATATTGACAACACTAATGTTGTCCACTTGTAAGTTGATCTTGTGCCAACCTCTCTTTCAGGCTTCTTAAAGGCCAATAAGCACTCCCAAAAGCTTAGTTATGAAGGCATTTCTGCCATGGACAAAGGCAGAGAAACCTCCTAGCCATATGCCTAGCGAATCTCTAAAAACTCCACCCGAAGTAACACAAGGGAGGTTTTTATTATAAGATCCATCAGTGTTCAAAGTTACCCAATCCTGGGTTGCTTCTTTCCAACCAACAAGGATCTCTTGCTCTTCACCAGTCTTGTGACCAACAGCATCCATGTTCTCTTTGGCATCTATGAAAGCGGAACAAGCAGAAAAAAATGTTTTTTTAATAGAGATTGATACTGAGCGGTTGTTAAAGAGTCTATTATTTTGCCATTTCCAAAGCCACCAATAGGTATAACCAAATAAGAGCTTCCAAGGAATATAGCCCAATTGAAAGCCTGTAGTCAAGTTGCTTTCTAACCAGTTATGCAAGTTTAGAGAGAAGAATGCAACAAGCTGGTGTAGGGTAGTAGCACATCCCAAAGCGATTTAGCTATTGGGTAGTCTCACATTATGTGAAGAATGGTTTTTGTACCTGTGAGACAAGTTAAACAGCCACCAATAGCAAATATGTGGCACCTTGACCTTTTCATATTAGTAAGAAGTATTTGGAGAAATAAAATCCAAAGAAAAACTCGAATCTTTGAGGCCATTGCTAGTCCCAACAGAGTTTCCAGTTAATAGCATCAAGACTTAAGGAGCTGTGATCAAGAAGGCAGTAAGCTGATTTAATAGAAAAAATACCTGAATTCAATGGTAACCACACCAGCATCTCAGCCCCTAATCCATCTTCTGGAGGTAAGGACAATTTAATCAAGTTGCATATATGGTCACTCAAGAATCTCTCAAAGGTTTCACGCCACCAGTCGACATTACTATCAAACATGTCTTTGACAGTAAAATGTAAGATGTTAATCCAGTCCAAAGATTAATGGAGATCTTGAGGAACATGAAGGTGAAGGGGACCAGCCTCTGACCAATTGTCGTACCAAAAAGAGACCGAGTGCCTATTATTCACAGCCCAGCATATGTTCATTCTGAATGAAGGCCAAAAACAAGAGATGTTTCTCTAAAGAACATACCCTATTTAAAAAAAAATTGCCGGCCAACCCTACTGGGGAAGATAGTATTTCAACTTGAAAATACTAGTCCATAAAGACTTCTCATCATGGATTAGACTCCAAATTATCTTCATGGTGAAAGCATCATTGCAAGTTTTGTTTTTCTTATCCTAGCTCCTCCTTGCTCCACTAGTTTACAGAGATTGTCCCATTTAATTAAATGGACTTTCCTAGTGTCATCTGAAGAACCCCATATGAAATTTCTACAATTTCTTTCAATAATCTCACAAGTGCTAATTGGGAGAGAAGCAGTCTACATAACTAGAGTTATTTGTCCTGCTAATGAAAGAATTTTAGACTTCCAAATAGAGAGTTTGCTTTTGACTTTATCAACCAAGTAGGAATAAAGTTTAATCACTACTCTGCCGTGCACAATAAGAGTTCCAAGATATAGATCAAGATCGTTAGTTAAGTGAATTCCTGATTTCCTTTGCAGTTTATTAACCAAAGAACGATTAATATTCCTTGAAACACAAAAAGCTAATTTTGTCTTATTGACCAAGTGACCTGAACAAATGTAGAAGTCATCTAAAACTCCATTTATCACATTTATTTGATTGACTGAAGTCTCAGTAAAAAGGATGAGAGCATCGACAAAGAACAGATGGGATAAGGGAGGGCCTCATCGATTAAGCAAGATAGGTTTCCAAAACCCTTCTCTAACCACCTTTTCAATGCCATAAGCAAGTCTTTCCATGCATAGAACAAACAAATAAGGAGAGAGAGGGTCACCTTGATGGACTCCTCGAGAGGGAGAGAAACCCTCTGTAAGGCTACCATTCCAGATTACTTTACAGCTACTAGTAGACCAGCTCCATAGGCAAACCTGCATCTATCAAAGTGTCAAAAAAGAAATCCCAATGAAGATTATCATAAGCTTTATCAAGATCTATTTTGATCATCATCCATCTTTTTTGACATGTCTTCTTTCTCATCGAGTGCACGACTTTTTGGACAATTATAACATTGTCAGTAATCTAGCAACCTGGGATGAAGCTAGCTTGATGATCTCCCATAAGGGTGTGTAAAAGGGGCTTGACTCTATTGGTAACCACCTTTATTAAAATTTTGTAGAGAACTAGAAGCAGGCGAATAGGTCTCAAATTGTTCATAGTTGAGGGTCTATTCTTTTTAGGCACGAGACAAATTAAAGTCATACAGAGATAAGGGTCTACCACTTTTCCTTTTAAAGCCTCCTCCACAAACTGAAAAACTGAGTATTTTGTGATATCCCAATATTTTTGGAAAAATATAGGGTTTAAGCCATCAATACCTAGGGCTTTCAGCGGCTTAATGCTTAAGATAACTTCATGAAGTTTTTTAAAGGTTAAGGGAGTATTCATAATGCTTAAGGCTGAGGCAGGCAAATGAGGGAATTTATTGCGAATGGGATAAATAGGGATAACCTGGTGATCTTCAGAGTAAATGGTGCTGAAGAAATTGAGCACATGCTTCTTAAGAAAGTCTTAATCAAAGGACTAAACACCATCTGCAACCATTAACCTATTGATGAGGCTTTTATGCCTTTTGATATGAACTTTGTTATGGAAGAAGCTTGTATTTTTATTACCTGCTAAGAGCCAATCAACATTAGCTTTTTGTTTCCAGTAGGCTTCCTCTTGCAGAAGGATATTTTTTTAGTTCCATTCTAAGTTCACTACCTAATTTTTCAAGGAAAGTAGACTTAGAATGTTCCATGTAGCGATCAATCCATGCAATTCTAGACAAAATATTTTTCTTTCTATATGTGAAACAATTAAAAAAATTCTTGCTCCAGTTGGTGGTTTTGCATTGAAACTCCTTAATAATGTTAACCAAACTGCCATTATTATTCAAACTATTTTTCACAAATTCATGAAAATCTTTGTGAAAGATCCAAGAGGCATTAAATCTTAAGCGACGCTTGGATGGTTTGGAATAACTACTCAACAAAGAAAGAAGAATTGGTCTATGATCGAATTTTAATCTTGGCAGATGGGACATTTTAGAGTTTGAGAATTTCTCCATCTAATTTAGACTGCAAATAGCCCGATCTAATCTCTCCATCACCAGTCCTCTACGCCAAGTAAATTTTTGACCAGTAAATCCCATATCTATAAGGTTACACGTCAAAAGACACTGAGAAAAGAAAGGATAAGGCTTGCTCCCTCTAAGAGAGCCACCCATCTTCTCCGAGGAGTATAAGAACGAGTTGAAGTCTCCCATTACAACCCAAGGGTCTAGAGTTATTTGGGCAATACAAACCAGCTCCTCCTATAAATTTTTCCTTCTAGCTGGGGAAGGGTCTCCATAAATAGCAGTTAGCCAAAAGGAAGACAAGTTCATATGTGTCATTTGAAATTGACAAGTTGGTAAGAGCAGCTCTGCACCCTAATATCAATATCAGTAGCCTAAAACACCCATATACCACCTGAAAAACCCAAGGCCTCAACACGAAAAAAGTGAATAAAACCCAAATTTTGATGACTTTATCAGTAATGACTCTACTAATTTTAGTTTCCAGCAAAATAAGGATGAACACCTTGGACAACTTAACTCAATTCTAAGTAATAGCTATAAAATTGTTACTGCCAGCTCCCTGGCAATTCCAAGCTAAAATATTTAAATCCATAAAAAAAAAGAGAGAGGAAAGGTTAAAGAGCAAACTCTTATTTAGCGGAGTGCTCACCCAAACTAGGAACTTTATCATTCTTACTTGGAGACTGCTAAAGAGCCCCATTCAAAAACTCCATTATGAGTTCTATTGAATCGCCTATTTTCAAGCTGCCACCTTTATTCTTTTTCTTGTTTTTGTAGAGGGTTGTGTCCCGGATATGTAACACCCCAAAAATTTCCGATCGCGTGAATAGTACTTCTCGAGGTGAATAGTGCCACCCGGGGCCCACCAGGCCCATAAAATTTTTTTCTTCACCATTGGAAAGTATTATTCATAACGAATCTGGTGTTATAATTTGGGCTAAAATTGAGTTCAAATAGGTCTTCAAAAAGGGAAAAATAAAATAATTAATTGGACCGATATAGTTGACTGGGAACTTTGACTGACTTAAAAATATTTCCTGGACTTCATAAAATTATTATGATTGCACCAATTGACTAGAAATTATGTATATGAATTTTTGGAATGATAAAATAAATTTTTTGAAGACTTTGAAAATTCAGCTTTCGGACTGATTAAAATTTACATTCGGGGCTAGTTTGATATCGAAACGACCTCGAATTGACCCAAAATTTTAAGCATGGCCTAATTAATATTTTTAGAAATTTTTGCTATAATTTTTTTCAAAAATTGACAACTAAAAGTGTATTGACCAATTAAATTGTGACATGTGACATTAGATCCACTTAGGACTTTATTGTTTTTGTCCTAAAGTAGGTAGCCAACTAATTTTAATTAAGAGATTTTTATCTCTTTAGTTGGACGACCAAGGCCATTTCTTTTCCCTTTGCCGTGGCTTCTTCTTCTTCTTCTCCTTCTTCATTTTGTTCTTTGTTTTCTAAGCCAAATTCACAAATTTCTCAACCCTCATCTAAAATTAAATTTTCTAATCTTGCTTCCCTTCACCTTTGGTTGCTTTTGGTGGTGAAAGAATGTGAATAAAGTCTAATTCTTCAAGTAGTTAAATTGGTGAGTTGGGAAAAATTTAGTTTTATTTGATAATTAGAGTAATTAAGTGTTAATTATAGTATTGTGAGTATTATTTGAGCAAAAATTTGACTTAATCTATGGTGATTTTGGCCATGAAATTGCTGCCAATTGAAGAGCAAGGAGAGAGAAGCAAACCAACCAAAAATAAGGGGAAAGACAAGATTATTGAGTGATTTTGTAAGTGAATAATTTTAAACCCTTTAATTTCACAATATATATGTTGTATATATAATTAGAAAAAAAATTTAAGTTAATTATTAATTACGAATTAATTATGAAATTGGACTTAGAATTGTGCAATTAGAAGATTTATTAGTGAAATTATGGTATTTAATTAAAATTTAGACAAGTTAAATTTTTAGGGAAATTTTTGGTTACAAAAAAATTTAGGGACTAAAATGAAATTTTCCGGATTAAATTGAAATAAATGAAAAATAGATGATTTTATGTTTAGTGTGATTAATTTGAGTAGAAAATATAATGTATAAGGAAATTGAAATAAGGTAACCGAATAGGAACCTTAAGAAAATTTGTGAAATTTTGAGATATAAATTGGCATAAATGCAAAATAGAATATAATTAATTTATATGACATGTAAGGAGCATGTATTGAAAAAGAAAGTAATAAATAAATTAAATAAATAAAATAATGGTAATTGAATTGTATTATTTTAATTGAAAAACTGGTATATTCGAAATACTGAGACTGTTTTCAATAATGAAAACTAATTATTACTATGAATCGGTAATGATGCATTATTGTAAATTGTGTTAAATTGTAATTGTATTTTGCCCTTAGTATTATGTGTGAAATCAAAAATTAGGATGTACATGGCTAGCCATAGGGACATTTCTGTAACCGCGGTAGCAAGTCATGGTGACTTGCATAGTGGTAACCTTAATATGGTTTCACGTCTGTATTGGAGTGTTTGGGGAAAATGAAAAAGAAAGAAAGGAAAAAAATAATAATATGTGTGTAATTGATACTACCGGAGTACTGGGACCTATAAGGTCCGTAGTTCCGCTCATTCTAATTAGTGATATATTTCCATGCTATACTAGGGGCAAGAGAATTAAAATACTGTATTGACTAAAGCATAAAAATATACTGTATGAGCAAGAGAATTAAAATACTGTATTGACTAAAGCATAAAAAAGATATTGTACGAGCAAGAGAATTAAAATACTGTATTGACTAAAGTATAAAAAGATACTGTATGAGCAATAGTATTAAAATACTGTATTGACTAAAGATACTGTATGGGTAAAAATGTGAAACTTGAAAAGCAAGAATAAACTACTGTTGGGACAAAAGCATACTGAAAAATAAGGGTAAAAGTTTAAAAGAATGGATAAACAAAGAAAGTAGGACAAAAGTGCATATTTAAAACTTTAGGGACTAAAGTGAAAATTTATCCCTATAGTGAAAAATTCAAGTTAAAGTGATAGAATTTGAGAATGAAACTTGAAAAACTATAATTGAGAATGAATTTCTCAAGCAAGGGTAAAATAGTAATTTTGTCAATAAAAGTGACATTTAGAAATTAATCGAAAAATGTTTGTCTTATAATGAAATACAACTATGAAGAATATGTGAATGAGCTGTAGTGAAATTCTGGGGTTTCAAGTTTATGTTCACCACTAAGTACTTTTGTACTTAGCGTGTGGTTTTGTACTGCACGCAGGAGACAAAGACTGAGTTCGCGCTGGAAGAAAATCAGTATTAAAAGGATCCAGCATTTTTGGTGGTTTTGTGGAGACTGTTCATATAAATGTTGCCTTATAGGACAACATGGCTAGTTTTTAGACTGTATATAGTTTTGGACTTATACATATGTTATGTATTGTATATATGTATGGTTATATGTAAAATTATTGGAAATGACTGTTGTTCTGTATTTGGCTGATCTTGTGGAGTATATATTTAGATTGTGAAGGTTGGGTTGGATATTGTGAACCTTTTGGGAGTATTTTATGACTATTACAGGAAGGCAGAATTTGGGTTTCAACCGTTATACTGCCCAAATTTTTATAGATTAATTAATAAGATATTTTAAAAAGTGGGACCCACGACTTAATGGTTAAAATATTGAATGCTACCAATTGATAATTTAATAATAATTTATGGACCACCGCAATGTAGAGTGACACCAATATTCAGACCAATGTCCGGCTATCGGGTGTTACAGGATATTTTTTAGTAAACCATTATCTGGTGGTCTGCCTCTAATATTGAGGCCGCTTTTGAGTCTGGGGCTTTGAATCAGAATTTTGTCTGGGCTAGCATGTGATGATTCGAAATTCATCTTGATCGAGTATGGTACTGAGACATCTATATGGTTAGCCTGGTCCAGATCTTCAGAAACAACATTCTTCACCTTGTCCAGATTGTCGACTTTCCTTTGCTTATTAAAGGATATAGCAGTATTTGTGGCAAATAGAGTGGCGGCCATATTAGTGTCTACGTTTTCCTTGCCTGACCTTTGTCTCTATTTTATGAAAAGGGTCCATGTCTGGTCTTTAGATCTTCTTTCACAGGTGTCATTATCAATGAATCATCAATCGAAGACTTTATGAACAAGATGTTTGTATGGACATTTATATTTCCATAGTTGGTAGTGTTTGATTTTGTGTATGTCTCATCGCAATTCAGCTTTTGTTGGTCAGGTTCTACGGTTGGTGGGCTTGGGGAAAAGTTTTGTCTTTCTTCTTTATTTAGGTCTATGAGGGTTGAAAATCTTAAGCCCAGACTGTATTTTGTAATATCCCCTGTTCTAATCCCTTGTGTACCATAACCCTTTGAGGGTCTTCTACCCTTTTTCTGTACAACCATCCATGGCCTGAAATTAGTACCTCTATCGACCTCATTTTGCTTGGAGATACCATCCTTTATAAGTTCTGCATTATTATCTGTAGTACCAATGTCACTATTAATCATTTTATGGGGAAACTCCGTTGAAAATGCATCTGTGCACTAATCTTTTAGGTGACCATACTTGCCGCAGGAAAAACAAATTTTGTACAGACCCACATATTCTATATTGAATATTCTATCTTTTATCTGTATTTGAGAAACCAGTGGCTTGGTGAGGTCTAGTTCAACAACCATTTGAGCGAATTTAGCTCGTTTTGTGATGGAGGTGTTGTAGTTTATTTTAACCATCTTTCTGATTTTGGCTCCAATTTGTCTCCGCACTCGTTTATGGTAGATGTGCAAAGGAAATTCAAGAAATCTAACCAAAGCAACAACTAAGGTGAGAGCTTCATTGTCTATTGAAAACCCAGTATGCCAAGGTTGAACTGTGAGATAGTGACCTAAGATTACCCAGGGACCTCCCAAGAGCACATTTACATAGTCTTCCATCATGGCGAAGTAAATGAGAAAGAAATTGTTGTCTAGATCTATTACCTTATAACTTCCTTTAGGGGACTAGAGAGTTTCGATTCAGTTCCTAGTACTTTGTAGCTAATATACCTACCCAAAAGCCTCACTACCCCTGATTTCTTCCAGGGTCTTGCTACTTGATTCTCCAATTATTCTTAGACATCTAATTTTAAGAGGCCATCCTCAATTGAAATCAATATCTATTCATCCTCTCCCTGTTCTTTATCAGAGTCCAGATCTGAGTCACTGAGTGCATTTTCTCTCTCCTCATCTTCATCTAGATCGGAGTCCTAAGCATTGCTGTCTTGTTGAGCTGATAACACATAGTTCCCAAATCTTCGCGTGGCATTACATAGTAAGGCATCACGAAAGGATAACGTCATGTTTTCTGCACCATTTTGCTCCCAGTTATGGGGTTCATCTAGATCAATTGACATAGTGTCTTCATCTTTGTGCTTTTTGACTTGTCTTTCATCAGGCGGTGTCGGTGGTGGAGCCTTCTCAATTACAGGCAAGACCTCACAGGAGGCGAGAGCTTCAGCTGACATGGTTTTTTTTTCTCTTATTTTCTAAACATGAAAAAGCAATCAACTTAATTCTTTTGTTGTCTTCTCTCTCATATTTACTATTTCAATTCAAGATCTTACTTTTTAAATAATTCTTACCATGAAATTTTATTTCATTTTAGTCCTCAACAGATTTCAATTTTACCCTTAATTTTCTTAACTTTTGACCAATTTACAAATTTATTTTAATTGTACTCAATTTACTCAAATTCATCTTTCGGTCCAAATTATAATTTTAATTTCCATTAACCAATTTATCAGTAATCTCTTTATTATATTTTATATCTTATTTTACAATCAAGTTCTTCCCATTATTCTTTTATACAAAATAAATTATGAATTATTTTCTTGTTTTGATCTTATTTTCTTAATTTTACTATTTGGCCTCTGAATTTGTGATTTATTTTGAATAACTGTTATTTAAATTCTGACCCCTTTTTTTATTGAATTTCATATTCACTTTTTTTTTTCTTACTAACTTTCATATAATTTATACTTGAATGACAATTTTCAATTAAGCCTTTAAAGTTTTATTCGTCGCGTTTAACTTAAATTTATTTTCTCTTTTGACTTGTTTAACTTTTTTTGCTTTTACTTTTCTTAATGCACCTTTCCTTATTAAATTACGCTTATTCCTGTACTTCGGTAGAAAATTTGCAACTTGATCCCTAAAACTTCTTTTTTATTTTAATTTAACTTATTTAACTTTGATTTTGACCATTCAAATTTTATTTAACTTTTCATTTTCTTAAGTTGACAAATTTGTCTTTCGGTCATCGTACATGTTCCTAGGATGGCAGTTTTCATTTTGGTCCTCATGACTCATTATTTATGATTTCACCCTTTCGAAATATTAAATCCAATTAATTTTCCAAATCACTATTTTAAATATCAAAATTTCTTCTAATTACTTTAATAATTATTTTTCTTGCTAAATTTTATTTATTTCAAAAATTAGGTGAAAAATTTCAACTACGTCCCTGAGGTTTGACTTTAACTGTATTTTGACCACATTGACCTCAATTTTGATCAATTTGACTTCCTTTGACTTTTAATTTAATTTAAGAGCATTAATAACATTTTGGTCCCTTAAAATTTTTCTCAAGATGGCAAATTACAATTTAGTCCCTGAACTTATGTTTATTTATGATTTTACTCTTTTCATACATTTACTCAATTTGATTTCTTTAACCACTATATTAGTGGAAAAATTATAGTTTTACCCCTACTCTATCACGTAATCATCTTTTTATTCTTTTTAAGTCTATTAATCATATTTTTTACTTTAATGCTTCTTTAATTTCATGCAAAACTTTATTTATATACAATTTATATTTTGGTCCTTACGTTCTTACATACTTACCATTTTACCCCTGTTTGACTTATTAATCTTATTTTTTATCTTATTAAATTCTTATTGATATTTTTAATATTTGTATTGCCATAATCATTTTTCTTTTCCAGTTTACATGGAAAATTACAATTTTGTCCTTACTTGTCACCGGTGGAAATCCTCGAATCGGATAAGCAGGATAAAGACTTTAGTGAAGCCAATGTGGTAGAGGGATCATACAACACGGGGTACGATACCAGATTTTTCAGTATACCATATAATCTTAATGCACTGAAGGGATCGTACAACTAGGGTACGATATTGATTCTCCGGTATACTCATATAATAAGCCGCTTATACTTTCATATATATCATAGTCATATCTCATGGTAACAATCTCAATAAACTCATGGTATCCCGCGAAACATATATCCTTACAGCTAGCCATACTATCTTAGGATCCCGAATTATCCACTGAACACTAAAGGCTGTATTCAATCTCATATCACATTACATTTTTATAACATTATTTATTCTTATCATATTATATTAATCACCTTATGCTTTTACTTGCATTCGTATAAGCTTATTAACCATGAATTCCTCACATATATGTTTATTGCCATAAAAATATAGCAAAATCATGCCATTCATCAAATACATACCATTATCCTCATGGTACTTTCACATATACATCATAATTTATTTTCTTTATCCATGTCATACATTTTCCAACATTCACTTTAATCACTAATATGATAAAATATATTTAATTTACATCAAAATTCTTAAGTTACTCATGCTTCCATCATTATATACAATTGATCATAACTATGTACTCTTTGGCTGAGTTCTTTATGGTGAATTCTTGCCAACTTCTTCCTTCCTTTATACAAAATAACTATATAAACACACCCTCTATACCATAATTTATCTATTATAAGTCTTGAATCAATTTAAAAATATTAAATATGCATACCTAAATTTTTATACATAACCTTTATTTCTTGGTTTATACCACTTTCTCCATCTCAATTGAGCTCTTGAGACCATTATCAGTGGAAAGAGGGGTTGGATTTTACTTAGGGAGGTTAAATTTAGGGAGAATTATGGAGGAAGATGGGAGAAGAATATAGAAGTTTGTGGGGAAGGCCAATTTGGCCAAAAAGAGAAGCGGAGAGGGCTGTAGAATTTTCCGTTCCTCTTCAGATTTTTCTACCTTTTTATAGTTATCCTAATGGGTTGGGCTTGGTTCAACCAAGTGGTTCAACCAAAGCCCAAGCCCAATTTCATTATTTAGCCTATTTATGTCCCAAAATTAATTCTCTCCCTTCCTATGATCAATCCCACTCTTGATCAATTCCATCATTTTTTACATAATAAAGTATGCCTCCACATAAATTTTCATCCCAATTGAAGTGCATTTTTAGTCTAATTCACCCAAGGCAGTCCGATAAGCAAAATCTTAGCATCACTAGAAAATTTAATTTTTTGTACCAATATATTTTACATATAATTTCATGTAGAACTGAAAAGTTTGGTAATTTTTAGAAGTCATTTGTTATTTTTAAATTTTCATCGAAACCTTAATTAGCTATTTTCTAAGTTTCTTGCCCATTTTTCTAAAACTTGTGTTTCTGTTGTCAAAACGCTTCGAAATTTTACCCCATATCCACTAGAGTATTTAATAACACATGATTAAAATTTTATCTCATTTCAATATCATTTTGGTATGTTTCTGGCTTTAACTGCCTAAGCAACTGACCCGAAATCTAAAATTTTGAAACTGCCCAAAAATTTATTTTTTTGCTTCTAATAGTTTATTTAGGTTATTAGTAATATATTTATGAAAATTCAATAATTTTCAAAGGTCGGTACACAAATTTTGAGTCTGGTCAAACCTTTAGTCAATCTTTTTTACGGTATCAAGTAACAACTTCTCTATCCTGTTTAAGGGTCTATCTAAACTCATTTTCTTCACAAGTTGTACCAATGAACTTCATTTAATACCTATTTTTATAAGCTATTTTTAGGTCAAACTGCCCGTCGAATCACCCATCCTCGGATTATCCTAGCCCAAGCTCATTTAACCATACATATTTTCAAATTTTCCTATCCTTTACAACTTTGATTACTTCGAAAACTATCCTGTGGCTATTTTTTGTGCTCTAGAATACACCAAACATGTCAAACACCAATTTTGGGACATTACAAAGGGTATCTACCTAGATAGGAAGGTGGCCTATGACATACATATGGCCACGAAAAATGATGGATGCGACCTTCAATCTAGCCAGGGAGATACCAAATCATGAGCCATATCCAGACCATGAGCCACAACCACATCATGAGCATAAGCCCGCTGATGATTAGTAGATGGAGGGTGTTATTAAGCCAGGACTCAAAGGGGATAAAGAGGTCCCTTTGACAGATTATTTAGCAGGAGAGGCCTGCCAGGAACCAATTATATCACCCACTATACAGAGTTTTCTATCTTTTAGCTGGAGTTTCCTCCTAAGGATTATGGTCATCCTAGTGCATCATCATCCTTCGCACCACCCCTGCCTCAACCAATGACCTTTGCAGCCCTGTGGGATGCCATATTGCAGGGTATTCAGAGTATAACTATGACTTAGACTGCTATGGCCATAGATATACAGGCGATGTGCCAAGAGTAGGTTAGGTAGCATGAAGCATATATAAAGAGATTTGATGACATTGATGCTCGCCAGCGACAGTTCATAGCTGACCTAGGTAGGATAAAGATTTGGGTCCACAATATGGATATGAGTGTTCAAAAGGCTATAGAGAGATCAAAACACTGGAGACTGCATTCCTTACTGCCAGTGAGACACTCAAGGAGGCTAGAGATGAGATTAAAAAGAGGATCGATAAGTTAGACATCGATTTCATAGCCTATATGACAAGTATATATGGGACTATTGTAGGACATTTTGTGGCACCGACAACTGAGTTGGATGGCATCTAAGGGGAGATGAACTGCCTTGTAGGTTATATTAATGAGTCTTTCCATCCCGTCATTGTTCACCCTCCAGGCCCTACGTAACTAAGCCCATCTTCCCCTCAGGCATCGAGCCCCTATTCTATAAACACCATTCTAGTTCTCCACCCGAAGGGCCTACTAACTATGGCCTACATTGAGGCTCTTTGATTTTAAGGAGATGATGACATTTACACCTATTCTTATATCACACACAGCTTACATACGTTCACACATTTGGATATTTGTTATAGGACATTTATGTTGTTTTTACATTTGGATATTTGTGTTGTTTTTTACATTTGGATGTTTGCTTTGGATTTGTTAGGACTGTTCCTTTGAATTTATTTTGGGATTATTATTTGTTTTTTATGATTGATGTAGATTATTTACTAGCCTATGCGATGCATTTTACTATAGACTGATATTACTGGCTCATTACAGGTTAAGCATAATTTTAAAATACTCCAATCACATGACAAAAGTAATTGGTTAATAATGAACTATATGTTACAATTCTAAATCGACAATGGACTTAAAAAAATTTACATATCATATTGCTAAATAAAATAAAATAATAAATATAAATTATTATCTTATCAAGCCACGCAAAGCGCAATAAACTTCAATCTAATTTTTTAACACTGCAGATACAGGATAATCAAAATTTAACTGGCTATACAACATTAATCGGTGCAACCTCACGAGTGCCACTTGCAATGGTACTCCTTTTATTACAGGGGGCAAGTGGTCATACGAGTTAACTCCAGATCCAAGCTACACCAACACCAACATGCATAAAATTTTTGCAAATCAAAGAAAGGTATAGCCACAGAGTGGAATCACCTCAAGGTATAGCTACAAAGTGGAATCACCTTAAGGTATAACCATAAAGTAAAATTGCCTCAAGGTATAACCACATAGTGGAGTCACCTCAAGGTATAGCCACAGAGTAGGATCGCCTCCAAATTAAGGTATAACCATAGAATGGGATCACCTTCAAATCAAGATATATCCACAGAGTGGGATCATCTTCAAATCAAGGTATAGCCACATAGTGGGATTGCCTTCAAGTTGGGGTATAACAGCAGAAGTGAAATGCCTCTGAACCAGAAAATGCACCACAGGTTGGCATATATCACCAATTAAGCCTTCTTAAGAAGCAAATAGGGAGATTGCCTCCTCAAGTAAGCGTCTCTCTCTCCTTTACTCTAAACTTTAGCTCCTCTAGACTTTCATATGCACTAGCCTCCCCAAAGTTAGGGATAAATATAAACACTCGGTCTTGAGGAGGCTTTTATTAGGGTTACCTAATAAGGAAATTTTCTCCTTAAAAGATGGCATATCAAGGATGGTGAATTCTTCTTGTGTTGAAATCCTTTTTTTGAAAATTATTTTAAAGTATTTTTATGTTTGATTTAAGCAACCGAGTAGAGAAAAGGGTTAAACGATGAGAAATATCCTTGGTTGAGGTTTAAAATTAAATTAGGCAAGTTTTAAGCCTTGCGCACCTATGCAATGGGCTTGTACACCCTCGTACACTGAGGAAATCTCATTATTTGGCCTAGTTGATAGGTTTTTTCCATTTTCAAGTTTGCAGAGCCTTACACAATGGAAGTATGGATGTGCATAACAAGATTCTTGCCTTTTTAGGCAAGTGCCCTTAGGTACTTGAGATACACGCCCGTACACTCTTAATGGTACAGCTATACAAACCAAAAGTGGGTGAATTTGTAGAAGCAAGTCGATAAGTGGGTTGACTTATGTGCATGTACACCTGTAAAAAACACCCTGTACGCCCATGCATTCATCCTTATATAAGGAACTGGCCGATTGCTTTGTAAGGGGTTGGAGAATTTGATTTTGAAAGTTAGCACTTTCTTCATAAAGGCTTTCAAAAGTTTGTAAGTGAAAAAAGGTTGTTTTTGGCATTTAACTTTTTATATTTTCCAACTGTTTTTTATTGTTTTAACATAAGAAGGGTTCACGGATCCAACATTCAATGATTTAATCAAGTAAGTACACTAGAGGTAATATAAAAAGCCTTTCTCATTAGTTTAATCATCACAAGTTCTAGTCGTTAATTTTAGTTTTTGCACAATTAATGCATATTAATCCCTGCTAGATTTAGGTTATGAAATCCTTTTTAAGGGTATATTGCCATGTGATAGAAATTATCACTATAAAAAAATTGCCAATTTGTGATGACAATTTCCATCGCTAAATGACCATGTTTCGTCGTGAATCTGTTTTAGTGACTAAGAAACGAACAATCGCGAATAATCTAGTCGTTAAATTATTTACGACATAATCATAAAACAGTCGCTAATTTCTATTTATTTTAGGGAGTTTTTGAGTCCCATTAAAACTCTCCTTTTTAAGATTCAAGAAATTTCAAAACTCATATTTTTAAGGCTTAAATCCCTAATCTAATCCCTAAAGATTATATTATACTTGAGATAAAAATATCTAAAAAATCCCTCATGTTTTGCCTAAAAAATATGGGAAGTAAATCTAGAAATTACACAATGGATGGGCAGGGTGTCTATCATAGGGTGTCTATCACAATGGAAAGGCAGCTCATCTATCACCATAGATAGGCAGGGTATCTATCACTACAGACGGGCAACCCGTCTGTCAATGGAAAGAAGGTGATTTTTTCCATTAAAAGCTTATTTTAGCCTCAAAAAAATACAAAAATATAAAACTCAATAAAAACCTTAAAAATTTTATCAAAATAAAGGTTAATACATAAAATTTTCATTTTTAATATGTAATACGAATGATGCTTCCTCATCGGGTAACTCCTATTTAAGCTACCTCAGGATTCGATATTTACAGATGGCACAAAGAGATCTAGATATAGAACGAGAATGAGATAGAGAAAGAAATATTAGGATAGTGAAAGATTAAGGTCGAGTTAGAGAGAGCGAGATTAAGATAGAGAGAAAATAAGATTGAGCAAAGGACATCGATAAACGAAAAGACAGACCGAGTAATTAAGGTTGAGCGATAGAAAGAAAGAGAGAGACATGTGGTGGCGCTGGCAATGGCTGGCGGTAATAGATTGATGGCAATAGGTGGGAAGTGGGGAGGGAGAGGTGAGGGAGAGGGAAGGGAGAGGTGGCTATCGAGAGGGGTGAAAGTCAGATGGTGAGAGAGGTGGAGGAAAAAAATGTTAGGATTTTAAATCCCATTCCCTATGGGCTTTTCTATTTTCGTCGGCATATAATACTATGATTTTCTTACTATGAAAATTCCTTATGGAATTATCAAATACCATCTCAGAAATATTTTTTTATAGGGAAATTTATACTCTTTATAATTAATTTTTATAAAATTTTATTTTAGAATAATATAATTTATTTTAAATTATTAATTCATTCATTCATATATAATTTAGAAATTTTTATCAAAAAGTAGATGGTAAAATATTTTTGATCAAGATGAAATTATTTTAAAATAAAATATTGTTAAAATTAATTATCAATAATATAAATTTCCCAATATAAAAGATTTTTCTGTAAGGAATTTACCTATAGAATTGTATTTTCATAGGAAATTTTTTGACGAAAATATTTTCTTACAAAAGCATCATTATATAGGGAAATTACCTACGAAATTATTTTTCATCGAGAAATTTCCTACGAAAACATCTTTTGCTGGGAAATTCCCTAGATAACTTTATTTCTGTCGGGAAATTACCTAGAGAAATTTATTTTCATTGGTAAATTTCGTTGAAAATTTTTTTCGTACTCCATTGGCATCTTATTTTACCACAGTCTCAATATTTCGTTGTTAAATTTTGTTGGAATGTTTGCCTTCATTTTTAACAATGGGAGATAATGATTTCTTTTTTCCATCGTAATAGATAAAAATTGCCTATGATTTTAAAAATTCCCTACGAAATTATAAAATGTCGCGAATAATTTACCTATGAAAATATTCTTATGTAAGGAAATTTATACTCTCTATAATTAATTTTTATAATATTTTATTTTAGAATAATATAATTTATTTTAAATTATTAATTAATTAATTCATATATAATTTAGAAATTTTTGTCAAAAATTAGATGGTAAAATATTTTTGGTCATGATGAAATTATTTTAAAATAAAATACTGTAAAAATTAATTATCAATAATATTTCTACAAAAAATATTTTTCTATAAGGAATTTACCAATGGAATTGTGTTTCCATAGGAAATTTTTCGACTGAAATATTTTCTTATGAAAGCATCATTCAGTAGGATAATTACCTACAAAATTGTTTTTTCATCGAGAAATTCTTTACAGAAACATGTTTCATTAGAGAATTCCCTACGGAACTTTTTTTCCATTGAGAAATTACCTAGGGAAATTTATTTTCATTGGTAAATTTCGTTGAAAATTTTTTTCCGCACTCCATTGGTATCTTATTTTACGACGGTCTCAATATTTTGTTGTTAAAATTTTGGCGGTAACATTTGCTTCCATTTTTAATGACGGACGATAACGATTTCTTTTTTCCATTGTAAAATATAAAAATTGCCTATAATTTTAAAAATTCCCTACAGAATTATAAAATACTATCGATAATTTACCTATGAAAATATTCTTCTGCAAGAAAATCTATACTCTTTATAATTAATTTTAATAATATTATATTTTAGAATAATATAGTTTATTTTAAATTATTAATTAATTAATTCATATATAATTTAAAAATTTTTGTCAAAAAGTAGATGGTAAAATATTTTTGGTCATGATGAAATTATTTTAAAATAAAATATTGTAAAAATTAATTAACAATAATAAAAATTTTTAAACAAAAAACATTTTTATGTAAGGAATTTACCTATGGAATTATTTTTCTGTAGGAAAATTACCTATGAAATTATTTTTTCATCGAGAAATTCACTACGAAAATATCTTTCATCCGGAAATTCCCTAGCCTATGGAACTTTATTTCTGTTGGGAATTTGCCTAGGGAAATTTATTTTCATTGAAAAATTTTTTCACGCTCCATTGGCGCATTATTTTACGATTGTCTCAATATTTCATTGTTAAATTTTAGCGATAATATTTTCCTCTATTTTTAATGATGAAAGATATTGATTTCATTTTTCTATCGTAAAAGATAAAAATTGCCTATGATTTTACCATGCCACATTATTTTCGTCGGTAATTAACAACGAAATTCTATTCCGTCAAGAATTTGACATTTTCTTGTAGTGCATGGTGAATTCATCAAGTTTAGGTGCATACTTAGAAAAAGTGACTAACTTGGGATTAACAAAAGGTTTTCAAGACTTATGTGTGTGCTTGATCAAATCGATCAGAACACAAATGCCATTAGAATTATTATGCGATATCTATTTAAGGTGAAATTACTTTGTCAAAGTAATGCAATGCTCAGGGTCTAATCTTAGTTGGGACATAGCTATAACTAACTTTGGGAAAGTATCGTCAATCGCGAGATCAGGATTGAGTTCATCAATAAAAAAAGCATCGATACGGAAGATAAAATGAATGGAACATCGATCATACGATTTGATATGATCCTTTCGATTAGGATAGCGTTGATCGAGAAATAATGAATTAAAAATAAATGAACGTAAAATATAATGTAGAAAAAATTCTTTGATCAGGGTACACATCGATCGAGAAGAGATATATTAATCACATAATTGATAAAATTACAACAAAAGAGAATCACATTGATCATTTGAGAGTGGGTAATTAAATCATATACCTTTTAACTACTTCCACGTTCCAAGATCTAGGAACTTTCAATTTTTCTATGGTTCAAAAATTGTAAGTTCTTTTACTCAGAACTTTGAAACTTTCATTAGACCCTTCCTAGTTAGGCATCAACTTACCTGCTCCAGCATTCCCTAGGCCAATGTTTGCTTTTCTCAGGATCAAATCCCTAACATTTAAGGTTTTCCGTTTTACCTTGTTGTTGTGGTATTTGGTATTTTTTACTTGTAGGCAATGAATCTCACATGAGCATCTTCTTTCCTTGCTTTGACCAAATCCAAGTTTTATTTTTGATGTTTCTCGTTAGATTAGTTGGAATAAAACATCGATCAATAAGAAAGGATTCCAATTTCTACTGTCCTCTAATTTGTAAGCCAGAAAGAACTATGTTTGAAGCATTCCTGCCCTAGGCAAAGTCTTATAAGACCATAATACACTCTATAACTCTTCTATCTAATTGCCTTTTACTTCTCTTAGCCTTTTCTTCAACCCCTCCAGAATGGTTCTGTTCGACACCTCAGTCATACCATTGCTTTGGGGATAGGTCACTTAATGCATTATTATAAAGCTCGCCTCTAAGTATGGAATAATCGAGTGCTTTTCTCGTTATTTTACTAGCTTTTGCTTCATCCTCTAGCAGCTCACCCAATCAGAGATATTGAATAATCAGGATCATCCAAGTTTCTTTTTGTTGGTCAATCTCTATTACTTTTGGCTCATTGAGGGAATGTTGAAGTCATTTTTCGATTATTATAACGCTTCAAATTTTGAGTCTATCAATAATAAGTTGTAATATAAACATAAAATTTTCAAGGTGATTATTGAGGATTAAATATTTAAATAAAATTTAAATGGAATTTATAATTGATGATTATTAATCGAAAGAAAGGAAAAAATAAAACAAGAAAAATTAAAGATGGAAAAAAATTAATTAATTAAAATTAAATTGGTCAAAGGAATTATGTATTAAGTGTAAAGATGTGAGGAAATGAAGTTATATTTTTCCCTTCCCTAATCTCGTTACAGTGATGAATATATATATACAAAGTTACAGCTAAGAAACGTAAAGAAGTAAAATAGAGAAAAGATAGCTATAACTAACAGATGAAGATATAGGGAGATATAACTAACGGAGGGAGATACAGATAGAGATACAGGGAGATTCAGTAGTTATATGGATCTGCTGAAGGATATTCCTTAACACCCCCTCTCAAGACAATGGGTGTCCAAGTGCTGAGAGGTACTGCCACTGAAAATAATGCAAAGTAAATATGCTCTAATCCTTTTCCCGTGCATCATGTACATGTAAGCAACGTCGAAGAGTAGAGAAGCGAGAGACACCCAGAGGCTTGGTGAAAATATCTGCAAGTTGACCATCTGAGGGAATAAAACGGATGTGTACTGTCCCATTGTCCACCAAATCACGAACAAAATGATAGTCTAGTTCTATGTGCTTAGTACGTGCATGGAACACAGGGTTGCGACTAAGGTATATCGCACCAATGTTATCACACCACATTGTGATTTTTCCTTTTAGAGAGAACCCAATCTCCTGCAGTAACGATGAAATCCATAACAATTCAGAAGCAGTGTTAGCCAGAGCTTTGTACTCACTTTCAATACTTGAGCGAGCAATGGTAGGTTGTTTCTTTGCTCCCCAAGAAATGAGGCTGTGACCCAGGAAGATACCATAGCCTCCAGTAGATCGTCTATCATCAGGACAACCTCCCCAATCAGCATCCGAGTAGCTGTGCAACTGGGTAATAGGAGAAGAAGCTAACACAAGGCCATATCGACTTGTACCTTGCAGATATCTTAAGAGATGTTTGACTGCCTTCCAATGGATATCAGTCGGAGTATGCATATACTGGCATAACTTGTTGACTGAGAAAGCAATATCTGGTCTGGTTATGGTAAGGTACTGAAGAGCACCAATGACTTGCCTATATTTCGTGCCATTAGGAAGAGATGTACCCATGGATTTAGACAGAGATGGGGATGTTGCCATTGGAGTAAGACACGGTTTTGCTTCCAAGAGGTTGGTGCGATCTAGTAAGTCCTGAACATATTTTGATTGTCGAAGAATGAGTCCATCTATGGTATGATCCACTTCAATACCCAAGAAATATGCCACACGGCCTAAGTCTCGTATGGGAGAACTCAGCTTCCATAAGAGCAATAGTATTCTGCACCTCAGTCACTGAAGTACCTGTAACAAGAATATCATCAACATAGCAAAGAATATAAGTAGAGTGTCCAGCAGTCAGTTTGACAAAGAGGGAATTATCAACCTTGGATTTACGGTATCCCTTTGAGACCAGAAATGTGCATAATCGTTTAAACCATTCACGAGGCGCTTGTTTAAGTCCATATAAGGACTTGCGCAGGAGACAGACATGATCTGGTCTTGAATGATCGTGAAAACCTTGGGGTTGGGTCATGTAAATTGTCTCTGATAAATGCCCATGAAGAAAGGCATTGGACACGTCAAGCTGATGAACAGACCATTTGTGAGCTGATGCTAGAGCAAGGATTGTACGAATAGTTGTTGCTTTCACCACTGGGCTGAATGTTTCCTTGTAAATCCACCCCCCTGTTTTTGTGTGAACCCCTTTGCCACAAGATGAGCCTTGTACCTATCTACCGACCCATCTGGTTTTCGCTTAATCTTGAATAGCCACTTGCACCCAATGATGTTCGAGTGAGGTGGTCGAGGAACTAAGTCCCAGGTATTTGTGTCAAGGAGGGCCTGAATTTCGGTGGCCATAGCCTCACGCCATTCTGGGAATTTATGGGCCAATGTAAATGAAGGTGGTTCTGTATGAAGATAATCAATCGTGGAAACAGAGTGAGAGAGAGCTAGATATTTGGGAGGCTTGCGGGTTTCAGGTGGTCGAAGTGTCATTGGGTGTGTCTTACACACAGTGGGTTGTGCTATGGGAGCAGGAGTTGTGGAAGGTTGAGTAGGAGGTGGCAAAGGGATAGACGTAGAAGGTAGGTGAGGCAGGGAATAGGTGGGAACAGAAGGCAAATTTAAAAGAGGTGGAGAGGAAGTGGAGACAGGTGAGGAAGAAGAGTGCATACCTGATGAGAGACCAGTAGAGATAGAGGTTGGTACCTGCAACGTAAGCCATGGAGAAGACATGTGCTGCTTGGGAAGAAGGTCACGAGTGGTAGTTGAGGAAAATGGAAAAATAGTTTCATCAAACTGAACATGTTTAGCAATATAGATTCTTTCAGATAAAGGTTGAAAACATACAAAACCCGAATGTGACCTGGACTTGCCCAAATAAACACATTGTTGACTACGAAAGGAAAACTTATGTTTGTTGTATGGGCGAAGTAAAGGATATATAGCACACCCAAAGATTTTAAGATTTTTATAGTCCGGTGTTTTGTTAAATAAACGAAAGTAGGGAGAGTGGTTGTGAAGAGAAGGAGACGACAAGTTATTAATTAAATCAACGCTTGTGGTAACAGCAAAGTTCCAAAATCGCAGAGGCACATTTGAGTGAGCAAGGAGGGTGAGGGTGGTGTCTATGATATGACGGATTTTACGTTCAGAAATCCCATTCTGCTCATGTGTGTGAGGGCATGTAAGAAAGTGAGAGATTCCAGATTTTCGAAAATGAGTAGATAGCTTTTGAAACTCACCACCAAAGTCCGAATGAAACCTTTTTATTTTATTGTTAAATTGGCGTTGAACCATAAACTCAAATTCAAGGAAAGTAGCAAGAACATCACTTTTAAACTTGATGCAATAAACCCACGTAAATCTGGTAAATTCATCAATAAATAAAACAAAGTACTTATGATTTAAAAAGGAATCAACAGGGGCTGGACCCCATACATCTGAATGAATGACCTCAAATGGGGCAGTGCTGCTCCTAATAATTGGAGGCAAATTATTTTTGGTGAGCTTTCCTAAAGAGCACGAGGAACACTTGCTAGGTGAAGAAGAAAACGGTAAAGAGTAAGAATGTAAAATATTTGAGGTAGTACGTTTGTTGCAGTGACCAAGGTGAGCATGCCAAGTGTCAAACGAGACCTTCTCCCCAAGGAAAGCTTGCTTCAGCTCAGCTGGTAGCCTGTATAAACCTCCATCACTCGGGCCTCGCAAGAGGATTTCCTTCGTCACCTGATCCTTGATAAGAAAATGAGAAGGCCAAAATTCAAAGAAGCAACGATTATCTTTAGTGAACTTTTGAACCGATAATAATGATTTAGTGAGTTTAGGAACAAGAAGAACATCATTGAGATGAAAAGATGAGTAAAATGAAGTACCAGTGTGGGAGATTGGCATACCTTGCCCATTACCTACTCTTACATTGTCTTGGCCATAAAATGGCATCATGATGTGAAGTTGAGTGGGGTCAGCAGTCATGTGGTGAGTGGCCCCTGTGTCAGGATACCATGATCGAGCAGGGATGGGAGCTAGGGGAGGTGGTGAATAAAAAGAAGGATGGGGAGAAGTTGCAGTGGGATTGTGTGACCAAGCAATGTTTGCTTGCCTGCCATATGTTCCCCCAGAAGTGAAGGAACCTGAATTATGAGAGGAGGAGGTGGACATTTGTGGTTCATACCTGCGTTTGCATCTGTCAGCAGTGTGGTTACGAAGGTTACAGATTTGACATGGACCACGTTGCCTGCGTTGATTTGAGGATTTGTTTCCTTTTGAGTTGGTAGAGTGAAATGGGACTGAGTTTGGTGGTGCTTGCACAAGAAGTGCAGATGGTGGTTCATGAAGGCTTTTGAACAGTACCTCATGTGCAACCAGATGACCATAGAGTTGGTAAAAAGATGCAGGGGGAGATTGGAGAGCAAGTGTTGTAATAATGGAGTGATATTCAGTGCCAAGGTTTCGAAAAATAATTGCATTGAATTGTGCAGTAGAAAGAGGTGCACCAGCAGAAGCAAGTTCATCAGCAAGGGCCTTGGCACGCTGTAAGTAGACAGCAACACCTGTGTCTGATTTCTTGAGCTCCTGCAATTCGATGTGTATTTGTAGCTGTCGATTTTGAGAGACAAAACCAAATGCATTGGCCAAAGCGATCCAAGCATCATATGCAGTCTCTATACCTACAACATAAGTAAAGACTTCTTCTGTTAGAAATGCAAACAGCCATGTTAAGAGAGTTTGATCTTTCTTAAACCATGCATCATAGTCTGGATTAGGAATAGATGTGGTTGGGTCAGTTGGGGAAGGAATGGTGGTGGAGGGTTTTGGATTAGATCCATCTATGTGACCCATGAGATTATGGCAGTGAAGTATAGGTAGGAATTGAGTTTTCCAGGTATTGTAGTTGATACGGTTTAGTTTGATGGTGAAAGCATGATTAATTGAAAATGGTTGAGAATTTTGGGCGATTGACATATTTGTGTTTATGGTTGAGGAAGATGGGGAATCTGCAGGTTGTGAATTAATTGAAGAATTTGATGACATGGGAGTTATAGATAAGCTCTGATACCATGTAAAGATGTGAGGAAATGAAGTTATATTTTTCCCTTCCCTAATCTCGTTATAGTGATGAATATATATATACAAAGTTACAGCTAAGAAACGTAAAGAAGTAAAATAGAGAAAAGATAGCTATAACTAACAGATGAAGATACAGGGAGATACAACTAATGGAGGGAGATACAGATAGAGATACAGGGAGATTCAGTAGTTATATGGATCTGCTGAAGGATATTCCTTAACATTAAGCACTAGGATCATTTATATAGATATGTGTATATATATAAATATGCATGTAGGAGTGAAAGATATTTTTCTAGGGAGTGAATATTGGGCAAAAAAATGAGTTATAAAAAATAAAAAAAAAGAGTAGAAAAGTAAAAAATGGAGAGAGATCGAAAAAGAAGAGAAAAAGAGGGAGAGGTAGAAATGGACCACCCACCACCATGCCATGTTGGCTTCTCCATCGCCACTCCTTCACCGGTGATTCAACAGCGGCTACTGCTACTATCACTCCTTTTGCCATCTGTCTTCCCTTTTCTTGCTTTCTCTTTTTAACTGAGAGTTTTGAGCCCAATTTTGATCAACTTCGGCATCAGACAGTGACATCATTGACACCGATGAACTTTCGATGATCAGATAAGTCTTTCATATTTTTTTAACTTTCCCCCAATCGATGAAGAGATTGAGTTTGAGGAATCCAAAACCTTTCGGCGTGGATTCCGACCAATCGAGGAGGTAGTTGGGTGTGTGACAATCGGCAATGGGTTTTTAATGCTCCGGGCTTTACGATGGCAGTAAAGACGATGTTCCGACGATGGTTGACTGGTGGAACAAATTTGACTACAAATTAAGCGAGCTCAAATTTTTTCAAAAAATCAAATTCAAATTGGTACTTACATGACCAAAATTATCTCTTTAATTTTTTTTTAAATGGAATGTACAAGATTAGGAATTTTTTTAATGCTTAAGTATGGCTAAATTTGTGTGCATAATTGTTAAAGATCTATGCTTAAGTGAATAATTGATTTAGCTATTGGATAAATTGGTTATTCTATAGAAAATTTTGGATACCAATAGTATTAGTTCATGTTTTGCATATTTTCTTGAATTAGATAGCCCAGCTGTTGAATTATTGAGTTTTCTTTTTTGTTATTGCCTTATTTAAATGTGAATTCTAAGTCACACTTGTATGATTTTCTTTTGTTATAAAATATGAATATTAATTAAATTGTAAACTATTGGCAGTAGAGAATAGGTAAATAGATGTATATGCTTATTTAGGGAATTATTTTCCCCTATTTATTTAAGTAGAATGTGCATGATAGGGATGTGATGGTATATAATTATTATAAATTTTAAAGCTATAATCTAAGAATATGGTGACTTTAAGGATTATTGAAGGTTGATTTTGGTATTGGGTAGAAATTTGTTAAAGTACAATGTAATTGCTATGAAGAAAAATGGTTAGTTGTTAATTGAGTTTTTAAGTTGAGTACCTAGACATAAATTGCTGCTCTCCCAAAATTTGGTTAAAGGTGTGTATTATATTTAAGTATGACTTCATTGTAAGTTTTAGACAATTGAGGTATTTAGGCATAAATTGACGCTATTTATGTCTTGCTATATTTGAAAGTGACAGGGGCTATCCACAAGTATAGTTGAAATAAAATATATAATGCTTGCTTATAGGCTAGATGTTGCAAAAAAAAAAAAAAGAAAAATCTATGAGAAGTATGTTATTTAATTTGAATATGTCTTTAACAAAGTTATTTTTGTTTACTTGTAGTGTTTTTAAAAGTGGAAATTATTTTTGCATGAAATATTTAGAAGAAGAAAAATATAAATGTTTAGATTGTATTGCATAGATAGTTTCTTTTGAGTTGTAACCTTGATTTTGGTGTGCTTTTATCAAAGAGTTATTACAATTATGGTGGCTTGTGAATTCTGGAACAAGATATAAACCTTATTAAAAAGGGTTAAAGATTTGGATACCTTTATTTGAACTTTTAATTAAGTAACGCATGCTTAGATATGATTCAAGTTCTAGTTCTTAAATTTATTAAGGTATAAAGTCATGTTTTACTTGACAAATTTGTTGGATTTAGTTGAATACTTATTTATCTCTTGATTTTGATTCTTTGATGTAAGAATATATCCATTTACTTATTTGGTCATTATACGTGGCTAAATATAACAACACTTAATTATGATTTCTTACTTTAGGTTGAATAAAACTATGAAATAGTGTATTGAAACTTTAGAGTGTAGAACTATGTGATTCCGATTCCCTACATGGGATACGTAAAAAACTTGAGAATTGGCATTTCAAGTTTGAACCAAATTTTTTAAGGTGACTATGGATTTTTGGCTTATATATGAATTAGTATGCATGGCATAAGGAAGAGTATGACAGACATGCTTGTTAAAATATCATATTTATGAGTTTGAGTTCTAAATTATAGCTATAGTTACTAAAAATGATGGTGATTAAAGTAACTTATGTGCATGTATGTTATGCATATGATGTTAGTACTAATAAAACCAATTTGTTTTGGTCACTTGTTTTATATATTGTATAACCTGAGGTTTAAATTGTAAGTAGCAATGAAATTCTATTTGATGTGTTTATGAGTAAATATGTGGTAATTGAGTAATGAATATGAATATAAGATTTTATTACCCATAGTAATCGACAAGAAATTTGATGATATAACGATGTGATGGATGATAGTGTGTTAGATGGTATGACGGTGCAATGGGTGCTGGTGCATTGGGTGGTATGATAATAACGTGTTAAATTGATTTCAATTTGTACTATATGTTAATGAGAAAATACAGAAAAGAAATGAGCAATGTGCCTAGTATAGGCCAACAGGCCTGGAAGGCATTAATCTTGCGTGTCTCTATGATGAATTCCATTGACTACTTGGGCAATTACTATAATAAAGCAATTAAATGAAATAAAGTGTACTTGATTATATAGTTTGAGGAGTTTATAAATTATAAATGTATTTAAATGCATAGTAATCGATCATATGCATATATTGAGAATTTGCAAAATGACGTAATTAGGTTGAATCTTAAATTAATTATGTTGCATTATTATTTACATTAATAAAGTACTTATCCATTGAGGTATATGTTGAATTAATGATAAGATTATTATTATTATTGTATTTGATTTAAGTGAAAGTCCACTGGAGATACTTGATTGAGAAATATATGTTGCTAATTCTATGGATGAATACTTGAATTAGGAAATTTATCTTGATGATGGCACCACTTGGATTTAGCATAAGCATAACTAAAAGTACTTAATTCACTCTCAAAATGCAAATTATTAAGTAAGTTTATAGTTTAAACGTAGAAAGTTAATATAAAAATTAAATATTCTGAAATGATTATCAGCTTTAAATTTCTTCTATGGTTGAGTATTTATAATATATCTCATTATGCATCTTTATTTACTTTGCAAACTTGGAAATTATATTATAGATAGAATCTAATTGCAAGACTTATATATATATATATATATATATATATATATATATATATATATATATATATATAAGAATAACATTTTCAGGATAAAAGAGTTTAAATCTAGTGGATCTGTATTAGGCAGGAGTTATATCGAAATTAAAGAGGAGAATGTACCTGAAAGGATATTTATAGTGTAACTTTGATTCTTTTTTTTTTTTAAGTTTGGCATGCATACTCAATATGCAAATTTTTGAAGATACATAAATATAATTTAAGTTGGTTATGTAATTAAGTTGTAAATAGTTATTTTAGTGTAATCATTATACTTGTATATTTTGATTTTAATCATGGCATGGATAATAATAGTATGGAACTATCTGATGATGATATTTGGAGGATGGGGAAAATTATATCTATTAGAGTTTGTATCGGTTGTGATGGAATGGAGATATCATTTTAGAAGTGTGTGTAACTTTTTGTACAGGAGGTTTAACTCAAAATTTAGGGTAAATTCTGATGATTTTTTTTTATAGAATTAATGGAAGATCTATTGGAGTATCTAATGAAGTAAAGATAATTTATGTATCTATATAATTATGGATCATATAATATCTTGTAAAATTCTTGTCCGGTTCACTCATCGAATTGTGTATATGGTGTTATAATTATTATGTTCTCTTTTGTCATGTTCTAGTCAGAGGCTGCCAATTTGGCTAGCTGATTAGCTATTGATGTATTTTCATTTGGTGCCTTCTTCAAACTCCAAGTTATGCCTGTATCTTCGAGTTCTTAAAGAGCCGCTCTGATTTTTGCCAAATATCTTTTCATGTTTTACTTTTTTGCTTCAAAGTTTTCAGCACCTGGCTCGTTATTAGCTGAGAGTTGTTCTTAATTCTAAGGTTTTTTGGTTGGATTGATTTGACCAGCCTCAGACTCTAGATAAGTGTTTCATATTTTGCAACATTATTAGAGGCTTTAAAACTTAATTTAATTATGTACCTGACTATTATGCTTAAGGGACCTTTATTGACTATGCCAACACCTCCTCTAATGTTGTTAGAGGCTCCATCCATAATCATCTCTCAGTAAGTCTTTTCAAGTGCCTTAACTTTATGGTCTTCTATGAATTTAACAACAAAGTCTGCTAGAGCCTGCACTTTGATCATGTTTCTAGGCTCATATATTAGAACGAAGGATTGCAGTTTGATGGTCTATTTGATCATCTTTCCATTTAAGTCTAGCATTTGAAGTATTTTTTTGAAGAGGCTAGTCTGACCGGATGATGATTGTGTGCACCTCAAAGTATTGCCTCAGCTTTCTAATGCACATCATGAGAGCTATGATCAACTATTCGATCAATTTTTTCTTTAACTCTACCCCTTTTAAAACCTGGCTAACGTAATAAATGAGGAGTTGATGGTTCCCTTCTTCTTTGATTAGAGTTGTGGCCATAGCTTCCCTAAAAGTGGAAAGGTACAGGTAAAATTTTTCTCTAGGGAATGGTTTGTTCAGCAATGGTGGACTGCTAAAAAATTGTTTTAACTTTTCAAAGGCCTTATGACAGTCTTTACCTATGTAAAGGTATCATTCTTTCTTAACTTTTGAAAAATTGTGTGCACCATTTAGTAGAGGAAGAAATAAATCTGCCTAGTGTTGTTGTTCTATCATTCAATCCTTAGAGGTATCTTACAATTAGTTGGGAGTTTCATATCTACAATTCTTTGATTTTCTCAAGGTTAGCCTTTATTCCCTTTTTTGAGACTATAAAGCCCAATAAATTTCCTGAAAGAAGTCCAAAAACACATTTTTTTTGGGTTAAATTTTATTCAAAATTGATTAAGAGTGGCAAACACTTTCATCAAATCGGTTGGGAGCTCCTCAAGGCTCTGGCTTTTCACAATCATACCATCGATGTATGCCTCCAGATTTTTTTCGATCTGATCCTTGAAGATCTTATTCATTAGGCGTTGATATATTGCTCCTATGTTTTTTAGTCCGAATGGCATGGTCCTATAACAGAAGGTGTCATTGTCTATGATAAAGCTCATTTTTTCTTGATCAAGCAGCCACATTATGATTTGGTGGTATCTTGCATAAGCATCAAGAGAAGATAGATGGTATGATAGGCAGTGGCATCTATAAGTTAGTTAATGCTCGAAAGTAGTTAACTGTTTTTAGGATAAGCTTTATTGAGATTAGTGAAATCTACTCACATCCTTAACTTCCCAGTTTTCTTTTTCACCAAGACTATGTTTGCGAGCCACTCAGGATAGTGAACTACCTTAATTACTCTTACTTTTAATAGATGATCAATCTCCTCGAAAATGATTTTTTTTTTAAATCTGGAGCATGCCTTCTAAGCTTTTATTTGACTGGAGAATGATCTAGATAGACCTTCAACTTGTGGCTCATCACCTTCAAGTTTATGCTTGGGATATCTTTTGGTTTCCAAGCGAAAAAGCTTGGTTGATTATCAAAACTTGCATGACTTATTTCTCTACCTCATCAAACATGGTTAATTCGATCTGCACATTCTTTTCTTTTGACAATTCTTTAATGATGAGATCACCTTCGGGATTCATTCTTGGCCGATCATCTTTTTCTTCCCTCTCCAATTCAAGCTGTACTACCAGAGCATACTTTGTTTCTTTGACCATAGTGAGATAAGATTCTTTTGAGGCTTTTTAGTTACCTTTCAAGATCACCACTTCATCTTCGGTGAGAATTTTCATCACCATGTATCGTATACTAGTGACAGCTCCTATTTAAAATAATAGTTATCTTTCAAAAATGGCATTATATGTAAATGTCATATCCATTACCATGAATAGTATTTTACAAGTATATGTTACTGCTTTATCTCCCAAGTCTATGAAAAGCTTTACTAATCCAACTACTGGGATAGTGGAGATGCCAAGTCCAACTAGCGGTGTGGTTATGGACTTCAGTTCTCTAATCAGCAATTTCATCTTTATTTGAACTTCTAGAGCAAGGACATTTACTGTGCTCCCATTATCTACAAGAACTCTTTTGATAAGGAAGTTATTGATGGCATCTTGTACTACCAAGGCATCATCATAGGGAAACCTTATGTCTCCAGCATCTTTTAAGGAAGTGGAAACTGGGGGCAATTTCTCTAATTTTGTTGAAAAGTACATGCCTTTTCGCTTTTCCCTTTTCGAGAAATCTTCATCATATAAGGATCCTCCACCAATCATATTGATTACCCCCAATCTTTATTTTTGTTAACTAGAGTCTTTAGGCTTATTTTTTTCCTCACCCCCATTAGAATCTGATATGTTTTCTCCTTGAGGTGGTGGTTTGCGTGAATCTTTAAGTGTTGAGCCCACAAACGTTTTTAGAGACCTTATTTGGATAAGCCTTGTAATTTATTCCTTTAAGGCATTGCAGTAGTTGGTAGTGTGGCCGACATCTCTGTAGAACTTGTATTATTTATTTTTGTCTTTTCGGTGTGCTATCCGATTAGACATTTTCTTTGGCTAATTTACCTTATTATGTTTTTCTTTAATCCATATGAAGACTTAGGTAGAAGAAGAATTAAGCAGAGTGTAGGTTCTAGCAGGATTGTTAACATGGCGATAAGCCTTACAATACTTAAATTCTTTCCTTCTTCCTAAGTTCCTCGAGGTCCCAGCTCTTTTAGCACTTCTCCATTTTACATCTCCCCATCCATACAGTTGAATTCTTTCTACTTAAATTCTTTCCTTCTTTAACATATGCAGTACAAATATAGTCACTTTAATTAAATAATAGGAGAATTCACAAAATGGAAATCACTTCGAAGATATATTTGGAGATATCAAAAAAGTTCCACGTTTAGAAGCTGAGTCTTGTCGCCATAGACGATAACCAGTGAATGACAGATCAAAGAGAAACTGGGAGGAGCCAAAAGCGTCGACTTTATATGGAAGGAGAGAGAGATTAGGGTTTTAGGATTGGGAAGTGTTTTTATTTATTAAAAAGCCCTTAAATTTTAGTTTGTGGATTATATGTACATGGATCCAAAATCTGATGGGTTTGAAGAGTAAGCCCAAGCAAAGAAAAATTGGATCGTGCCTTAATTGTAGGGATATAATCACAAATTTGAGTTAAAATATAAATTCAGGTTATCTAGGTTGTTAGGGCAGGCTCCAAATATTTGCGGATTGTTCGGATAGGAGTCCGAACTATTCATGAGGTGAAATAGGGTTGGAATTTAGAAAAATTTTTGGATTCGGGTCGGATTGACTCGAACCGTCCAATGCATAACGCTATTGCTGCATACTCCTATTCGACCATTACATCAGCAAAAGCTTAAGTAGGATTGAACATCTGGGTAAGAGGAAGAACAAAAAAAATTGCAAACGTTATATTTCAACTTTTTTTTGTAGTGTGTGGTGAAATTGCAAGATGTAAGGTTTAACAACTCCCTTGTGCCTACTTGGACTTGCCTTTGGGTGCAAATTCGAGAAGGAAAGCTACTTGGAAACCAGTCATAGAGAAATTTCAAAGCAAGCTTGCTGGCTGGAAGGGAAAAAATTATCTATGGCGGGACATTTCACCTTAACAAAGCTACGTTGATGAGCTTACCAATTTATTTTGTCTTCATTTAAAATGCCAGTTGAGGTGATCAAATCCCTTCGCTCTATCGTGTGGAATTTTCTTTAGAATGGTAATGATGGCAAAAGGGCCCTATGTAAAATAAAATAGAATCTCCTGGAAAATGATAGAAGGAACGGCGGCCTTGGGATTGGTTCACTAGGCTATAGAAATCAGAGATTGTTGTTCAAATGGTACTGGAAGTTGGATCCAACTAGCAAATCTCTGTGGCAGGAACTTATTTTCAGGAAATACAAGATAGACAGATCTTTAATCCCGGAAGTCATCTCCAATCAACATTCTTCACTCGTATGGAAAAATATCGAAAAAGCTAGATCATCCCATGTCGTTGCCAATAGCTTAGCAATTGATATCGGGAATGGTAAATCCTGCCTCTTCTGGCATGACAGATGGCTTCTAGATGAACCACTTAAAGTTAAATATCATCGCTTGTTCAGCATCTCATCACTCCCTAACACTGTAGTTTCATCTCATGGAAATTGGGTTCGTGGACAATGGGTGTGGAAATTAAAGTGGAGAAGAGCCCTCGTGGTGTGGGAATCAGGTCTTTATGACGAACTCTTGCAAATCCTCAATTTCTTCTCTCTATCTGTTGGGCCCATGGATAGAAAAATCTGGATTCACGAATTGAAAGGAAGCTTCTTCGTTAAATTTGCCTGTAATATTCTTTTGGGCAGCTTCCCCTCATTCCCATTAAACTTACATGAATTTTCTTTTATTCTCTAGAAAAAGTTTGCCCCTCCTAAAGTTGAGTTGATTCTATAGATGTGCCTATTAAATAGGATTAGCACCAAGTCATTCCTTGCTGATCGAGGTATTATATCTCCCATAAACTCACTCTGTGCCTTGTGCAAGAAATTTCCTGAAAGCACTGACCACCTCCTAGTTCCCTGCTCCTTCTCTTCCTTACTCTGGTACAAAATCTTCAACTGGTGGGGATTTGACATCTGCCTTCAACTAAGCTTCAATGATCTCGTAAGGCAATGGCAATTTTTTGCAGAAGGCTTAATGGTGAAAAAAATATGGAACATCATTCTTTTGGCTTGCATTTGGTCAATCTGGCTAGCAAGAAATGTTGTAGTGTTATCCGGTTCCAAAATAACGGATGTCTCCTCTTTATTTAATATGTCTGGCTCGGTTCTTCTTTTGGATAAAGGCTCACAAGGATTTAAATATCCTTCAAGGACAGGAACTGACTCTAGCAGCGGACGGTATCAAAAATCTGAAAATCGGGCCCAAGTCTAGACCTAAGTTATCTTGGTTGCCTCTAGCTCTAGACACCTTGAAGTGGAACACGGATGGATCCTCATTTGGTAATCCAGGACCTACAGGAATTGGAGGGGTTCTTAGAGATTTATCTAGTGTTGTCTTATGCCTTTTCTCCTGTAATATTGGATCAAACAACTCTATAGCTGCTGAAATTATGGTTGTCCTTATCCACAAAGCTCTTCAGATTTCAATTGACTTTCTTGTTGAACATGACAAAACTGTGTTTTTCGAACTTGACTTGCAAACAATGGTGTCTTGGTTAAAAAACCCAGCAACTGAAAGACTTTGGAAGTTGGCCATTGTGCTCAATGACATTAGCAACTACCTTGGCAGATTGAATAAGGTGATCTTCATCCATAAGAATAGGGAAAGTAATTTCTTTGCAGACAGCTTAGCTAAACAGGGATCATTCTGTAAAAAGGATTTTGTCGTAGGGTTAAACTAACAGGATCCTCTAGCTGATTCATGTTCTTTAGCTTTAATGGAATCTTGTTGCTTAAAATCTGAATTTCGGCTTTTCATCTGACTGACAGGATTGTGAAGAAGAGGAATACGATAGATTTCATATTTAGATGCATGGCCTTAATTTATAGGAAGTAAAAATATCCTGGTACCTAGATTTTTCAGAAATTAAACCACGAGTAACATGTTGCATGCACGTTTTTGAGATCTCTTATTATTTTCTTACAGAAATTTGATCATTTATGCACCGACGACCAGATATTTTTTGCATAGTTGAGACACAACAACAACAACAACAACAACAATAATAATAATAATAATAATAATAATAATAATAATAATAATTTTATGAATTAATAAGTGTATTTACGGAAAAAAAAACACTATTAGAAATATATATTTTTTCAATCACACTCGGTACAGGTAGCTTTGTTTTGTTATATACTCTATCCGTTTCAAAATACTTGACGTTAGAGCATAATACACAATGGCTATGTTTGGTTCATTGTATTGTATTAGCTTGTATAATATTAGTCTGTATAGTACTAGCCTGTATAGCATTAGCCTGTATAGTATTAATATGTATTATATTATACAGTATTTGGTACAAAATTGTATTAACTTGTAATATTTTATACTGACATATAATATTGTATTTTATTATTTTTAAAAATTATGTAAAATTAAATTATTTTTAATGTTACCAATTTAGGCAAAAATATTAATTATAAATTACAATTTTTCATACATTAATCAATATTTTATCTATAATTTGATTCATCTATTGTTTTGTCCAACATCATTGTTGTGAGATATTTAGGTGTGCTAACCTTATATATGTATACTGCTTTGTACCCTCTAATGAGTCAAACTCGATATGTTACTAAAAATTAAAAAAATAAAAGGTTATGAAAAAAATGAAAAAAAAAGAAAAAGAAAAATAATTTGTTTCCTTAGTGCCATATTTCATATTATCACTTTTAGAAACTTTTTATAAGCAACAATCTCGTAAATATAAGAATATAGAATATGCAAACTCTATTCCTGTGGCTAATTTAAGAGTTTAGATACAACAAAAACTACTAAGATTTTAAGTTAGTGAACCACGTGCAACCTTTCAAATCCTACTTTCAGCAGCTGGATGAGTGGATCCATTGTACAAATCTACAACCGTCAATCATTTGAATTAGCTATCATTCCTCTTCAAACTAACACCAAAAATAACAAGTCAAGAAGGCTAAACTATACTCGATCAGCTAGTCTTTTTCTTTTTAAAAGCTGGATGTATGATTCCATCGAAAGAATCGATAGTGTCAATCTTAGAAATACACTCTATCACCCTCTTTATTAAAATGGGCATAGCATAAATATTACTGAATATTTTATCTTTCAGCGGAAGCACTTTCTCAGCGTTGCTTTGGTCTCCCACTGCCAATGCAGATATACTGGATTTTCCATCCTCTCTAAAGCCTGTACAAGAACAAAAAAACAGAGTCAATGCTGTAATAACAATTTAGCGAGGTTGTACCGAGGAAGCATCAGAAGAAAACATCATCAAACGAAATCATGCCACTTGGTTTAAACAGAAAGTACTTCAAAAATTCCAGGAGCAAAAGCAGTGAGCAAATGAGCTTTTATCTTTTCATACAACTAGCATTATCATCTTCAATAGCTATCTAGAACACTTGACCAACACACATGCACAACATTATTATTAATCCACTCAAAGAATCAAATCTTGTAACTAGAAGGAAAGTTTTTATAGTGTATAGAGCAATAGCTATCCAAAGACCACAGGTGCTTGGAAGCTACCATTATCCTTGACCAACATGCATGTTCCTAGATTTATGTAGTTACTACAACAATGGCACAGCCTTCTAAAAGGAGCAGAAAAGTAAGATACAAAAGAATTGCATTCAATTGCTATCACTTTTCAAGAGGAGCTTTCAATTGAAGGATGAATGAGAGGGGCAACAATGGTATGTCTGCGAAGCGAGCATGAAAAACTTAATTGATCTTGCATCACTTTCCAATTAGAAACATGAGATATTGTGCTAACATATTGATCTCTCTTTATGTCCAGTAATTGCCAATTAGTTCATCTTAGTCATATCATCTTAATTATTGAAGGTTTCTCTCGCTCTCTTTCTCTGTTTTCTTTTTTCTTACATATGAATTTAAAATATGTAAGAAAAAAGAGTAGCAGAGCAAATAAGCCATAAAAGCAAAAGGGTATTTTCCTGTGGTGTATTGAACTCAGTTAACGATGCCAGCATTCCAATAAAAAGAATCAGTTAGAACAATTGTTATATATCTAATTCAGAACATTGCTAACTAAAATAAGAAATTCTGATAAAAGGTTTGGTTTCAAAGAGGTACATAAAAGGTTGCTTTATGGGATAATAAATAAACAATTTCTATAAACTTTTGAGAATATCTATGTATTTTAGCCATCATTGGCCAGTATATGCTATTATGGCAGCCATAAGTAATGTTTTCATGGGAATCACAATAGATTATTTATAATCTAGCATCATCAGATTATAAAATATGAATCCCCAGTTGTAAAATGGTATGCTCATAATAATTAGGAAAAATAATAGCATTACCATTTGTGTATCATAAAACTACTATATAGATGCAATCTTTAAAGAAGAAGAAAACACACCCAACCAAGACATCTAGGCATCCCTGTGATTCTGATGGTAGAAATGCTTGAACATCCATGCACATCCCTGCCAACAAATATGCAGTTACCACAAATTTCCAATAAATTTTTGAGACTATCTATGTATTTTAGCCATCATTGGCCAGTATATGCTATTATGGCAGCCATAAGTAATGTTTTCATAGGAATCACACTAGATTATTTATAATCCAGCATCATCAGATTATAAAATATGAATCCCCAGTTGTAAAATGATCTGCTCATAATAATTAGGAAAAATAATAGCATTACCATCTGTGTATCATAAAACTACTATAGATGCAATCTTTAAAGAAGAAGAAAACACACCCAGCCAAGACATCTAGGCATCCCTGTGATTCTGATGGTAGAAATGCTTGAATAGCCATGCATATCCCTGCCAACAAACATGCAGTTACAAGTTTGAAGGTGTTGAACTCCTTACATGTCATGTCAACATTTGTTTTAATAAACCATTGATCAAACCTGGAGTTTTCATGTGGAAGCACAAATATGCATTTTGTTTAAATATATGATAACATGATAACTATTCATCAGTATATCTGATTGCACATGCATATATACAGCAAGAGAAGTGCACATAGAATTATATAAGGCATCCAATAAGATTAATAAAATCTTGAAGGATGAGAAATAAACAAATAAAATTCTACGTACTTTGACCATCATGGTTACTATATGATGGGGAATCCTAACCAATTATAGCATTTGCCACCAATACTGTTATCTTGTTACAATTTATTCCAGAGACAACAGATTAAACTAGCACCCAACTATCTAACAATTGAATTATAGCCAGCACAAATAGTTGCTCCAGCATTGTGAAGTCGATGAGCATTAAATTAACAACTAATAGCAATATCATAATTAAAAAGTTAAAAATGTTAGAAACAAACCTCTTTTGTTAGCAGAACTACCTGGTGGACCACCAGAACAATTATCAGCTAACTGAAAAATTCTTTCTGCAGTATTAAGTTCCCATAGCTAGACCTTCGCATTTCATTAAAATTCGAACTATGAGCAATTGGAAACCCAAATGCTAGAAAATGCCAACAACTAAAAACTTCTTTATCAAAAAGCATGTGTAAGAGAGATTTATAGGTAGGTCCTCTACATCCCGATCTTCAATTTCTTCTTTTCCTATGTTTTTCTATCGTTGGCTTGCATTTGGAATAGAAAGGAAAAAGAACCAGAGACATGAACAATAGAAAATAAGAGATAGAAAATGTAAAAAAAAATATACATATCGAAAATAAGAAATCTAGTTGGCGAAGGATGATATGATCAATGGCCGGACAAGAAAACTCCGATGATGCTGGTTGAGTGAAAGAATAACAGAGGTAGGTAGAGAAGAACAAAAATCGAGCAACAGAGATTTAGGGCTTTTGATTTTATTAATTTTTATAATAAACTTGAAATCTGTTGGATAAGACCAGAGATGAGAATGAGGTGGTCGGAGATGATGAGGATGATCAGTAATAGTGACGCCGGAATTAAAGTCAGTATAATACGGTGTTTATCGTATTATATAAACCCAAGAAATTTCGGTGTATTATTTTGTCGCTCGTACGAGGTATAAAATATATGATTCTGTATTATTTAATCCCTGTATTAATTTTTTAAGGAAACAACCAAACACAGTATATAGGATTACACTGTATTATATATTATCCAATCCTAGGTCTAGTACACCAAACCAAACATGGCCAATACGTATTTAAGAATAGTAATTACTTCATAACTAAAAGATCTTATTATCCCTATATTAATTGTGTAGTGTAATTAATATGGGTTGAAAATTATTTTTATAAAGATGACTTAAATAAGTGTATATTTGGTAAAAATCAATTAATGTGTTTTGGTTATATCAAAACATCATGTATTATTAAATAAATTTTTTTTCCTTAAACGACATGTATTTTGAAACAGAAGGAGTAACATATAAAGATACTGACATATAATGAATTTTGCTATTTTGATTCAAAAATACTAAGTTATCTTTTTGTTTTAGTCTTTGTTTGTTCAACTAGTTTGCCAATATATATAAAGCTCCTTTATGCTCTCTCATTGCCTGGTGGGTACTCTGTTTGCCGATATAGGGTGCAGAGGATGTACATGGGTTAAGGCATGCTTTTCTGGTGGATCAAAATCCCACAGGGGGAGTGAATGCAGCGCCTTTTTGCCACAATAGATTCTGGTGTTTGGCTGAATAGTTATGTACAGGGGTTTTGTGGATCTATTTCGCCGGTTTGGGGGGCTTGGCTTGATTATTGGGTCTTAATTCGGGGGCTGGTTCTTTAGCCTGGTTGATTGGTTAATGTTTTGTTTTCTTAGATGGAGGTTGCTTCTGCGTTTTATTCCTGAGCAGTTAGTTTGTTTTGTACTGTGTATTGATTGTACTTTCTTCCTTTTTCAATAATAATCATCAGCTTATCAAAAAAAAAAAATGATTTATACAATGCATGTAAAGTCACTGATCCGAGACTTAAACATAAGATAACACATCAAGCAAGTAAATAATATTTTATTGTATTTATTGTAAAACCTATCATCAGAGTGATACAATGTATCTATATATGCTACCATCTCCAATACAAATATCTACTGATTACAAGCAATTCAAAAATAAAAAGTAGTAGTGGTAATTTAGTAACTTAATTTAGTAGCAGGTGATATATTAATGATATAGTTCCTGTATAAACCCAGAGCCCAAAGTGGAAATATGTTCCTATACATAGCATAATGCAACATGCATGTCCGCAAGCAGGCCCCTGTAATATCCTGCACACCCATTCTAAGTGTTAGAATTTAATTAATTCCATAAATCTATATATAGTAATTTAATAAATTTAATTTGGTCTCCAAACAAACATAGGCTAAGTTTTACCTGTTGAGGAAATTCACCGCTATCAAGCTGTGAGTTGATCAATAATCTTGCAGCTTTATGTATAGGTCTCGGATCCCTCTCCATCTAATTAACACGAAAAATTCAATAACTTAGAAATTGTAATTAATTCAATAAAAACAATAAATTCAAACAAAATTTCTAAAGATTTTGGTGCCAAGAGATATAAAACAAACCTGTCCTGCATGTATAAGACCAATTATTGTCCATGATGTCTGTACCAGATTTGATCTGCCTCCTTCTAGTGGCGTGTATTTCTATCTCTCCAACAATTAATCATCAAATATCAACTTTATATTTATTAAGACTATTAAACTTGAGAAAAGGTAATTAATTAGTTACCAAATTTCTGCAGGAGAGATAGCTTTCTCCCCAACCTCCACATTCAAGTTGTTTCGAAAGCAGAAAATCGCAAGCTTTTCTCACTACTTCGCTATTTTTGCATGTTTTTCCAACAACAGCCAAAGCTCTTAGTGTAAAAAATGCAGCATATGTAAAGCAAATCCCCCAATTCGCATTCCTGCACCCCATATAATTTTTATTAATTAAAAAGATATCCTTATAATTTACATATCCTATAACTACAAATATACAATTAGGATATACCAAGAACCATCCAAGTTTTGTGTATTTTCTATATATTGAATCGCTTTAACTACAGCAATTTCCACGTCTTGCATCTTGTATTCAGGATGTAATTTTTTAAACAATACCAAACTCAAAACGATTGATCCTGTGCATTCTATATACCTGAAATCAGAAAATTTGTCAACATTTATATTCATGATACTGTAAATTTGAATTTGGTAACTGTAAATTTACCGTTTACCAAGATATCTAGAAGAATTTAATCCAAAAAATTGTTTTGAACTACGGAACATATTAAATAAATTTTAATATGCAATTTTGTTTTCTTTATGCTTAATGCGATGGATTGCTGCATACTCATATTCGACCATTACGTCACCAAAAGCTTCAGTAGGATTGAACATCTGGGTAACAGGAAGAACAAAAAAATTGCAAACAATAAATTATAATTTTTTTTATGTTGATGAAAATGTAACTATCAATATTTGGATATATAAGTACCTCTAACCATGGATGAGATGATGCTGGCTCCCAACACGAAAAACCACCATTTGCGCTCTAGGAAAAAAAAAATATATATATATATATATATATTTATATTATTGACTTTATAAAAATCCAACATACTTGCAAATAATAATAATAATAATATTGTCATATATACTTGGAGGGTAAGTAGGAAATCCACAGCATCATATAATCGTTGAGCTTCAACTCTATCACCAGCAACCTCTGGAGGCATTTGTGAAAGTAAGAGTAAAACCTACAACATATATAATTAGTTATATAAATGCTTAATTAATTGGATAAAAAGATAAGCAAAAATAATTAATTAATTTGGTTGAGTAATTAATTATGACCTTAAGTGCTTCAGCTGTGCAGTCAGAGACTTGCCAGCCTTGATCTTGCTCACCAAGAGGCCATGCCCCTTTTGAAATATATCTGTAATTGTGTTCTCCAGATGGGTTTTCCAATATCTTAATTCACCAACAATATTCATTGACAACTTGGTTAATAATATTTTTTTATTAATAAATTCTATATAGAAAATATTCTTAATTGAATGGATAGATCATAATTAAACCTGGGTTCTTTTGATAAACTCGTGAGCTTTTCTAAGAGTAGAGCCATATTCATTAGTGAGATTACTTGCTATAATTGCTTGAGTACAAAACGCAGAATCCCATAGCTGGCTCCCCATATTCTGTGTTACAACCAAAATATCACACACCAAATTCGAAAATAATCAAAATAAAATAAAATAAAACAAAACAAAACCTGCATTTTCATTCCATCTTCAGCAACCCATAAGTAATCGGGAATTCTAGCAAGGTGAAACTTAAATGCTTCATGAGTTGGATCTTCTGCCCAACAAGCGAACATATGCAAAACCTGAAATTTGATAATTACATATTTATTAATTAATTAGAAAGCACAATATTGTTAATTAAATATGTTAAGGTATAAAATATGTTTATTAATTAATAGTAAAATTAGAAAATAAAGTATTCAATTAAATGTTTGAAAAGCTCAAACTTCACGTGTCAATTCTTATGGTAATCCTTTTAATTATTTAAGTAACAGAAAAAAAAAACCTTTTCTATGGAAGCATGAGCGAAATATCTGGAATTGACATCTTCAGTCCGGATGAGCTCCATTGTTCTTTGTATAGCTTTCTTTCTTAGCTTTGAAAATGGCCAAAGTTTAGAAAGTGTTTCCACGAAATTAAGACCATTCCACATTACATTTTGTGCAAAAGAACGAGGAACGTAGAGATCCTCCTGCATTATTATTTTTTTAAAAAATTATAATTAGCAATTACTGGATTTTTTTTCTCATAATTTTGTTTAATTATGTGTATATACTTACAGCTAAACATGAATTTCTTGCTTTAATCCAATCTATTTGATCATACGGCTTAGTGTAGATTTCTTCTCTTAGCGATTTGATGAGATCAGTTGTAGGACCCACATATTTCTTCCCATACAAGTATGCCATTGGAATATACGCAGTACGCAAGTAACACCATAATTTTCCTGCATCTTTATATGTTAGCTTTCATCGCCATAAATATATTTTGACCACTAATAGAGATGAAAAACTGTTTCCTTATTCAATAAAGATATTTTAAATTCTTTTTATTTGAAAAAAATTAAACTATGAAGTGAAATCTATTTTTTTTATGCATTTCCTTTGTTCCATGAGCATACACAATAAGTTCTTTTTCTTTTTTTTTTCTTTTCTTTATTATTATCATGTTACAAGGGAGTAGACATGTAATCCATTTATAAATGTCACAAGCAATAATCGAGACCATGATCATTTAAAAATTCATGTGTAATTTATTTTTTAATTATCAGAAGCAAAGGAGAGTAAGCACATATATAATCCATCTAGCAAATGATAGAAGAAAAAATCAACATTAGTTTATTTTCCTATTGTTATGTCTATATTAACTTTGCGTAATTAAAATACACAATTTTTCTTAAAAAAAAAAAAGACTTTGATCCTACCTATAATAAGTTAATAACAATATCCAGTATCTATTAATATAAGAAAAAAAAATTTAAACCTATAAAAGAGTTTAAAGAATTAATAAGCTAATTTACCTGGACTGAAGGGAAGAAATGAAGGGACAAGGAACATTTCTGGAGGCAACGGATTGCATCCTGCCCACTCATACACTCCAAGTACCTTCACTCTCATGAAAATTTTATAATTAATAATTTAATACTCTCTCTCCGTCCAAAATAAATAAGAACACTTTTTATATTTATTTATCCCAAATTATTGTACAATTTTTTTTTTGACGATAATTAGTTGTTCAATTCTCCAATTTATTCTTACTTAATATTCATTATTATCAACAAATATTAAATAGTATATAATACTTCTCAAATATACAATTAATAAATTGATAAAAATGTAAATAAAATATATAATTCCAAAAATATAAGTTACATTTTTTTAATTCACCGTGAAATAAAAAACTGTGACAATTTATATATGACAGTAGAAGTATATAATTATATAACTAAGCTTATTAACGGTGAGTATGGACCGATTAACCGTCCATATGAAAAAAAAATTAATCAGTTTATTAATATCAATTTTTTTAAAATCACTAACCATTAACTAGTCCGTTACATTCGGTTAACCAATCCATCGATTTTGATTTGGTTAACCAATATTTTTCGGTTAACATTAAAATTTATAACATAAAATTATATAAAAAAATTAAATAAAATTTAATTCAATTTCAAATGTGTAAAGTAATTTAATATAAAAATTAAAAAATAAAACATAATTTACTAGCCAAAATTCATATTCTATAAATTAATAGCTAATATTATAAAATAAATTTAATATTTATTGAAAATTACTATATTTGATTCTAAGTCAAATAAAATTTTGGATAATATTAAATGTTACAACGTAAATTTTAAAATATAAAAAAATAAAATTAAATACTATTAAGTAAAATATGAACACCAATATATGATGAAAAATAATATATATAAAAAGTTAATCGGATACTATATATAAATATTATTATATAATTAAAGAAAATGACATAATATAAATTTAATATAAAGTATTATATAAATTTTATAGAAAAATAAAATTCATATATTTTGAATATATTATAAAGTATTATTTTATGTAAATTTTAGAGAAAAAAAGAAAAAAATTGAAGATATATATATATATATATATATATATATATATATATATATATATGAGAACAGGTTAACCGATATTTAAAAATTTAAACCATAACCATTAATAAAAAATATAAAAATTAAAACTCGTAATCAAATATATTGGATCGGTTAACTGTAAAAATCGATTTGATTTCAGATCGATCTTACGGTTATCCATATTTTCAGTTTTTTATGCTCATCCCTAAAGTTTAAAGCTTATTATTACATTTTGTTCCCAAGGCACATCACAACAATTATAATATTACAAAGCATATTAATACCTTCTCTTTTAATTAGTAACTTCTCTTTAATTAAAATAAGATTATTTGAAACGAAATATGAAAAAATGTAGTTTCTTATTTTTGATCTATATACAAATATATAAAATATAATTTAAATAATAGGAATAAGCATAATCGGTTAATCAATTTATGAGTAAAAAAATTAATCAATTTATTAACATCGATTTTTTTTTTAAATTATTAATGGTTAACCAATTCATTATATTTGGTTAACTAGTCCATCGATTTTGATTTTTCGATTTTGTTAACCAATATTTTTCGATTAATCATTAAAATTTATAACATACAATTATAAAAAAAAATTACGTAAAGTTTAATATAATTTGAAATAAGAAAAATAATTCAAAATAAAAATCACAAGATAAACATAATATAATAGCTAAAATTTATGTTCAACAAATTAATAATTAATATTATAAAATGGATTTGATATGTTGGAAAATGCCTTGCTTAATTCTAAGTAAAAAAATGGATAATATTAAATATTAAAAAATATATTTTAAAATATAAAAAAATATATAATTAATTACTATCATCAATATATTATAATAAAAAAATAATGTATGTAAAAGTCAATCGGCTACTTTTAATAAATATCATTTTATGTAATTAAAAAGAATAACATATTTTAAATATAGCTTAACGAATTATATGAATTTTATAAATTGCAAAAATTAAAGGTATAAAAATAAAAATATATTTTAAATTATTATTCTATATAAATTATAAATAGAAATAAACAAATAAAAAATTAGAAGACATAAAAATAAAAATATAATATATATTTGAACCAGTAATCAGTAGACTAATTATTAACTAGTACCAAAATCAAAAAATTAAAAATTGAATTGAAATAAAAAATAATAATAAATCAATCGGTTAATCGAAATCGTTGATTTTTTCTGAATATAAATTGAATCCGATAATAAAAATTAATAATATTCAAAAATCAAAATATATTAAATCGGTTCGATTAATTAAAAACGGATTTGATTTTTGACCAATTTTCCGATTAACCATTTTTCTTATTTTTGCTAACTGCATATGCATGCACTACGGATAACATTGATTCAAAACCCTTTGCTTTTTAAATATTTTGTCAGAAGGCCATTAATAAAATATGAAGATTTGTTTGGGAGCAAGTTCAATTATAAAACTTTCCTTACCGAAAGGTAAATCTTTCCCCAGATCTGAATGGAAGTAGCACCGCCATGATGAAGAATCCATTGACGACCCCTAGCCACAGCTCCATCTTTGCCACCTTCAGCTTCTTCCCCAAGTAAACGCAGTGATACATAGTTCAGTGCTGTGCATAGCATTGTGCTGTGGCTCTCTACATGAAATCCCCATCCTCCATCTTCATTCTATATTTCACACATATATTTCTTTTTCAATATTTTAGCTGGAGATGCCAAATTTTGTGCATTAAATCTAACCTAACTTGTCCATTAGAAAGTATCCAATTAGTTAGAATTGGAATTTGAAATTTCATATTACTTATTAGATTGCTCACAATAGAGCTGTCTAAACAGTTATTTACGTACTTGATGGTTGTATATATAACGCAGCAATTCTTTTCTATGTTCCTTTGAAAAGACAGTATTAAGCGTCTTTGTAATGTATAGACATATAATCTGCAAGTTTTGAATAGTGGTTAGATTCAAAAGTTTTCATATAATAATAATAAAAATAAAGCAGAAAAAAAAACGCACCAAGGGTGGTGTTAGAAATAGTTCTGCAGAAAAATCGGAAGGCCAGTGACCATCCCTTGCTTGAATTGCCGAAGTGAATTGGAGAGCTTTCTTTAGTGCAATTTCAACCTTTTCTTCTGTTATTTCTTCATGATCTTTCAATCTAACAGCTGCTATGCTTAAATTTATATTATTTTCTTTGATAAGCTGAAACCAATTAATAACACCCAAAAATATTAATTTATCAATCAATTAAATACGAAAATTAATGAGTATGGTTTTGAAGTTAATTAATTCATAAATTAATATATATACCTGAAAATTTTTAAGAAGATCGCTGCTGGTTTTAACTTTAAATCGATTAAGAGAGAAATTTTGTCTGGCCTCTTCAATTTGCTGATGTTCGTATGGAGTGCCAAGATCAGGGCAGAATTTCCATACTTGTCTGCCCACAAAATTATTGGTGGTAAATAGAAAAGGATTGTCATTGCCATCAGCAACCTCAAGCTTCCACATTCTCTCTGGGTCTTCAAATTCTAACTTGTTTCGATAACTTATTATAGTTGCGGGAGAGTCTGTGTGTATATATATAGGATACTGGGCCCCATATCAAAGTCACACAATAAATGTCTATACCATGGTTATTAAAACCGGACCGGACCGGACGGTCAAATCGGTTTAATTACGAACCGTCGGATGGTCCAGTTGGATCAATGGGTGAAAACCGAATTGAATAAAAATTGGAAGATATTGTTTCAAACGGCCAAAAAACCGGTTAAACGGGGATAAAATTGGAGAAAATCGGGTTAAATGATAAAAAAACGGTTTGATTTTTATCTAATAGAATTGATGTTTTTGATTCCCATCTAGGTGTAAGACCTCTAACAAGCTTTGCAATTTTTTTATGTTCATCAAGTTTTTTACCAAGAACTTTAATTTCATTAGTTAATTTAACATACCTATTTATTACCTCAGAAATTGACTCCTCTGACTACATTTTGAATGCTTCATAGTCTACCATGAGAACATGAAGTCTAGTGTCTTTAACTTGATTTGTTCCTTCATATGTTGCTTGAAGCTTATCCCAGATTTCTTTAGCTATATCACATCCAGAAACTCTGTTAAATTCATTTGTATGCAGTGAGCAGAAAAGTATGCTCATAGCTTTAGAATTTAGCTGCACTTTTCTCTTTTCAGCTTCTGTGAATTCTTTTTTGGTTTTTAGAACAGTGACAATTTCTGAAGCTCCTTCCTCATCAGAAATCTTTCGTGAATGCTCATATCCATCTTCAATAATATCCCAGCAATCTATATCTTGTGATTGAATAAAGTGTCTCATGACAACTTTTCCAAAAGGATAATTTTCACCACTAAACATTGGAGGACGATGGACAGAATGTCCTTTTTTGAATGGAGTAGCAGTAGGAGCATTGCTTGATTCGGTCATTTGCAAGATCACTCAAGGGTGTTAAGCTTTAGGGAATAGAGAATCGCTCTGATACCAAATGTTGGTCCCAAAAGACACTCAAGAGGGGGGGTGAATTGGGTATTTTAAACAATTTCTGGCCAAATATATTTCTAAAAGAAGATATTAAATTTGTTTGCAGTGACTCAGAAATTCGTTTTATAGAATTTTGAATAAAACAAGTTTTCCGAATGTAAAACAGAATAGTAAAAGATAAGCAACAGAGCAGAAATGTAGTGAACACTCAGAAATTATAGTGGTTCGACCAATTTGCCTACATCCACTCCTCAAGAATCTATCTTGAAAATTCTCTCAACTCTTAACTCTTTTAAGGACAAGAGTCAAAGCCAATATACAAACCTATGTATATCTATCCACAATCTTTTTTTCAAGTAAGAGATTAAAATACTTACTAGAATTTTACTTAGGTTCTAGCCAACCCAAACTCACAATCTTTGACAATAAAGATTCCTCACAAATAATTACAACAAAAGCTATAATCAATTGAGGATGATAAGTAAAGATGAAGTGTAAGATGAAAAGTGAGATTTAAAATAAGTAAGCTTTCTCTTAAAAGTTTGAAAATCTTTTCAATATTTTCTCTAACCTTCTAAATAATCTAACAACACATATTTATACCCAAAAAAATGGTTTGAAAAGAGAAAATACAAAACTAGTCGTTTTTTACCGTTAGAAAACAGGACAGACAATTCTATTCCTAACTAGCCGTTTTATTACCGTTATTTTTTTTAGTGCAAAGCAGATTTTTCAATTCGAAGGCTTGCCAGATTTTTAATTCAATTTCTAATTTAAATTCTGACGGACTAATTTTTAAAGCATTTTCTGAAAGAAACCAGTTTTAATTAAAAACAAGATTTATGACTTAAAATTGTTTTTAAGCAATTTTAAAATTTAAGATATATATGTATGAATGATAATTTAATTCTCAAATTGATCTTATATTTTTATAATTTAATTTTTTTAAAATTAAGATATTTTTTAACTTGATCTTCAATAATTTATTTTACAATCTTTATTTTTAGATAAAGTCATAAAAAAATAAATATAAATATCTGTAAAATAAATTTAAAATAAATTTTTTAATAAAATTTATTTAAAGTTTGATTATAATTAATATTAAATATGAACTTGGGCCAACAGTCATCTGATTTATATTTAATAATATGAAAATGGGCTAATTAGCAATTACAGGGTCCCCATAAATGCCCTGCAAAACCCCGACATTGGTGGCGATACACGTCAAATCGATACTAAATGCCCTTACCAAATTAAAAATATATATATGATTTTAATTTTAAAAAGGCGGACTTTTTGATATTCAAATGACCAAAAATGGAAATATAACGATGCGTGTATGTATTTAATGAGTTGCTAAATGTCCTTAGCAAATAAAAAAAATTATAATTTCCAGTTTAAAAAGTCAGACTTTTTGATATTGAAATGACCAAAAGAGGAAATATAAGGTGTGTAAATTTAGCAAATAAAATAAATTACGATTTTCATTTTAAAAAGTCAGACTTTTGGATAATGAGCGAAAGAGAAAATATAATGTGTGTATGTATTTAATTCCTTGCCATTGAACGGTTTAAATGTGTCCTTACTGTTAATTAATCTTTGATCTATTTTATTAAAATAATTTTTTTTTATTTTTTAATAAAATTTATTAAATCATACCGTATCTCCAAAGCGAACTAAATAACTAAAAAAATATAACCAGTTATTGACTAGACGTATATGATATTATTAGTGATGAGTATAGATCGATTAATCGATTCAGAAAAAAATTAATTAATTTATAAAAAAAAATTAACTAATCTATTAATATTAATTTTTTAAAATAACTAATTATTAATCAATTCATTACATTCAGCTAATCAATTTATCAGTTTCGATTTTTTCAGTTTAATTAACTAATATTTTTTAGTTAACCATTAAAATTTATAACATAAAATTATAAAAAAAATTATATAAAATTTAATTCAATTTCAAATTTACAAAGTAATTTAAAAAATTACAAAATAAATATAATTTACTAGCCAAAATTTATGTTCAACAAATTAATAACTAATATTCGATATTTATTGAAAATTAATATACTTGATTTTAAATCATGTAAAATTTTTAATAATATTAAATATTAAAATATTAAAATAAAAAATATTATTTAGTAAAATATGAATACCAATATATATATATATATATATATATATTGATAAAAAAAATAATATATATAAAAATTAATTAATTACTATATATAAATATTATTATACAATTAAAGAAAATAATATAATATAAATTTATTTTAAAGTATTATATAAATTTTATAAAAAAAAATATAAAAAAATTAAGATATAAAAATAAAAATATAATTTAAATATATTTTAAAGTATTATTTTATATAAATTTTACAGAAAATAAAAAAAATAAAAATTTTAAGATAAAAAAATAAAAATTATATATATATTAACCAAAAATAAAAATTAATCGATATTAAAAAATCAAAACAACAATTAAAAATTAAAAAATATAAAAATTAAAAATCGCAATCAAATTCATCTAATCGTTTAATTCAAAAAATTAATTAAATTTCGGATTTATTTCAAGGTGAATCCTTTTTTTTTTTATAACTCATACCTAGTTATTACCTCTGGCTCGATAAGGTGGGTCTGCAGGCAGTGATGTTTTCTAAATACATCAATGCAATCAGCATTTTCTAAAATATTGGCTAATAAAATTATATTTTATTATATTATTATCGTTCTGCCATTGCATATCTTATCCAAACTGTGAACGTCTGAGGAGTCTCCTAAATACATCTATACAATTAATAGATGGGGTATAAAACCAATATTTTCAGAGCAGCGCAAAATCAATGGTTTGCTTTGAATTTTTTTAATTATTTGATGAAAACTTGTTATCTCACTTTGTTCTGCATATTAATATATTTGGACAAAAACAGATATGGAGTAAATGAAACGATAGTCTCAATAATTCATGTAAAAAGACAATCATGTCCTTCCTCACCCTTTAAATATTATATTTTAATTTTCATTATTTTCAATTTCTTTTTTAGAATTTCAAAATTATTTGTAAACAAAATGCTATTTTAGTCTAAATCAATAGTGGTGTAACATTGAAAATCCATTAAAATATAGTTTTATGCGGCATATATCGCATAATCAAGTTTAATTTTTTATTATTAATTTCAAAATTATTTGTGCACAAATTAGTATTTTAGTTTAAATTAATAGTAGTGCGACATTGAAAAACCAAGATAATATAATCTTATGTAGCATATGCCAAATATAAATCAAGTAAAATTTTCAATAATTCCAAAATTATTTTTGGACAAATTATATCTAAGTATAAATTAATAGTAGCGTGAGATTGAAAATCCACTATGATATACTCCCGTGTAGCTTATGTCACATAATTAAGTAAAATTTTAATTAGAATTAATTTTGCATAACTTAATAAAACACAAAAACATATTTTAACTTCAAATATTCAATATTAAATAGTTTATTTAATGAGTTTATTAATTCAAAATTTCAACGTAACAATAAATTCAAGAAGATATATAAGATAGGGCATAATATATATATATATATATATATATATATATATATATATATATATATATATATATATATATATATATATATATATATCAATAATAAATAGACCTATTTTTGCTCGGCCGCCATAATTTTTTTTTTTCATTTTGTTTGAAATATATTTCACTTTCATTTTCCATGTATACAAACTTTGTTTCGTGTCGATTGACCAAAAGCTCAAATGTAAATTGACAAAACCGCTTGCTTTTAAAGTGATCCTTTTAAAATTTGGGTGATGGTGAAAAAATTCACCAAGTTCGTGTATATTGAAATTAATATCTATTTTTATAAAAAAACAAAGTGCAATTTAATTTTACTATTTTATTTTTAGTGTAATTTTCTCTTTAAATTTTTAAAAATAGAGCAATATTATCCTTACGTTAAATGTTTATTAAGATAAATCAATTTTTGCTTATTGACTTTAATATATGTCAGCTGACTAATTAATTACAACCACCACTATGACAACAAAGACAAATACAATCTCATCATGAGCAAAGTAACAATTTGCGCTGAGAAGAGTTCCTTGATTTTAATATGAAGAGTATTTTATTATAAATTTTAGTGGAAAATTTTGGTATTTTTGTTTAAGAATTTATATCAGGTGGAATTTGTAGATTTGAAATTATCAGAGGAAAGCAAATTATGAAATTTTTATTTTATTTTATTTTGATGAAAGTGCAAAATTAGAGTCGACCCACATTCTATGTGCACCTAAATAACAAATCTGATGATATGCATTAAGGTTAATTGATAGAAATTGACCTATTTTAATAAACTTTTAATAGAAGGGTAACTTTCCAATTTTGAAAGGTAATACTATACCAAAAGTAAAGTAGGGAACTATATTGCAGCTTTTGGAAAAGTGAATTTTACTATCGAAGTATGGAAATTGGTTAATTTTATCATAACATCAATTGAGGGTCAATATTGGTCCAAATTTAAAAGTTTAAAAGTAACATTACACTAAAATAGAGGTTATACTTTCGAGGTCACCAAAAACCATGTCTCTCCTTGACTCCGACCGACTTGCTCTTCCATCAGAGGTGGATCGAGCAACAAAGAAAGTTAAATGCTTGGCAAATTTCTCTAGCTTTGCTGGATATAGAGACAGTTTGATAAAATGGAGCTGTGAGAGAGTCCTCTATGGAGGATGTCATTGATTCTTTGGAAGTAACATTGGATGCAGGGGATGTGAACATCGATAGATCTGGGACTGTTCCTGTTGTGAGTTTTTCTAAAAATCTTCACTCTAAACTGACTACAACTTTGGGGAAGGCAGTTGTTGTCAGTCTGCTGGGAAAGTCGATTGGTTATAAGGCTTTGTGTGCCAGGATTCAATCGTTATGGAGTCCTACAAATGCTAAAATACTAGACATTGGTAGGGGATTTTTTTCTGGTGCAGTTCGCTAATAAGAATGATTACACAAAAGCTCTGTATGAAGGTGCTTGGGTTATAAATGAAGCTTATTTATTAGTGCAGAAATGGCATTCTCGGTTTGGAGTCTCCAATGGAGCAGTAAACTCCACCATAGTCTGGGTCCGACTTCCTGAACTACCGTTGCATTACTATTCAAGTAATGTTTTGACAGCCATTGCAGAAGCTATCAGTCCATTTGCAAAAATAGATTATAACACCAGTGAGTTACACCGTGGTCGTTTCGCTAGGGTGGCTGTAGTTATTGATCTGAGGCAACCACTGGTCTCCATGATTAAAATTGATGGAGAGACCCAAAAGGTAGAATATGAAAATATCCTAGAGATCTGCTTCTATTGTGGTAGGGTTAGCCATTACAAAACTTACTGTCCTCATAAACGAACAGTTACTACCAACGGAGATAATCAAGAGGGATTGTCGAAAAACATTGGTATAGCTAACTCCGTCCAGTTTGGAGAGTGGATGGTGGTTGAGAAACAAAGAAGGAATCCAAGAGTTTTGGTCGATAATTTAGGAAGAAATCCTGGGTTCAAAGGGAATGGATCTAGATTTGCAGCATCAAATGGAGATGAGGGTGAGATTTCAGGAGATATTTCTGCTGATAAGGAGAACTTACCTTCCTTTGAGAACATCGTAATTGGTGGCTAACTTAAAGAGAACATTGGCAATTTGAGGGCACATGGTTTTAAGAGTAATACATCACGTGGAAGAGGTGGGGCTAACAAAAGAAGTTTCTCACGTGAACAAGACCATGCAAAAGAAATTAACGTAAATAAGAACAAAGCTGTTCTGGGGGATTTTTTTACCTTTAAGAGTAAAGTCCATAGTGATGATAATCTAGTTGTCAGACCTTCGACTCTTAACCCAGAAAAGCATACAGTGGTCGATAAATCAATCATGGAGATAAGAGCCTCTTCGACAGTTCCTGTTAATGACAGTTTGGAGATCATTTCAGGAAACTCCCACCTTTTGGGGAAGTTTGAAAACAGGCCTCCTGATTTTGAAATTCAGCCTCCTGCTGCTGGTAACCTCTCTCTAACAGTGGATATAATGGATGCGGATGTGTCTACCCATGCGGGAAATGATGAGGATAAAGATGACTTCAATGGAAATGAGGGGCCTCTTGATCCCTATTTACGTGAAGTTTGAGCTCTGCCTCAGAGGTAATCTTCTCTTTTTTAATTATCTTATGTCTATTCTTTCTTGGAACTTTCAGGATGCTAAAAGCCCTTCGTTTGTGAGAACACTGAAATGTTTTATCCAAAACCATAATCCAAAGATGGTGGTTCTCCTCGAGCCTAGGATCAGTGGTGTTAGTGCAGATAAATATATTGAAAAAATTGGTTTCCCTCGGTCTCATAGAGTAGAGGCTATAGGGTTCAGTGGTGGTATCTGGATATTATGGAAGGAGAGTTGGAAGATTGAGATTTTGATGAGCATTATGCAGTTCATCCATATGTGTGTTAAATCTGATGAGAATTGTATGTTTTATTTTACTGCAATCTATGTGCATCCTGTGGCTTCTCTTCATAGTCAGCTCTGGTCTGTCCTCCATTAGATTAATAGAATCACTGATGAGCCGTGGGTTTTAATGGGAGATTTTAACTCTCTCTTATATGCGAAGGAGAGGCAGGGTGGTTCGCTGAATAGAACGGGGATCAGTAAACCCTTCTTGGATTGGTTTACTACTTCAATGTTGATTGATATGGGGTATAGGGGTCCAGATTTTACTTGAAAAAGAGGTAATCTTTATGAGAGGTTAGATCGAGGCACTTGCAATAATGCTTGGAGCAAGTGCTCAGTTTCCCGATGCTGCCATCATTCATCTAGCGAGAATCTCTTCTGATCACAGACCAATTTTGCTGAAGTTATGTAATAATAGGAGTGTGAATGTTAACTGGCCTTTTCGTTTTCTGCAAGCCTGGTTAACTCACTCGAATTTCCAGGAGTTTGTTTGACAGAATTGGAGAGTTGATAGGAGTATGATGGCCTCGGTTAATAGAGGGTTATATTGCATCGTTACTAAAAGGGTAATTATGCATTAGCACCCTTTTTTTATTTTACTTTTGAATTTAAAAAGCTCTGTTTATAACGCTGAAATAGGCCTCCAGAAAAATTGTAATTTTATGCCAAGTCTAGAACCAAAACTGTAATTTATTGTAAAAGGATTTTGATATAAATTAGATTGAAATCAGATTTAAATTAATTGAAACAGACTTAAATGGACCGAAAGATTCAGAAAATTTGGGCAAACAAAAATAAATCCAAATGGAGGAATTTTGATAAAATTTTTGGAGATTTAGATCTTAGCTAGAAATACCCAGCATCTAAAAGGCAACCCTGGAACTTGTCCAAAACTAATATTTTCTCTCTAATATATGTTTACCTACCTCCCTAAACCAAGTGCCCTAATCCCCTCCTATTCAGTTTTCCATTATAATGAATTTTCTTTGGCCTAATCAAAACTTTTTGGCTATTTGATTGCCTTCAGTGGCGATGTCATTTGAAGAGGAAGGGGGCAATTGCCCCCTTAATTTTTTGAAAATTTTTTAATATATATATATATATATATATATATATATATATATATATATATATATATATATATATATTTTAGATAAACAATTTTGCCACCTTAAAATTTTGTTTTTACCCCTCTCTCGTTAACTTATTTCTTAAGTTTTTAATTTTCATTAATTTCAATTTCCTTTTTAAAATTTCAAAATTATTTGTAACCAAAATACTATTTTTGTCTTAATTAATAGTTGTATAACATTGAAAATCCATTAAAATAGTCTTATGCGGCATATGTCGCATAAACATGTTTAATTTTTTATTATTAATTTCAAAATTATTTATGCATAAATCAGTATTTTAGTCTAAATTAATAGTAGTGCTGCATTGAGAAACAAAGATAATATAATCTTATGTAGCATATGCAAAATATAATGTAAAATTTTCATTAATTCCAAAATTATTTTTACATTAATTGTTGCAAAAACTCGGGTTAATTTCCATCAAAAATAGCAAATTCACCAAGAGCACTATTGCACAAGTGAACAAAGCGTAAATAATTTTACTTAAAATCACACACAGTAAAATTTCCAGAAAAGACTGGAGGGATCACAAACGATCCCACTTAAAATCATATCTTCTTAGACAGAATTTTTCTAAGTAATTTAACATCACAATAATTCACTAATAATATACCCGATAATAGCTATTAAATAGATAAATAAAGAATACCAAAATTTAACGATGTTTGACCAATTATGCCTACGTCCTCGGATATTACCAAATTATATTTCACTATTTCAAAGAAATAATACAAATGAAATATTTACAAAAGAGAGGAAAAAATTAGCCTTTAGGAAAGATAGGCAATTTTGGGATGGAATAAAACTAAATGAGAAGGTTTGCTTTTATAGGTGAACAAACCATCTTCAAAAATATATTTTCCCGATGTGGGATTGTTAACAAAACAATTGTTAACCAAATTGTCAACAATTGTGGGTGTGAGCCACAAATTCAACAAATCTCTACCTTGGTGAACTCCACATCTTCAAATCTCTCACAAAACTCATCTTTAGTAGCGTCACCAATGCGTTTCAAAGTGTCCAACTTCAACTTCTAACAATATTGTTCAAGTCAAAACAATGTTGCAATTTGACCGCAGTCACTACCTTTGTCAATATATCAGCAGGATTCTCAGTGGTCTTAATCTTCTGGATTGCTACTCCACCTTCTTCCAGAACCTCTCGTACAAAGTGATAACGAAGATCGATATGCTCCGTCCTTGCATGGTAAACTTGATTCTTTGCCAAAAGGATAACACTCTGACTATCATAATGCACTTTGATGTGCTTCTGTTGAATTCCTAATTCACCAAGAAATCCTTGAAGCCAAATTGCCTCCTTCATAACTTCCACTACAAAAAAACTGCTAATTAGCGACGGAACGCTAATTACTAAAATTCTGTCGCTAAAATAAATTAGCAACGCCGCGATGAATAGTTACTAAAAGGCCAGTCGCTAATATATTAGTGATGGAATTCAAAATCAGTCGCAAATTTAGCGACGAAAACTTTTTTTATTCCGTCGCTAATTTATATTCCTAATTAGTCGCCGACTTAAAATAATAATATTTAGCTACTATATTTTCCGTCGCTAATTAAAAATTTACTGTAAAAATTAGCGACGAATATTTGTCGCTAATATGGTCGCTAATTATTTCTTAAATTCTATCGTTTGCACAGTAGCGACTGTTGCTGTCGCGAATCCGTCGCTAAATTATTGCATAATTTAACTTTTTCTTTTATTGTATTTTTAAATTTTCATCCTGTACACTTTTTATTTCCACTTCGATTCAAAATTTCAGATGCCAGATTGGTGAGTAATTTATTATACTCAGAGGAAAAAAACAAAAAAGAGAGCAAGCAAAGAATGAATATTTTATTATACTGTAAAATATACGAGAAACAAAAAGTTACAGAAGCTGTAACACACAACCCACCCACAGTAGGGATGATCACGGGGCGGGGATTCCCCGGCCCCGGCGGGTATCCGCCCCGTTCGGGGCGGGAAATCCCCGAAATTTCTCCCCGCGGGGACGGGGGCGGGGGGGAAAAATTCCCCGTCCTAGAATCGGGGGCGGGGACGGGGAATGGGGTATCCGCCCCGCGGGGATCCCCGCCCCGCAAAAAAAAAAATATATATATATATATATATATATATATATATATATATATATATATATATATATATATATTTTAAAATATAATATTTTATAAATAATTAAAATTAAAATATAATTTAATTTTATAATTATTAAGTTTTAAATTATATTTAATTTTAAATTATTATTGATTTTAAATTTTTTATTTATTAAATATTATATTTTAATTTTAATTATTAATAAAATATTATATTTAAAAAAAAAAAACGGGGGACGGGGATCCCCGCGGGGGACGGGGATCCCCGTGGGGCGGGGACGGGGGGAATTCTTCCCCCGACATTGGTGGCGGGGCGGGGAATCCCCGCCACTGGCGGGGGAGGGAGTGGGGGAGCATTCCCCGGCCCCGCCCCGCCCCGTGATCATCCCTAACCCACAGAATCAAATCCCCAAAAAGCAAAGTATATATCCCCTCTTCACCAGCAGCACCAATGAGACACTCGAGTCAACCACCAATCATCGCAAAACAACATAACCAAACCAATCAGTAAAACATGTTCTTATCTCATTTCCCGGCACCTCTTCATATTGCCAGCAGGTTCAATCACACAATAACTTCTACTTATGCTGCGATTACTATTATGACAATGAGAAGAACAATCCCGAATATCACCAGTAACAAGCAATTCTACATTCCATTAAAACTTGAATTAGAATTGCAACATATCTTTAGCACAAGTCATTGATGATTATAAACATGGGTTACAAAATTTTCATAAGAAAATCAGACCCAAAGAGCACCACAAATACTTGAAAATGAAAATAATACTTATTTCATAATAAGAATTTCAAACTAGCTTCCAGATACAAGCTCCTTCTCAGAACATATGAGTGTGCGTGGCAAATCAGTTAAGGAAAACAAAGAATGCCAGTAGTTAATGCTTACCAAAGATGAATTTGATCCGAGTCTTTGCTGCTTTTACAAGATGTGTTTTACCCTGTGCAGTTGCAGCTTGGGTAAAATAAGTTAAGAGGGAGAGGTCCGATTAATCAATATGATAGGGAATTCAGTTTATTAGAGCTTTTAACCAATTTAAGCATTCAAATCAAGCAGGTCAACCTCACCATTCTGTTTCGATCTTCTTTTTCCCATGCTTCTAATATTTATTACTGCCTATATATATTCCCAACACTATGGAGAATAATAATGA